>CM023484.1:94865197-96065197 GCA_013339685.2 Hyalomma asiaticum | reverse complement strand
AGATGATTGATTCCTCAGCGCGAATGATTTCATGGGACTTACCAGTATCTGATTGTCGAAACGATTAGTTTACTGAACTGAATGTATCTTCTAAGATTTCTTATTACCGGAACTTTCCTATGTTTATATGTAGTTGCGCTTCGTCTCCGAGTGGGTTTTTTTTTTGTGTGTCACAAATGTTTTTCTAAATATACTCACAGAATAGCTCTTCTTGTGCAATCCAATCCCTGCACCTTCGTCTAACGGCCCTAATCATAGGCCTCACGGTATCAGTAAATAAACAAATAAGCAAACAAATATATATATATATATATATATATATATATATATATATAAAGGAAGTCGTTTATTAAATACCTACCTCTGTAATCCTTCGTTCCCTTTGTAACTTGCCGTCCAATGCAGCGGAAAATTACCCCATGAAAAGGGAGAGAGTGGCACTAAAGGTACACAACTGTGT
Organism: Hyalomma asiaticum; assembly: GCA_013339685.2. Lineage (NCBI taxonomy): Eukaryota > Metazoa > Arthropoda > Arachnida > Ixodida > Ixodidae > Hyalomma > Hyalomma asiaticum. The sequence goes on along the minus strand of CM023484.1, from coordinate 96,064,737 downwards.
ACCTCTAGTGCCACTCTCTCCCTCTCCCTGTTCTAATAGGTGAGTTATTTCATTTTAAAAAATTCCCTTAGCCCATTTCGCTAGTACGAGAACATGCTTTCGACAGCAGGCCGCAAACAGTACTCAAAGGCGAAGACACATAAAAGGGGCGGACATGAAAGACAAGCTTATAGCACATGTGCCAAAAACAGAGCTGTATAATTCATAGAAGAACTCGACAACGAAAATTTCATGGTATACATCAAATTAGAATGCCTAGTTAATACCAGTCTGCGTGGAGGCATAAGCTGTACGAAGCAACTTGATGGATGTTGTAATGACGTCTTGAAGGGTCATGGATGAAAACGGCCAGTTGGTATATGTCCTCGCGCATGTGCTGAGTCGCATGCCTTTCGGTCGGAGTGGATTGATTAAATTTCAGCATCCCCCTAAAGGATTACCAACCGAGAAATAGGTTACTGCCACATTTCCGTTTCATTTTCTAAGCGTGCTCACTGAAGCGTTCATCGAGGAACATTCCGGTTTGCTCAGGTTACCCAAGTCCAGAAAGCACTCAGTAACTTTGGTGTACTATGCCAAAACAGTGACGCGCTTTACATAAATTTATGACTCCGTTCCAAGAGAGAGAGAGGTAAGGAAAGGCAGGGAGGTTAACCAAACGCGCGTTCGGTTTGCTACACTGCGCTGGGGAAAGGGATAAAAGGGTGGAATAGAATGAGAAATAGAGGAAGAGAGACAGAAGAGCCCAAATCGCTCTACTAGTGCAAGTGTGCGCGTGATCCCGTTCCAAAGTGCTAATGGGCACCGCGAGAGCTGTCAAGTGGCCATGACACTCGGCTTCACATCCGAAGTTCGCGGCATTGAATCCCGGACGGGGCACCGACATTTCGATGGTGGCTATATGTTCCGTGCGTGGTGGCTATGTGTTCCGTGCGATGTCAACGTTCGTTAAAAGAACCCAGGTGATCCTAAGTGCTGGAGAACTACACTAATCATAATCTGGTTATTGGACGTAAGACCACATAAATGACGATGATTTGTGGGGTTTTACGTCCCAAAACCAGCTCTGGTTATGAGAGACGCCGTAGTGAAGGGCTCCGGAAATTTCGACCACCTGGGGTTCTTTAACGCGCACTGACATCGCACAGCACACGGGCCTCAACATTTCGCCTCCATCTAAATGCAGCCGCCGCGGCCGGGATTCGATCCGGCGACCTTCTGATCTGCAGCCGAGTGCCATAACCACTAGACCACCGTGGCGGAGCAAGATAAGTCAATGAAAGCTAAAGGGTTGCGTTCATAATCGTAGTGGTCATTTTATGTTTCCTGTTTTACAGTACTCGACATTTGTTTCCTCTTTGTCCTGAAAAAGTGTTCGTTTGTTCAATATCGCAGCAACACTGGTTCTCAAGCAATAATTGCTGCGGTTCTAAATACCTAAAATTTGATAGGATGATAGGTTCCGCTGTAGTGGAGGGCCCCGGAAACTTCGAACGCGAGGAGTACTTCGAACGTGCGCTGACACCGCAAGGTACGCGGGCATCAGAGCATTTCACCTTCATCCACATGCAACCGCCGTGGACGACATTGAGCCCACTTCTGGTGGCAGTAGGCGACCTTAAGCACTGTGCAACCACGCAGCTCTGCTCAAATTCCAGTTAGGTGCAATGTTGTACTAAATTTCACGTAGTGGTATCTTCGTACACAGTGGACGCACACAGTGGATGAACAGTGATATACACAGCAAAAACTTGCAAATAATTCAGCACGCCGGCAGTGCCTGCTCCAGCTACGGGCTTGGCATTACGCCCATATGACTCAGTGTGTGGGGCGCGACGGTATAGTTAGTGCAGAACTCGTCTTTGTTGGCAGTCAATCGTCGTGTATTTTGCGATTTTATTTTCAGCTTTGAGCGACGATGGCTCGCGGGCATTTACGCATATGCGGCTTTCCGAGTACTACCCTCCTTCAGTAGAATATTACTGCTGGGTGGTAGTGGCCGTGGCGCTGGTTGTACCTTCGGCCTCATCTGGTGGGCACGGAACGTGTTGTGTCAACTTGCATATTCCGTCCTTGCAGGCAGTCAGTTTTCGTATGGCCGGAATACGCTGCGAGTAGACAAGAACGGGAAGTATAAGGTGACTTTCACAGTTGTTAAATGGCAAATACAAAATTGGATCAGGGAACAGACAGGAGTAGCTGATATTTTTATATCAATTAAGCGAAAGAAGTGGACCGCGGCAGGACATATCATGAGGATGAAAGATAAGAGATGGACAGTAAGAGCGACGGAGTGGATACCAAGGGAGGGAAAGTGCAGCAGGTGCAGTCTAAAGGTTAGATGGAGCGATGAAATTAAATAGTTTGCGGGCATAAAATTGAAGCAACTCGCTCAGGATAGGGTGCATTGGAAATCGTTGGGAGAGGCCTTCGTCCTGCAGTGGACCTATATAGGCTGATGATGATGATGACAACAGATGTTCCTACTAATACGAGAATATAATCCCTTTCATTCAGCCCCGCCACGCTGGTCTAGTGGTTGTGGCACTGGGCTGCAGATCCGAAGGTCTCAGGATCGAATCCCTGCCCCGGCGGCTGCATGGAGGCGAAATGATGAGGGCCGTGTGCAGTGCAAGTTAAAGAACCCCAGGTGGTCGAAATTTCCGGAGACCTCCACTGCGGCATCTCTCATAATCAGAGCTGGTTTTGGGACGTTAAACCCCACAAATCAGTCAATCTCTTTAATTCAAACAAACCGCCTGCGAAGAAGCGGAAAATACCGCAATGGTAGATTTATATTTCACATACAAATGAACACCGTCTGACCTAGAAACAATGTTTGATTCTCACGTTTCTAGGCTTTCATTTTCACCAATTACTTATTCCCTGCCCTTTATATTTGATTCCTGTTAAATCGCCATGCTGTTATGTCACTTCCGCTATCGCTTCAAAGGTCTTGTCATACCTTTATGGATGTCACGCGATATTTGGTACTATTGGGTATTACGCCAGCGCTGCCGAGCGCCGTATACTTCGACTCATCAGTCACACTATTTTGCCCCTAGTGACGAAGCAGGATGCTCACAAAACCAAAGAAGAGGTGGAGCGAGACCGGAGACCGTTGCATGCAAATTCGTTTCTGTTTTATTCGTTTTTAACCGCATGTCATTGGCCTGGGCCATGCTGACGTCGTAAAGGGCGGGACTCGGTCACGTTTTTGCATGGGAACGTTTTTGTTCGCAAAACATGCGTTTGTACTTCACGAAGAAAATAATTTTATAGCATATATAAACGTGTTCTTCTATGTCACGAAGAAAATAACAATTTTATAACATATATAAACGAGTTTTCCTCATTAGAAGGTGAAAAATAATTCGTTTCGCAATCTATTGTCCACAAAAAAATAAAAAAAACACAGGTGCTGCCAACTTCAAGGATGTTCACTGCTTGGTGATTGGCTGCTCTCCGCCACCTGTTCTCACAAAGGTGTGGCTTGTGCCACACTGCTTCAAAACAGCACCCGTGCAAACAAACGACCGTAACCAATCCTAGAAACCAGCGCTCCACTCAGCCGCGCCAAATGTGAAGCTCGCAAAACGAGAACCACCTCCTGACTTCGTGATGTTGGAGCGAGTGAATGCCTTCGGTTCCGGAAAAAGATCTTCGAGCTCGCCCTAGTGTAACGGCTGCCCGTAATGTAAAAAAAGAGGATAGCAGCAGGCAGTGTAAAAGGGGGAGTAAAGAAGCCGTGAGCCATTCCTCTCCTTGAAGGTGGGCAGCAAGGGAAACTAAGCGCACTACACACCAGGTCACATGGCCAGTCGTAAGCAGCAACCTGGTCAAAAACTGGGCAAGTTCGTTCATCGCCATTTTAAAAAAGAACGTTAGGAAATATAGCACTAGACGAGGAAGTACACCGGAGAAGCTACTGGCGGTTTCCCGGGGCCTCTCTTCCTCGCGTCTGGGCCCACCAGCTTTGGATCCACTAGTGCCGGATTTACGAAAGTACGGCTCCTTCGCTAGGAAACTTCTTGCAAACCTGGCAATGTATGGCAATTGGCCCGAGTCACGCGATCGGCTTGGCAGTGCGTGGGCGGCTGCCGCTATCTCGGAGATAATCAGGAATCAAGACTTATCGTGCCCGGACCCCACGAACCAGCGGATGTTAGCAGCAGAGACCTTCGTCGTGATAATGGAATGAGAGGAAGCGCAAGCAAAATAAGGAAGAATGGACAACTCAACGAGAGCAAGTACTTTGCAGTGCTTTGCAGGGCAAGTACTTTGCAGGGCTAGTTTTTAGGAAGTATGTATTACTGCTGTGGGGGTACAGTATGACTATGCACAGTTTTACTATACTCCACGACTGCGTGCTTGTCAGGAGATAATAGCTCCGGATTGTAAAAAAAAAAAAAGAATACACGAAGCTAAAGCAAACGTGCTCTCATCGTGGCTGAAGAAAGACAGTACATTTTAAAGTAGTACATTTATAAGTATTCAGGCCAACAAGCTTTCTGCAATTTTCTTCAATCGGCGATGGGCGCGCTTTCACTTTTAAACTGGAAGCTACAACGCAAAGCAGGCGTGCACTGGAAGTGAAAGGGGCATAGCGTCACCACTTTCGATGGTTGCCCGATGTTTTTTGCAGTTCTTCAGTTAAACGTTTCCTCTTATTATAAGTACGCACCTCAAATAGTGCAGCTTATGGAATGTACTGCTCACATGCACGGAGGTAACTCCTCCTTGATACTAACAAACGTAACTGCAGGCGTTTTCGCGATCACGTTTTGCACATTTGGCCATTTTGAACCATAATACAATTTAGACTACAGATGCAATCCGCAGCGTTCGATATAAAACAGCCTAGTCATGTATGTCTCAAGATATTCTAATTTACACTACGAAAGCAAAGTGGGCTGTCGCGCCTCATTGTAGCATCACTGCCGCCATCTGCTACCAAAGCAGTTTTATGTTCACTCACAAGCGAATGCAAGAAAATAGTAGCACGGTCTCCTGTCCGGCACACATAGGCACGCTTCCACTACCTACCTTGCACATCAATGCAGAGTAGACCTCTCTCGCCCTCCCCATCTTCGAAAGCACTTCAACTCGCGTATCCCCGAAACACGAATAATTTTAGGCTTTCGTACTCACCGTCAGGTGACTATTGCTTTTCATTAGACAAGGCGGAGGCACCGCGCGAGCAATGTTCTCCGTGAGCGAAATTGGTCGCAAAAGTGCGTACGTGTCCGTGGCGCAAGCGTGAGATATTTGGCACATCTTAGCGCAGTAATGGTGACGTTTGATTGGTTACTGCGCGATCTAGCGAATCAAAAACGCTCGTACTCGTGTGGCTGCTACCCTGAATGCCGTTAAAACCATTCGGTCAAACTTACCCCGCAAGGGATGCCGTCCGGTTCATTTTCAAAGCGGGAGGGGTCGTCCTTGCACATGTACGCGCAGGTGAGCCTGTACGACTCCTGTTCCTGAGCGCAGAAAACAAAGTAAACCACGAATAAATAAATAAGAGTAAATAAGAAATGTCGTTATTTGTATAACGCTAATAAATATTTTTTTTAATTCAATAGACGTATTCAAGCGTGCCGTCATAGAGATTCCGAATAACCGATAACACATGCTACTACGGACGATTATAATGTATGCATGATTGTTTGTGCTTGAAAAGTGACGAAGATTTTAAATGCACTTTACATATATTTCAACTGAAAAATATCGTTACTTCCATGGTTATAATACTGTGTCATATGGAATTGTTTTATAGCATGGAGGAATGTGCGACTTCGCGCTATGCAGCGGCACTCTTTGGTTAGTTTTATCTTTTCTTTTTCGTGTTTTGTTTGTAGAGAACGTCCTTACCGGTGGCAAGGGGAAGAACCTTTCGCACTTCTTGGTTTCTGGCTGGGAAGTGGTCTGATCTGGAACAAATATGGAACCATCTCCGTGCACAACTGCTATCGCAATAATCCATTTGCCCAAGTTTATAATATGAGCAGGAATTCAATATCATGCAGTTGCCACGAATTTCTGACGGTAACTCGAACAAACATTGCGTCGTTTCTGAAAGTTTTAGCAGTGTTCGCATACCAATATATTGCTGGTTTCTGAAGAAAATAATTTTTTATTAGAAGAATTCATGACGAGCACTGCAGCATATGGTTCCATCGTTTCAGTGGAATAAACTCTCATATAGGCATAGGAGAACGGTATGCATTTATATTATATAAATTATGGAAATATTGAAAGTCTTACGCCCTGAATCTAACTCCTCAGTCGTCGTGAACTGTTTTTCCTGACGCCTAGTACAATAGCTTGATACTGCCGTGTTACTTGAGAAAGGTCATTTTTACATAAAGGTACTTGCCACGCTTGAAGCGAAAGCGCCTATAGATGGTGCGAATTGAAAGAATTGGCCGAAATAAAGCTCCGATGTTGATGTATCGCGGGCTTCGACATGACAACACTATATGTGCTATTTTATGCATCAACGTCTTGAACTTCCCGAAGACGCACGTATCGGTGAAAAAATGAGGGAGCCAAAACAGTTTCAGTGCAAGTGTGTCATTTATGAAACTATCATTTTTGATCGTTAGATAGATTTCCCATAAGCCCCATCTGGTAATGGCGTGCCAAAGAACTATGGACGAGCGCGCATTTATCTAGCCACATTTATACAAAAAGCAAGGTAGGTGAAGGAGCCTGCACGTTAGTACGCCGTTTACGAGTGTGAAATAAGTGCCTTTGTGTCAGTAAGAGGCCACATTTGTATATGTTATCGTGGAGCCTGTACAACTAAAATGCTCTATTGAAATTTTGCCAGCCTACTTTGTGTTTTGCTAATTGGAAGTTTACATAAAAGCCAGAACTTTCAAAAGCGCTTTTACTGACCTCTGTGTCAACCGCAAAGTAGAAAATATCATAGGCGAAATAGTGATGATAATAAATTTATTGATGCTGTTTGAGCAGAGCGAAACCGCGACAAATTCCTCATCTATGAAATCTGGAAGAACCGATGCGCTTAAGGAACTGCGAACATACCTTCAGAAGAAAGAGCCAGTGTGGCGAAGGCTGCGATGACTAGTATTGTCGCTACCACGAACTTCATTTTCGAAGTTACTTCGTGCTACCTTTCGGAAGTACCAATGAAGAAGGTAATGCATCCTCCGTTTTTATATGAATCCAGGATGCCATAGTTCCCAGGCAATCGAGTGCAATATCGTCGAAAGCACTTCTAAGGCACTTACGTTTGACATCACAAGTCACTTTAGGAAGACAGTGTCTTCATTCGTTTGTAGGCAATTTCCTGTGAAAACAATGGTTGCCTATGCAATCTCTGAACGTAGGCGTGGGGCTTGAAGTGGATGTAGTAGATCGAAGGAAGTGATACGTAGATCTATGTGTGCTTTCGAGTATCGTTTATCACACTGACTTCCTGTCACACATCCTGTCAATGAATTGTAGCAATCCCTGCTGAGATAAAGGCTTTTGTACAACACCCCGATGGCACAACCGTATGATAACATTAGCACCGCTCGAACGATGTGTGTGGCACGTGTTTATGTTGAATATTGCTTGCGCTACCTGTATAACAAATTGCGCTGTTCTTGGAATGCGACTCTTATTTAATTTTTATTAAGTCAATAAAGTGAACGGGTGTTTTGTAGTTGTATTTTTATCTAGAACATTGCTGTTTTCAAGATGTGGTACGTTCCTTAGATTCTCGCTTGTGCTAAACGTTTGTCAACCATGTATTAATCGCATATGCTGCTCCTGCTATGGCGAACGCTGTAAGAAATCTTCGGTCTGTTCGGTTTCGAGAATTCCTCTCGAATAACACTCTATAGCTGCACATAGCACACCAGAGCTCTGCCACTCTGCCAGTCTTGTAGTCATGTAGCTCGATACAAAGCCCGTAAACTCATCTCCAGAATTTTATAAGACCCAGCACGTGCACTAGCCATCCATTTGCTATTGTCGAAAACAAATCAAACGATCATCATCATCATCATAATATATAAAGTATACAGCACGGGGAAGGCCTCTCCTAATGAATTCCAATTCGCCCTATCGTGAGCCAGTTGGTTCACGTTATACCATGCATTGAAAACGTCCTCCTGGTCGATTTAATACTACCTCGGCTTCTTTCCTTTCTGATTTATTTCTCGTACGCTGCGCGACTACTCGTCCAACAAATACTTTTCGCTCTTCGAACACATGGTCATCAATAATCGTGAAACGGTGGGGGGTCCGACCATGCGCTCCTCACTGGTGCACTCCCGGCAACAGTGGGCACAATTTCAAGCTTCTTGGCGCTGATTAAGAAATAGTAACACGCTGTCAAGCACAAACACCGAAATAACAAAAAAATTGGCATATCCCACGTGCAGTGGGAATCATGGAAATGCGAGGCACGCATCAGGAATTGTTCTCTCGCTATACCGAGTTTCTTACATATGAAGTTATCGAAAGGCCGCAAGAGCACCATGACTGTGGGATGTAAACCATGCCGCTCATACACACATATCATGATTCTAATGTTATGACCTGTCATTTACGTTCGTCATGCAGTCGCGTTGTGCCGTAGCAATATTGGTATATATCCCGTTAACGAAACGCATGGCATGTAAATCATGACGCTCATTGTATGAACGTCACGATTTTCGCGATATGACCTGTCGTTTATGATCGTCATGCAGTCTTGTTATGCCATAGCAATTTTCGTAGGCATCCCATTAACGAAACGGCAGTATAGCGCCTGGACCGTGGCATGTAAATGATGCCGCCCATGGCATGCATGTCATGCTTTTCATGCTATGTCCTGTCATTTATGTTCGTCATGCAGTCATGTTGTAGCATACTGGTTTTCTTATACATCCCATTAATGAAACGGCCAGGAGAGCAACAAGTCCGTGGCATGTAAATCATGTCGCTCATGACATGCACGTCGTGATTTTCATGTTATGACCTGTTATTTATCTTCGTCATGCAGTCATGTTGTGGCATGCTAATTTTCGGGTACATCCCGTTAACAAAGCGCGTGGCATATAAATCATGTCACTCATGACGTACATATCATGATTTTCATGTTGTGACCCGTCATTTATATTCGCCATGAAGTCATGTTGTGGCATGCCAATTTTCGTATACATCCCGTTAACGAAACGGCCAGGAGAGCACCACAACCGTCACATGTAAATCATGTCGCTTATGCCATGCATATCATGATTTTCATGTTATGACGTGTAATTTATGTTCGTCATGGAGTCATGTTGTGGCGTGCCAATTTTCGTGTACATCCCGTTAATGAAACGGCCAGGAGAGCACTAAGACCGTGGCATGTAAATCATGCCGCTCATGACATGCATTTCATGATTTTATTTTATGACCTGTCATTTATGTTCGTCAGGCAGTCATGTTGTGCCATCCCAATTTTTGCATGCATCCCATCAGCGAAACGGCCAGGAGACCAAGACCGTGGCATGTAAATCATGCCGCTCATGACATGCATTTCATGATTTTCATGTTATCACCTGTCATTTATTGTCTTCATGCAGTCATGTTGTGGCATACCAATTTTCGTAAACATCCCATTAGCGAAAGGGCCAGGAGAGCACAAAATCGTAGGCGGCTAGATACATGGATAGATACGCTCAAGCTCGCCGAAGTTCGCTAAGAAATGCTTCGCATTTCATAAACATGAACAGAACTTTCATCGTCAATAAAATTGGAAGTGACCACAGTTAGAATAACAGTAGTTCAATACCGACGGCATAGCAGGTGGCTATGTAGGACGTAGAAGAACACATTGTTAACGTGGCAGTGCCTCCTGCTATCGCTGAAGCACTGGGTTCACGATTAAAAATGTGGCTTGGTCAGTTGTAGTGTTTCCTAGTCTCTTGTTTTCTACTCTTTTTCTAGCGGCGTTCCTTAGGTAACTTTCATACTTTCTTGCTGTCGTTCAATGCGTTACGCGAAGTAAGTTTATTAATGTAAGTTACTTATAAAGCTCTTGAGCGAATTGAAGCTGTCTTGTGTATTGCTTTTTCAGGTCGCGTTTTGTCTCAAGAATAACTAAGACAAGAGTAGTCAAGAACAAGTGGAAGGCTAACTCTTCTTTTCTCTTTATCAAGCAACCGCGCTATACTTTAGAACTTTCATACCCGTCTTCAAGGGTAACTAATATCGTCCGAAATTTTTTATTCTCAGCTTCTTATTGTTCCCAGGAGCTTTCACGGATAACAACAAGGGACCACGCTTAGAAACAACATCGGATTAAAATGCTCGTAAGAAATTTTCAACCAGTCCTGATGAAGGACATATCATTAGTGAAGCCGGCTAGCTAGTGGCAAAAAGCCCTTACGAAATAGAAGCTTTGGGAATTCAGCGAAAGATGGAGTAAAAGAGGAGCGCCCACTTGTCAAAGGTCCCAGGTGTAGGTATTGCTTCAGCAAATACTATCACACACGTCGCCTACTAGCTCTCACGGGGGTCTCTGCTTTGAAGACGGTGAACATAAAGTGACACTAAAGCGAAACAGCCACCAATAGATTATTATATGAGAACTCTAATGTTGCTAATTTGGCTACCCCATGTTTAGTATTAGAAGAGAAAACGAAATTGAGCTTCACTTCTAAAGTTCGCGCCGAAACGCAGGCACCAGAACGTAAGCATGACGTCAAGTATTTCAGAGTGTTTTCCTGAAGGGAAAGGATCAAGGATTAGGGCACGCAGGATCTCTGCCAGGGGGGGGGGGGGGGGGGTTCAAATTATCACCAAGGGCCGTTCAAGCGATTACACAGTTGTTGCGTTTGTAAAAAAGTTAATAAAATGAAAAATAATAGTGACATCAATGATGATTATTATTTTTATTATTGCTTCGGCGTTTAGCAGACATTAGCTCCACATTCTCCTATGACATAGGAGCAGTTACGGAGTGGGAGGGGGGTTAGATGGGCTTCGGGGGGGGGGGGGGTTACAACCCCCGAAACACCCCCCCCCCCCCATCGGTGCGCCACTAGATCAAGGGCTCGTTCTTTATTTGTTAGAAACAATGAGCTAACAGATAGTGAAGGCTAGGAAAGCATAAGGGAAGCTACTTGTATTATTGTAATTGTGCAGTAAGTAGAAAAGAATTAATGTGGACAAAAAATAAACCTGCCTTCGGTGGGAACACCCACGACCTCGGGATGACGCTTGCGATGCTCTACCGCTGAGCTATACGAAGGCGGTCGCCCCCTAACTACTTTATTGGGTATTTATGTACATATTATACTGGGAGTGTTATTATACTGGGAGCGTTAGGCAGCGCCACTCGTAGCCACGGCGGCGCTGCCTAGGGCCGAAATACAGTGTTTTCCTCTATCTGCCCCATTGGCTCAATCAATATTTATGAAACTTGCTTTGTTAAGTCTCTCACCACCCTAGAACAAAACATGATTGATCTTTGAGGGAAAACAAATTTGTGCTCCCTAAGAGGCGCCTTCTTATCTATGGCGTCATGGATATAGTTGGTGCGGAAACGTGAAGACAGCGTTGCCACAGTATCGCATTTTGCGCTTTTTCTCACTTATTCAGCGTTCTTTTACGGAAAGAGTGATGCAATTGTTATTGTGATACGGTGATGTGGTAATACAAGAAAAACATTTTTCAGAAGGGAGGATAAACGGGCCAGTTGGTATACATTTATGGCGATAAGTGCACAAACATACACCGGAAGAAGTGAGGAAACACAAACGAGGGCCGACTGAAATTGAAGTATACTGAAACTGTATATATGTACACATACATGAGGTAAAGGGAACAAATGATGAGCAAACAGGATCGAGTTGCTGTTCCATTCAGGCCATTCACGCTGGTCATAATTTCCGAGATCGAAAAAAGAGCCAGGCCTGCGCGGAACCGCAGGAGAGTGACAGCTTAAGCTTGAGGAGCGACATTCTTAGAGGCCATTTTAAACGCTTGAGGAAACTAGTGCAAGTAGAGGTGATAGGTATCCCCTACGCCATAACTTATCATGTTGCCAAGTAGGGAAGTACGCACTATGTAGTAATTACTGCGGTATTGTAACGTGCAAATCTGTATAACTGCGCATCTTATAGAGTCTCTTGGCTTCCTTTTCCCGAGAACTAACCGAACTCTCGGCCCGGCGTCGACGGCGACCTGCGGTTTGGGCTTCTCTCTGCACAGCTGTCTGTTGTACCCGATGTTGCCTTGCTGCAGCGGCGGGCGTATCTCTGCGATTCGCTTCTTCAGCAGCGGTCCGCACCTTACGAGGAAGCGCCTTCAGGTATTGCGAAGAGCCAAGTCGATTGCTGGCGTGGCTTCGTACGTCGCCTGCCGCGTGATGCATGGCACGATACAACAAAACTGGTACAAAGGGCAGCGCTTCCTAATAATGATCACGGAAATGCTGAAGAAGATTATTTCATAATGATGATGATGATGATGCCTCTGTAAGGGGTCCAGAGCTACAAACCATGCCACCCTTTGTTCTTTCAAATGATTCCTCGAACTTCTTATGCAAATCCACTTTCCCCGACGTGTAGTGGCGTATTATTATTCTGCCACGTAACATTACACTTCTTAATGCGATTCCTCGGCAGACGTTATAGCTGGTTAGGTCTTTAAGCGAAGATTTTTCAAGCACAGGCGTGGCTCACTGGTAGAATGCTCGACTGCCACGCAGAGGATGTGGGTTACAATCCTCCTCGGTCCTGGTCATTTTTTCTAAAATTTGCCGCGATAGCGGTTACGGACACCGGCGGTGGTGGCGGCGGCGGCGGCGGACAACTACGGCGCAAAAACTGCCGTTGTTGTGATCTCATAACAGCTTACGCTGTACAAAACGAATCCCGAATTTTTCGTCTTCATATTATAAAGTTGTGAAGGCAGTATACCTCCGACCATTTTGCAGTCTGCTGTTCTGCGGGCCTGCCAGCACAATATCGCAAAAGCCTTTTCAAGACAGCTTACTTGATTACAAGGGGCTGGTTTCCCTAATAACGTTTTGCTTTTTGCAGCGAAAAAAAAAAAAGCAAATCCCACGTGCAACGGGAATCAAGCAAATGCGAAGCACGCATCGGGAACGTAAAATGGATCTGCATTGTTGTCTCGCTATACCGATTTTGGTAGATACGAAGTTAACGAAACGACCACAAGAGCAGCTAGACTGTGGCATGTAAACCATGCCGTTCATGACGTGCATGCCATGATTACAATGTTATGAACTGTCATCTACGTTCGTTATGCAGTCGTGTTGTGCCATAGCCATTTTCCTATGCATCCCGTTAACGAATGGCAGTGCATGTAAATCATGCCGCTCATGACATGCCTCTCTTGATTTTGACGTTATGACCTGTCATTTATGTTCGTCATGCAGTCATGTTGTGGCATCCCTATTTTCGTATACATCCCATTAACAAAACGCGTGGCATGTAAAACATGCCGCTCATGACATACGTGTCGTGATTTCCCTGTTATTACTTGACATTTATATTCGTCATGCGGTCATTTTGTGGCATGACAATTTTCGTATACATCCCGTTAACGAAACGGCCAGGAGAGCACCAGTACCGTGGCAGGTAAATCATCCCGCTCATGACATGCACATCATGATTCTCATGTAATGCCGTGTCATCTATGTTCACCATGTAGTCATGTTGAGGCGCACCAATTTTTGTGTACATCCAGTTATCGAAACGGCCAGGAGAGCACCGAAACCGTGGCATGTAAATCATACCGCTCATAACATGCATGTCATGGTGTTGATGTTGTGACCTGCCATTTATGTTCGCCATGCAGTGATGTTGTGCCACACCAATTTTCGTACACATCCACTTAACGAAACGGCCAGGAGAGCACGTAAATCATGCCACTCATGACATGCATTTGGTGATTTTCACGTTACGATGTGTCATTTATGTTCGTCATGTAGTCATGTTGCGGCATACCAATTTTCGTATACATCCCATTAACGCAACGGCCAGGAGAGCACAAAGTCGTAGATAGATAGATAGATAGATAGATAGATAGATAGATAGATAGATAGATAGATAGATAGATAGATAGATAGATAGATAGATAGATACGCTCAAAGGATAGATACGCTCAAAGTCGCCGAAGTTCGCTAAGAAATACTTCGCATTTAAAAACTTTTGAAAACGATGAAAGGTAATGACGGTCCCCGTGATGAGGAAACAAAGGGGCAGGTGATCCCGGTTATTCCGTACGTTCACGCCTTCTTACACAAAGTTAAAAAGCTGTGCAGCAGGTATCCAGTTGATGTGGTCTTTTGTAGCTGCAATAAGTTGGAGCACTTATGATCTAAGAATGACAAACGAACAAAAGTAAAGCGTGGTGTCTCAAGGGAAAGCTGCGGCGTTAGCCATGGCGAGCCTTACACCACTAGTCGATGCGACGTAGTGTATTCTACTCCCCTGTCTTGTGATAATGTATATATTGGGCAGGCAAAGCGTTGCGTAACTGCACCTTTGCAGGAACACCACAATGCTCTTTCGTCGGCTCCTGGGTTGCACCTGTTCGCGCAATGTACAAGGTGTGGAAGTGTTCCTGAATTTCCGCGCACCTCGGTTCTGTAGTCTCATCCTGAGAGAATAACAAGGGAAATAGCTGCGGTCTTCTTTATTAGGAGAAACAGCGCAGCAGGCATCGTTTCACTCTCAATTTCGCTCTTAGAATTCATTCACTCTTATAATTCATGGCACATAAGCTATTCATTTTTTTTTATCCTGTTTGCTTATCGTTTGTTCCCTCTCCCTCGTGTATGTGTACATATCTGCAGTTTGAATAAACTACAGTTTCAGTCAGCGTTTGTGTTTTCTCACTTCGCCCTATGTGTGTTTGCGCACTTAACGCGATGAAAAATATTTTTGCTGTTTAGTGTCCGTTTAAGTGAACCCTGTTCCTCTTGACATGTTTCTGCGAGCGTGTGCACACATTTTCAAAGATATCTACGCTGGCGTCGTCTACTCGCATTTAGAAGCGCGCTAGTTACTGCTATGTGACGCTTTCATGACAGTTATTATCCACAAATCCTTAGAATGGCGCTACACTCATTATTTAGATTTCAAAACCTAAACGGTTTGCTTTCTTTGGGCCTTTTGTAAAGGTACCTCATAAAACTTTTTATAGGTTAGCGGGATGGCTCCTAATATACCGTCAATAGGGACTACGAATTGGTGTCCACGCTTATTCAGACTGCGTGAGAAATAGAATGGTCATATTTCTGAAATTTCCGAATTTGTCTTTATGCGATGGCCGCTACTTCGGTGTTCACAAATTAAACAAGCTCTTGTATACGGAAACTCCGCCTAGTACTCCGAAATAGAAATGCAGTGAAAATTAAGCATGGTAAAATAACTTACAGCTTTCTGTGCTGGTTCTGTAATCAAGAAGGCGGCGTAAATACTTTTGAAGCACCTATATTCATCAGGTCACATGGACAGAGAAGGGTATCAAAGCTAATTTGCAACTTCTATTTAATTAAAGACACCTGCTCCGATAAGATGATAATCATTTGATGAGCTAGGATGTTTAGCGTACCCGGTAAGTCGGTATACAGAAGCACTGCCCTATGCAGAATGCCAGACGTAGAGAACACGTGCACATACCTGGCCCACCTTCGAAATTGTAGGCCATGCCATCCGCTTTGAATCTTTCTGTAAACTCTGTAAATGAGCTCTACTGCATTACTTAGACGGCTATTAATTTCGGCCAGGGAAGGAAATCGCAACAACGTGGCAGTGAATTGGTGAATGTGAACTGCCGGGCCGCGTGACGTACCGATCGACAAAGCGCGGATATAGCAGCTCACGTTTGTTAAGTTCTGTGGAGAATGCCGACAGGGGGACGCTGGGAGAGCAAGATGACGATGTGATCGTGCGGGGTGTGACGCGAGCTGGTGCTAGGTAGACGCGCTGCTGGGTGCGGCACCATTGCACTGGCTAGCCAGGACTAACTGAGAGCCGACATGAGGCTACCTCTTTCACAATGGCGCCACACCGTGAGGCCCCGGCTGCATTCCGGGAAGGACCGTGCTCGTGGGGGTAGGCCGCGTCACTCGTTCCACAGCAATTGTGTGATCGCCGTCCAGCCCAGCGTTGAGATAGATCTCCGGGACGTGTGCAACTACGACCGAACGGCCCGCTCTGCCATCGCTCTGCCAAAAGACAGAAGGCTCGAGGGTCGAAAAGACCGGTCCCATGCACGATAGCGATATGATCGTGCATGGCGTGGCGCTGCTGGTGCTAGTCTGGAGCCGGACAAGGCGTGGTGCTGCTGGGCGCGGCGTCCTTGCACTGGCTGGTCGAGATTGACTGCGGACCGAGACGCGGCAATCTCTCCCAAAGTTCTTCGAAAATGCTTAGCCTACCTTAGTCAATCTTAGCCAACTTTTAGGAAATATGAGCCAACACAATCTAGTCTTGGTATCATGAAAAAACAAAAACCTTTCACGAACCTTATGCTCCAATATATCAGCTAGTGGAGCCAGCGTTCGGCCAACGTTTCGACTGATTTGGATAGAAATTAATAAACTGAATCACGTGTCAGCAATGCCCACACATATTTTTTTCAGGCTGGCATGAGCAAAATATATGTGGACATGAGCCCACACAGCATATGCCCGCAAATGCACGAGCTCAAGCAAGCATATACAAAGCGGCTATGATCTACAAATGATCTCTCTCTTTCTTTCTTTTGGGTCAAGCCCACTTGTCCCTGGCCCATGCCGCTCTTCTGTATTCGGATTTCAGAACCCGCGCTACATTGCCATGAGGACCTCGGCTTAACTTCGGCTGGGATCGCATTAAGGTCGTTTCTTCAAAACCACAATGCGGCTAGAACCTAAGGCCATAATATAGCAGTGACTGCTATAAGCTCACGTACTTTAAGAGAAATAGATCGTATAATTTTTACACAAGCGATCCACTTTTGTACTCGTTACACCGTTACAACAAGAGCTGGGTAGAGGTATTCGGACACGTATTCCGGAATTCAAACATCAAAGTTCATGTGCTGGATCTTACAGGTATTGAACATCGATATAGATAGAGGCTGCCTTGTATGCTTCAGTCGTACAGAATGTTCCTTAACCTACCCTAATCACCCATGCTTCTACTTTACGTACCTTTATTATGAATACTACATCTTGATATTCATACACACTGCCTGAGAGCTTAATCTTTCATTCCGAGACATCTCCGACATACCATCCCTGATAAACACTTTTCAGCGCTTGTCTTAATGCCAAATAGGACGTTGGCGCTGGATTCTTTGAGGCGCCAGGCAATCAAAGCTTCCGGGATAGCACACCCTCTAAAGGCACGCCTAAAGGCACCACACCTGGAAGGAGTGCGTCCTTCACCCGTTTGGGCGGAATGCACTTAAAGCAACCGGTGACGGTGACGGGGAATGCACTGAAGCAACCGGTGAGCAGAGCTCGTCCTGCCCATACTGTCCCTACACTGCTTTGGACGAGCAGAGCTCTTCCTAGCGGGATAGGTACTCCCCTTTATTGTTCAGGGCGAGAAGCGCTCGTCTACGGCTTAGATTGCGTGTCGTCCGCCAGATGGCAGCATTTACTCGACGAGTTAGTGTTCTCCTGCGGCAAAAGCGCGGTTTTTGTGTGAAAAGATGGCGTGCGGTGGTGGCGATCCATGCATAGCTGGCACGTCAACACGAAAAAGAACCTTTTCATTTTCGTCATCTTCTTCGAGTGATGATGATTCGGATACAGATGTTTATTTTGTGTCTGGAAGTGAAGAGAGCGATGACGGTGAATTGAGCAGCTCCTCTGGTGATGATGAAGAAGGCTCTGAAGCGAACATCGCGAGTGCTCGCCAGTGAATCCTGCTTGATGTGAACAATCCTCCTGTGAAGCCTCCTCGCTTTCCATTTTTGGCCATTCCAGGCAAGACTTTCCACGTGCCATCGCCAGGTGACCTTATGGAATATGTTCAGCAGTTTCTGGATGATGAACTCATATCACTAGTGGTAGATGAAACCAATCGCCAAGCGGCTGAAAATAGCAGCAGGTAGCTGGTTTCCTATGTATTGTTCAGAAATAAACCTCATTGTGTTGATTTGGCCAAATATGTGGTGCAAATATTTTTTCAACGTCGACTAACTGCTTTTTAGTACAATCAGATTCGAAATCAGGAATAAAAAAATAGGCACTTTTGATCGGCAAAAATTTCAAAAAAATAAAGCACTTAAGAGGTGAATATCATTTTGTAGATTCTTGCAGCGCTCAATGACGGATACGCAAGAAAGGCACAATTTACGTAGGACAGGACATGCGCTGTACTCTCAACTGAAGAGTTTATTGAAAACGGGTCCATTTTGAGCAGCCATAGTCTCTCACGAGAATCATCACATGTGTGAGAGAAAACCATAGGAAACGTGGTTAACAATGAAGGGTGAAATGCGAATGGAAGCAATGGAATGAAAATCACGCTATGGCCTAAAGAATGTTTCTTCTAGGTAATACAATTTTTTCGGCCCCCACCTGTTGAGAAAATTTGCCCCCGCGTCATTAACAAATTAGAGAAACCGCCTGTAAAAATTGGTTGTAATAAATTGTATGCTCCCCTACACTGTGAGCAAGGGGTTGCATACATGATCCTGCTATTTTGTGGAAGCATTACGTTGGACAGAGCGGAAAGTGTATAAATGTCAGGTTGCAAGAGCACATACACTCGCTTACTTCCTCCGCCACCACATCCTTTCATTTGTCCCCTCATTACCGTCCATGCGGATGTAATCGTCATTTTGAAGATACCGTGATCCCTTCTTGCCACAAGGGTAAGATAACCGGAGAAATCACAGAATGAGTTAATATTGTCAGAGTAAAAGAAAAAAAGCATAAGTCAATTGTCTGTTTCACTGAGATCCAAGGAATCTCACTGAGATCCAAGGAATCTCAATTCCATTTATGTTCGTCATGCCGTCATGTAGGGCCGTACCAATTTTCGTATACATCCCATTAACGAAACGTCCAGGAGAGCACCAAGACCGTGGCTTGTAAATCATGCCGCTCATGACATGCATGTTATGATTCTCATGTAATGCCGTATCACTTATGTTGGTCACGCAGTCATGCTGTGCCATACCAATTTTCGTATACATCCCATTAACGAAACGGCCAGGAGAGCACCAAGACCGTAGCATGTAAATCCTTCCGCTCATGACACGCATATCATGATTTTCATCTTATGACCTGTCATTTATGTCCGCCATGCAGTCATGTGGCGGCATACGAATTTTCGTATACATCCCATCAACGATACGGCCTGAAGATCACCAAGTCGTTCGCGGATAGATAGATAGATAGATAGATAGATAGATAGATAGATAGATAGATAGATAGATAGATAGATAGATAGATAGATAGATAGATAGATAGATACGCTCAAAGTCGCCAAAGTTCGCTCAGAAACGCTTTGTATTTAATAGTAATAAAATATGTCAGCAAGCGTTACATTTGGTAATTTTTCGAAAATTTGTCAACACACCTCTTCCTCACGTGAGTTTACTTAGATGAAGTATTTTGCGAAGAAAGGCTTGGCGAAATTCCCAGGAGTTGACGACGCTCGAAACGTCACTCCACAGGGGTGTAGTGGAGAGTAGACATGTGATTATGTAATGATCTTGAAGAAGTGCTCAAGCATGGAGTACACTGAACGCTTTCACGTGTTGACGAAAGAGACGTTTACGGCCGATTGCACGATTTATTTATTCATGTTATTTGTTTAATTTCTTATTCATGTTGCAATATTGTAAAGCTACGGCCCAGTATCTCTTGCACCATTTCAAAAAATTAATCACTGCCTATTTGGATCATTGGTACACACCTCATTTTATCCAGCAGCACTCTCAATGCTCAATCGTTTACAAGACATAGCTATATTTTTCTAACCGTGTTTTAGACGCACTCGTAAAAATAAAGGTTTTTATGTTATAATGCTAAGGGTTGAGCAAAATTGATATACTTTAAGCAAGCGAGAACAGCATGGACATTTAAGGTACCGCGGAAACCTTCAGTCTAACGCCTGAGGTGTTCAAGGTCGAGAGTGCGCTGTGAGTCGGATTGTGTAGTGCATGCCTTCGCCCACTCCTCACAGCAACACTGACCTCCTTTGTTCCTCCAGCCAACTCATGCATGATGCAGCATTTGGGATAAAGCTTAAAAAAGCTTTATCTCAGAGCTATTCGTTCAATTCCCGCAGTCACGGACGAAATGTTTCGATAGCTCGGAATAAATAAATAAGTAAACAAACAAATAACCTGCCTTTGCAGTCCACCCACCGCCCACTGCGGCACACGAGCCATTCTTGTCACCAGTCCACTGCAACATGATGCTAAGGATTATGTGTTGAAAAACCTTAACGCAAACTTGCTGGCTCAATTCCAAAAGCCGCCATAATACAGCCATCTTTCACTTTTCCTTGGCATTCAATATCTTGAAAATAGCAAAAATTCCCACCTTTTGCATGTGCGTGTGTTTGGTGGCGATGAGTTGCCAGTACGACAAAATTAAGGTGCGAGAAATTTTCAGATTGCGAGAAATTCTATGCAAAATACTTATAAACTCCGGCTAAAGGATTTTGGCCAGTGTCAACGTGCACTGAATAATGCGTTCGTATTACGCTATTCGTACTACGCGAGAAAGCGCGCCGTACTCTTTACAAAAAGATAAATGTATGGCAGGAGCCCAAAAGCGCCCGTCGCAACCCGCGCGTTTGCAATTTCTCACAAAGGATGCGTAGGAGCCGAATGCTTTGCTAATTGACAACTACTTGCATCTCAATTAAAAGGAGAACACCAAAGGGAATTGTGCTACACATAAGGTGACACAAAAATCCTACGCGCCTGCAATAAACCGCGCTTAGCTATGGAGTACGTGAGCGTCTATGTCGTGTATCTCTTCCTTCAGATTCTTGTCAACAATCCCTTCCTTGGGATTGTTGTCGCGCAGTTTTCATTCGGTACGCGAAAATTTGAAGAAAAAAGAACGTTTATTGCAAATAAAGCGCACGGAGGAACAGCTAGATGGGGCCCCTAGGCTTCACTGGTCTCAAGGGCACGTCGCGCCTGGTTCAGGAGTGCCTTTTGGGCCTCCTTCTCCTCAATGGCGAGCCAAGTTCCCAACGGCTCGGTTCGGGGTTTTCGTGCCGACATACCCGATACCTGCACGACCCTTCCCCGTCCACAGGTCCCAAATGGCTGCATTCAATACGCTGTAAGTTGTTCCACTTCGTCGTCACCAAATGTAACGTTCAGCAAAGGCGAAACGCGTCCGACGATGTCTTTAATTTTAAGGGAAAGAGGGACCTTCTTTCTGTAATTTATTAAAGGATTTCACATGCAAAGTTATAAAGATTTATTAGTAATTGAGCAAATTACAAGCGAACAGAGTAAGATCACCGGTTGTATGACGCTTCTGAGAAGATGGCTGTGCGATCCACTTGCACTGTAGGATGGCTTAAGCTCCAGTGCGACTGAACCCGTTTGGGTGGTTTTGCTGGTGGAAAGCTCTTGTTCGCTGGCGGGCTCCGTTGGTTCACTGATAGTGCTGCTTTCAGATGAGTCTGCACAGTCAGTTGTCGTTTCTCGATTGACGGTCGTCGTCTCCTCGGTATTATTCCGCTCCTGAGGGACAGCGTAATCACTGGTGACTACTGTTGAGGTTGCAGTTGCCAGTTGGCTTCCTGGTTCCGTCTCAGTTTCATCGTCCACTGCTGCACTCCGTGTTGTACTATGCCCAGCAGTAACCGCACCTTCTGTAGTATCTGTGTCTAATATGACATTACCTTCTGCCAACAAAGGTTGAGAAGTCGGAGCCCGCCGCTCACTCTTGGTAGTCGTCGAAGGTGTTTCGCTTGTGCCGCTCGGCTCCCCCACGACGGTGTCAGCGCTCGCGCACTTTCCGTCTCGGCAGACACCCGTTGCACGTAACACCTGCACGTAAAGAGGGATAGGTTTACAAAGAAATGTATTCGAACGATGACTGCAAGGTCGCGATAGCAGAAATTACAATTTTGAGAGAGTCAAGGAAGTCTGAAGCGCAGCATATACTTTTTAAATAAAGACGTGAAAAGAAATCCATGAACCAAAGTTTGATTCTGCTAGATTAATTAATAGGGAAGGCCTCATGCTCGGACCCCCCGTTCCGTTTATTTGGGAGCTTAATGAAAACTTCAGCCTCGAGTATTCCTTCCAACAAATTAGATCACCTTAGAAATCTGGCTGTTACAATCAATAAGCTATAAGCTCTTCATGCGAATATGCTTCCTGATATTCTTGCTGTGCTTCGCGAGACACCGGCGATGTGTTAATGTGCTAGAATTTCCATAAAACACTAGGGGCAAGAACTTGTATTTGGAATCGTTCTCTCAATACGTTAAACTGCAGTGTAACCTATTTTATCTAAAAGCGAGTCACCTAGACGAGAGGAGATGCCGTGAACAGTGGCCAAATCATGTCTATAGCTTACAGGAACCATATGTGGTCGCGAAGAAGTCATTGTTTACCATTTTAATGCAAATAAGAAAAGGTCCTTTCGATATACATGGAAATATTTCTTCGCAGATCACTATAACTTTGTTCTCCTTTTAATGCTCTGTTTCTGGGACGCTGGAAAACTTATTTTGATATATCTGTCATAACCACGCACGTAGGTACACAGAATTTGTTGTGGCAAAGCGCCGAAATCTCGTGATAAACACTTACCCCGCATGGTGTACCATCGGGTTCATTTTCTGAGCGTAACGGCCATGCACAAAGGTACTTGCATGTGAAAGCGGATTTTGGTGGCCCCTGCATAGAGCATTCAGGATTTTTCTACAACACATTCAGCGTGAGTGAGATAATAAAAGAGATGGCAGAAAAGCAGAACCTGCTGGCCCATTGAACTACCACATTCATAAATTGTAGTTGAAGGGTATGCATGCGTGTGCAGATAGGGACATCGATTGTTCATAAGCTATTTTCTTGCTTGAAAAAATGCGCATACTTTCTTGTTACCGTTTATCCGCTAACCACTTTCCTATTGTTATCGTCACTATGAACTACCGGCTGCCCCTTGAGATAATTTCTTCAAGTACTTTCATAGTTTACCTTCAGCGGTAACAGAAGCAATTTATGCGTAATCGCTACAACTCGCTCAAAGCTGCATCTGTGGTGAGATGAATTAATGTATAGTGCCACTAACATATTGGTATACATTGAGTGTACACAAAAATGAGGATCTAAAATAGAAAGTTAGGCAAGGAAATTCCTGTGTGAGACGCGCTTGATTGAAATTTCGAGCGGGGTACTCTAGGAACTCTATGTACCGGCTGTTCGTCACGTCATGTAATGTTCATACGCTTAGTTCTCTGTTGTCCTCATTTTCTCGCACCTAAGGGCAGCTGTCCTAGAAGCAGAGTCAAATCATTACTACGTAGTTTGCATATAGAAATGGCAGTGCGCTTGTACGAGTATCAACTACTAGGAAAAGAGGGAATCTGCGAGGGCTTATCTGAATCACTTGGTGTACTAGGTGATTTAACTAAAGTAAACGAATCATAGAGTTCCTTCCTACTTGTTAGCCTCTGTGGTCGAAAGACTGTGGTGCTCTGGTGACAATTAGGAAGACGCAAATTTAATGCCGGCCGCGGCGGTCTCACGTTCGACGGAGCCGAAAATGCTATATGTGTGCTGTGTGTTAATCGGAGCCCTTAAAAGAACCGCAGAGTGAAAAAAAAAAACCAAAAAAAACTACTGGATCCCTCCATTAAGGACTGCCTTTTAACCATGTGGTGACTTTGGCTTGGGAAACCAAATTAATTATAGTATTAGTAGTTTCCTATGGCGGAAAATTGCAGCGGAACTAATTCTTTACTTTCAGTGCGTGATTTTAAAGTTAGAGCTCAGAAGAGCGCCTGATTGAGCCAGTCAACGACTAGTTATATTAGGAAAGCTAGAGCGTCGCTTAAACAATGATGATGAGAACACGGGAACGAGCGTGTTGCCTTGTACTTGTCGATTTTATTTTTGTTTCTGTGTATATTCCTCTGAGTTCCGTGAGACCAGAACTACGAGCCTTTTTTCGTATTTTTTTTTCTCGCGAGGAAGTTAGCATAAGTTCAGGTAATTCGAGGAGCTGAACTTCTTGTAGATTGTATCACCTTTCTCCTCTCTCTCCCCTCGTTCTATTCCCCCTTCCTATTGCTCCTGTGTAGGGCAGCCAACCGCACGCCCTTCTGGTTAATCTCCCTGCTTTTTTGTTTTTCCCCTTTTCCTTTCTTCTTCACTTGTACATGGTATATGAGATCAAGGTATTACCCAACTTTCTGGTACACCTACCGGCGAAAATGCTCTTGCACACTTTTGTGCTCCTGACTGATCCACAGGCTGGGCTGCAAAAGAATAAATATTTTTTAGAATGGCTTGCGATGGGGATATTTGTGTACGGATAAACATCTTCGTGCTCCTAGGCTCGTGACCGCAAAGGAGATAAAATAAATGCTTCACGAAAGAGCAACTTTGATGAAGCAAGAAGTTAAATACGACACATCGTATTTCTTTTGCATGTCAAGATTGCACGGACGATTTTGGTACTCATATATTCCGAATTACGATACACGTTGTTCCTCAGCGGCCTGTGCGAGAATGTGCGCCTGTCCACGTCTCATTTATGCAGATACAGATATATAGCTTTGTACGTCACAACTGTATGTGTCTGTGTGGGTTTCGTTTTTTTTTTTCTTTTACGGAAACAATGCATGCGTGAGCGCTCTGGAGCAGCAAGCCCGACATGCACGAAATCATCACGTTTTTGAGTTCGCGACGGCCAGTTTTAATTTCAGCGGTGCTACGCGTTGAGGTCCTGCCGGTGAGTGGGCGGGAGTAACGGAATGAGCGGACCGTGCGTCAAATGACTAAATCCAATTCCCAGTGGCACCAGCGCAGGCACAGAATTTTAACCGCGCAGTTGTTTGAGCTTGACAAAATACCAGCATCATGCACACAAAGCTCCAAAGCGGGTATGTGCCGAGTAGCTCCCAACGTAGCATAGACAGGCTAGTATAGAATTGGGAAGGGGTAGGATATGAAAGTGCGGAAAAGTGGCCCCAATTTTAGGACATTTTTATTTAGTTTTCAATGCTTCATGTCTCTACGCCTTCTGCGATATGAGTTGCAGCGAATTAGTGCTTCCTATTCTCCTCCATATCCCTCCGGAGCCTTCCCATTTTCACGATCAAGGTTCGCTCATTAGAAAATGTGAGAATGCGGGGGAAGAATACGCTGTATGGTCACCTTACTCCAGGTTCGCATATCAGCCTGTCAAGATCTTTTCAATTTTCATTGATCTCTGCAGACTATGATGCTGCTGATGGACGCGTAGAAGAGCTGCACTGTAGTTCAAATACTCTACGCACGCAGTGCAGACATCTTGAGGCAGGATGATGTTGATTGTAGGCATATGCTATGCAGCTATACCGTCCTCGGCGCCGAGGGAGTACGGCATCTTTGCCACGTGCACGTCGGTGGAAGGTCTCAGCTTATTTACGAAGACTTCAGCCCTTGATCACATATAAAACGGTGAAATCAAAACGACAACGGGCAGCAACGGCGCGGTCGTTTTCCAGGTTATGCAACCGCAGTGTATCAATGATAACGTTACATGCACGCGTATGCTGCGTACGCGCAGCCATCAGCGCGCTTAACTCAAACGCTCCGCAGCGTGGCCTCGACCGGCTTGCTCTGACGCGAGCGCCGCGGAGCGTTGGACGCGGCATGATTGGACGCGCTGCTTGATTTCACCAGTGAACTTGTGTTTACCTTCTACTTGACCAGCGGGTAGAGTGCACCAAGTTGACGGGTCCGTTTCACCATGTTTCGCTCGTGGTTTGGCGTCTGGCGCGCGCCGAGATGGTTCGTTGCCGTTGCTGACGTTGGCAATGATAAGTGAGGCGAGGAAGCTTGTGTGTTTTTCGAGTTTGACGTCAAAGCTGGCACATGAGGGACACGATACGTTAGAATAGCAGATGAAAGGCATGTTTGCGGTGTTTGTAAACGTACGCATTTGCATAAAGGTCGGACGATAGGCAACTTTGCGAATGCGGCGGTGCATTGTTCAGCCGCTGCTTCAGCAACTGTCGGACACAGCTAGCTCATCGGGGTGCTCGAGCAGGCTGTGTAGTGTCGGGCTTCTTGTTTAATTGCGGCTGCACTGGAGCCGTACTGTGGAGAGGAGTTCTACTGTGAACACCAGCTGCTGCCTTCTTATATATCGCACAGATTATAACAATCATTCTGTTTACATGAATAGTAAGTTTATTGCGTGACAAGGTGCGACCTCGTGCGTTCTCCTAACAAATATGCATAAAAATATTCGTTCGCATTGTGTCCGTAGGTCTTTCTTGCTCAGGATCGACGCAGGCTGATCATACGGCTCGACGCTGGGTATTCGAGGCATCGCGAACGAAACAGTAAGCCAGACATTAACCTGCGAGAAGACTTCAATGAGCGCTGTCCGTTAAATGAACGCACCAGATCGTCAGCGACTACTCGACCGCACCTATTGCGCCACCTTTATAAACGCCACGATCCTGCATTTCCTGGGCTTTTTCGACACATCATTTCTTTCAAGCGTCACATTTGACACTAAACTTGAAAAGCGTGCGAGCTCTCGCACGCCGCATCTCATTTACGAGAAAAGCATACGGGTAGGAACGGTTTGGGCATTCGTGAGACCACACTCGCAAGCGAAACGAGGTGCAACGGACCCAACAAGTGGGTGCACTCGACCCGTGCGTCAGGCGGAAGCAAAATACTGAGAGACAGGTGAAATCCAGCAGTGATCTCTTTATCGTTAGCTGCTGCAAACACACGGCGCACAACGCTTCGCGGCGCTGGTTTCAGTCCAAGCTGGTCGAGGCCAATCTGTGCAGCCTTCGAGGTAACCGCGCTGACTGCTGTACGTGAAGTTCTTTAGGAAAGCATTTATAGAAACTAGCTTTAATCAACGCTGAACATCTGACGCGGAACAGCGTCATGAAGATTACGTCGCGTATTTGTTGCTTTAATAACGCGATCCTCGCAGAACTTGGTGTTACAAGAAGCAATTTCCGTGAAAGAATCAGTCTTCGTACGCTGCTTTGAAGCGTTATCATACTGTGTACGCTCGCCTCCATCTGTCGACATATGCACGTTTATTTGAATGAACCATAACTTACTTCCGGCAGCAGCAATAGTACAAGCGAAATACGACCATTCATGTTCTCGCGTAGTCGTCATCCGCTAAAAAGGCATTAAAATGGAGCATTTCTGAGGTCTCTCACTGACAATCACACTCACTGATACTACTCAATATGCACAAAGACGTTGATACAAGTGCTAAACATCGCCGAATTCCCAATGAATCGGCATAAGCAATTCCATCCCACATTGATTCGAATGGCATCATTGCCAACAATGCAAGGGAACGGCAGGATCTTTAGCAGCGCAGCTTCTTTTGAGATAACTGTAAAAACTCAGTCGTGCCAGTTTTACCACCGAAGCTACTTAAGGTAACTGTAATTTGTCAGACCTCATGCAATACCACATGACATTGCATTACGTTATTTGGGCGAGAACATGTCCCGTGATATTGCTTTACGTAATCGTAGATGATCACGCGGCACGTTCCCGCCAAAGTTGAAGTATCACTCGTACACAACGCACGTGCTCCTTGACTGTGCTACTAAGGGTTCTTCCTAAACTTCTCGAAGTGGTACTTCCTCTACATTTCACCGCTGTTCTCCTGCTTCCGTATCAACAGTGACCAAACGACCGCGGGTGGCAGCAGTCACTGCACCAGGCAGCCATCTCTGTACAGTGCGGCTCGACTGACGCGACCAGACTCGCGTTCCGGGAGGAAACGACCGTGGTGGTGATGCGGATACCTTACGCCTGACTGGAATATTTGTTCCGTGACGCTCCGGGAAGTGGAAACTTCTTATGGGTTGTGGTTAGGCGCCCAGCAGCATCTCATCAGGCGACTTCCGCCCTTCACTGCAGCGGCCCTGTTTTATCTGTCTTTAATGCCTCCTTGCCAGTGCGCACCGCTCGTTCTTCTGCCTCGTTACACTGCTGATAATACAGGGCAGTTTTGACGTGACGCACGTGGTTGTCCCGAAGGATTGTCTTTGCCACCACGCTAGTTAATTACGGTCCCTTATCAAACACCACTGTATGAAGCAGGCCGAAACGGACGAAAATACTGTGAAGAACTTACACTGTGGCACCAGTCGTCAGTGTTATGATTTAATGATTGATTAATTGATTTATCTGTGGGGTTTTACGTCCCAAAACTGTCTACCATTATGAGAGCCACCGTAGTGGAAGGCTTCAGAAATTTTGACCACCTGGAGACTTTAACCTGCACTCACATCGCACAGTACACGGGCCTCAACATTTCGCCCCCATTGAAATGCAGCCGCCGCGGCCGGCATTCGATCCCGCGAGCCTCGGATCAGCAGACGAGTACCATAGCCACTAGACCACCGTGGCGGGGCGCAGTGTCTTGAGCGGCACCGCCGCTATCCTTCTGATCGCTGCGTCCACTAGTACAAAGATCATGTGACCTTCAACCGGACCAGCAAAATCGACGTGCAGAAGAGACAAGCGCTTGTCAGATCCCGGCCAACTGGAAAGTACCTGAACAGCAGGTAGCGGCAGACGCTGCACACAGTGTGGGCAACCATTCACCAGGCTATGTCGTGATCCGGACTGAATACCCATACAACGTTCGTCCGAGCCCCTTCATTGCACTAGGCTAATACCCGGATGGCTTTCTTGTAGTTCATGCAATATGAAGGAACACGCCCTCTCTGGCAAAACAACACGGTGGTCCCAATAAACTAATCCGTCGCACACTGTCAGCTCGTGCCTACGAGTGAAGGAAGCTTCGAAACACTGTTGTCCTGTACTCAGTTCTGTTGGCCATCCCTGCAGAGTCCACTTCATCACTTGACGGAGCAGTCTATCTCCGGTAGTGTCCGCTGCGAGCTTCTGGGGACACACAGCAAACTCGTTCAATGCGTGTGCTTGCAGCACATATTTTGCCTGTGGTTGCTCGATTAAGTAGCCGCAGGCGGCTGAACGCATCAGCGTTAGTGCTTAGCTGTCCCTTCTTGTACTCGAATTTATAGAGAAACGCTGACAAGAGTAAGGCCCAGCGTTTGATTCTTGCTCCGGTCAGTTGCGGAATGGGCTTATCCAGATAAAAAAGTCTGGACAAGGGCTCTTGATCAGTTAACAGTGTGAGCTGTGAGACTGTTGCCAAAAAGACAATAACGAAACTTGGTCAGCGCAAAAACTACGGCAAGTCCTTCCTTCTCCAGATGCGAGTAGTTTATTTTTCTCCTGCTATCAATGTTCTCGACCGGAAACCTATCAGGAAGTCTACCGTTCAGCGGAACGTTATGCCGGAGCAGCATCTCTTCTCTCGCCGTCACGAAAGTATCGCCCCATGCACGTACATGTCTGGACTACAGGTAAAACAGGGTTCATTTCGATTACCTTCCGATTATCGTCTTCTTCAATCCGAGGTCCAAGGATGCACGCGCCTTGGTGATCCGGCTAGAAGCAGTTCCGCAGTGTCAACGACACGGCAAAAGTAACGCAACAAAATGTCACGTTGCATATTTCCACCAAAAGAACTCTAAGCCATATAAAGTTTGCCAACAGAACAAGCTGTTTTAGGAAAGGTTACTCAACAATAGACCACAGCCAGGCTATCAACCTATTAATTGAGAATTACGCGAAATATAACAAACCTCTTTATATGGCGTTTATAGACTACGAGAAAGCATTTGACTCCATAGAAATAGAAGCGGTTCTAGAGCTATACGTCGACAAGGGGTACCTGACGTATACGTGAAAACCATAAACTACACATACAAAGATTGCACAGCCACACTACTCCTACATGAGAAATTCCGATCGGGAGAGGTGTCAGACAAGGGGATACGATCTCGCCGATGCTATTCACTGCATGTTTAGAGGAAGTCTTTAAGCGTCTAGACTGGGAAGAAAAGGGAATTCGAATAGACAGAGAATATCTAAGCAATTTAAGATTTGCAGACTACATTGCGCTCTTTAGCAATGATAGAGGCGAACTACAAAACACGATTGATGACCTAAACAGGGAAAGTATTATGATCGGACTGAAAATGAATAGGCAGAAGACCAAAGTTATGCTAAATAACCTAGCTAAGGACCAGGAATTTAAAAGTAACGATGAACCCTTAGAATGTGTAAAAGAATGGGTATACCTAGGACAGTCATCAACAGGAACTTCTACCCATGGAAAAGAAATTCTCTATAGACTAAGGATGGGCTGGAGCGCATTCAGAAGGCATTATGAAATCATGACTGGAAGCTTTCCGCTCTCACTAAAGCGAAAAGTATAGTATTCAATCACTGCATTCTCCCAGTACTAACATACGGTGCAGAAACGTGGAGGATAAACGAAAGAACGAGAGATAATAACGGAAGCAAGACGGACAACGGACAATTGGAAAGAAAAGGAATAGGAAGTAACGCTACGAGATAAAAAAAACGAGCGGGAAGGGATCAGGGAACAGACAGGAGTAGTTGATATTATTATATCAATTAAAAGAAAGAAGTGGACTTGGGGAGGACGTGTCATGAGGAGGAAAGATAACATATGGACAATAAGAGTGACGGAATGGAACCAAGAGAGGGAAAACGCAACAGAAGCAGGCAAAAGGTTAGATGGAGCGATGAAGTTGAAAAGTTTGCGGGCATAAAGTGGAACCAACTCGCTCAGAATAGCGCGGATTTGAAATCGTTGGGAGAGGCCTTCGTCCTGCAGTGGACCTAAATAGGCTGATGATGATGATGATGACTGGAATCACGTAAGGCAATGTCATGTGGCATGTTCCCGCCAAAATGTCACGTGAATATCTAGCGGCCTGGTCTAGTAAACTATCGGCCAGCTTCTCTGTGTTCTGGCCTTGCGCCACCTAGTGGAAGCTGTGTACTCTTTAACACGAAAGTGTCTTATGGCGGGGTCCACCACGACCCCACACTTCACTTACGAACCGGATGTGACGCTGTAAAACATACAGGCAAGAACAACAAAGCAAAGTTGCGCAGAAAGATTTCCTACGATCCGCTGGGAATCGAACTCGGATGAAAGGTGGCCGGTGATCTAGCACTGCGCTACAGGCGCTCATGCTCAAAGCTCTACGAACGCGCCTTATATTGTTATCTCTCTTCGTTCGGTTTTCCTTGACGCTCTCACTGGCTGAGCACGCGCGCGTCGAGGCGCCCTTTTCCTGGAATGGTGGCGCCATCTAGGAAGGCGAAGTAAACCACTACAGCATCACTTCGCTTCTAATGGATGGCGTCACCATTCCAGGCGCGTTCCTTCCAAAGTGCGCCTCGATAAAAGCCCACAAAGTTGGTTGACAGTACCGAGGAAAGAAGCTAAAAGCAATAAAAGGCGCGTTCGTACAGCTTCGAGCATGAACGCCCAGAACGTAGCGGTAGAGCACCGGCCGCATCTCGACGTCGCACGCGTTTCCCCGCCTACTGTTTGAGCGTGATGGAAACAAGAGAACTGCTGCGTTAGGCGCCCAAAACGCGAACAACTTAGACGAGGGAATGTGGTGCCAGAAAACATAATCGATGCTTTTGTCGCGTGGCGTTTACTATCGATAGTGTTCGGTTATTGCGTAAGCTATTCTATTTACCACTAGGGGTTGGTCGTGGATGTAATGAAGGCGATGCATGAAGGTGGGTTCGTTCAAGTCAAACGGTGCCGCGCCAGCGAAACACCGAAAATAACGGACAAGTTCACCTCGCTGTACATTAAAGATTCAACTGCTTCTGTGAAGATGCATTTCGACTTCGTGTTATACCTATTCCCCTGACAAAGGGATCAGGCAGACTTTTCTTGTTTTGCTATCGCTCGAAATGAACACCCATTATTCGGAATGGAACATATGCCGCACGCAATACGATGCTTTGAAATTCACGACAGTTTTTTTTATTTGATAAATTTTGCAAACGTAATTTTAAACGTTACATGTAAACACTGTAACCAAGCCGGAAGGACGTTTTCTTCTATAGGTTCCAGAGTATTTTATTAACTCTATAACACGTTATTCTAGACATCAGCAAATTCCGGTACGAATTGGTGCGCAAACTACATGGGGAGCTCATCTGCAATAAATCAGGAAGTTGATATTCTGAGGAAAAACAAAAATCTGGAGGATATTTTTAGGACTTTATAAATGTGCTTCTAGTCACGTTTTCACCTTTATGCGCCCCGCACTAATAAAAGCAAAAGGAAGGGCGATTTACCCTTAATATTTGCCACTACATACTTGACATTTCACACGTCTTCTTTCCAGCTGTTATGTAGTTAGCTTGGCCGTATTTCATCACCGCAGAAGCCGGAATCAAGTTTAGCTGATTATCTACCTTAACCACTTGCTCGAGCTGTATTTATTTTTTGTCGACTGTATTCAACGGAGCTGATATGTGCTGACAAAATGTCGTTGCATCAGTGAGCAGAGATAGATGATCGCACCTCAGAAATGTGGACGGTGCACGTGCGTTGGAGACCAAATGTTTCCTACAGGGAGGTGAATCGTGCTAAGGCCTAAAAAACGTTTTAAAACAAGGAGAACATCTTCTTTCAAGAGGCTGAAACGAGTTGAAATAAAAACAGATAGGGATGGTGCCAAACATATAATTTAGAATAAATAAGACTTTACTATCAAGCGCCCCCGCCGCGGGAACACGACCAGCGGGGTTTGTTTGAAGTAGATACTAGAAACACAACACACATTTAGTGCTACCACAGTAATGGAGATAATTAGTTATTACCTATCAAATACACAAATCAAGGAACAGTTCTGCGTGAATTAGAATGAGCCATACCTTTTGATACATGTACGCATGTAATGTAAACAACGGCGAGCCATGCAAGAGGAATCTGGAGGTTGAGCAGCATCATCGGTTGTTGGAAGCACCGCACTGAAGCACTGAAGGTCTGCCTTTCGCTTATGTTTTAATGAGACGAAACTTATCACTACACCGCCAAATCGGTGGACGTCTTAATGAAGATTATTAGCCTGTTCCGAACAAGATAACGACGGCAATATGGAGCGGATACTATTGTACTCGTAGCTCGAGCCCACAACCTCAGAAAACAAAACTTGAGCCCGACGAATGCAACCTATAATATTGCCATGTAGTGAACGGAAATAATGAAATGTGCTTGTGGCTATCGCGTTCCCGCTTTATCAAAGTGGTGCTGAATGTTCTTTCATTATTGAGTCCCAAATCCAAGCTTGTTATGTGCAGGCATTGAGCTGAGCTGGTTGATATCGCAGGTCAGTTTCCTCAGTGCCAACTTAATTTTGTCATGTGCTCTGCAGTACCACGCCTCTGCAATATTACTCAGTAATAAGGGCATGTTATTAACATATATTGCGTAGGACAATCTGAGGGACGCGGGCACATATTCTGGGAAGAGCCTGTTTTATCATCTAGATATCGATTTGCTGTTGTGTGTTCGAGAACGGTAATGCTGTCGCAATGAGCAGTATTACTGTTTCGAATATGAGGTAACGTAGCGCGCAACGCCAAAGCGTGCTTATCTCCTGGGAAATTTTACTGCCATGCTGAGTTGGAAAGCCTACTTAGATGGATACTAACAACCTCATAACGTCTTCCGTGAAAGAGCATCAGAACTAATTGGAATTAAATATGGAACATGAGACCGCCTGAAATTAAAGTAGAGCTGATTTTTGCACACCATGAATGTCGTTTTAGTGTGTATTTAAACCCTGCAGACCTATCTACACGTTAGTATAATTAGTTTGGGTAGATGTTGATTGTTAGTTCCTATAAGTACCTGTATGATACCAAAGCAAATGAACACTCGCCTTTATGTCCGTATGTATTAATCTTATTTTTGTTTTCCCTCCTATTAGCACACGCGTAAAAGCTATTTCTTTTTGTATTATGCCGACTACTAGCCACTTAGCCACCGGTCGAAATAGTTATTGCCTGTGAAACATTTTTCTTCGCAAAAAAAGTTCCTTTGGCTGACTGGATCCTTAAAGCTGGAACTTGTAACTTCAGCACCCTAGAACGCTGGCATTCGCGCAATTACTACAATAATAACATCAAATAACATCGAACGGGAACACTCCTGAGTGTACCGCAATTTTTCATTGTTTGTAAATAAACGATCGAACTTGTAACGCGGAGAGTGGGTCACAATAAAAATGAATGGAAGCACAATAAACAATGGCTTCCCTACGTGCTCCGATAACACAAAATCCCGGCTCGTATCATCAACGGTGTGAAAATTCTTCACAGTGCTAATCATCTATGTGACAAGTATGCACTCGGAGGACAAGAAACAAAGACGTGAAGCTAGACGACAATCTCTAGCGAGGGGTGCCAATATCGAAACGAGAAGTCGGCTACAGTTATAAGAAAAACAGCAAGAATATAATTGTCCGCCATGTTAAAGCGACAGAATTGCTAAGAGAGTAGACATTGCGCACCTCTATAACAATCCATACGTCCCTTCCGCAAATGAAGCGGCTTTACTCCTGGCATTCACAACGGGTAAGCGAAATCAAGATCACACTGCCAGTCTCGCGGACTCACTAGAAACAGACAGGGGCTATCAAACGTTTCGCACTTGCAAAAAACCACTGGACGTCCTAAACCTAGAAAACACATCAATGTCTATACACGATGTGGGAAACTTGACGCGAATTTCTGTAGGGTACTTTAGCAGGTCCCTATATCACATTAGTCATCAGGTTCACGATCTCACCCTGTTCGTGGCAGGGAACCCGTACGAAAACACAAAAAAAGTTATATGAACTATATTTTAGCCAGCATTGTGCGAATGTCCTGAACATTAAGCGGACAGAAAATCTATGCCCAACTCATTCAAGAAATTGGATGATCGTCCGTGCAAGAGCATCGAAGATAATTAAAGCTGAATTAGCGGACAATCCCAGAACATCAGCGACACCAAGGAAGTCTAGGAGGCAGCGAAGGCACTTTTGGCCCTTCTTAGGACATCCGATGTAAACAAGCACTTTTTCCCTGTAGAACTGCACGTGTACGTTTTATATTCCCCCTCTCTCCTTGCCTCTCGTAATTTCTTCCCTTTCTCCCTTCACCCAGTTTCGGGTAGCCAACAACACTCATGAATTCCCTTCATTCCCTTCAGTTTCTCTCTGTTGCTCTCTCTGATCATTTAAAATTACGCAGGGGGATCTTCCCGTGAGGGTGGGGATGTGGGCTCATTCGAATGTCATTTACAGTGTATAGTAGCGCAGCCATGAACAAGGACACATAGAGAGAGGACAGAGAGGACAACACGCAGCGCTAAATTCCAACAGATGGTTTATTTCCGTTGTCCAACAGTAATTGCACCCTTGTATATCGAATCATCCGCGAGAGGTTTCGCGCAGAAACAAAGCCTTTAGAAAAAAATTAGGACGGCTGCGCGCTAGTGGTGCGAAGACTGAGGGAATAGCGTAGCTGGTGTCCTTCCCTGGTGAATAGAATCATCATAGAATCAACATAGAATCATCCGCGAGAGCTTTCGCGCAGAAACAAAGCCTTTAGAAAAAAATTAGGACGGCTGCGCGCTAGTGGTGCGAGACTGAGGGAATAGCGTAGCTGGTGTCCTCCGCCACACCCTTACGGCACTCTTCCTCACACCCACCCCTTCGCAACCCCTTGATGTAGTGCAGTGTACACAGCAAGCTGTGCTTTACGATCTATCTTCCTTCTTTTCCTCTCGACCTCACTTCCCTTTCTCACATTCTGGCTCTACTATACATGGCGGTGCTATGCTTCCTTTCTCTCTATTTGTGTTTCTATCTCGTTCCATCTATCTCTATTTAGTTTTTTTGTTCTCTCGCTTTCTTTGAGCACATTTCTTTGTACGCAACTGTAGCTCCGCTGCATAGACCGATCTCGGTCCTTCGAGCGGCG
The DNA here is from genome assembly GCA_013339685.2 of Hyalomma asiaticum. Classification (NCBI taxonomy): domain Eukaryota; kingdom Metazoa; phylum Arthropoda; class Arachnida; order Ixodida; family Ixodidae; genus Hyalomma; species Hyalomma asiaticum. Next base: position 96,028,662 of record CM023484.1, on the reverse strand, counting down.
CACCCTGAACAATTGAGAATCTCACGGGGTCCACATTAAACGGGATCGCCCCACGTTTCTGCGAACGTTTGGGTGTAGAACCTCGAGCTTGTGGCCTTCCCTCCTCCATTCCCTCCCCTCCACCCTCACACCACTCTCTCTCACCTTGTCTTCCTTTTCCCACCCCCTTGCTATGCTGTGGTGTACACTAGGTATGCTATGCATTACCCCTCTTCTACTTTCCCTCCTCCTCACACTCACTTCACTGTCTCATTTCTCTGTTGTACCACACTACACGTGACTATGTGTTGCCTTCTTATCTCTGTTTACTTTTGTACCTTTCTACTTTTATACCTCTCTGTGTATTACATCCGCGGCTGCGGGGATCTAACTCGAGGCCTTCGAGCGGCAGTCATAGACAGAGCCGTGGCGATTCTATTTTGCGATAGCGCCTGAAGGAACGCTTTCCAATTTTTCTAGCGGTGGGCCGAGGCCATGAGCGCTAGAGAAGAAATGAGTCCGATGAATGCCTTTGCCTTCGTGTACTGAAGAGACCTGTTCGCTATCTAGTGGGGCTATGTAACCCAGTCCTATACACAGACAATGAGGCTAAATAAGAAAGTTTCTTGTTTCGCTGTCTTTGTCTTTGCCTTCGATGTCTGAAGCTATGACCGCAAAAGAGAAGAGAGAAGTCCGTGCGTAAATGCGCGCATTGGGCATTTCATAAATGGGCACACACAGACTTATTTCATGATTTCGTTATGATGATCACTTCCTCTCAGTAATGTATTAAGTGCTGAAAAACGCGTTTTTGCTGCTATTTACTGCAATGTTTTATAACTTTTGCAACAGGCCATGAATATATGGGATCGCTACGAAATTTCTACTATCGAGAGCTGGCCCATCCACTTGCTGGTAACGTATCTCTGAAGCAGACCTTCCGCAACACCCACGATCTTATAGATAGGGTATGTTATAGATAAGGCGTCATCGATGATTTCATTAGACAAGTTTCAAGCCTTGAGGACGCCGGGCAACCTCCTCATGTGATCGTGGCTATTGCGGAAGGGCTTCTTAGGAAAGAACAGAGATGTTCCTAGCAAGTGGATGGCCAAACCTCTGATACCGCATACTCATGGTTTCTCTCCCAGAATGAAAGATAATTGGGACAAAGGGTAAAACAAAAGTCATGTTTTCAGGCTCTTATAAGTTACTGAGTCTTTCCAGATAGACGAGGCCAGACAAAACTAGTCTTGCTGTATGTGACAAGGGGCATGAAATAAGAATAAATTCATTGGTTGCACGACGTCTCTTGTATACTGCATCACCCTCACTATTGGTGAGGTCTACTAGGTCGAGCCCCGCCGCGGTGGTCTAGTGGTTATGACACTTGGCTGCTGATCCGAATGTGGCAGGATCGAATCCCGGCTGCCGCACCTGAATTTCGATCGAGGCTAAATACTGAAACCCGTGTACTGTGCCATCTATGAAGAATCCCTAATGGTCGAAATTCCCGTAGCCTTCCGCTATTGGGCCCCTCATAATAAAAGCGTGGTTTCGTTACACAAAACGACAGAAATTCTTCACCCATGTAGAGAAAAGCGAGGAGTACGTTAACGCATGGTTAATTGAACACAATGACGAAGTTAAGGAGCAGTGGGTAGTTTTCCCGCTTCCAATTATGTGGAATGCAAGTGCAAGCCTAAGTTTGGTGAGACTGTTATCTTAATGTATGCGCTTATATTTCGTGGCACCCAGCAGCATCGCACCACTTCTCTGCAGACACGTATGATTTTCTTCTTATAGCTGGTTCCCCTCAACAATCGGCCAGCTTTGTATTTTACAGCGTAAGCTGTTATGAGATCACAACAAGGGTCGTTTTCGCGCCGTAGTTGTCCGCCGCCGCCGCCGCCGGTGTCCGCAACCACTATCGCTGCAAATTTTAGAAAAAAATAACCAGGACCGAGGAGTACTCCAACTTGTCCTCTGCCTGGACTCGAACCCACACTCTCTGCGTGGCAGTCGAGCGTTCTACCACTGAGCTACGCCTGTTTTTTTTTCTTTATTGCATGGAAATATTTCCGTAAATGCGTTTGAACTGTACAGTTGCACACATATTAATATTAAGGAAAAGAAGGTTTAAACTGTAATATACAGTTGCACACATATTCACAGTCTAGCATAAAAAAACACACCTTTGCACCTTTAAGCTCATAGACTCCTCAAATGTCAGGCAAACAGACACAAGCGTCCAGAAGCGAAAGCCAGTCCGGAACAGGATCAAAAGTCTCAACCACACTGCGTACTTGGGCAACCTCGGCTAATAATGTTTTTAAGTATTCTTTCCGCGAACGATCGTTGAGTGGAATGCCCTAGATGCACCCACCGTTGAAACTGACAGCATAGAAATGTTTGACTCATTGCTTGCCAGTTGATTGTGTAAATTTCCTTCCTTTGTATTTTATGCATTTTGCCCTATATTTTTGCTTGAGCGAGTTGTCTTTGTCTTTGCTTCATCTTGTCATTATGTACTTTGTACTACTGATTTGCTTAGCGAGTTGTTTGTTCTTTACTTTATATTGTCTTCATTTTATGCTACTGTTTTCCCTGAAAAAGTTCTACGTTTTACTCATCATTGTAACCCCACTCTGCAACGACTCCAATAGGAGTTAGCAGTATTGGCAAATAAATAATAAATAAATAAACCTCTTCTCGAAACACAGACTTCGTCGAGCGAGGTGGTTCAGCATGCCTGTCAATCATGCGGCTCCTCCAGAGGGCATAAAGTCCTACCAGCATGACCATATCATACGGCGTGTTACTGCTGCTCTTTCTGAACGGGAGGAACCTAATACCGGGAGGTGTGAGGGGAAGTTCTTTTCTTATCGTCCGCTTGAGAATGTCCCAGAAATAAAGTGCATCTTGACAAACAATAAAGCAATGTTCAATGTTCTCAGGTTGACTACAAGTCTACAGTTTACTGACCAAGGTACGTGTATTCCTTTTTCATTAAGCCAGGTCTTCACAGGTAACGTACCCGTGTGTAGCTTGAAGAAAAATGTTTTCGCAGCAGGTGATACACACATTTTACGTACACGGAAAAACACATCATGTCCAGATAACGACAAATATGGCAATCTGTAGACAGGCTCAGAGAAAAGGTCGTTCACGAGTGCAGCAGACAGCGTTGTTCTATCGACAGTATATAAGTACTCTAATGTGAATCTAGCTTTTAAAAAACAGAGAGTGTCAACAATTTCTTTCAAAAAGCCCCACAGCCGCGATCCTTGAGGAGTGTTTGTCGTTACAAAAAGAAAACGGGGGTGATAAGCTACGCCTGTGGTTGAAAAATCACCGCTAAAAGACCTAAACAGGTATAACGTCTACCGAGCAATCGCATTAACAAATGTAATGTTACGTCGCAGAATAATAATAGGCCACTACACGTCGGGGAAAGTGGATTGCATAACGAGTTCGAGAAATCATTTGAAAGAATACAGGGCTGCATGATTAGTTGCTCTGAACCCATTACGGAGGCACTGGTAATTATGGCGTAGTGGGTACTTCCCTACTTGGCAAAGTGATTAGTTATGGCGCAAGGGATCCCTAGCACTTCTACTTGCACTAGTTTCCTCAAGCGTTTAAAGTGGCCTCTAAGAAGGTAGCTCCTCCAGCTTACGCTGTCACTGTCCTGCGGTTCCGCGCAGGCCTCGCTTTTTCATTAAAAAAAAAAATTCGGTTACACTGCAAAACTATCCGCATACTACCTATTCCTGCAGACATTGTTTCAGATAGGTTCCATAAGTTAGTGCGCCTTCACAGCATGAAATAAAAGAAAAATAGTTTTCGTTGCTAAAGCGGAAGCTTGCGCGACTTCGTGCATATCTAATAAGAAGAACAGTGCAAAAGAGTCACACGAGAGGAGACAGCGCTGTATCTGGGTGTCTCCTCTTTTTTGTTGTCTTTTTACACCCTTCATAGTTACTAGACACTTTTTCTTTATTTTATTGAGATCTCGCTTGTTGAAGCTTATAAAGCTATATTACATGTTACGCAAAGCACAAGAAAGCAGAGGGACATAACAGTATTTACGCATCCAGTGATGAGATTACTGAGGGACCCACTTGGTGTATTATGGGAAGCCATTACAGTCTGTGATTCAAGTGGGCTTTTTTCGCTGGACTGAGTCGGTGAAACATCTGACTCAGTGACAACTGTCGTAGGTTCTCTGTCAGCAATATCTTCAGTGAAGTCATGGCTGTCGCTCGTCGTTCGTTGGTTTGCGGTGGTTGTCTCCTCGCTTGGTTGTTGAGTTTTGGGATGGTCAGTTGTGCATAATGTTGCAGTCACTATATACTGTTCGCTTGTGACTTCCTTTTCCGTTATATTTTCTGTTTTATTTTCCCGTGTATTTTCGATCATTGCAGGCTCCGTTGTAGCATGATCTCTTCTGTACACTCTTCGCGCATCCTTCGTTCCAATTTTTCTTGTTGCGTTCTTCACTTTCGTATTTACTGTTACTGAACGATGAGTTGAGCTTTCCCAATTTGGATTATCTGTCATATGTAATTTTGTATTCTCCATTGCATTTTCTGCTGTTGCATTCGTTACATTGATTTGTGCTTTAGTAACAATATGTTCCGACGTAGGTGCGAGCGATGTAATAGTACTTTTTTCCAACAAAGGTAGAACCGTTGTCAACCATCGGTCTGCCTTGCCAGTTGCTGAAGATGCATTTCTATCGTTCGGTGGTATGATGACTTCATCGCCATAGACACACTTCCCAGCTTGGCAGACCTGTGTGTTAAATATTATTCCGAAGAGCTGCGTGCAAAAAAGGAAAGGTTAGAAGAAAAATATTTAGGGCCGGTTCCGAGAAGTGATCTCAACATATAGTACAAGTAAGAGGCAATCCTAAGCGCCAAATAAAATATTGCTTAAATCGTGAAATAAAGCAGTAAAATTGAGCGAAAGGAAAGGTGTTTTTTTCTTTTTCGAGGGGCTTTGGAGGGGCGGGACGGCTGACTGGTGAGACTACGCTTTATTAAGTGGTCACAGGACTCAGTAAGAGCATTCCAAAGACATAAACTGATGATGATTTCGTTGATTAGCTTGGAATGAGCTAAGCTCCATGACAGCAACTGTTTATCGCCTCGTATTTCGTATTGCCAACGCGTCGTATTGACCTGGAACATAAAACTTAATAGAGTGGGTGAGACAGAACCAGCACCACAGCTATGTCCAAGTCATCTCTCTTGCTGAAGTCCTGGCTTTTTTCCCAAATGACGGACCCTTTGCGTTTTTCACATAGCATTTCGGCGTCGGATCAACCATGTTGGATTCGCATCGGCGCAGTGATGACTGTGGCTGTCGATATTCGCTCTGATCTTTCTTCAGTTATTGAACAACTCGTTCACATTGAATCTACAGGGTACAGTGTACATGACACTACACCATGTCATCATCATCATCATCATCATTTATTAACCCTTAAGGGCCCCGAACAGGGCATTACATAAGGGGGGGGGGGGGGTTACAGAGTTCGTGGGACGTATGGTTGTGCAAACTCTTGCAACGAAGCCCAACAGCATTGCAGCACATAAAGAGCATACAAAAAGAACAAATATTCAGTACTAATGACCGCTGAAAAAAGGCGTAGACGCAAGGATGCGAGGGAGCTAAAATTTAAAACGTAGGGCAATTACAAAGATATTACAACTAGAAAAGAGTGCATAACTAAAGTTATTTAAGAAAAAACGTGTCTAAAGATTGCTTAAATTTTTCTGTGTTCCTCTCGAGGGCAATGCCTTCAGGAAGGCAATTCCAGTCCTCGATGGCTGCCGGAAGAAATGATTTATTGAATGAAAGGGTCGAACCGTGAAGGCGTTGAACGCTGTTGGAGTTGAACAGGCGGCGAGAAGTTCGAGCGGGTGGGAGTAACAGTGTTCCATGCAAGTGGGAGAAGCTGTGATATAATTTGTGGAATAGGACAATTCGGGAGATTCTACGTCTTGCTACTAAAGGGGGAAGTTCAAGAGATGATTTAATGATCGTTACGCTAGCGTGTGAATTATATTTCGACGAAATAAATCGGGCAGCACGATTTTGGACAGTCTCGAGAGAGGTGATCAGGTATTCTTGGAAGGGGCTCCAAATGGCGGAAGCATATTCTAATTTGCTTCGAACAAAGGTTTCGTAAGCATTTTTCTTAATATCCGGAGGGGACAGACGTAGGGTTCTTTTCAAGAAACCTAAGGTCACTACATTTTGTAAACATAGCTACTGTTTACCGTCCTCATGATTCGCTACCTAATGAATTGCGCCTCTCAAGTTCGGTTAAGCATGAAGGTGCTCACCCTTCGTTTAGTTTAACAATACTTGGTGATTGGAACTTGCCAGGAATCAGGTAGTCAACCTTCATCGTATCTGGTCACAATATTTCCACATATAGGGAACTCGTAAAGATTTTCTTATCATGCTATGCAAAACGAATAATGGAGAGCAGTACTGGAGGCACCTCATTATTAGATTTGGTTGTTCTCAATGACTCATTTGTCTGAAGCTTACTACACAGGGGAAATTATCAGAGTTTCATCGGTTCCTAAAGCAGTGTGTGTTTCTGTTCAAATAATTGTACCGAAAGGACCGTCTTTTCACTCCTCGTTGCATGATTTTTTTCGAGCTGACGGTGCTTCTGTCATTGACTACTCAGCTTCACTCACTCTCCAATCTTGAAGAACTGAACACCTCATGTGCTGTCTATGGCTTGGTTACGTTTTTGCGCATTTTTTGAACACGTGGCTGCGTGGATGCGTGGCTTTGTACCTAGAAAGAAAAGTAAACACGCAATTACCCTGAATAACTTGACAAATTTTGCACTTTTCTCCCTGTAGAACTCGACTTCGATGTCCATAGAGAACTGGCTCATTCTTATTCAATGCTGAAGCCTCAATCACTTAAAGCAGAACGTCTAGTTGAAACCCAGGCCGCTCAGAATTCTTGCTGCATACACACCTTTCCGAATCTACTCACTTCTAGCCCACGTAAATTTTGATCTTGTACTTGACCTCCAGGTGTCTCATCCAATTAAATTGCATTTAATGCTCAAGATATTAGTGCCTCACTTCAAGTTTCAACGATGTTTACCCGCGATTTTAAGTAAGTTTTTACTGTAGATAATCTTCATACTTCCTCTTTTGATCGCGGTACTGAACATCCATTGACGACATCGATATGAGTTGGGAAGGCGTTTTAAATCTTGCTGTACATCTTGATATGAAAACAAAAAACACATACCCCCGTGACATTCCTAATTCATTTATTACGTTACTGCTTATAAACATGTAAGTGCCTTACTATTATCTGTAAAAACTCCTTGCCCCTGGCGCAGTCCCAACGTCTTGGAAAGTGGCTAAGGTTCTCCCACTGCACAAATCTGATGAGCACATCTTAACAAATTACTGACTAATTTCACTAAGGACCGAACATGGCAAGTCACAGGAGTATATCGCCTAAAGCATATAGCCGACTTTCCTGATTCTGACAACACCCCGTCTTCTTCCCAGCGTGGTTTCAGAAAAGGTCTCAGCGCAGTCTCCCAGGTGGATGAATTTGCCCACGACATAAGGCAGTCAAAGGGTGGCGGTGATCAAACTGACGCGCGATTTATTGGCTTCTCAAAAACATTTACTACAATAGCCCTGCACAAAACCTTTGCAGATGCTTCAAAGTAATTTAAACGCTCTTCTATTGTAAACCAGGCCTCAAGTTTTCTCTCCGAATGGTCACAGTAAGTACTTTCGAACTTTAGTAAGTACCCGACAGTAAGGGCGTCATAAGTTCTACCACAAGGCTCCTTGTTCGGTCTTCTTCTCTTCCTTAAATAATTGTCTTCCTCAAAAAATTCGCTTTCATGTCCACGACTGTGTGATACCTCCGTGTCATTAAATTTCAATCAGATCATGTCGCTATTAACAGTCGCTCTGAAAGTTTTGCATCTGGTGCAAACAGAGGTAGATGACCATCCACTTGAGAGGAACTATCCCCTTGTCATACTTAAGGCGGTGGTCTATATCTCATTTCGCATACTCTTAGAGTAAACAATCCCTAGACAGAGCTAACCAATATAAATATTTAGGAGTCCTTTTTACGCATGATATGTATTTGTCCATAGAAATGAAATAAAATGTAAAATTGTTCTTCGACGCCTGGGTTATCTGCAGCGCACAGGGAAAACTGTTAACAGGGAAAACTGTAAACAGGGAAAACTGTTAACTTAAGCAACCTTAATAATACCGACATTGGAGTACACGTCTGTAACATGGAACTCCCATCATTAATAGGACATCAAGATATTAGACTCAGCACAAAAATATGGTTGATCCCTTTGTCATATGTATCGGCATAACACAAAAGTGAAACTTGTCTTCGCTTGGCTGTGGAATGCGTAAGCGGCAATCAGGCAAATCGAGGGGCCGTCGACGGGTAGGGTACTCTGGGCATGCATGCAAACGTCAGGCGAACGTTGTCGAAGAGCTGGTATTTCTACGGAGACACTGCGCAACAAGAACCAGAGCTCTGCGCGAACCTGCCATAAACCAGGAGCGTCCGCAAACGCTGAAACTTTGCAACTGAAAACCAAACTGGTTGTCAGGGCATCGGTTTCTGAATACGCAGTCCGCTGCAGCGAAAGGGGCATCATTTGCTTTTCGGCGGCCGTCTTTGCGTTTCTGCAGCAGAGAGCGGCGCACCACAACTGGCCGCACAAGACGAATTTGTAGTGGTCGTGCCTGTACTTTGCCTAAGCAATGCACCAGTAGGACGCTGACACGACCGCTAATATTTACTGCGATCGACGCGCTGAGACTTATAGGAGCGTTAACTAACGGCGGCCATTAGGACGACAATCTGCTTGCTCCGCCGCACCTACATGGCGGTACGACAACTGGAAACCAAGATCGCAGCGCGAGGGAGGTGATGATAATTTTTAGGAGCCATTTTCCTTGTTAAACGCCCTTGCTTTAACCGCGCACCGGTCAGATGCAAATTGTAAAGCGGTGTACTGAAGGCGTAAGGCCAGCTTGTTCCACGTGTCTTCCTAAGGGTCGGTGCCGTGATCCCTATTTTTGTGATCAGTACAGCTCCCGCCTTCCATTGTCGTAGCCCGGGTGGTTGTGGGTTAGAATTCTAGCGAGTGCTGCTTTCTCTTTCTACTGTAATTTTCTTTGTTGCTTTCAGAGACACACTCCTTTCAGTAGCACAGATAAATGGGTGAGTTGGTATGTAATCATGATTAAGAAAACTGCGCGCCACACACAAACGATGTACTACAGAAGAAGTGAATACGAAGACGAACGCCTGACTCACAAAGTTTATTGCAGACCACGGACACATATACCCACACGTCGGTACCATCAGAAGAGATGCACAATACAAATCACGTGTGTCCATTCAAATATAAGATTTCTTTTGTCAGCAAAGCGATTGATGGGACGCTGCTGCATCAAGTCCTGTTATTATGTATATGGAAGGCCTCGATTATCTCACGAGTTGTCCGGTTATGGTTCGTGGCGATGATGTTGGTCTTTTTGACCTGAGGAGAGCACCCGCACGCTTCGCAGTGCGTAGCCATATGAGATAGTCTATCATTACGTGCGTTAGGTTCGTGTTCCTTTTATCTTACGTTGACGCATCTCCCCATGTGACCTATCTACACCGAGTCACATGATAAAGGCGGGTTGCACACCACTGCTAAAACAGCGATGACAACCTTGGAAACTAGCAAAAAATTTTCCGTAGGGCCATATATTCTCAAGTTGTCGCACGCACTGAAAAATGTGGCAGGCCGCTATGGTGTGAAAGTGGTTTCTTTCAGCGCCTAATAAGTTGGGAGGGATCCACGCACGCGTCAACAAGAAGGTAGAAGATAAAAAAGGGTGTAAGGAAGTAGGTTGAGGAGATCCTGCCACTAAATGTGCCACGGCAGTGGTGTACAACCTGCCTTTATCATATGACTCGGTGTATATAGGTCAGACGGGGAGATGCGTCAACGTAAGATTAAAGGAACATGAATCTAACACACGTAATGATGGACTCTCTTATATGGCTACGCACTGCGAAGCGTGCGGGTGCTCTCCTCAGGGCAAAAACACCAACATCATCGCCACAAACCATAACCAGAGAACTCGTGAGATGATCGAGGCCTTGTATATACATAATAACAGGAGTTCATGCAGCAGCGCCTCATCAATCGCTTTGCTGACAAAAGGAATCTTATGTTTGAATGGACACATGTGATTTGTATTGTGCATCTCTTCTGATGGTACCCACGTCTGGGTATATGTGTGCGTGGTGTGCAATAAACTTTAGTTGTGAGTCCGGCGTTCGTCTTCGTATTCTCTTCTTCTGTAGTATATCGTTTGTGTGTGCTGCGCCGTTTTCTTAATCATGATCCAGTCCCTTGACGGCAGTTCGTCAGTGATTTCTTGGTGGACCGAACACGATGCATTTTCTTGTTAAAGAAAGCTGTTCGGTTCACCTTTCGCTGTTATGATACACATTTCACACCCTCCTCAATCCTCTGAAACCTTAACGTAATGCCACTTCCGAAAAGTCGCCATTATGAATGCCTTAAGTACCTGTGCAATTATATAAATTAGCCTCGTTATTCCTTACAAGAATACGTTTCATTATGAGCCCCTTCAAATACTGGAGAATACATGCTTTGAATATTAGTACGCATTTTTCTCGTTCGGACATGTCTTTCCACAGTTCTGTCTCTCATGTGATTCAACATTGGAATGCAACACGGGAATTTACGCGAATGATCTTTAGATGAATATCTGGCTGCTTTTTTGCGACATAATTGCCAAAACCTGAAAAAAAAAAAACAATTGCGCTGACTATGCGTAGGGCAGTTAGTGTAGGAAATGATTGCCGTGTTTCTACCAACATTTGTGCTCCCAGCCTTGGCCCCCTGTCTTTTAAAGCGCTATATATTGTCACAATGTCACACTAACAATGCAGAACTTCAGCGTTGGTTTATTACACCCACTAATAAGCATCTTGAATAACGAGGCAATAAGCAGCTTGAATATCGAGAGGTGGGCATCGATAATCTTGCCTGGGGAAATGTCGACAAAAAAACTGTAGACTAGAAAGACTTACCCCGCACCGTTTTCCGTCGGGTTCGTTTTCCAAACGCACAGGCGACCCTTTGCACAAATATGTGCAGTTCCACGTGATAGACTCGAAGAACTGCACACACAATAAAAAAATCTTTCAAGTATGGCCACATTTACGATCGAAGCTAATAAATGTCATTAAAGAGTGGTATTGAAACAGAGCAAGGCGATCCCCTGAACGTAAAATGTGCTTATGCTTACTGACAGTTCCTTAGATTAAATTCTCTTTAAAGGATGGTACCAGTTAACACAGGGTTTTCCGACAACGCAGATTCTATATAAAATTGCGAGAGCAATGCGCATGTCGTTTTCATACATGAAGTATAAGCCATAGGAGCTGCTGAGACATATTTAAATTTTATTACCTAAACCCCTTATTCTGTTTGGATTAAGAACAGCTAACAACACATTCAATGTTCTACCTCCCAAGTAACACCAAAGTGGTCTGCTCTGCACTCGCGAAGGAAGAAACAAAAAAATCTGCGATTGAAGCCACCCGCAGGTAAGACTGGTTATACAGCTAATACACAATATTATCTCCGTTTTACCATATTTTTATTACACTTTTATTACTGCAGGCACCTTTATATTAAAATTAACTATTGATTAATTTATGCAAATATATGTAAAAATAAAGCGGCTCTAAATTAAAAATACCATATCGCCGTGTCGTCGAAAAATTGGCGCAGCTCTATGCACACCCTACTCTTCCCAGTCACACCCAGTCTTCCGCCACTAAACAGAATTTCCAGAAATCTAATATTCAACGGTGGCGACGGATATTAAAGAAAGAATATTTCATATTGCACCTTTATATAACCAAAATGAACGCGGGAGGAAAGAAGTCTTATTCCTTTCATATTTTTTGCGGTCCACAAGTCTATCTTCAAGTAGTATGATCCTCAAAAGGAATAGACAGGTAAAATATTCCTTGAGACAGCATTGGCCGAAATTCTGCCCACAGCAACGCACTTCATACGTAGTCCATAGGCCAGTCAAAGATGCTTCTTGAGTCTCCTGGTTTACATACCGAGGGATAGGCTCTCTCACACTTGCGACTTCCTGGCTCCTCCGTGGACTTGGCTGCAAGACACATCTTTGTAAGTTACAAATATCTCTGGGATTCACAATATCCTTAATAACATTCTGAAATTATTTGTCACAGCCATCAAGATGATCCTATGAAGCAGAAGCGAGAAATCCTATTTGCGCCCAGTGCTCAGCGAATGAAACGCAATACTCGAAGCGCACGTCTGTCGATGCGTTATGCGTCATCGCTTTCCACTGGGGACACAGAGCTGATTTGTTGTGGTACTCAATGAATATGACAGAGTCACCGCAATTAAGCTTGGTCCTTTTGTGATCACCCAGCACAGTCTAAACTAGAACAGAAGCTAAGGGGAAGATAGAGACTTGAATCGATGAACACAAAGCTAAAAACGATGTAGAACAGGTATTGTCGCAGGAGCCAACGTTTCGACAAGTCCACTTGTGGAAACGTTGACTCCTGTGAGATTCCCCCTTCTAAATCATTTTTCGCAATATGTTCATCGATTCCAGCACAATCGAGTAGCAGAAACTGAGCCTGACATCGCGCACTCCGAGTATCGCGCTTCAATGGCTGAGCAAATCATGCCAGGGCTGATAACAGACGGTAACCACGAAAAAATGCACTTTGGACATCACAAGGAGTTGTTTTATAAGCTCTGGCAAAATTTATTCCAGAAAAACGACAAAATATTTTGTATAGCTCACGCACTGCGGTACCCAATGTCATGCAGAGCCGTCAGCGAAGAAATTGCATATGGCGAATCGTTTGCCATTAAGCTAACTGTGACAAGTGGGATCAAGGCATGCGTGGAAAGCGCATGAGCACGACGAAATACCTGTGTACCGTAGACAAGCCGGGACCAGCCAAGTGCTTAGGAGCCTCGCTGCCTCGCTAGCGTTGAACTACTATACGGCAAGCTTCACTAATTTCTTTACGTTAACTATAGGACGTCGAAAATCAACGCATTCCAAATTGGGAATCAATAACGAGAAATTTTCTGTTCCTACAATTGTTTTTGTATTAAGACGTGATCAATGTTCTCTTCGGTATTTGGTCCACGAAAAAAATTTTTTGCTTTTATGATGCGCGAGTTCAACCTTGACAGCTGAGAGCGACAATGATTATTAACTACGAGTTTTTTTTTTTTTTTTGAAAATAAAGAACGCCCTTCTTAAACCAGGCGGACCCTTTGCACGCTTCACTGAGGAAACGGTATATAATAGACGCTTCTCTTATTATTGAAACCTTGTTTTGCATACATGAATCTTCAAAGTGCCTAAACGCGCAGTTCAAGAATTATTTGTACAATAATTTCAAAGTAGCCTACCTTTTGATAAGTGTGCACACATAATATAAGCCAAGGCAATCCAAGTTAAGTGGAGCTGAAAGTTGCGCAGTGCCATCATTTCCTCGAGTGAATGCAGGAAGCAAATAAGCGAGTGTACAAGGTTTCACTAAAGTTCGAACGCAGCAGGGTATATAGGTGTACCACCGCTCCATATCTTCCTCAACCCTTAGTACCAATCTAGCAAGATGATAACTGAAATATTCAGATATACACAAGTCACGCATATATCGCCACGCTAGAAGTCTCATAGGACAACCACTTCCCTCTCTTTCACTAAAGATCATTACTATCACGATGACCTTTTACATGGTGATGTAAAAAAAGGGGGAAAAAAACCTGCAGTTGGATGGCTACGAGCGTTTATCACATTTGGGTTTTGTTCTGTCGAGACTTCTGTTCTGCGTCACTGATGTAGGATAACGCTTGTAGATACAGAAATTTTCTCTAAATAAATATGTTTGTCTGTATACATTGAGTGATGAAAATGCTTAACATTAGAAGCCTTATCAATGCTGCATTTTGAAGCATAGGGTTCTAGCTGCAAGGAGGCGTAAAATCGCAGATACCGGCATCCTCCCACTGGCGACACAATTGAAAGTGATGAACAATATCATAACAGATTAGAAAGTGGCGTGACTGCTAACGCGTTCGCGCCAGCACCGTGGAAGTGGTGTGGGCACGCGCGAATCGTCTCGACATTGATGTCTCGAGGAGGAGGCCTTATTATTTCCATTGTTTCAGATATTGTACTGGTGTGACGTGTATCCACTGGGGCCTACTATTCCGCTAAAGATAATACAGTCGCACACGCCTGTACTGGCCATGCGGTCATTGTTCAACCCACGATGACGTTGCTACACTTACCAAGGCAACTTTAGAGATGTTCGGCAGAGGTGGTAGTCTAAATGAAGGAAGAAAAAAAAAAGCTAGGCGTTCACATGATGTTCCGTTCTTGAAGCTAGCCACAAGAAAATTCACGTAGCAGGCACTACAAACAGTACGCGGGGGGATTAATGCAGAATCGAGCGCCACCAAAAGTTACCCAGTCCCGACAAACTGTGTTCCTAGTGGACTGAGTGCGCACGCGGTGTGTGCACACCCAGTGAAACGGCCACGGAGCAAATTCAGATAAAAACAGGTGGTCCTCGTCACTACACCCAACTTTTATTCAGTTTAACTGAATAAGATGGGGTGATACAATTTCACTCAATGGGCTGATAAGTTACATTTATAGAACTTGATTGTTGTTAATTTGGCCATATTGAAAGGGAAAAATGAATGTCAGAATTCTAGTTTTCAAATGCGCGCCAGAAGGTAGGTCTCATGACGTCTGAAGGCAAATTTATATATATTTTTTTTTGGTTGTTGCTAAATTCACTCCATCAGATGTTCTGAAACTCCCTGTGTTAAGTCCTCGGTTTCCTTAGAACACGACGTATGCCTTCCTTACCGATAAATATTTATGTATGCCTTAGCAGACACCGTCAAACATCTGCTCACACGTAGAAATCCTTGAATTTGAATGCGGTGTCGCCACTTGTATTCTGTGTTTGCATGATTCCTAGCATACCGAGTTCCTTCCTCTCACAGGGTTGGTGTTTGTGGCATAGATAAAGATGATCTATTAATACGATACTAATTGTTCTTGATTTTTCGTTCTAAACTCAGCCTTCAAAAAAAAAAGCTTGGTTGTCAGCGAATGGGTAGTTCAGCCTGCAGAGGGACTTTTCTGTCAATTTAGCTATTTCTGAACTTTGAGTGCACATTGCAAAATACGGCGAACTTCGTGATCACCATGTCATCCCCCCCTCAAGAAATAAAAGCAAGCTAAATGGTACTTTGAGCATCTTAATTCACTTGACTGTTATTGAAATCTTGAGCAAAAAACAACAGACACAGCAAGTGGACCCGAGCAACTACACATCAGGAATTTACCGCTGCACGCAACTTAAACTAAGGAAACTAACTTCCATATGTGCGCTTAGACACGGGCATATTTTTTAAACATCATCTCCCCCTACGGGCAACCATAGTGAGATGCGAAAGCATCGCGGAGGCTGCGCATCGAGTTTCCGTTCCGTTTCGGCAACACAACCCAATGAAAGTTGAATAAGAATAGAAACACAACCCAATGAATGAGAGTCGAAGTTTCCTGACGACGAATGCTTCCGTAGAAGTTTCCTGCCGACGTTGACCTTTACGTTCGGCTTCCATGGCCGGAACTTCGGGTTCCGCTTGCCGACCCTGACGTCTACGTTCGGCTTCCCGAGCCTTCCTCTGCTCCGCGGCGGTGGCGTGCTGCCGCTGCAACTAGCGCCGACATTAACGTTGTTCATGGCGTTTAGCACATCGTTGCACAGAAAGAGAATGACGAAAGCACAGCGAACGCGCTTTAGACTGCGCCGCAACACTTGCGCCGCCTACCGGCGTGCCCTTAGAAAGAGAGTGAGATAGAGAGAGAGTTATATGCAATGATTTGCTGCGCCGCACCTGTGACGGAGAGGGAAGAGGGGAGGAGGTGAGCGTACACCTGCGTAGGAGAGGACAATGAAGGAGAGTTGCGCATGCGCAGTATGGGTGCGGACGCCGCACAACGGACACTGTCCCGAGCATAAGATGCTCTCGCATCTAAAAGATCGAAGTACGAAGATAATTGATTTCTGTGGTGTCAAGTCCTAAAAACAAGGATATGATTAGGACAAACGGCACAGTGGTGGTCTCGGGAAATTTCGATCTCCTGAGGCTCTTTACTGCACACTCGCATCGCGCATTACATGAGCCTCTATATTTCGCCTCGACAAAACGCAGCCGCCGAGGCCAGGATTTCGTGTTACGACAACGGATCAGCAGGCGAGTGCTATAGCCACAATACCGCCGTGGCGGGGCAAATTGTGAGTATAGTTCCGTGAGGAAACGCCATTTCTCAATTCTTTACAAATTACTGTACCTTAAGTCAAGGGTGTTATCTACCATTTCGCAATAAAAACAAAACAAACGTTTCTTTTAGTTTCTAATAACTCACAATAGATCAGATGTGGCCAACCTTGCCTAGCGGCCGCACCCCTTCTGCTTTGATCAAAACGAGTCGTAGGTCATAGAAAAATATTCGCACGTAACGTATCTGCAAATCAGCGATCATAAAAGAACAAAGTATTTAACAGGGCATGCATGGTGTGACAAGCATTGTTAGCAATCCGGCACTCAGACATCGTGGGCGGAGGATTGTCGAAGGCAAGCGCTCAGGGCGTTGCGCGTGCTGCGGATCTGGCGCGACTGATTGCTGCGCAGGCTTCGAGGATGGCTGACTTGTTTTTTCTTTGAGCGCATGCTGTTTTGTGACCGCATACCCATAAAATGTGCAAGAGCTGGAGGGCAAAAGCAGCCAATGGGCAAGTGGCAAACATCCCAAAAATCGACGAGGAGGTTTTGTTGTCTTCCTTCAGACAGTATATATACTAAAAACAAAACAAAGTGTATTTTGACCCTACACGCATCACAGGTTATTTCCTTCCCGTGTCCGTAATCGTGGCTCGCATCGTCGAGTTAGAGCCCTCCTGTGTAAGCTAAGGGTTGGCTCTGTGTTAGTGCCCAAGCGGTTATACCGTCAAGGACATGAGGACAGCCCGTCGTGTGCATCTTGTGGGGCCAGTGAGACACTCGAACATATAACGTTACAGTGCTCTGCATTTCCACGCAACGTGCTTCGCTGGTCAATAAATACGAGCTTATTGGACTGCGGTGTGCCTCAGTTAACGGCTACCTTTTTCCCAGTTGAAGTACTGGTCCACGTGACCCCGCCCATCGAGCCCTCTTAGCTTTTCTGAAGACTACTGATTTGACCTCCCGCTTATAGTCATGTTTCTGGGTTTACCTTATTCAGACTGGGCGTATTCGAGTTCTTTTCCTCTGTTCTTTCGTTTTATTCCTTATTTCCCCTCTCCTCGCGTATTTCACTTCTGCCTATTCCACCTACCTGAAAGAGTACGCAGCCGTTGTGCTCCACTCGGTGGCAGTTACAGCCTGCTTCTTCAACTTCCCTTTGTCTCCATCTGTGTTTTATGTTACCATGTGTTAGAAAGGCATGATGATGGCCGTAAATAAAAGTACACGCACAGTTTAAGGGAATGACAATGAAAACTATTTATTTCGAAAACTAAAAGGGTGACATCGCAAAGTTAAACAAGGGAGACATTACAGCATTAAACGCGAACACTCTTCGCTGTCGCACAGCCGCTCGCACATCGCTCTCGCACACTGCACTGTCCGCACTCCGCACTGTCCATCGCACTCGCTCGCTTTCGTGGCTCCGCACACTCACATCGTCTCCCGCGCACTACTGCATCTCGTCGCTCTGTGTCCAATCAGTTGGTCTTCCTGCGCTTTTATCTCGCTCCTCCAAAGCCACATGTCCACCGGCACTCACAACCGCGCCGACGCACGTTGCCACCAACGCGGAAACACGCACATACACGTACTCACGCGCACCAACATTTACACAAAAAGTTCTGGGAACCGAGGGAAAGGACCACCCGGCCCGCGCAGGGCAATAAATCACCATTCGCTTCAGTCGTCAAACGAAGAGGAAGCTCGTTTAAACTGACGACATACACTCACGCAGGAGGACATAAAAAGATAAAGAATAAAAAGAAAAATAGTCAAATGATTCGCCAGCAGTCGCGTACACACATATAATAATAATAATAATAATAATAATAATAATAATAATAATAATAATAATAATAATAATAATAATAATAATAATAATAATAAATGCCTTACCTGCAGAAAAGGCTTAGTTAGTCATGCAATGACAAGCAGTGAATAGCGAACAAAAGTGAACGCGTTCGCAAACAGCGATCGCCAATCTCGCCTCAGGCTTGCATGACTAATGAAGGTGCGCAAAACATTTTTGTGCTTTTACGCACTGATTATTCAAGAGAGATGGGTGAGCCCGCAACAAGTGCACAGTCACAAGTGCGCGCTCGGCAAACGAGGATATGAAGATATCTGAGCCGTATGAACGCGTGACAAAGTTATTGCGAATGAAAATTGACCCATGTCTGGCGGATTAGTGGGTGCAACCATCGGCCGAGGTCCTTAGTTCTTTCTTTCGGCAGCTTCCATGGCTTGATGGACTGCCCCGTGTTGGTGGCTCAGGTCTCAGGTGAGCAGCGTGGTTTGACCTTTCACGCGGAGCATCTCGTCGGAATTATTGCCACCTACTTCCTGTCAGACCCTTCCACCCCTTGCATGTATGCTAATATTCTTCTAGTGTTATATATTTTGCGCCTCCTTGTCGTGAAAATATCTGGCTACATAGTGTGCTTAGTATTGCGTTCTTTTATGCTGTGATTAGAAATCGTCTCCGTTGGACTGCCTGTGTTCTGTTGTGTTTTGGGTATAGCGTTGGATGAATTCTTCTTCGAATCTTGCATTGCTCGGTAGTATCGTTGAACGTGGTGATCTCATCTTCCCATTCTCATGCATCGGGTTATCTTATTCAGGGATCCTCATTTGCCATATCTTGGACACTGACCGCAAGTCATGGAGCTACGTTATGCCTACGTCATGAGGGTCGTCTTCTCCGTCCTTGCTGCGGATGTGGGCTGGCATCCAGAGCATTTGGACGCATTTCCATTCCTTGATTTTCCTTTCTGAAGTACGTTTAAAAACTCTGGCGTGAGGTGGCCGTAGTCCATGTTTCGTACCGCATTTTGCACGTCGACGATGATGCAGTAGGCATGTGTTAGCGCTATAGCAAGTGCTATGGCCCCTTCCCGCGCCGTCACTGTCTTCTCTTCATGGTCAGACTAATGCAGCATTTCTTATCATGGTCAACTAACGTTTTCTTAAAGCTCCGACACTTTTACTATCGTCCCGCATCTACAAAGCCCGCATTACTGCGTCTGCCTTACGTTTATGTGAGACTTGCTACTCTACTTTTCCTTCTGCTTTCATTTTATATGCTCTGCATGTTTGTATGTAGACGAGGTGTCATGAGTTTGTTGCTTATTTCTTTAGGTATTACTTTGTTCTCCACGTCTTGCTTGTAGCACTGGACTCTATATTGTTCAGGATGTATCGGCCTGCTTTGCCCTTGCAAAGGCATACATATTGCCATGTGGTTACGCTTGTATCAATTCTAACATGTTAGGTAATCCACGTGCCAGTAATTTCTCGCTGGCAGTGCTTTGCATGAGTGTCACTGATTGTTTTAAAAGGAGTTTTATTGACGTCCGGCTGAAAACCCGGTATAGCGATTAGTCTCGGCGTCAACAGCTGGCGCTCTCGGCTCGCACCTCTTGGCCAGGCAGGATCTCACTATTCTGCTTGTCTTTCTTATTCCCTACTACAATACTCCGGAGGCGAAGAGGAACTTTCCTGAGGACTTAAGCTGATCCTAGAATAAGTAGTCATGAAAGGTCTTCAGGCGGCTCACGTGGATGACCTGGCGACAAAGGCGGCGCTTGCCCGGGGAAGGTTAACGGGTTCAATGAAAAGCTTGCGATATACGGGTACTCGATGATGCCATAAGGTGCGTGGTACTTCAGAGCAAACTTGGGACTGAGACCAGGGGTGTGGAACAGTAGTCGGAGCCACACGTGGGAGCCAACTTCGAAAGTCTCCAGGAAGAGATTGCGCTCATGGCAATCTTTTGGAACGGCTTGCCTGTCCTAAGTAAACGAGCGGGCACACTGGGAAATTTCAGAAACGGCTGAACTTGGAGTCCTCCCGTCGATACGGCAGAAAATCGTCGAGTGCGGTGCACGGTTCGTGTCCATATAGAAGAGAGAATAGAGAACAGCGTTTGGTAGACTCTGTCGCGGTGTTACAGGCGTGCGTAACGAAGGGGAGAATGAGAACCCAGTTGGAGCGGTCGGAATTGATGTACATGGCGATCTTGCTTCCCAGCGTTTTACTGAATCGCTCCCTTAGACCATTTGTCCCAGGTTGGTAGGCAGTATACGTTCTGTGGAGAGTACGGAGTGAACAAAAGAGCTTTTGAAGGACGTTGAATAAGAGCACAGGCCAGCTGTCGCTGAATAGTACCCGTGGCGCGCCATGGCGGAAGACGAAATCGCGTACGGTGAAGGCGGCTACGTCGCGAGCACCGACACCAGCGCATGGGAGTGCTGCTATTCCTGCGTACCTAGTTAGATGATTGATTTCTGGTGTTTTACGTACAAGCTGTGATTATGAGAGTCGCGATAGCGGAGGACTCCGGATATTTTGACCACCTGAGGTTCTTTAACGTACGCTGGCATCGCACAGTACGCGGGCCTCAACATTTCGCCCTAATCGAAATGCAGCCGCCGCAGCCGGGATTCGATCCCGTGGCCCTCGGATCAGCAGCCTTGTACCATAGCCACTAGACCACCGCGGCGGGGTCTCAGATGGTCCAAAGCGACACTCACCCATCTCTTGCCAGAGACGGAGCTTGCGAGTGGTCTCTAAGGGCCTATACTCGCTCAGGCCGCACGCCGCTCCGCACGCCGTTTTTGGCCCTCCGCACGCGTGCGGCGGGGCAAAAACGGCTGTAGACGGAACCTGTCGCGAAATGTTGTTCTCGGTGGGGCCGCACGACCGGTCACCGGCTGGACTGGATGCGCGCGCTGATTGGGCGACACGAAGTTTGTTAGGGAGGCAACAGTTCGGCGGAGCAAAGGTGTTCGAGATTGGCAACGTTCACCGAGAGCAGACGACACATTTTTTTTTGCTGATGCGAGTTCAGTTTGCCGCGTTGTGGCAAAAACGAGACATTTGTGCTGCAATATTAGGTTGTGCGGCGGTCAACGGCGGTTGAAATCTTGCGCAGGACCTGCGCCACTTTTTTTAAAGATATATTTCATATGTAGCTGCGGCACCACATAGAACCAACCGGCCCACATGTACTCGGTTGTGTCAGGTACGATATGGTATCGTTCAGAGCTGTGCTCGCATCGCAGCGTGCGTGAACACGGCGTCTCCACACGCGTACTGCTTTGGGAACACTGCGTCGTCGCGCATGAATCAGCTGCGGAGCGTGTCGCGACGTCAGCTTTGCACACGATTACATCGACGCTAAATCTAATCGGGTCAAATAATTAAATTTATCATTGAGCACGTGTGCCAAACCTGAGCTACCGCTTATTTGTTTATTTGCACTTTGCTGTTCATGTCACAGGGTGCGCAGGGCCCGCATACACTGAATACATGGGGTCTCTCTCTCTCTCTTGTGTGTGTGTGTGTTTACTCTGGAAAGCAAATACAGCTATTTTTATATATTTTCAAATGCAGTCAGAAATTGTGTGCCCTTTCCTTGTAATCAGGGGGCGGGGTCACGACACCCTTTGCCCCCACCCCTCCCTGTGCAAGCCTGTGGTGGGTGCATGCGACTTTCATTTTTTGTCTTATGTGAGAGCCACACAGACGAGCTGCCCCTCATGAAACCGCAGCTTAGTCGAAAATTTAATGCTTGCTATTTGTAAGCTTTGAAATTCAATTAAAGCTCTACTCAACCAGTAACCCCATGTACACCTGTGCCCAACCATGTCTAAACTTCTTTACATGAAAATGTTGTGCATGAATAGTTAGTTAACTAGTTGCCACAAATGCATGCACAGTAGTATATAACTGGTGTGATAGTTACCATGTGCAGAGCTTTTCAATGACTGTTTTCAAAAATACAACGGCTACAAGAAAGCATGTGTTTGCTCACAAGACAACTTGTTTTGTGTGAGAACACATAATGCTTACATATTTTTGTTCCTCGCCCTGCTGTTCTTATTATGCCACACCACCACTGTATTTAGTCACACTTCATACAGCACTTTAGCAATGAATGGTGCATTGTTTAGGTGCACAGAAATTAATGTGGGGCTCTGAACATCACCCATGTATGCTGTCTTTTAATTATATTTAGTCTAGAATTCCTTGAATAGGATGAAGAATGTTGTTAAAAGTATGAAAAATAATGCACAATTTAGTGGAGTGCATTTAGTATAGCCTGGATGTTTACGTATCAGACACTTACCTAGTTAATGTGGAGCTACCTTTTCATAAAGTGTAAAATTTAAAGCCAAATATGAACAACCAGCCAGTATCTGTATTTCAGATGAAACCAAACTCAGGTTATCATGTAATTAAGCTTGCAATGAGCACAGTCATCTCAGAGCGTGTGAAAAAGTTGCTGTGGTGTTTCCATCTGTGGCTTTAAAGTGGTCCATGAATCCATTAGAATAAGATGGAGGCAGGTTCATAAGGTACGACTCAAGATGGGGCAGAACGTTTACCTTGTGCTGAATGTCACACCTATATTAAGCCGTAGCTGTGTACATGCATTGAATGCACATTTATTGCGTTTCTGCATCTTGTATCAGGCTCTACATATAGAGCAGTGTTCACTCCATGACCATTACTTCATTAAATACCCAAGTAGCTCACTCATTCACCACCTGTAGCCACAACATCACTATCACTATCAGTCGCTCATTTATTTGTTAGATGCAAAACATCAGCATTGTGGCTCTTTTATTAGCACGCAGCCGAAGACATTTTATGCAATAACAAGCCAAATTATAGCTCCTTTACTGAGCCGTTGAAATTGATGTGTGGTATGTGCTATTTGAACATACACGGTTGATGTCTCTTAGATTTACATAATCATTGCCCAAGCACCCAATCAAATGAGGATACCTCTACAAGGACTGTAAAGTACACATAGAAGTATGAGCAAAACATAAAGTTGATTAACAAGAAAACATGGATAGTGCGAATTTTGAGTGAATTCACTAGCACTGCACAGATTCACCACACCATACAGTCATTTATTTCTTCCCACATTGCTTCACATTATGTATAACTGACTGCAAAGCTATGTGTTAGGTAATGTAGCCTCACAAATCACAGCTTTGGTTGTTCATTGCATTGCAGTTATAGTAATGTTAAAGCTAGGACAAGCACAGATAGCACAAGACACAACAACACAATTTCTTAAACAGCATGACAAGAACGAGGCACTGACGAGTGCTGACTTTAAAGTGGAAATAAAGCACAATCATTCTAACTTGATTGGCAATCTAGTAGAATATATATAAACAAAGCTTTGTTTTCCATCAAGCAATATTTTGATTTTGGACCTGCCCATTTATTAAATACTTATGCCATGTTAAGCTAACCCAACACTACATCTTGAAACAATACAAGTAAAGCAGAGTAGCTGAACTACCAATACAAACCAACACACATTTTGTGGTAGTGTTCACGGGATTTACATTTTTATTGAATATGTACGTGCAAACACAAAGGTTGGATGATAGAGCTTCTTTTATACAGAATAATAATATTGTTGTCCTTGCACACGACCACAAAGCTGGTGACTGAGGGAGGGAGGGGGGGGGGGGGTATGTACCTAATGTGACGAGAAAAGTGCTGCAATCTTGCACGCAGCACAGCCTACAGGACTGGCCCACATCACGACAAAGCACCAGTTATCACAAGGGAAAACCAAGAACCTATCAAATGCACTGCGCACTTCAGAGTGAGATTTCAGCTTGAGAGGTGCATGCGCTCAATCATGACCCAACGGTTACAGAATGGGCTGCCGTCCCAGAAAACTTGTGATTTCTCCATTGTTCATGCATACTGTTTTATAGCGCTCTAGGCATATATCACCCATTGCATGGGAACTATCTAACAGAAAACAGGTGACTATTGTTCAGAATATCCTAATGGCAGGCAACGTGCATCCTTTATTTTCAGAGTAGCAGAAAACTGGACATGTTCTTGAGATCCATGCCTGCGTGCAGTGCAAGAGGCACAGAAGTGCCATGTTTGTTTCGTTGCGAGCTCATGTGCTGTGGTGTCACAAGTTTTGCGACGAGATGCTGTACTGTCACCAGTTATGAGCCTTTTTGTGCACTGGTATTAGCTGAATGCTCGTGAACAAGTCTGAGAATGAACTATAGCGATGTGTCTCTTTCTATGTTCTGGCAGTATGCCGAAAAAAGCTTGTTTAATGAGCAGACTGCCAGCAGTTGAAAAGCATACACTTGGTGTGCACTTGGGTGATCTAAAATGCTGCAGCTACACATGGCTGATGGCATTGTGAGGACAGCTATATGTAACAATAGCAGCAACATAATAAACCAGTGCATTTTTCAGGCATAAGTTGTTTTTTTGACATTATCCGACAATGACTGTTGCCTAAATTAGTGACACATTACTAGTGCCTAAAAAGAGGCCAATCAGATTATACATGTAAAAGGTGTCAATTTTGTTCACAATAGAGTAAAGGCTCCTGGAAGTCGGAATCTGCATGGTGCACAGCGCAGAAAAAACAAGGGAAGAGAAAGACACAACAAAGGCGCTGACTTCAACTAAGCTTTTCTGGCATAATCACCAGAAATATATGGGTGGGAAACTGACTGACATGAGCACAAGAATCTAGATCATATCATGCACCCCACTGCATCATACCCTGCCAGGGTGGTCTAGCGGTTATGGCACTCGGTTGCATATCTGAAGGTCACGGATTGAATCCTGGCCGCAGTGGATGCATTTCAATGAGTGAAAAATGGTGAGGCCTGCGTACTGTGTAATGTCATTGCATGCCGAAGAACGTCAGGTGGTTGAAATTTTCAGAGCCCTCCTCTACGGCGTTTCTTATCATCATAGTGTGGTTTTGTGATGTACAACCCCAAAAATCAATCCATCATCGCCTCACAGCACAACCAACTGCACTCCTGACCTTCCCTGCAAGCAAAAAGCCAGTGTGCACGTGCTAGCTCTTCTTTCTACCTTTTCGCCACGGATTTTGGCACCATCAGTTACCCCAACCACGCCGTTTCTCTGCGGTCATCTGTTTCCACTGTGCCGAGATGCTTGCATGGTCAGGCACTCTGTACTGAGAAGCAAATATTAACAAAAGCGCCTCAATTGAGCTAAATCAGCATTAACGGTACACTGTAGTTGTCTGTGACGTGCGTGTGTGAGAAATAGGTTGCGGTAGTTTATAGAAAAGGCGAGAATTTGTAACATTTGCATGCACAAAAGTGCAAATGCACACGTCGCAATATTGTATGGACGTGTTGTATCACTAATGAGCCGGACTTGCACATTTTCTTTTGCTCAATAACACTGTCCGGGTGTGTTTACTCCCAATTTGAAAACTTTTTTGCTTGGGCGAGTGAGAACACAGAAAAAGAAAAGGAAATGCCAAGGGTCCTAGTGGCGTACAAGGGCAGCTGATTCTTTGGTAAATAAACTCCTGAAGGTTGCCTGAAGTGCCCCATGAACATTCTAGATGTTACAAGACATTGCAAGAGCTTGAAAATATGCACAAATTTTTGAATACTATGAAGAAGCAAAGCATTTGCACAGCATTGACTGTTCTGCACCCATGCTTCTGACAACATTAAGGTGGGGTAACTAGAGTGCCTTCTTAGCGGTGAAGTTTGGAACGGGAGAAGGCGCAAGCAGCTCCATAGACCACCACTAGCTTGGCAGGTCAGGAGCACAGTAGGTCGTGCATCACAGCCAGATACTCGGCTTCATTTTTGGTAGGGGCGATCAATGGAATGCTGATACAGAGGTTGCATAGCTGCTGTATCTTATCCGTTTCTATAATTTCTCGGGGGAGCTGCTGACGATGTTTTGATACAAGGGTGCAGTGTTTGAAATCCAGCTGACAGACACAATACCCACAGTGACATCAAGGTCATTTTTCTGCCCCAATACTCTGTGGTTGTGTGGATGGCCATGCCAGATGAAGGAGCACTTGCGAAATTTGCCATAGGGATCATCTTGCAGGATGCATTGCGGGTGTCGCACATATGACCAGCCTAAGCTGTGGCAAACAGTACATGGGAAAATGGGCAGATGCTTAAATGGACGTTTCAAGGAGCATTTTTATAATGCTAACACAACTGTTCAGGATAATCTCGGCACCTACTGCAGGGACTGTGGCTGTCAGCCGGATTTCAAAAAGAGCACCATTGTATCAGGGTATCGTGAGCAACTCACTCAAGAAATTACAGAAGCAGATAAGGCACAGCAGCAAGGTGACCTCTGTATCAGTATGCCATCAACTGCCCTCTCTGAAAATGAAAGCGAGCACCTGGCTGTGATGTGATGGGGTGCGTGATGTGAGCTATAGGTTCTTCTGCTCATGTTGGTTAATTTCTCACGCACATATTTCTGGCAGTTTCGCCAATAAATCTCAGTTGAAGTCAGTACACGTGTTGTGTTGTTCTCTTGTCTCTGTCCTCGCTTTTCTACGCTGTGCACTGTGCCGATTTCCTATCACCAACTCGCCCACGCTACCACTTTATCAAGTTACACTCCTGGAATAAATGATTGTCACAAACAGAGTTAACAAAGGCAGATCTAAATGTACTCAGTAACTTTCCAACTATGGATTTTCAAAAAGCAAGGCTGCCAGTTTTAACAACACGGCTGTGGCTATTACCAGCGAAGGCGCCCTACCACCTAGGTTTCCTATACATTATTCTGCGGTTTGTTGGCAGAATATTATCTACTGAACATAACCCATTTGATTGAGCATTCTGTCATATTTATTCATGCATATGGCTGTTTATCATCAAATGGAAATTTGCTATGAATTCAAATGAAGTACCCATTCAATGAAGTGGCCCCATTGGCCGCATCACAAGTACGAAGGCTACCTGAAGTTAGCGATCATGACGCGATAATGTCGGGCATCAACAGCGTTGTATAACATCAGTATATTTAAAAGTGCAGAAATGACTTTAAACAAACGATACGTGGATGAAACGTCAAATTCTATTCTGACAGCGTTTCTCAATCTAGCCCAGACAGGCGATACACAAATGGAACTGGCAGCGTACTACTGCATTCCTCACTTGAGGGCACACACACATCGCAAATTATAAGCACTTCTACGTCTATCACCACTGCAGCAGATCACAGGTACATATCGCAATTTGTATCAAGTAGAGACACTTCGTCAAGGGACGCGACCGAGCACTCGCACGCTACGTAGTTACCACAACCCATCGCAAGCGGAACGACAGCTCACACGCCGTAGCACACGTCGAACACGGCGATAACGAGGCAATAAAGCTTATCGCTAGTGGCTGTATCGTCACTTCAAAACCTTTGGGGGACTGATCGTTCGCTGAAAGCACAAATACAGAGGCACACATTTCACAGCGCGGAACTCCATACGGGGAGCACATACACGTCGCTTGGGCTGAATGCAGCGATCGAACACTTCGTTTTCGCCCACAGTGAACATGTGTCACGCTAAAGTGTACTAGTCACGCCGACATTTCATGTGCACGCGATGAGCTTCTCGTTTCCAAATAAAAGCGGGTGACGGCGCACAACACACAAAATCGCCGGTATCCGACGGTCGCGTAAACACAGCACGGTGGTTTCTTCCTCGGCGATCGCTAATATTGATGAGGGCAGGAAGGCTGCGTGGGCTTGCTTGCTTTCGATGACTACCTCTGCTGGTGCTAGATAACTCCACTTCATATCGCAATTAGGAACAAAATAAACTTATTTTCGGCGTAGCTGGAGCCTAGGCCTCGCGCCCCGCTTCGCCTCGATTCAGGCAGGCGCCATGTTGGCTGCCGGAGCCGTTCCATCGTCGTACGGTGTCAGCCAATCAGCGACCGAGAGAACGACCGGTGTCGCGCCGTCCGTGCGCTGCCAAAAAGTTTGTCTCCGTCCGTTCGGTCGGCCGGTAGGCGAGACGGAGAGCCGAAGCGGCGTGCGGA
Organism: Hyalomma asiaticum; assembly: GCA_013339685.2. NCBI lineage: Eukaryota > Metazoa > Arthropoda > Arachnida > Ixodida > Ixodidae > Hyalomma > Hyalomma asiaticum. The sequence continues at coordinate 96,000,357 of CM023484.1, read as the reverse complement.
GCGGCGTGCGGCCTGAGCGAGTATAGGCCCTAAGGGCCTATTCTCGGTCAGCCCGCACGCCGCTCCCCAAGCGTGCGGAGGGCGTGCGGAAAGGTGAAAACGGCTGTCAAAGGGAACGAATAGCGAAATATTGAACTTGGTGGGGCTTGCGTGACCCCACCGACTTCAGTAATTCGCGATTCGATCCGTTTCACAGCCGTTTTCACCCTTCCGCACGCTCTCCGCACGCTTGCGGAGCGGCGTGCGGGCTGAGCGAGAATAGGCCCTAAAGATCAGTTTTACGGCTTCCTGATCAGCCCGTTCAGTTTGCTCTAACCTAGTGCATACCATATGTTCTGCGCTGTGATGTATCTTATTTGATGATTGACGCACGCCTGAATATTTTCATTACGTTTCGCTTGTTACATCCTGATGTGCTCATCAGTCGTACATTTGCCTGACTACATCTCTTGTGATTTCAGTTCAATTTTGCCAATCCTTTTTCCATTTGTGCGTATAGCTTCTATCACCATTTCCATCGCCCTAAATTTATCTACATTGGATATCGTCTGTCCATGCTGTTTATTCAACTGTATGTCTGCATATGTTTCTTCACTGTTTTTGTTCCAGCAGTTTTCCTTTAGCGTCGATCTGCAAACGCTCGTATTTTACAGTCGAGCATGCTCAGACTGTTCCTTTGAGACATTTACGTTCGGCTATTTCCCGCAATGTATTTTTCGTTACGCCTGTTCCTTCGAGGTAATCGAGGTCAAAATCTATTTCTGCATTCGACTGGCGAAGACAATGGTCAGTCGCCGCCCTGACAAAGACAAGTCCGCTTATCAAAACGTTGGCTCCTGCGACATTCCCTGTTCTAAATCGCATTTTGCGACCTCTTCATCGACTGTTTACACATGTATGATGAATCTGCTGTGACGTATTTAGTGTATGGATAATTTTGAGAAGATACAGTTTATATTGACGACGTATGCACAAAGTCACGGAATGCGTTATGGCTCTTAGAAAGACGCATTCACAACGCAACTCCTGAAATATAAATTATGGCGTACAAAACATTAATCAGACCTATCTCCGAGTACGCCAAAATAACATGGGGCCCTTACAAGCTAACAAATAAAGCTGAACTTCAGAAAACTCATCGCCTCGCATTAAGATTGTTTTACAAAAGTACGATGGCATGATTCCCCCTCAAAACTCGATACAACTGCCACTCTGGGCTCATTCGATTCCAGGGCTTCAATTAAAAGACTGAAATTTCTTTTTCTTATAATTTCAGACCTCGTTGCCAGAGATAAAAGTGATTACTTTAACATCCAAACGGAGAACTATTTTAGGTGCAGAAAATGTATGTATGTACATTCCTCCACTGTCTGTATTTATCGATTGTTCTAAATTTCGACTGTTCCTAAGGGCTAATAATGAACTAAAGGGACTTCCGGACACCGTAGTACACATATCGTCATTAGGCGAATTTCTCGGAAAGATTCAGTGAGCATATTCTACTTAATTTGATATAAGGCACCTCCTGATTGATGACAATGTTTTCGTCGGTAGTTCGTGGAGATACTGGCCGACACCTGGCAAAGAAACGTTTCATGTGTTCGTGTGCTACGATTTTACATCTATTTTCTTTGTGCCTTCCCATGTAACCCTTTATTTTGCACATCGAAGTTCTGTGGTTTTTTAGTATGTTTGTGATGAGCGAAAATGTTTGAAACTTGTGTCTTAAGTTCTTAGGAATGTAGCATTTTTATATGTTCTTTTCTTTGCTTGTTCCACTCCTCTAATGACCCATTATGGTTGACAGTCAAAAAATGAGATAAATAAATGAATAAACATTATTTGGTTCACAAAATTCGTGGCCAAAGGCCCCATGAACTCAAACTAATCTTCGCAAACAGTCCATACTAGTGCCACTTGCCTGGCTTGAGCTGGCAGCAAGTCTACCTTTTATTTTTATTTTTTCGTCCCCTATAGTTTGCTGCAAATTTTCAAAGCTTTTATTAAGTGCGCAACCGCGTTCATGAACTGTAGGACCACTTTATGAGTCTACAATACTTACTGTACAGCGAAGCTGTCATTCTCGCCGTTAGTCCCTGCGTCGTCTAGAGGAAATTATCATCATCAAGCCCCGCCAAATTCATACTTAGTTTCAGCGTTGCAATCACTTACAGGACCACTTTGATGACGTCGCTAGTCACGTCTCCCCGCCAAATTCAAACGTGGGTATATATTCGTAAGTAATTTGAACACGTAAGATGACGTCACTAGTGAAGTGTCCCCGTCGAATTCTGCCTTGGTTACAGCGTGGTCATAACTTACATGACCACGTAAGATGACGTCAAACTAGTCGCGTATTCCCACAAACTTCAAACTACCCAAGCCATGACAAGCTGGCTGATCCCCAGCTTCGCCTTAAGTCAACTCACGGGCATTCGTGCGTGCTGCGAATTTTTTTCATTGCTTTAGTATTGCTTCTATTCTCAAGGTTATTACGCATATGCATTTCGGATGTTGCCTTTTATGCTTATTAAGTACATCTGCAGCACCATATGCTTTAATGATTGAAGAAATATTGATGGAATTCCATCGGCGCTACTAGTTTTCTGCCGTTTCCGGCTCCACTTGCTTTCGCATCAAATTCGGTGTCGTACCGGTTGTTAGCATTCGCATCATGTTTTCTAAGCATGCGTACTTTTTCATGAGGCTCACTGAGAGACTATTAGCACGGAGTTACTCTTTATTTTCCTTTGACCCTGTCAAATTGTTTATATTTCCATGGCTCCCTGCATTGTTCTCAAGTTAAGATGAAGCCTCTTCGTAAGCCTGCAGGCATCCCCTCCGAACATAAATACCGGTAAATGTGCTCGGTTTTCTCTTCAGCGAGACTGGTAAAGTGCCGTTCATGATGTGACAATGTCTACCAAGAATACACTGCGCTTCCCTCTTGGTCTTCTAGTTCGGACTCGTGGTGTCATGTTTGGAAAGGGTGATCGCCTATTGCCGTAGGTAGGTATATTACCGTACAGCGGTAACTCATCTTTAATCCCAAAGATTTCTCCTCTTCTGGGACACCATTAATGTCCTGTAGTTTTCTGTGTGTTATTCCCTAGGCCCACCATTCTCCAGTTCCTGTCTCACTCTGCGATCACTCTTTGAAATTTGTCCCTCCAGTTTCTAGATAGGAAGTGCCACCAGAGAATCACTCTTTGGTGTTATCAGGAGGTCTGATCGTGAAGTGGTTCCAAGTACTGGTTCCGAATTTTCCTCCCCGCCACGGTGGTTTAGTGGCAATGGCACACAGGAGATGATCCTAATGTCGCGGGATCGAATCCCGGCCGCGGCGGCTAGATTTAGATGACGACGAAGTGTTGGGGCCCGTGCGCTGTGTGATGTGTGTACACGTTAAAGAACCTCAGAAGGTCGAAAAATGTGGAGGCTTGCACTAGGCCGTCTCTCAAAATCATACCTTAGTTTTGGGGCTCAGAATGACATAAGTGTTAAGTACAAAACTCTAAATTGCTAAAATAAATACCCAGGGCAATACAACATCTGGTAGGCGCTACATGACAAGAGCATGCAAGGTATTCGTATTTGTGATTGTCCTTAGTAGGATAATGATGGAGCCTTTTCTATGTGTTTTTTTTTGTGCCATGAACTATCTTCAAGCAGGCCACATTCTTTTCAACATTGCACCGAATTTGTTTGTTTTACTGTATCGCGAGACTTTCAAAAATAAGAGGACAATATTTTTATTTCCTTGGAACTTGCGAATCAAACGCCATGTAATTTTATTATTGCACAAAACATAAGACAAGAGAGAAATAGCATAGCGTGTCGACGGTCACTTATGACATGGCTGGTCGACCCACTAGGTGTATTATTGGAAACCAATAGAGTCTTCGTACTGACTGACCTTTCTTGAGTACCCTCGCGGGCTGACACGATTGCCTCTATGATGACGCTGGTAGTTTTGCTATAATACCTGCTATCTTCTGTGGATTGCTGGTTTTCACTGGTTGCTTCTTGGTTTGCTGCCGTGATTTTCTCCCCTTTGCTTAATTCTTGACTTCTGTGATGCACACTAGGGACTATCGTTGTTGTTACAGTTGCGTCTTCTTTTGTTAGTCCCCCCTCTGTTGTATTGGTGTTTGAATGCTGTAATGCATATGCTGTTGTAGCATCCTCCATCTCGGTTCTTCGTTTTGCGTTATCCATTGTATTAGCTCTTGCTTTATCCGTTGTATTGCTAGTAGTTGTATTTCCTTTTGTATGTTTTGTTGCAACCTCCGCCCTATTTCCTGTTGTTGCATACCAAGTTGCATTTTGCCTTGTGCTGTTGTTTGGAACCTCTGTTGCCTCTTCTGTGTTCTCATTGTCGGTTGTATTGTGCGCTGTGGTATTCTGCATTGTCTTTGGTAGCGATGCGCTCACTATAGAATTTTCAGTTTCTGAAAAATTCGCTGTATCTCTCGTTTTCCCCCTAAACGACGTATTTTGCGTTGCTTCATTCCCCGTATTATGTTCGGTTGTTGCACTTTCATCTCTGTATTCTGTTGCTGAATTCTCCGTTGTATTTTCTATTCCCGTGCCATGTGTCGCATGTCCAGGTGAAATTTCCCTTGTGCATTCAGTTCTTGAATTCTCCGTTGTGCTTCCTGCTACTTCTCGCCGTGTTGCATTACCTATTGCTGCGTCACCTGTTTTATCCACTATTCTTGAATTCCCCGTTGTATATTTTGTTTTTGCGTTTCCTGTTGGGGCACTCCCTGTTGTGTTTCCTAAATCTACGCTATCCGTTGTATGGTCTGCCTTGTTCTCCTCTGTATGTTCTGTGATTGGAGTAGGAATTGCACTTTTTGTTGTAGCATTCCTGGCTGCATTGTGTGCCCGCAGATATCCCACTGTATTTTTTCTTATAATGTCTGTAGCATTTTCTGTCTTTTCACTCTCGGTTATGTTCTTTGCTGTAGAATTCTCCGTTGTATTTACTATGGTTGCACTCGCCGTGACATTTTTCGATGTGGAATTGTCTACCAGACTGGTTGCTGTTACATTCCACGACGTGTTCTTAATGGCTTCATCCTCAGTGCTGTTTTCTATTGCAGCAGTTTCATTGGTATATTGTGGTGTTGCACTGTCCCCTGTTCTTTCTGTAACGCTTTCCTCCATTGCGCTTTCGGTTGTTGCACTTCCACTTCCATATCCTGCTGTGGCATCCACTGTCCCATATGCTGCTTCATATTCCGTTGCGACACTCCTTGTTGTGTTTTCCACATTCTTCTCATCCCTTGTACACCCCGTTGCATTCCGTTTTGCATGTGCTGCTGTTGAACTCCGAGTTGCGGTTGTTGCATTCTCGGCTGTAATTTCTGTCGCCGAATTTGTCGTTGTGTCTTCTGTTACACTGTTTATTGTGTTTTGTGTGTTTTCACCCTTGATTGTATTCTTTGCTATAGCATTGTCCGTTGTATTTGCTTCAACTGCGTTCACCGTAGCGATACTCCTTGTTGTGTTTTCCACGTACTTGTCATCCCTTGTACGCCCCATTGCATTCCGTTTTGCGTGTACCGTTGTTGAATTCGGAGTTGCGGTTGTTGAAATCTGGGCTGTAATTTCTGTCGCCGAATTTGTCGTTGTGTCTTCTGTTACACTGTTTATTGTGTTTTCTGTGTTTTCGCCCTTGATTGTATTCTTTGCTATAGCATTGTCCGTTGTATTTGCTTCAATTGCGTTCACCGTAGCGACACTCCGTGTTGTGTTTTCCACATTCTTGTCATTCCTAGTATGCCCCGTTGCATTCCCTTTTGCATGTACCGTTACTGAATTCCGAGTTGCAGTTGTTGAAATCTGGGCTGTAATTTCTGTCGCCGAATTTGTCGTTGTGTCTTCTGTTACACTGTTTATTGTGTTTTCTGTGTTTTCACTCTTGATTGTATTCTTTGCTATAGCATTGTCCGTTGTATTTGCTTCAACTGCGTTCACCTTAGCGACACTCCGTGTTGTGTTTTCCACATTCTTGTCATCCCTTGTGTGCCCCGTTGCATTGCGCTTTGCTTGTACCGTTGTTGAATTCCGAGTTGCGGTTGTTGAATTCTCGGCTGTGATTTCTGTCGCCAAATTTGTCGTTGTGTCTTCTGTTACACTCTTTATTGTGTTTTCTGTGTTTTCGCCCTTGATTGTATGCTTTGCTATAGCATTCTCCGTTGTACTTGCTTGAACTGCGTTCACCGTAGCGACACTCCTTGTTGTGTTTTCCACATTCTTGTCATCCCTTGTACGCCCCGCTGCATTCCCTTTTGCATGTACCGTTGTTGAATTCCGAGTTGCGGTTGTTGAATTCTCGGCTGTAATTTCTATCGCCGAATTTGTCGTTGTATCTTCTGTTACACTGTTTATTGTGTTTTCTGTGTTTTCACCCTTGATTGTATTCTTTGCTATTGCATTCTCCGTAGAATTTGCTTCAACTGCATTCACCGTAGCATCTTCTGATGTTGCCTTGTCTGCTACCCTCTGTGCTGCTGCATTCCACGATGTGTTTTCAATAGCTTCATTATCAGTGGTATTTCCCATTGCAGTAGCTTCATTAGTACTTTGCGATGTTGCTACGTCCGTTGTGTTTGCCATTCTTGCGTCGTCTGTCGTACCTTCTGGAGCATATTTCGTGGTACATTCTGTTGTTGCGCTTTCCACTGTTTTTCCCGTTAATGTTTTCCTCGTTGCACTTTCTCTTGTTGCATTTGTGCTCGTATATTCGGTTGTCGCAATCACCATAGTGCTTGCTGTTGTATTTTCCGTGGCGGCATTCTTTGAGATGTTCCCTGCACTTATGTTCTCCGCTGTAGACTTCGTTGCGTTCTCTCTAGCATTTCTTGATGTTCCATTATCCGCATCATCTGTGGTTTCGTTATTGTTTGTACTTTCTGCTGTTGCACTTTCCTTGGCAAAACTCCATTTTGGATTATCCGTTGCAGGTTGTGATGTAGTAACCGTACCTTCCGTGGTAACGTGCGATGTGATGTTACCTTTGTAAAACGGAGGTACAGCCGTTGTAGCCCGCCATTCAGTGCGAGCAGTTGATGATGACGTTGGTGTCGTGTCAGTCGGAGGTGTGATAACGTCGTGAGCTCTTACGCATTTTCCATTTCTGCAGACCTGTGAAATCCCAAATAATGAGAAGACCTGCACGCAAACAAAAAATCATTACCAAATAATTAGACAGCGTTGAGCTTCCCCCAAGAAAGTTCACTCGAATAAATAAGGCAATTGAAGGTGCAGCCAGGCAAAGTGAAAAAGAAGATATTGTGTTTTCTTGGAAATTCTGAGAGGACGTGATGAAGGTTCATGCGTTATATATACAAATGGTGCCAAAAAGAGTGGCACTTATGGCATAATTTCACTTGCACAATTGAACTTGCTGTTGAACACGACTCTCACACCCCAATTTTAATATCACTGATTATCCCGTTCGTAATGGTATTCCGCTAACAAGAAGGTCGTGCTCTGATATGACTGCATTTTAATAGACATTAAAAAGTGCAACCCACAAAACGACAGGCGGTCACTGGAGCAAGAAATGGCCCTTTCTAGCAAATAGATTGACTCGTATTTTTCCGTCGTATTTAGTAGAAAACGGTCAGGCTTGTACGGTAAGCCAGTCTGTTTTATTATTTCGGGCACTTATGCTGTAAAAGCATACATTCACATGGGTGTTTTTGGTGTCTACAACTCGCACCCATACACCTCACCAAGTGACCGTAACACGAGTAATTAAACCCTCATTAAGTGTATATTTCTAATGCTTCCCTCCCATAAATACAATTTCAAGGAGTTATAATAACATTACACCAGTTTAAAGATAGTTTCGCGTAGACAAGCACGATGACACTCCCACACCATTACAATTAAAAATCTTTCCGCCTTTTCGATTACCCTTTCCTTACTATCCTAGACATTACGGAACACTGCAAGCGCAACGTCCATTGCCTGAAGGCACCCAGTCGGGCAGTAGGGATTGTAGGGGACAGATACTCGAAGATACCCAATGACATGGCACGTATGCATTGCCTTTGTGGGCCATGCGTTGGTACTGTATATGTGAACAAATATAGGTGCTTTATTACGGGCATGTGTTACTAGTTAGAAAATCGCGCACTCATTAAATGTAACGGCATAAATGCAATCTTTATTGGACACTCGACAGGTGACTTTGTGATATAGGAAGTCATCTGTCATTTCGAACTACACTATTTCAAGGACGTCACATTGTGGCATGCAGTATGCACAGACAGCCGCTCCTATTCAATGAAGAAAATGACCTGACTGTGTGGAAACAATGTATTATATTCAGCACATTTCTGCTATCTTCTAACATTCATAAATTTAGCCGAAACATAATAAATTCTCAGATATTCAACAAGCCAGATTGATTGATTTCTGGGTTTGACGTCCCAAAACGATGACGTGAATATGAGAGACGCCATAGCGGAGGGCGCCGGTAATTTCCACAACCTGGTTTCGTTTAACGTGCACTGACAACAGACAGCAAACAAGCCTCAACATTTGGCCTCCATCGAAATGTAGCTGCCATGGCAGGGATGCGATCCGCGACCTTCAGATCAGCAGCCGAGTGCCATAGCCACTAGACTATAGTGGCAGGCCAACAAGCCAGATTACGATTAGGAGGGTCGGAGTGCACCCGAAGCATAAGTGAGTAAAACAACTCCACTGAGAATCCGGTAGGTTGTGGCCTGCGACTAAGTCACACATGGATAAGAGAGGGGCGGGGGACCTTGTCTCTCAGTTGCCTCTTGGGCTTCCAGTATGGGCCATTATTCTTGAGCATATGTGAGCTGCTCAGCACAGTGTTTCACCGCACCCCGATTTGGTCTGGGGAGACTATATTTTCGTTATAAAGTACACTCAATAAGAAGTATATTCAAAACAGACAGAACGCTACTACGAACATGTAGCTGTGAAACAGAAGAGCTTCTAGCTATATAGAGGAAAGAAAAAACTCAAGGAAATTGTGCCGGCTGTCACTGCAAACAGCTATGAACACAAAGGTATTGTCAGCATATTTTTTAACCAAGAGAAGCTGCAGAATGGGCTGCAGCGCAAATGACTCCTGCTGTATAGCGTGATATGTTGAGGTGGGCTTGTTGGTCTACAGTAAGGAAAGGGGGCACATGGAAGAATATATGACGCTGCAGCATTGAGTTAGGTGATTGTTTTGAAAAATCAGAATATGCAATGTTAGCTTATCGTGAACATGCTGTTGTTGCTATGTAAATAAACTTAAAGATAAATCGAGCCCAGACGATATATCCTGAAAACTATAATTCCAGCTGCTCTCTTATGCCATAGAAAGCAACAGGAAGCACCGTTATGAGCACGGTGTTATGGAAATATTGCCCGAAATCTTGTTTTTACAGCACAGGTAAATCAGTTAGCCAATGCTAGTTTCTTCAATGCAGCCGGCTTCTAGGTACGTAAAAGTTTGATTCGCAGAATTTAGGGTGTCCAACGAAAGATACTGGTAATCCAACAAATACAGGCGGCAGTAGGCGGTCCCCACATTCGTGAAATAGCGCGAGTTAAAAATTACGGTTCCTTGTGCAGCCTGTTCCCTCGAAATTTCAGAAAGGGAGCTGTGAGAAAAGCAGGCGAAAAGGAGGTCCAGCGTAAAACACAATCAAGTATCCGTATGTTATCTGGGTATGCATGTGGTATGCAATGAGGCACTGGACCGCCATAAGGTAAAGAAGAAATGCACAAGGAAAATAACCTGACAACATTAACTGTCCTACAGTGCTGTATCACTGCATTTTCGTGCATTTTCACTGCCTTTACTTAAGGAGAGTTACGCATCGCGTTATTCCTAACAAGCTGTAATGACAAATGCACTGAACTTTGTGAAGACTGGCCAAGTTCTAGCGCAATAAATAATCAGACATCGTGATACACTTCTGAATACGCAAGTAAATAATGGTAGACCATGACACATTGACACATAGTTTTGAAATATCATGTTCACACAAATATAATAATGTGCCGTATTACCTAAAAGAAGACTCGAGGCCGGTTGTACGCAATTAGTTTCGCTTTAATACAACAGGAACGCTTGAGTCAACAATGTTTCGCAACGACCAGTTCCAATAACTGCATGCTATAGGGAAGATTGTGGTAACTGTGCTATGGTGATGCAAATGTACACTTATGCATTATATACCCTAGGAGGACTTATCGTCAGCTTACATGCACCCATTGGAGGTACAAGGCTGTCCAAGTAGCCCGGCTCTGGGCTAACTCCGGCCAGGAATAGCCCTACTAATATATATTGGTCTCATCTGCAACCTCGACTTCCGCCGCATTCCATAATTTCCTTCTCTGGGGATCTATTATGTCGCCATTAATGAGTAATCCACATTGATACACCATAGTAAGTACCAGTCGTATACAGCTGCTACACAATGTTCTCTTGAAGAACAGTGGTAAACTGTCATGTGGAATCTGAGAATTCCTGCCGAATATAATCTACCTCGTCCTTTTCAGTTTATTTCACTTTCACTCTTAGGAAGTGTGCTAACTACCTACCTGCTGTATACATCTTCACATCCCACTTCCAGTGCCTCACAACTTATAGCAGAACTGCTGGTCCTTACAGATGCTACTTAACGTTATTTTAGCTTTTTCACCATTTGAGTAAGAATCACAACTATGTTTTTAAAGACGATAGTCTTTCTTGGGATACTTGAACGCAGAAATTTTGGTGTGTCTTTTATTTTGCCTGTCTGTCACACGATTTATCCACTTGGCGAAAGCTTAAGCACTTGCCTAACGCCCAGCCACCTGATAGGTACGTAGTTCTAGAGAACATAGTGTTTGTTAGGCTGCGCTGAAAATGCGACGCTATGCACGAAAAAGGACTCTGCCGATGATTTGGTGCTGGCATGTGGCACTTTGCCAGGGATTCTGCACAAACTCATGTTTCCTGACGGCGCTGCCAGATGGCGTCCATTCTCACGCAGTGTAGTACGGCCGGCAGAAGAATATCTTCGTTCGAAGATATTTGCCGCGAAGCACAAAGATACGCGGCCAGTTTTTTCCTATTTAATTCAGTTATTACGTAGTTTCAACGTGTTCCCTAGATTGCTTGGCAAGGAAATATTACACAGTGCCTCATGATCGCTAGGGGACGTCAGGCATTTGAAAAATGCCAGGAAGATCGGCACACTCTCAGTTGCTTGTATGGTCCTCATAAGTCGCGAGCTAATCGAATGTGTTCTACAGTATATCCCAATCATCCGCATAATGAATCAGGCTGTACAAATGTGAGAGACTACGAGAAAATCCTTGACTAAGTGCAAGTGCAAACGCTTTCCCGTTCCCAAAGATATTCAATCAGTGCTTCAAAATGCCCGACGATGTATTTTACTGTGAGATAGGCTTGGAGACGCCCCTTCTGCGCCGCGAGTGTATCGCAGGATGGATGATTTACTGCGGTGACGCGACAGCCAATGCGGCCTTCTGTAAGGAAAACAAGAACTGGCTGAGCTTTAGCTCTTCTAAACCAAATTATTATGAGCGAAGCATGCGTTTGGCTCCTTTATACACTGGATAACTTGAGAAGAGAAGCGTTGCGCGGACGGCAGCAAGTTAGGTGGCTTTGTAATATATTCGTACTCTTTCGTCTCAGCTTGAACAGATGACGCGTCTTGTCCGGTGGCGTGTGGCATCCGAACCAACAATGCGCTGACACTTGTGACAGAGCTTTGTTCCATTGTTCTGTTGATCAAACCGCTTCTGGTCGGCATTTTCTGTCTGTGCTCGTTAACTAGTCGGATTGTCCTCCCCACTTGGCGAAAGCTTAAGCACTTGCCTAACGCCCAGCCACCTGAGCTGGTAGTTGCGTTCATAATTGTGAACATTGTCGATCAAAAAGCAAATATTACACATATCTCAGGCGCAACATTTGTAGGTAGGTATTAGGTGGTGTGTTCCTTTACTAGAAAATACAGAGGTACGTAGTTCTAGAGAACATAGTGTTTGTTAGGCTGCGCTGAAAATGCGACGCTATGCACGAAAAAGGACTCTGCCGATGATTTGGTGCTGGCATGTGGCACTTTCCCAGGGATTCTGCACAAACTCATGTTTCCTGACGGCGCTGCCAGATGGCGTCCATTCTCACGCAGCGTAGTACGGCCGGCAGAAGAATATCTTCGTTCGAAGATATTTGCCGCGAAGCACGCAGATACGCGGCCAGTTTTTTCCTATTTAATTCAGTTATTACGTAGTTTCAATGTGTCCCCTAGATTGTTTGGCAAGGAAATATTACGCAGTGCCTCATGATCGCTAGGGGACGTCAAGCATTTTAAAAATGCCAGGCAGATCGGCACACTCTCAGTCGCTTGTATGGTCCTCATAAGTTGCGAGCTAATCGAATGTGTTCTACAGTATATCCCAATCATCCGCATAATGAATCAGGCTGTACAAACGTGAGAGACTTGTCTTCTCGTCAGGAACAATTCACGAACCTACTGCTCACTGTAAACAAGGAGGCTGGCGTTCTGTAGTGCGCAGAAGGTTTTATGGGGCCAGAGGCAATTATCTTGCTTGTTATATTAGATCTTACTTATTAAAAGGTGTGTTCACTAAATGGTCGTCACCGTCACATATTTACGTCTCCTGAGATAAAATACAGAAGATTGTGCGGTATAATATAATAACTAAGTCGTAAAAGTGCATTTGCAAGGAGCGGAGAAAAGGAGAGCGGAAGGAGCGCTGAACTTCCAAGAGTTCATTGCTTTGAAGACGCTTAACTTTAGCTACACCACAACACCGCACACCAGCATTGCGTGACAAACAATGAAATTGCCAGTTCAACACGTCAATGACCCGAAGTATCTCTTCTCTTGGTCGGTGAGCGCAAAAAAAGTAATAATAATAAGAAGGCACCACACCGCACCAGCTTCGTCCAGTGTCCCTTGTTTTTCCGTGTGCGCATGCTTTTAGCTGCATTTTTTCTTTATTCATGCACCAATTTGCCCAACTATCAACGCTCTTGCAAAAAAAAATACAGGCTTAATGACACATTTATTTTTCGAGGAAACCATTGCTTTTGCTTCCATAATACGTGTGGTGCGATCTCGACAGTTCGCTCTGGTGCTGCAGCCTCAAAATTTTGTTGTTCAACCACACGTGCTGCAATGGGCAGAAAGCCAGCCTTAGTTTTAGCGACCAGTGTTGTAAAATGCTCTTGCAACGGAATATTAACGTTAAGACCAGCTTGTTCAATGTAAAATTTCCCACACGACAACAACAACTGGTACGCTACGTTGCAAACACAAAATATTGAATTTTAGCTAGTCCGGTAACCCGCATTACGCAGTGTGGTTTACGTAGAGCGGTATACATGCGCAAACACGGCCGACCAGCCGAAGCGTATGCCTTACGCTTCGAGTCTTACGAGTGGTCGTCGAGCGCTCTGTAGCCCTCGAGTTACTGACTGTTGTATTTGCTTTAGCTTTGTATCATGAAGCTTCGACCGTAAAGCGTCCGTTACAATTGAGCACCGTTTCTTAGCGCGATACTCAAATTGTTGAGGCTGTTGGCTTAGCAAGTGGCCGCCAGAATTTTGGAGTATATAGATCACGCGGTATTGCTTGTTCTGTTTACCATACATAGCTGACGCCATTTGACCGTAAAAAAAAGGCTATATGCTATCCGGTACGCCTTTGCGTATACGTTTTACCGGAAAAGCTAAACCTGTTATTGCCGTTATGTTTTATGGGACACTGGGACATTTTTTTTTTTTGCGTCTAGAAGAAGGGGCGGACATTTTGCGCAACTTGCTCAATTTTTCCGGACAGAGAAAGCGACCTTTCTGTACATATGCGCCGTGCTACTTTCTTCAAGTTGTGAGCAATGTTACGCATATATAAAATAAGAGCAGTGGATTTTTTTTTCTGCCTTCAAGGCTGTGCTGCATTACAGGCAACGCCTAACTTAATGTCGCGAAATATCCCTTCGGCAGCAGAAACTTTGCACAAAGAAAGGATAGCTGGCCAAACTTGTCCGTTCAACTTGCTCTTGAAGAAGTTGTTGTTGGGCTAGTTGGTAGAACATATAGCGCTGTACGTGGTTGGCATACATAGCGCTGTACGTGGTTGATGTGTCGGTGTGTGGGTGTGTGTGGGTGGATGTGTCGTGTGGTTGCGCTCAAAATAAGTTTTGGATTTGCTCTTGAAAGCTGCCGCTCGTCTCGTGACTGCAGGAATTTCGTACAGAGTTAGTTATAATTAGGCAAGACTTCACAATACCACGCTGAAAAAGATTTGCACCCACAGTACGAAGGGGATGAGTTGGCTTATTCCCACGTGGGCGGCACATCCACCAGGAAGGATAATCTACGAAAATAACTTAACACCAGGGAACCTAATTTCACCTGCATGAGAGAATTCACAGTCACATCAAGAGCTTCAAAAGGTCTCCGCTTAACAGCCAAAAGAGCTGAAGCGTCAGTCCTGTACTCGTCACTCATTTACCGCTGCGTAAAAAAAAATTAAAATCGTTAGCGTAATAAGAACCGGTAACACATTACCGTTAGCAAAGGCGTCAGAAGGAGACCTGCCAGGTTTTGCTAAATCCAGATCATTACGTTTTCCATCCAAAACGCTGTACGTGAATTGTAATCTTGGACTGTGCGTGTCAGGCCTCACTGTACTCTCTTCTTTCCCCTCCTTTCGTTTGAACCGCAAAGACTTTGTTATCATGAAATAAAACACGTTTTCAGAGTAGTAATATTCGTATGTTCGTATGCTTAGGCTTTATTTCCTACTTAAATGAACCTTCAACACAGTATAATTTTCTTTGTTTATCCTTGTTGCAAGCACGCGGCTCTCTGGTCAGTTCCCTAAGAGATAACAACGTTGTCGTGACTTTCATATCTCTACTGCTAGCATACCTGACTCAATTTATTACATGTAACAACACAGTGAGACTTTCGAGTCTCGATCTCAAGCACAGATATTGATCATTTGTCCTGGCGAAGTGTAGAGACTGTGAGACAAAGACTTACCCCACATGGCCTCCCGTCAGGTTCATTTTCATAACGGAAGGGCCATCCTCTACACAAGTACGTGCATTTGAATGTAGTAGACGTGATGGACTGCGCAAGAAATAGAAGGCATGGACATCACGATAGTATTGAATAAATTTTCGGTAAGAGCAGTTGAAGTCAATATTTTGAACCTCAAAGATTCCAAGGCCCACTGACAAAAGTTGTGAGGAAGCTTTTTACAGAAATATGCATTAAAGGGTACCTGCAACACTTTTTTCATAATCTGAAAACTGTGCGAAACCGTCGCGGAAGCTCCTCAGAACGCGTGAATAAAATTATACTGTCCAAATACCAGGTTTCTCGCAATTTGCTTTCAACACGGCTGGAAGCTGCTTGCTTATCATTCAACATATGTCGTTACTAGGAGCGTTGACTCCGTCGCATGAACAACTAGCATTGGTGATTTAATGAATGCAGAAACACGCGCAAGGGTAATTTATTTCTTCATTGTCAGTCGAATGGTAGAAAAAAACATCATCATCATAATCAGCCTGTCTACAGGGCAAATGTCTCTCCCATATATCTCCAATTAGGCCGGTCCTGTGCTAACTGTACCCAATTTATCCCTGCAAACTTCTAATACTATCTGCGCACACAAACTTCTGCCACGCCCTGCCACGCTTGCCTTCTCTAGGGATCTCCTCTGTTACCTTTTACGACCAACGGTTGTCTTGTCTTCGCTTACATGCCCCACTCACGTCCATTACTTCTTAATTTCCATACAAATGTCTATAACACGCGTTTGTTTCCCAACCCATTCCGCTCTCTTCTTATCCCTTAATGTTGCACCTACCATTTTCCGTTCCATTCCTCTCCGCGTTGTCCTCAATATAAGCGGAACCCTCCTAGTTAGCCTTCAAGTTTCTTCCCATAGGAGAGTACGGGTAAGATGAAGCTTTCATACACTTTCCTCTTCCGAGGCAATGGTAAGCTATCATTCGTTATCTGAGAATGTTTGCCGAATGCACTCTGCCCATTCTTATCCTCCTAATTACCTCATCCTGAAGGTTCGGGTCAGGGGTCACTACACGGACTACGTAGTCATCTTCACTTACCATTTCCAATGCCTCGCCACCTAGCTCAAATCACTGTGATCGCCATGGGAAGAAACTTATTATTAAATGCTGGGAGGACGGCCTTAACCAAATGTTCTCACCTGCTACACGGCATTGCCAGAGGGCTAATAAATCTAGACAGAAAGAAGTGACTTGGAGCATGATGATAAAGATGGTGGTCGAAGCACTTGCACGGCACAAGATTCTTGAAAATGTTTCGTAGAGTCCGCTCGTATGCAAAAATTTGTTGAGAACCCTGAGCACTGAGAGACTGACGACGGGTATCGGGAGAATATCCGAATAACACTTTCTCAGTAATAAACTTGAACAAACTGCCTGTTAGCGACTGCATCCTTATATGAAATCGCGGGCAGACACAAACACGATGTTCTATCGTCTCAGGAACGCAAAATTGGCATGGTATCTCGTGGCCGATGCTATCCCTAGTTACACTTTTGGGTCGAGCTTTTGAAGGCGCCCATGACGATGATCTGGCGAACACCAATATGCTGCTGCAGTTTCGACGAGAAATCCGCATGCAAGGACATAGTGTCTGGTGGCAAAGATGGAATGGGCACTGGCGCGGCGTCATTGTCGGCCGTCTTTGCTTCTTCGTCGCGGAGCTCATTGTCATGTAAGCCACAGTGCACCGCCATCGAGCTAAAAATAATGATGCATTGCCAAGCTGTGACGCCAGTATAGTGTGAGTCGACCGCCTCTGAAACAAGGAAGCAGGAAGGTGCTCGTTTACGGTTAGAACCCAGCACTTGTTCGGGCTTCGACTAGCCCATTCTGAGGCGGCTGTCAGCACGTACCAGCTTTCCTCCTTAATGGCTACTACCTCTGCAGCTGTGGACGTTGTTTTTCGGTCGCGATAGAAGCGCTTAATCATCTTCAGTTTGGTGTGACAAAGGTCGCAGCTCAAGCATCTGCCCACACTATACCAACTTGTCAAGAAATATATGCATGGATCGGCATAATCTGAGTTCCAAAAATGACGGAAACGTATGTATCTTCCAGGAAAACAAGAGATGCTAACCGACGTAGTGCGCGCTACTTGAGACATGACTTGTTGGAAGGATATCTGGCGATTCCTAGCTATGCTCGAAACCTAAAAGCCAATTTCCTCGTGCTTACAGCGAGGTAATATTTGGCTCACGTGTTCACATGAGCGTGGACAACTGAATGGCGCCGAATTTAAATTACGTACAAATAGTGCTACAGCAGTAAGACATTTTATAAAGCCGCTATGACAAAATGCATCTGTAAGCCTCGCACATGAACTCTACGTGTGGGCGGTTTTACTTTGTCTTTGGTTATGTTCTGTTGAAGTGACTAATGAAAAAAAAAATTCTAGCTTTTAAATTATGAGCTTGAGGCAACTGCTTTTGCCGAATAGAAGTAGAGCGTCGCGATATATGGTGTGTACACGTTTTAAAAGACGTAAAGATCGTCCGAAGTTTTATATTCTGCAAAGAACTTCGATGGACGCATTCGAACCCTGTGTTCTCGCGATGTAGAAGTGACGAAATTCCAATGGAAAGGCTTCGCGGCAGTGTATTTATTGATGCGCTTCATCGTAACAAGAGCGCTTTTCGGGATGATACGTATGTGAGGACGTAATCTGCCAACGAGACAATTCTGCGCGCATAAAAATTTATTCCTTGATACTAAAATTGTAAAAACTCACAGGCCATATACACACTCAAGCTTTCTAATGAACACCATTACAATGTTTCTTTCAAGGAAAACCACAGAGCTCACATTCCGAAATACGCCCCATTAAGTCTGCCATAAGTGACAGTTGTTTTTCTTCTAAAAAATTATGTTTGGAGGCATTAGCGCCAGGAACTTTCGTGCCTGCCAAATATAGCCTATTTGTAAAAACTGTGTAGCTACCCTGCTTTTTTCGATCACTTGTTCACAATATCCAACAAGTGATGAAATTATTCTCATTATATATATATATATATATATATATATATATATATATATATATATATATATATATATATATATATATATCAAAACGAAAAATTAACACTATTATGTTCACGCATCTGGATCCTTAGCCAGTTATCCTAGTCATGGGGACATTGCATGATCACCTGCACACATATATAAAACGATTCGTAATAAAACAGAAGGGCATCGCGCGTCACATATATATAGGCATGTAAGCGTGTAATGCGAAGTCATAGCACTTTCACAAAGTTAAGTTTCATAAAGTTAACACAGGATACGCTAACAATCCAAAAAAATATACCCATAACACAAATACTTAAGAATAGTTAGAGAAAATAGTAAAGATGCAAAGGGAACACATTGACAGCAGCTGGTTTCCAAATGTGTGTGATAGACAACAGCCTATAGTGACAACCAAGCAAGTTAACAATTACTTGTCACATGTAGCAGTTTCGTAAGCAGAACGCAAGGAGATCTGTATTATTAGGCGTTTTATTAGCGGGTCGTAAAATTCCGGGCATGTTTAATCTATTCAGGTATCTTATTCCTGATTTTGGGGCCAGCGAAATTTAGTAGAGACGGTCATTTATACTACTGGCTTTTAATAAATTAAAGTTGATGCTTGTCGCCTGCCGTGTGTTACGCTTGGGCCACACCAAGTCACCGGGAAAGGATGTGCCCCAAGCTTGCATAAAAGATGGCAGACTTTTCTTTCTGCCTCTTCTATGACGACACATGACAGGGGTCGGAAATATTGTTCTCTTTACAAGATAGCGAACGTCTTCTCGATATTTGTGCGTATAGCACCACACGAATGAACGGAATATGAACTACGGAGCACGTATTTGCAAGTATGCCTTGAAGCACACTTCTTCTAAATAGTGTATAAGTGAGAGGCGTCTTCAGTGCCTGGTCCACGTACCGAAGGAAATGCTCTGGCACACTTGCGACTTTCTGGCACCTCTGCCGACAGGGCTGAAAAAGAAATGATCGTGTATAAGCACTTCTAGTTTTATTCATTTACGCGTGAGAATTTGAAACTGTTTATCGCAATCACAATCACGGCATTTCGTGGTAACAAGAGGAGTGCAGAAGGAACCGAATTCCCGAACCGCCTACTTTCTTGGTGTTCACTGCAACTTTCCGACCACCTTCCCTTAGGATTGATATCACGCGACTCGCATGAATGTCTTTTTGAAGAATGATGATTCTGTCGTACCGATTGTTTCCCTTTTTCTACTTGGGCTACGTTATCAAGCCGTCAGCACGCTTAGAACGCCCCTGCCACTGTGGTCTGGCGGCAATGGTGTTCGGCTACCCAATCGAGGGTCGTGAGATTGCAACCTGTCCGCGGCGGCTGCGTTTTATAAAGGCGAAATTTTGAGGTCTGTGTACTGCGTAATGCATTTGAACGTTAAATTACCACAGGTGGTCAAAATTCTCCGAGTCTTCTACAAGGCGCCTCATAACTTTGACAGAAACGAACCGCGCGAAATAAACAGGGACAAGGAAGACACACGCACAAACGCAGACTAGCAACTGAAGATTTATTGAAGAAAAACAAACACATATATAAAGAACAGGGTAAAATCACGTGGACCGATTAGAGATTGGCGGTTAATTAATCAATCTCCAGTTGATGCAACAGAACCGATGGCCTAGCGACGCACATATTGCCATACTTGTGAATGAAAAACGCCTCAACAACCTCTCGCCCTTTCCTATCTTTATGCCGGGACAGCACTTTCGTTTGGCACAACAACGGATGACATTTGCAATCTTTACAATGTAAGCATAAATTTGATGAAGGGTGGGCTATCAATGAAGCCCTGTGATCCATTAAACGATTGTTCTATAGATCCATTAAACGAGTGTTATATCGGCCAAACCTCCCGGTTTGGCCGATATAACACTTTGCGCAAGACAAGGGAATGAGATACACGGGACCCTTTCCACATTCAGCCAAACCGTCCCGGTCTCGGTGGTTAATATCACACACACTCCACTTTTTTTCGTTACCTTCAGCCTTCCTATCTACCATTCCGCATATACGACCCAACTTGTTCCTTGATGAAAAAACCACCTTAACACCAAATCGATTTCCAACCTTTTTCATACGGTGGGAAAGCTCATGTAGATACGGAATGCATATGATGGGCCTACCTTTATCTCTGGCCACTTTCTTACTAACGCCCTTGCTCTCCTGCTTGAACTTAATCAATAACCTTTCACTGAGGGATGCCAGATTCACTTCGGGAAAGTTTGATAACCTGAGCCTGTTAAGCTGGTTATTGAAAGCCTCCGACATTTGATGTGGACTTGATTTGCGCAGAGCAGAATCCAGGCACGATATGGCGATGCCAATTTTCACCGGCTTGGAGTGTCGAGATCCAAAATCAAGAATGGGCTTGACCGACCTAAGGTAAACACATTCCTCCACCGAGGACGCCTAAGCCGACGCCCACTTGACGTGATGCGAGCTCCTGCGCGCTGTTGCATTAATAATAATTGTGATTGGGCTATCGAGAGGACCGTATTTTATCTGAATGGTACCAAAATAAACAATTGCGAAATCTAGATGAGCTGCGGTCGCTTTTGATGGTTCAGTGCTCAATAACAAAAAGTGAGGACATCGTTGAAGGAATCAGGTTGTTCCTACCTCAAAACTCATTTGTCCGATGAAAGGTTCCATATGGTCGCGCCAATAATTGCGTGTTTCAGCTAAATTATTCTCGATATATATGACTAATACATGGGAAATACATGGAACCAATATGAGTTTTGTATGGAAATGCTTTGAAGTATTTATTTTTTTTATTTACAAATACTGTCAACCCCTTGAGGGATTATAACAGGAAGGGCAAAAAGCAATGATAAAGTAGTGAGTAAACAAATTACAGACACACATATATATACATATCAGGAGTGTTAGTGCAAGTATAACTACAAAGTATGTACTCGTATGACATTCAAGATATGGTCACTTGTTACAAATAACTCTTTTAGAACGTGACACAAATCGCTGTTTAATCGCATCATCAAGTAGGCAGATATGCGCCCAAACAGTTTTTCACGCAGGCGTATAGTTATACAAAGTTTGAGGGTAACAAGTGAACGTCGATAATAATAAGTCACGAACACCAAAAGGACGCGGTAAAAAAAAAGAAACATCAATGCAGTACAGGAGAGTTAAATCTGTAACGCTAGTAGGCTATTTTCCATCGAAGAAGTGAAAACATCCAATGAGCAGCTGCTAGTGATGGCCTCGCTGATATCGTTCCATTCTCTTATCGCTAAAGGGAAAAATGAATACTTAAAACAGTCGGTACGAAATGGATACTCCTTGAGTGTTTGTGTGTGTTTATGTCGCGATGGCCGTGCTTCATTTCTGGAAATGTATCTGGAGACATCAATGTTAAATTGCTTGTGCAGAAACTGGTACAAGAGCTTAGAACTGGCTAGTACTGATCGGTTTTGTAATGTAAGAATCCCGGCTTTCTTGAGTAGTTCGGAGGGGGAGTCTGTTGGCTTATGCTTGTTATATATATACCTCAGTGCTTTCCTTTGGACGCCTTCTACTTTCTTAATTAGTTCCTTTGTGTAAGGGGACCAAATAACATTTGCATACTCCAGGACTGACCTAACAAAGGTTTTATAGGCCAGGATTTTTATATCGGGTGGAACTAGTCGGGGGTGCCTCCCAAGAAAAAAAAGCCGCTTCAATGCGGTAGATGTTATGTGATATGCGAGTTCCATCTCAAGTCATGAGTTATTGTTAGTCCAAGGTATTTGTGTTCTTGAACGCGCTCCAGAGGGATGC
Organism: Hyalomma asiaticum; assembly: GCA_013339685.2. Lineage (NCBI taxonomy): Eukaryota > Metazoa > Arthropoda > Arachnida > Ixodida > Ixodidae > Hyalomma > Hyalomma asiaticum. The sequence continues at coordinate 95,978,396 of CM023484.1, read as the reverse complement.
CGTTGACGGTGTACGAAAAGCTCGACTTAATTAATGACGTACGGATGTTTTCGGTCGTGTTATCTCTTTTTGGAAATGTTACAAATACGTTCCTCAGCGCTCTAGCGAGCTTGTGCCCGAACTCTCTATAATTTAACGAAAATACTTCTACAGCATATGTAGAAGCTGTAGGTGGCATTCAATAAAGCGAAAGATTTACGTGTCGACCAGAACGAAGGTTAACTTGGGAAGATTTGTGTCCCCTTCTAACACACTGTTAGACCTCGTTTAATGCGGAACGTTCTAGTTCCTTGTAATAAGAACGCACAAATACAGAAAAAGGTTCGCAAAGGCAGCTTTTGTAGTGGTTGGCCAACTTTATGCACTTAGCATTGCTCAGTTTTAGTTCACGGCATTTTTTTTTACTTGTATTGATTCACCAGGAGTTGAACGTCACTGGCAAGTGATGGAACCGTGTCCACCACCATTGTTTCACATCTAGTGAACCCAGAGCTCTATTCAAACTCACAGACACCTATTGTTTTCATTCTTCTGAAAATTGCGTGCCTCGACTAAGCAGGCTGTTCGGTACGTTTAAGCAGAGCTTGAAAAAGATGACGAGGCTCGCGCTAAGTCGCGCACGGCCTAAGCGCAGCGATGGTAGTGGATTTCAAGTTTGACAAGGTTGAAAATATACCGTAGCTGGTAGAGCTTCCCTATACCTTACGCTTTTCCATACCTTCACTTCCATTTCTTGTTTCTTGCTACACTATGAAGTACAAGGCTAGGCTATCCTCCACCCTCCCCTCGGCTCCTTTTCTTTCTCCTCACTGTCACTTCCCATTTACACTCCCTCCTACACTATACTGTACAAGGCTATGATATGCTCTACCCCCATTCTTCCTCCACAACCTCACTTTTCCTTGCCACTCCTTGCTATGCTATAAAGCAGAATACCATGTCTTGCTTCACCCTGTCCCCTGATCCTCACCCTGAGTTCTCTTTCTCATCCCTTTTGTATATTATACTCGCCGTTATGCTTTACAAAAAAAAAGACATGTGCGCGCAATGCGCCGAAGTGCACGCTCACTGAATTCATGGTAATGACACCCTCATGGGTATTTCTCATGGTTTACCGTAGCTCTCAAGCATCATCGCTCTTAATATGTGTGTGCGGTACCTGCTTCCAAAAATATTTATTCCTTACTAAAAATAATGCACTGCCATGAGAAAAACGGCAATGAGCTTTCGTTGTGTAATTCGTGCTTCGTATATTCCTTGTATTGCGGAATTGAATGGCCTGTCTAACTTTTGAAGCGGTTCGAGAAGCAAGCCCCTTGGAACATTTTCCAGATTTAACCTAATTACGCGCTAAAATTATATTAGGTTCATTCCCTAGTGATTTCATATCAAGAAAATTTCACCAAAGCAAATGCCATGGTTTGAGGCAATTGAGTTTTTTTTTGTTTTTAATGGTTACATTGATAGTGAGCTCTGAGAATATAGGTCTATTGATCCAGCAAGTACGTCCGAGCCATAGTTTCGCTTTCGATTCAAGAAACCGTAGTTCATTGCATGTAGTGATCTGTGCAATGCTAATGCCCGACACGTATTGCGGAAACACTTTTACAAATCTTTCAACTAACTGAAACAACCTTCAGCTTCTTTACATTTGGCTAAATCTTTCAAGAGCCATCTGAACTGAGCCAAGTTAACCGCTGTAAATTTGTCTATCTGCATAAATAACGGCCACGCAACGGAAACAAGGCAATAGCTTTGATCCAATGCATAGCACACTGCTTTGCATTAATACGCGAATGTCCATACGGCACACCTGCAGTGGCCCATATTTTAACCAAAACGCACGAGTGTCGTCTGTCGAGTTGACAAGCGGCGGACAACGCAGCACAGCATCGGAATGAACGAGAATACGTGCGTAAGTGCTAGGCCATAATCTCAACCCCATGGAACCCCTGGTTCTTTTACTACTGTCATGGCCAACTTTTCCTTTCTGAGCGCTACCTCAACAAAGAGCAATAATAGAAAAAGAAAAGCGCGTGATGTCGGGTGTCTTTCGCCTAACAGCATGTAAACCGAAAGCGTTATCAGACTGTTCACTACGCGAAGGCCCGTGTACAGTTAAAAAATCTACGCATCTCCACGAAGTGTACCATGACGAGTGGGCGAAGCACTGGGGATCGTTCGGTGTTTTCGTGAATTACTCGTTTCGAAACTCGAAACTCGAAACTAACGTTTCGGCTGTGGCACGGCCGAAAAAGATTTCATAAAGATTTCTGGTTCGTATTTTCACTGCCGTTGATTGTGCGGCGCTTATCAACTCGGCCGTCGACGCCCGCGCGTTCAGGTAGGAAAACGTGCGACGGTGCCATAGCATCAAGGGATAGAAATTGCAATCATTTTTCCAACGGTTATTGCACATTCATTTTTGAACCTCTCTTGTCACAGTCGTCAGAAGCATATCATTTCAAGTGATGGATTAGCGCAACTTCTCTACATCGGTACAGGAATGGCGCATTGCCTAGATTTTCTTCGGTCGAAAAGCGAACGTTAATTTCACTATGAGGAATTACTACGAGGTCAAAAGTTTTCCACCTCGAAAACTGTTCCTTGATAAGACATCATCTCAGATTCTGCGAAGAATATTTTAGCGAGAAAACGGCTAGAACGTTTCATGATACTGTTCTTTCCTCTCCGCAAGTGTAGGCGTCTTCAGCCATTTTATTTGGACATTTCACGTTAATTAGATAGCCAACTGCTTCGACATAGCTGGCGCTTCTTATGCTTGTTGATAAAAATTAGCACGTGATTCACTGGAGCATTTCTAACAAAAAGATCCCTCCTAATATTTTAACTCTAACAAGCAGTTAAAGCAAGAAAAATTCAAAATTCGTGAATAAATTACAGGTACACTACCTTTCGGCAAAACAGCGCACGCAACATAAGCGACGGCAATCCAAGTAAACCTCAGACGTGAGTTGAGCAGTGCCATTCTTCTCTCGTGTCTATGCAACTATTGAATATTCGGGAGCACTGACTTTCGCTTATGTTTCAACGCAGCGTGGTATAGCGTGCCAGGCAGCTTGAAGGATATCTTCGTGAACAGTAATTAGCGCCTACATCAGAAGATAAGAAAAGCAATACTTCCCAGCTTTGGAATAATATACCCCCTATTATTATGATGCTGAGAGCCTCAGAGCACGACGGTCTTTTTTTCACTTCGGAAAACAAGATAAGCGAAAAATGTCATATGAGTGGAAAGGAGCCTTCATCATGCTGAGTCGTTATCGACCAGTCGTTCGTGTTAATTGCGTAGCTGATATGAGATAAAGCTGTCAGAAAATTATATATTTTTTCTTGTAGTGCGTTTAATAGCAGGCGTTCAGTTATGAACACGCACTGGATTACATGCTTTATCAGCGGTGTCTCCTTGAATAGGGAGAAAGGTGTCATAGCTGAATGAAGATACTGGAGTTTGCTCACGAGCAACGCCGGCGAAAATTATCAAAAAGTGCTGTAATGAAGCTACAAGTGGCATGACCACTCGAGGTGTGTGAGCGCGCCATGCGCCAATCATCTCGGCAATGCGGCCACCAGGAGAGAATGATGTCGCCTACATTTTCCAAAATATTCGACTTCGGTGATTAAAATGTGGATCGTGGAGTATTGTTCTGCTGAGGTAAATGCAATCTCACATGCTCGTTGTGGTCATGCGGTCCATGTTCCACCAACGACCGTATTTCGGTGCCTGCGAATCCGCCATCATACATGCCGGGCATGTCGCACATTCAGTTTGGCTTTGTTTTGACGTATCTTTCACCTTTCACGTTACTTTATTTCCCTATTGACCACAAAATGGTATGGGCTGAGGAGGTGCGCCGTAAGGGGGGTATACACAGAGCAATACTATGTGGCACATACTCACATCATAAGAAAGTTGTTTTGTCACCTTGTTTCCGCGTTGTCATGGTCACTGCCGCACTTAATTATCGAATAGCACGGCAATACTTCCTCATTTCTATTCCTCGTAAATTTGCCATAGTGGATTACCTGTGTCATGGGCTTCTAATTAATTGATAAGTGGAGGATATGTTACATAATTCCACAATTATCGGAAGCACTTTTTATGGTGTCCTTAAAATGAGAAATCTAACCCTCTCATCTTCAAGATAACCTACTGCACATTACTCATGACGACAGTTCTGAGCAGGAACAAGAGGAAATGATGGCGTATACTGTAAACACAATGTTAAAACAAGCAGTTTAAAAAGTGAACACCGACAAATACTACAATCCCTGAAACTAAGAAGTGGATAATAATTATTTACTAAATACACTATATAGGGTAGTTCAGGGCGCTATTCCAATTGCATTTGCAATTGCCATGCCACAGTCGCAGAATTTTAGCCGATGAATATTCGATACTTCTCAACTCTCAAAGAACATTTTTGGCAGCACTAATTTATGAATATTGCTGATTAGGTTGGTCAAAAAACTTCGCTGGCGTTTCAGCCAGTTTATGGCCTTAGTAGGAATGCAAGAAATGTGGTTGACACCCCTGTCAAAATAATCGGTATAACAAGAAAGTGTTATACCAATTCATTGAATGTTACATGGAGGGGAACTTCCCCATTGCTATCGGTGTTTCACTAATACAGCACTGTTTCACATGGATGTACCCACGTTCACACATCGCCTCCATAACAACAAGGATGAACCCTTTGTGGTAACTGAAGTAGTTAACCTAATAAGTGGGCACAGTCCATAGTAAATGCCGCGCGAGAAAGGTATCAGTCATGTTGACTTGCACCACATTGACCCGTCAACGTCGTTGCCGTGCTGTGGCACCTGGCGCAGCAGTTTTCTTGTTCCCATTGCGCTCGAAGGGCCGTCGGCGGGAAAACGCCACCAATGAAGAAAGGTGACCGGTGCCCTACCACTGCGCAATCGGCGCATATAGGCTCGAAGCTGTACGAACGTGGTTATGGGAGCGGCTTTGCACGTGTTTATCGATGTGGACATTGGAACGCGCCTGGAATGGTTCCACCATCCAGGAGAAGCAAATGAAAGATGCAGTTATTTCTTCCTCTCCTGGATGGCAGCACCGCTAGAGGCAATGTGCGACTGGTGCGCGTGTGCTGAGCCCGACCAGACGAGAAGGCGCGTTGCAACAGCATCGAGTACGTGTGGCGTTAGGTAGCCCACTGAGCACCTTTCGTCGTGGCGCGGGGGGCTGTGAGTTCAATCCCGAGCGTATCAGTCGAAGCTTTAGGAGCTTGCTCCTTATGCCCGGGGCTTGCCCATCGCCGACGCAGCCACTAGTTCTCATTGCTCCCACAAGAGGCGCAGCTGTGCTCTGATTTCATGAGCGCACTCTAGATGGCGCACGCGCTAGTTAGATTAATGACCGCTAGAGGCCACGCTGTGCCTTGATTTCAATAGGGCCCACTAGATGGCGGCGCGCTAGACAACACCCCCTACAAACAACTGTATGAGGAGTACAGCGAACTGGGAAACGCTAAAGACATCGAGAATAAAGCCCTTCGGACGACGACGAGATCGTGGCTCAGCTCACCGGAGACAAAAGTCGATATCGCGATCGGCGAATGATTGGCTCAACACATGATATCCCGTTAGCCTCTCAGATGCATGTCGTACGGCTGCAAACGTCCCACCACCATCAGAGGGACCTGTATGGACATTGTCTTTCCCAACTTCCAACTGCAGCCTGTAATTCAAGATCCATTGGCCATTTATTTTGCGGATCACAAACCCGTCATCTTCAAAGGGAGACTGGTCCCCGAGCTCATCCAGGGCCGCCCTTCGTGTAATATGCAAACTTGTGCATATATAGTTCTTCAAATTGTAACTGGTATATATAGTGCATCAAATTGCAAATTAATAAAGATTGTGTATATAATATGCATACAACTTTAATATCGTGCCATGTATTTTTATGATAGTAGATGACTTTTACGGAGGATTCAAGGGTTTCCCGATTATTTCCGAGCAAGCCCCTCTAACATCATTCACTCCGTGGATATGGTGGGATTGTTTTCTGAGTATTTTTCTTTACTGTTCTTACATGTTTTTTATTGCATCATATCCGCTACGGTAGTGAAGTATAGGGTTGTGGTGGACCCTGGCACAAAACGCTTTCATATTAAAAAAATTAAGCAAGACGAAACGGTATCTTCATCCTCATTAGAAAATATGCTCCATCACAACTTTCAATTCAAAGAAGATAGCCTCTGCATGCTCACTTCCTCCCATTCACGAGGAGCATTGTCTGGCATTAATGCCTTTAGAGAATATTCATAGCTGTCAATAGATCTTAGGATAACAACAAAGAACTGGCGTGATTTTATTACTTAGAAACGATAGCCGCGTCTCGTGATAGAGTAGCAGTGTACCATCATAAAATACAGGCCTTTCGCCTGTATTTTTTATGGACGACGAAATCTACTAAGATCGCCAAGAAATTTGGTAGAACTCTCGTGAAGCCACAAATGCGAACCTAGTCCATTTGAAGTTTGACATAGTTTTGCCGTGCCGCTTCTCGGCTGGCAGCACGTTGTCCTTCTTCGCGCATAGCCTGTTCTTGGGGCGTTCGAATCTTCTTCGGTCTACCATCTCCCGCGCACCCACGCTTATACAAGTGCCTACGACAGTATCCCCAGTCCACGAATGGCAGAAACGAGCGCACGCAGCGCCGCACATCGGCTGATAGGAAGCTTGAACCGCAGCTATCCCGTGGATTTATTAATCTTAGTTCAATAAGTACTAGCGTAGGTCGGCTTGTCAACCTATTCATATGCAAGCTTATTTAGTCCTTGCTCGATGAGTTTGGCTTAGCTTAAGTCATTTGGCTTTACGCATCTGGGCATGCCTGCTAAGGCTACGCGTGGCTTTGCGCAATTTCGACTACACGGCCCACGGCGCAAGAAGTACCTTAAACAGCTACGCTATCAAGAATGAATGAACTTGTGAGCATTATATTCATATTTTTGTGTCATTGTTTTCTCTACGTCCACCTCTACGTAACGCCCTCCCTCGTTCCTGTGGTTACAGACCCAAATATATCAAAGTGAAAAACAATTAGCAATAGTTAGTGAATTTCCATACTAACGTTAACGTTCTTGTATATATATATATATATATATATATATATATATATATATATATATATATATATATATATATATATATATATATATATATATATATCTGTCAGTTAATAGGCTTGTCGTGGTTCGTAATGCTCCTTCTTGGTGCCCCCGTTGCAGAAGCACAAAATAGCACAGTTTTTTGAAAGGCATTACGATAGATACAGGGCAATTACAACATTACGTGGAACGCCTGAGACTACCGGCCTGTCAAAAAGATTTGCAGATAACTTAAGGGGACTCGCATTGAATCTTTATGACAAGGCGAAACAATTCTCGTTTTGAGGTCACCTTCGCATGTAATGGACTGCTGCAATGCTTTGACACTTGACAAGGAGCAGGCGTCTTTCTCATTTTTGATTATTTATTGCTATTATCATCGAGGCGCGTTGCGTCCTCAATATTTTTATTACACTTATTGAGGCCTCATTTCATCCATTTTTATCTTCATGTTTCCTTTAGTTGGTGGAAAGGGACTGAAAAAAAACAGCATCTCCACGGATTGGATGATGGTGAGGTGGGCGAAGCTTCACAGCGGCTTCCTTGGCGCGCACCCTATCGGGATCCGCTTCTCCTTGCGCACGTTTCGCAGCGGCGTCTTTGGCGCGCGCCGTCTCGGGATCCGCCCGGCGCCGCGCTCGCTTGGCGGCAGTCTCTCGAGCTCGCACCGCGGGATCCTGCCGACGAGCACGAGCCTCAGCGGCCTTTCGCACCCGGCGCTCCTCATCGTCCATGGTCCACCAAGCGCGATCCGACACGTACGGCGACGATCCAGGAGAATGAGAGGAGCGCTCCCAGCGCAGCCCGTGCAGCAGCCAATCGGAGAGCAGCGGCACCTCCAACGCCATCTAGTGTCCATTCACCCAACCGCCATACTGCACACATCTCTATGGGACAGCGCCATCTAGCAAACTAGACGAGAAATGCGGATGACGACACAGAATGCGTACAGCGCCATCTAGTATATCGTCACCCAACTGCAGTTTGCATGCATCTCTATGGGACAGCGCCATCTATTGTATGATAAGGGAGACGCTACTGGGTACGCCGGAGGGACGAGGGATTGCCCTAGACCATAAGGAGCTTCGCCCCTAAAAATTAACACCATCTTTCCAAAGGGAACCCTGATGGGATGCGAAGCAGCAGCGTTGCGCATGGGTGGCGTCACGGGTTGAACGGCGCTAACGCGGGTGCTTCGCATCCCATCAGGGTTCCCTTTGGGAAGATGGTGTTAATTTTTTGCGCGTGAACCGACGAGTCGGCGGTGTAGCGAGCGGCGGTCACGGTAGCGGAGCGAGCGGCGGTAGCGGCAGCTGTTGCGGGCGAACGGACGAGGCGGTAGCTGCGGGCGCTGCGGCGAGCGCGCGGCACGCGAGTGAGAGAGTGATGTCAGCGCGCACTGCGAGGGGAGCGTGACGTCAACGCGCAGCTGCGGCGTGACCTACTTGGCACCGCTCCAACACCTGCGGCGAGGGGAGGGAGTTGCGGCGCGTTCGTACGGACGCACGGAGGAACAGCGTTACACAGGCTAGTCAAAGAGCTGCTTCGCATCTAAAACTGACCGCGTATCTGCGTGCTTCGCTGCGTGAGATATGGACGCCATCTGCGTATCTGCGTACTACGCTGCGTGACATAAGAACGCCGTCTGGCAGCGCCTTCGGGAAACCCGAGCTTGTGCGTTATCCCTGGGCAACTACCAGGTTGCAGCACCAAATCGTCGGCAGATGCCTTTTTCGTGCATAGCGTCGCATTTTTATCGCAGCCCAACAAACACTACGGTCTTTAGAATTGTGCATCTATGTATATTCTCGTAAAGCAACGCACCTCCTAATGAAAATGTATTGACGTTGCGCGTCAGATACGCGTAATATTTGCTGGTTGATCGATAATGCTCATAAGTATGAACGCAGCTACCAGTTCAAGATGGCTGGGCGTTAGGCAAGTGCTCGAACTTTGGCTGGGTGGCTGAATCGTGTCACAGCAGACAAACACACAGACCAAAATTTTTGCGTTCAAGTATCCGAAGACTATCGTCTTTAATATATAGAAAGCGTAGAAAGGCCGTACTGCTGACCTCATATAAATTTGACCACCTGGAGTTCTTTAACGTGCACTGACAACACACAGTTCATGGCCTCTGGCGTTTCCGCGTCCATCAAAGAAGCGAACCCACGTTTTTTTTTATTTGAGGAAAGGGAGAGGGGGCGGAGACAAGCCAAGCACTGCAACCACTACACCACCGCGTTGAAACATAATCGTCGCATGCAATTAGCGCAGCAGGCCCAAGCGTCTTCTCTCGGGGCGATCAGTCAAGAGGTGAACGAAGCCGCGCCGAGGAGAGAGTAAGCGTCACAGAATTGTGTAGCTCTCCTTCCCTTTTCTTTTTTCCCTCTAACCAAATGAGAGCTGTGGTAGATATATTTTAGGGTGGAACGGCAAACTAAGAATGAGGAGACCTGCAACCGTGCCTCTATTCCCCAAGCAGCGAATACAAGGAAAGGGTGGTACTTAAGCGCGACGGTTCAGCGTCAGTCACTCGGTCAATATGGCATAGGAGAAGATCACGACGTATAATTTCTAGAAACTTTTAGTGTGGCTTTGTATCGGTTGGCCACTTAAACTTAGTCGTTAGTATAGTTGAGACGCGTCCTGCCACCTTCAGCGTAGTCACTGGGACAGCGATCTCAGGTTAGCTCGACTACTCGACATAGTCAGCCTATAAATGACTCCCGGAACATTAGAGTTAAGAACAAGCCGACACCGCCATGCCGGAAACCTTTGTGGTTTTTCGCTTCCTATTGTGGAGGACTCGACGATTTCCATCATCACCCGTATGCCTGCACCTGTTTTCAGCTTTCGAACGTTGACGTCCTTAACACTTCCAATTAGATTATTGTGAACTGTTAGCTTCGATTTACTGTCTTCGTTATTTTCTTTACTTGTCAACATACAAATAGTTGCTTTTGTAAGTGGATCCATTAATACTATGCGGATGTCAGTTTATTCTGTTTTGTATTATTTGAGTGCATTTTGTCACATTATCACCAGGTCAAAGTTTGTTTTCTCATCGAAGCACGTCTCTAATCCCTTCACTGCGTTTCTTTAAGTTAACGTGCTGTCATTCCCTTTGCCAAATGACGACGTTAGAGTGGCAGCTTGTAAGAGCAGAGGACACTCCCTGGTTGCCTTCTGAAAAAAGACGTCGAAATAGGAACCACCACTTGTGAAGGAATGCTATATAGACAAAGGGAAACGTGCTCAAGTGCCCCTTTAGTTATCAGTACGAGTGATATCTGAGAAGAATGCGAAGCCCTCGAGTTCCTGCAAGAGTACTCATCAGGGCGCAATTTAAAGTACGGTGTAAGCAACGTAGCGTACATGCGGCAGCGCGTACTCTTCATTTCGCCTGCGAAATCATAGAGTGTTTTCCATAGAGTTTGAGCAATGTTCTAGTCCTTAACTGCAATTTAGAAGACGAGTCATCAACCTGCAGATGTCCCAACAAACTGATCAGCTCCGTAATCTCCCATGTTGAAACGTTTAGCTATGTATCGAGCAGAATTCGTGCTGGCGCACATTCCATACCTTTTATCGGCCAAGCTATGCTTGCAGTATTCAGAACGCTGTAGGGATTTCCATGTTTTATCACAGCCTATTGTGTTTCGATGAGCGCTAACATACGGAGATACTCCCATGCACTATAAACCAACGGAAGCTTGTCTTACAGTCAGCGTACACGTCCGGTAATTCTTGTAACCAGTTGAAAATGCGAATCACATTCGTGCTTTTGCTCCTCGCTGGTACGCTAATGGTTTCGGAGAGTGCTTCTTGGGGTAAGTGCAATACTTCGGCTAGGCACCACCTTAAGTGAGGGCTCCAATTCGTAACTCTACTCGCGCTACTCTATGAAGCTTAGAAAGAAGACACCATGGCTACCATTGTGCCATTATGTAGTAAAATTATTGTACCACTGATACAATACCACAAGTTGCGTGCATGTACCGGTTATAGATGCCGCAACTTCTTCTTGTGACGCCTTTCCGCTGGGGCGCTTCCATGCGCAGAGCTTCTCATTTAAAAATACAGGGCTAGCACATATCTCGCTACATATAATCTAAGAAGTGCCTGTCAGAACAGTGGAGGCAACAGGGCCCTTGCCGAGCAGTGGATCCTTGACGAAAGAGAACCTCATTCAATGTGTACTCATTTGCGTCGCGCCACCGGCTCGGCTGGATTGGTGCCATTAAAGGCGAGCGGAAGCTAGAACCTTCGTAATTATACGATGGCGCCTCTCGCAGTGGCTGCCTTGCCTCTGGAACTGCCACTATTATCATGTGCTTTTTAGTCCGTGACTTCTAAGCTGACACGTGTATGGGCTTTTTTGTCTGCGTCATGGTATATCGGCTGTAGTGTTTCCGTAAGCAGTCTGCATTCTTTCTAACGGCCACTCTCCGGCTCCTCGCGCTTAAGGTTGAGCAGGTGCGAATGAATGAATAGATGATAGTACTAATGCCTGCAGTACACTTAAGATGATTGCCCCGCGACGGTGGTCTAGTGGTTATGGCACTCGGCTGCCGATCCGAAGGTCGCGGGATCGAATCCCGGCCGCGGCGGCTGCATTTCGATGGAGGCGAAATGTTGAGGCCCGTGTGCTGTGCGATGTCAGTGCACGTTAAAGAACCCCAGGTGGTCGAAATTTCCGGAGACCTCCACTACGGCGTCTCTCATAATCAGAGCTGGTTTTGGGACGTTAAACCCCACAAATCAATCAATCACTTAAGATGATTAAGAGGTTTTGCCGATGTCCCCACTTATATATTGTAATCAGGGCAATATCATACTACCTAGCACGCGTTAAGTTAAAAGCGGGCGCTCGTGGCAGGAAGGTGCTACCAGTTTCTTTCTCATGAAACTCCAATTACACGCCGTTGCCGATACTATTAGTAAAGGCCCGTAAATTATTTGAGAATGAGGATAAGCGCATCACGTACAGCTGTGAGGCTGCTCGTACGTGCTAATTACACGCGCATCTCGCCTTTCTGACGACTTGAAGTTGACTGTGCATTGAACTATGCTTTGTCAAGGAAGCACGCCCTTGCATGTCGTACGTCTCGCAGTACTGCAACACAGCAGAGAGGTGTAATATAGGCGTCCTCATATAATGGCAACATCTTCGGAGACGTCTTCCCTAAGTAGGTTGGTCAGTGGCTGGTCTTCAGTGCACGTTTAGGCACGGCAGGACCTATACCAGAGTGCATTTCTAGCTAATAAGCACTGCACGCGACGATGGCGACGATTTCTGGGGTTCTACGGCCGAAAACCACGATATGATTGTGACAGATGCCGTAGTGGTGGGCTTCGGAAATTGCACTGACATAGCAGAGCACACGGGTAGCACTGCATGCGAGCTGCGATCTTTAATGTACGCACTGCACTGAAGCTGTAACGTTAACGGTTGACCTAGTGATGGAGCGTTAAGGACATCGAGCATGCGGACTGATACTGGTGTGGAAATTCTACATCTACCGTGTTTATAATGGTGAGTTTAGGCAAGAGTATAATTTTACAACTTGGTATTTCCGATATATTTTGAAAGAATTCTCTCCTAAATCACAATAAAAACCCTGTTTGTCATGCAATTTTATCGTTGGCGTCACGTTAATAATTCGTCCTTCCATGTAGCTAACAGAAGAAGAGGCCAACGACGGCGACAGGACGATGATGGGCTGCAGTTTGGCTCAGGACGACTGGTGAGATTTATTATAACCCAGGGCTCCTAACCACCCTAAAAAAAGAACACACAGCCAATGAAAAAAGCAATACAGGAAAGTTACCCTATATTGGCAACATGTATAAGTGTGGTAAAGGAGTCCTGCGACACTTTCTAAAGTGATTCTTTATAGCAACATCACTGAAGCCGCAATCAGGTATTAGCGGAGCAACAGCGTCATCCTTGTGGGGAATTCTACTGTCAGAGCGCGTTGCCTCTCCATTCGGCTCGACGAGAGAGCCGCCACCTACACAGAAGCCTCGCAGGCATGCGTCAGGACCTTGAAAATTTTGTCTTTTTTTTCAACATACTCGCCCTTCGGCATTGGTAAAGAGCTATTCGCTAGAGCCACTGCGAGGACTTGGCGCCACACTACGTCACCCGTGCAAACAGTACATGGTCATTCGTCCATGGTAATATTCCGAATCGTTACTCTGTGACAGCTATGACATGCTTTTGTTTGAAGAAGAGCGGGCGCTTCTGAGATTTGATTTGAAAATAGATTCGGAATTCCTTGCTCTATGCAGTGCAGTAATATTTAGATGGCATGGTCACACAGCCTCAACGGCTAATCGACGGTGCCTCTTTCTCTGCTGAAAAAGTGTTGCAAGGTCCCTTTAGGTTGGCCGTGAACGTTCAGCTTATTGAGTGGTTTGCACCTTCAAGTAGCCATCATTTAGGGTAGCTAGAGCGCTCCACCAAACAAGATTTGGCAGCAACCTAAGTATTACCTAACGGGTTTGATTGATTTTTTTGAAACATAGAATAAGGGCGCCGGTCATGTCATCCGTTTGTTTGTGTTACCTCTCCCAAGTTATTTTAGATTGCTAGCGATGTGCCCCTCTCCCCTCTTATTCACTCCCGTTGCTCGGTTCAGAAAAAAAAACGCAAACTACAATTTCAGGAAAGTTCTGCGTCGATCCCCAGTTGCAGTTTTTGACTTCCATACAAATTCACCCAGTTATAGACATGTCCAGGTGCAGGTTAACGTTACATCATCACATTGTTATAAAACAATATTTTAAGACAGCTTAGTTATCACAAAAGTACTGCAACAGACGCTTAATTGTTACGCTTTTGGTACTCTGCTTATTATTTTATGCGAATAAATACAACCAAAGATCTCTTCCCTCGCTGTGTCAGCACAAGGCGTGATGAAGGAGGAAATAACTTAAGTCCGGAGGAACCCCTCCCCACCCACTCTTGGTTTAGTGGTCGGCATGGGTCGCGGGCCGCACTCACGTTGGGACTGGAAGCCCGTGAGCCCTCTGGAAGGCTCGGGGTTCCGTCTGGTGGTCGCCGCTTCGCAGCGCGTCTTCCCAGCCTTCTGTGCTCAACGCGGTGCCGCTTAACGCGGAGCATTGCCAAAGCGTGTGCGATAATGAGCAGCACGATTCGCCGCAATCCAGACAGTGTGGCTCTGTGTCTTGTGACTAAAGGCTCAGGCTGCCTCTCGAAGGGAACGACCCTGTCTGGAGCATTCGCAATATCGACGACTGTGGTCTATTCAGTTTAGCGTGGGGGAGTGGGTAGGCCCTCCTTGACAGCTGGTAGTGCATCGTTATGTCGTTGAAGCATGTCTGTTCGTGCGCTGGGCACTGCTTAGTGAATTTAGAAGCAATTAACTGCGTCTCGCAGCTGGACAGAACGCGAAAGCCTCGAAGCGACAGGGGTATACTGGTTTACTAGAGCCGTAGAGTGTGTCTAGACATCATCAAAGGAATTCAACATCTCCGGTAAAAACACTGAGCGCGAAACATCTTTAGTATAGCAAAATACCTGGTGTAAACTGAGAATGTGCATGTATTACCGAAGTATGGCCGATTACCGAAAGTGTATGCCGTCCGCTTCCAATCTTTCAAATGGTCGTCGTTCATTCGCTAGCTCCAAATTTCTCAACGAGTGGTTGTATTTCTCATAGCTTCGTATCATCAAGCTCTGACATTAAAATCTACGTCGCAGTTCGACACCGTTTCCAAGCACCACAGTAAAATTATTGATGCTGTAGGCTTAGTGAGTGGCTCCTGAAATTTTTCAGGATATAGATCATACTTTCGTTTGTTCTGTTTATCATCCAGAGCTAGCACCACTTGACGCAAGCATCAGTGCTATGCGATAAGCGGATACGCCTTTGCATTTAGCGGAAAACGAGACCCAAAATTCCACATTCACGTATGTTCTATACTGCGTTGAAGAGCGGGC
The DNA here is from genome assembly GCA_013339685.2 of Hyalomma asiaticum. Lineage (NCBI taxonomy): Eukaryota > Metazoa > Arthropoda > Arachnida > Ixodida > Ixodidae > Hyalomma > Hyalomma asiaticum. The sequence continues at coordinate 95,963,261 of CM023484.1, read as the reverse complement.
GCAATAGATGACTAGCTTACTTATGGAGGCAACACGAATACCTTTATTTTTTCAGTGGAACTGGGATTTCCGAAGCCTACGACAACGCACGTAAAGCTGTCCATAGCGCCATTTGCGAACGTAGTGCTAAGGGGAGTGAACGTTGTCAGTGCTAAAATTCCTTTACTATTTCATCTTGTGGTACCTTGTTAAAGGGACCCTTAAACGGTTTTGACCATTTTGTGCAAACATGGTGATCCGGTAGAGCGAGTCATTAAGATAATTAGAGGATAGATTCCAGTGCTCTGCGTAAAGTGTAATTTACAATTAGGTTTTGCACATGCGCTTCGCAAAAGATCGCAGCGGCTCGCCGAAAGGCGTTTTGAAACGCCCCCGCCATCGAACGATGGATGGGGAGGCCGCTGAATGGCCCCTTACCAGTGACCTGCGCGTAATTTTCCCAACCTAACTGCGAACAACGTGCTTCTGCAACGTGCTCCTTCGTTTCAGCCAATGGTATCGTCGCGGCATACTGGCTGCGTACACACGAGCCGCCGGCGCTCTATTACAGAGTCTAGCACTGACGAAGTGGGCGACCTCATAAAGATACGGGGCCGCTCTGTCGCTACGGAGGGCTCGGCAGAGCGGCAGACGTGGGAGGCGCAGTCGTCGCTAGCGTGCGCTTTGCAGCTGATCGAATTGAGGAGGAACAGCAGTGGTAAGGAGGAAGACGAGAGAAATAAGGACATAGCTGCTTTATCGCATGGTGTTTTACTTTATTTATGGTGGGAATTAGTTCACAGTTGAGTTGCCTATCAGTGACGCAATATCAAAAAAACGTTTCAGGGACCCTTTAAGCATTCACAAAAGAACATCTACTATTAATAAGGTGATATTGGAAGGTAAAGCATGAAGCTAAACAGACATTTGGCAAACGAAGCGATCATACTCATCTTCACCGCCTCCATGTTTTCTGTGTTAATATTTTACGTATTTAGGGCAAGCGTCATTTTACGAGTTCTTTAATACCTGTGCTGCTTGATGCGCCCTCTGCGTACCCGGATTATTCCCCAAGTGGAATGATCCCTGGACGTGCAGGAGGTCTGGCGTCGATTCGAAGCTGCGGCCCTCAAACACAAGCACAGCTAATTCGGCAGGCTCACGTTCCAGCCAGGGCCCATGCAATCATGCCCGATGTCTACGTTTGATCCCCTCCACCCTCACGAGCATGTGCAAGCCAAATGGAGGAGCTTCCTGGGGATTAAATAGATTTGTTCACCAGCATAATCATGGCTTGAGAAAGCGCAGCGCAGCTTCATTTTTCGAAGCACCAGGACACCAGGAGCGTAAAGTCAGGGTGCACCTGTGGCATATGCATTGCAACGATCCTTTCCACGTGAAAGAGGTAATTTCTCTAAAAATCACGCGCTCTGCCCTGGGGGCGGAATGGGATCTTTGCCTCATGTTGGTATCGACAGCTCCCGAACCTAATCCCGCCGATAATAAGCGCTCTTTTCTATCACGACGACGTTCCCCCCCTAACGCGGATCCTTTCATACAACACACGGAAGTTTGAGACTTCTAAAAACTACATTGAAGCACGTGTCGACCTGCCAGATTTATTCCTCGTTTTTTTTGTGATTAGACATCCCGTTTCAACAGAACCGCGATTTTTGGTTGCTCATAAATTGTTGCATATGTAGCACTTGCGCCTTTGTTGCATGCTAGATCAGTGATATCTAATGTTAAAAGCAGAAAGAAACAGCGATAGGCGTACGCCAAGTGACCTTTTTGGCCTTCAGGTCACAAGTAAGGCTGACAGCCAGGATAAGGACTTTGCCCCAAGTGCGTATAATTTGTCTAATGTGGTTACAGTGTCATGGAGTCCAATATCACTGCGTTGTTCGTCATGAAAAATTCACATGTATTTATGAATATTTTCTTCAAAGCGGATAAAGAGCGCCAGCTGCATTGGTTCTCTACCGAAGGAAGACCGGATGCCCGACGGCACTCCTTGTAAGGTATGAATTTGCTCGCATTTCGCTAGCATTTTCCATTCACCTTATTAGCTAAGCCGACAAAAATACGTACTAATGCTTGTCAGAACGAGGGTTTAAGAAGGGAAACAGGGCTCGTCAGAACGACGATTTCAGAAAGGGAACGGGCGGAACGCTTCAATTAGCCTCCGATACCTCAACTATAAGCCATATTTAGTTGGGATGTTGATTGATAATGACGCTAACACCAAAGCGGCATTGTACTTAATGAACTTTTCTTGTGAAACTCAGCAACAGGAAAAGTATATCTGCAGAACTGGATCCCGAAAACTAAAGATTGGACTACTTGAGGGCATACAAGCATTAAATTTGACTAAATTTTTCGGCGAATGGAGATATGTTTTGCAAGCATGTGATGAGGATTTCGGGTTGCAACTATACAGTTTTGACATTCAGTGAATGTTAGTGACGGTAACAGAAAATTATTAAAAAAGGAAGAGCTAAGCCTTGTAACGCCAAATGTGCTGCTATTTACAGGGAAGTAACTTTTTACAAGCCCACTCACGTGAGAAGTGTGATAAAATGTATGAAACTGCCATCTTCCGCTGTGTAAACTTGTTTGAATGAGCATCATAATTCGGAAATAAAAACATTGCGACTGAGATCTGTCTGGATCGGTTAAACGATCTTAAAGCTCATATGGATCCAGGTAATTTTTCTTTTTTGAAAATTAACCGAACCTTCGTGGCCATACCAGCGCACGTCGCTGCACCCATCGCGCTCTTGTTGCTGTTGCCCTCTCTATAGAACTCTCCGTTAACAACGGTCAACTTTTTGGCAATTTCCACTACTGTTAATCTCAACATGGAGTCCACATAGGAGACAGCCCTCCATTCGTTCACTGACAGATGGAACATATTTGTGAGATAAATTGATTGCTGTTGCGCCGGGAAACAATCCACAGTGGACAATTTTCTCATTCATCTGAGCGCTATCTACCAGGCGACAGAGTGCAGTGTAGTACGAGAGCAAGCGGGGACGCTGAATTATATGGATGCCCTTGTCCGCCAACAGGGCGAAGGCGTGGTGCTCTCAACATACGGTAAACTAACACACAGCTGCGAAAACTTTAACTGCAAGCGAACTTAAATTCCAACGATCCCACCGCCCACAAAGGCACCCTGGTGTTGCCTTTTCTGTGACTAGCATGGGCAATTTGCACAACTGAAGAGAAGAGGAAGCGAGAAGAAAGAAATTTCATTCTTAACCTCAGTTGAAAGGATACTCGAAAGCATTTATCAGCCCTATGTCATGCCGCATAACGAATGGATAGTCACGTGACCACTGAGATCTGCCGAAGTTCCCCGCTGGTTCCAACCCACTCCAACTTTCGACAACCGTCTCGCAGGCAGTAATTCAGATAAGGAATCCGGCTAGGCACATTGCCGTCTTTGGACAGCCATTGAACAGACTTCAAAATGTTTCCGTGAAATCTGACGGCCAAGGCACTCACAGGCATAAGTCTACGCTCACCTACTTAGTACCATGGCCGGAAGACTGACGTAAAATGGAGTCACCCTGGCGTGGCATGCCAGTTTATGTGTTATGGGTTCCCAGCGAGCTTCATAGGTGAAGCCAGGTTGTAGAATGCGCCAGCGTAGTATAGAGGCGCGCAGCGCCATTGTATAGTACTGCGAAAATCATAAACATAACCGTAATTTCAACGAGGGCGTGGTTTTACACGAGCAAAGCTAAACCGCGAAGCTGCTTCTTGTTCGAGTCACGGTACATCCACAACCTCCCTAGAAACAAAAGCCTATCGCTTGGGACAATGACATCCGTATATGTCCGTCATGTTCGCGAAGCGAAGCCGAGAGGCTGGACAGACAGGACAAGTAGTGACACAGCCTCAGGGACAAACACAGCTAAACTTGAAACAGGCGCCAAGTTGGTCACAAAAGTAAGGTTGTTTACAAAAACAAATATAAAAGTCCGTCTAGATTCCCTCTAATCTCAAGATAATAATACCTGTGCCGTAAGGGAGACAACATCTTCTGTATGAATATCCTTAACATTAATGTTAATATATTTGTACGAGGGGCGTCAAAATTGCAGACTTATCAACAATGTGAGATTTATCATCACTGACATTGCGCCATGCGACAGCACGGATCACAATGTCTGACCCTAAAAGAAGTAGGTTAGATATGGCTCTCCCCTATCACCAAATGTATCCAACTAAATCTATAGCTATGTCTAAGTCGTACAATAGTAATGACCTTACTACAAACCCCTATAAAACTAAATTGATGATTTTCAGATCACCCCAGAAGTCGTTATTTACACTGCAGCTCTAACAATCGGTCATAATGCTATCTCCGCTTGCGATTATGGCTCATTTCTTGGTGTACGTTTAGACTCAACTCTTATTTTCGCTCTACATATTTCAGACATAGGGAAAGGGCTGGTTTTGGAATTAGTACACAAATTAAAGCAAGGCCTTATTTTTTTACAGAAGCATTGCTACCTCTTTATTCTTCCTTCATGTAAAGTGATTTAAAGTATGGCCTAGCTACCGTGACGAATACATACCAGTCATATATTTCTTCATTGCAACACATCTAGAACGAAGCGATTTGTATAATCATTTTCCGCCCTCAACTTTACAATTCTCTCACCCTACTCAGACAACAGAACACTTTATGTATTAGCGAATTAATTCACTTGAATGCTGCCACTGTGTTTTTTATAATAAATGGCCAGCTATCTTTCGACCTTATCGACCATGTCTTATTAAGACACACCAAGCGTACACGTTTTGTCTTTGGGGGATGTCTATTATTACCACGTGTTCACACTTATGCGGAATAGAAACCTTGTCTTTCAGAGCGATCTCATCATGGCGCTCTCCTTCGCTTGATATAAAGTGTTCTTTTAACCTGCACACTTTCCAAAAAGGTCCGAAATTATTCTTTCGTCATATTTATTCCTTTACCTAGTTGTCTTGTCGAAGTTGTAATACTGTATATTGTATTTATGACAAGTTGTTCTGCTACTTGTGTAGTACAGTTTTCTTTGGTTTAATCATCGATGTCTACGGTTTAGTTTTTCTGTAGTTGCTTCTACTATTAGTGATTTAAGTATGTATTTCTTGCTATTCGCTCTTGCACTTTTTAATCCATGCATTCTTAATCACGAGTCACCTCGTAGTCTTCCGATTATAGCACCCTAATTTGTACAATGAATAACATTTTTTTCCGTCTTTATGAGCAATCTTCGAACTGGACAAAAGATATAATGCCAGACAGAACGCTTGATTTAGGGCCAATGGTTCTTAATTAGCTTAATTAGCTTCTTGCAATGAGAGTGCGTAGCGGATCAGCAGAATTTCTTTCTGGAAAATAAAATCGGTTCCACTTGGCACTAAATATTTAAAAATCTGCCTGTATTGGACTTGCTGTGAGGTGTCAGCACTTTCCTGCGTTTTCTTTATGGAACGCTTTTCTCCTATGCCACAGTGCAAAATAAATTCATATATTAAAGTACATTATTCCTTTCTTGCAGCTTGAAAAAAGAAGGACGGGCGTGTGCCAGAATGGAATGTGTGTGACGATGAAGGATTTCCACACGACAGCGCCTCCTCGCGAATTGGCGAGCACATATTCCGGAACAACAGACGTGCCGATGAGTACCTCCATCGTTTCCAGTGAAGAGGATTCTAGCAGAGTCGACTAACCAAGCGACGAAAATTCGAGATTTCTGCGGTGTTTCGGGTTCTTAGATATACGCATTCGCAGAATACATTCTGCGGTGTTTCGGGTTCTTAGATATACGTATTTTATAGCTAAATAAACTGAAATCAAGATAGTTGAAGAACTTTATGGATGTTTCCACAATCAATGGAAGAAGAGACGAATGTGTGGTTATATCATAGAGGGAAAATTTTTAGCGTTCCTTTTTTTAAGTGTTTGGGAACTTGTGTAACTGGTACTTTATGCTAATAAATTTTCTGATATTCTGCAATGCCACCTGCATACTCACAGTAATAGACAAGGGCCTCATATTTAAACATTTCGCAGATAGCTGCTGTTGTCCTCTGAATAACTTTGTCACTGTGACATTATAGTCATATTATTAAGCATCTTGCTCTGTTTCGTGCTTCAGATGTGCAGTTTTTACGGCTGTGTCGTTTTTATTGTTTTTTTTTGCATCGATAAGCTTCTATATGTTGGTTGAATAAGGGTCTGTTCTGACACTTATGTTATCATGTCTGGTAGTTCCGGCCATCTGCGGATCTCTACTTATTAATAAATGTATTCGCGCGTCTAAGAATCCGAATAAATCACCTGCGCGAACTACATATCCTACAATCTTCCGCGGGAACTCATCTGTAGTCGCTACGTAATTTAGAAACTCAGAGCGTTAAAGTGTATGTGCAAGAAATGAACTTTTCAATAAATGGCGTTCCGAAGAACTCTTGCAGAAATATCCGTATCTTTATTATTATATGGCTCGTACGTAATAATGTCGTATTAGTGACCTGCTTCGTACATTGCACAGACAGTGGATAGCTTTCTTAGAGTAACTTTTGTGATACTCTCGGGCTGACAGGCGGTGAAGGACGTAACACAGCCGAAAGTGCAAAGGTTCAGTGACAGATATGAAGGAAACGCTGCTCAAGGCACCCAGTAAAAATTCAGTTTGCGGCGGGTGACAAGTACAGTACGAATAATTGCGAAGCTAAGCACGAAACTTCAGCCTCTAGCACATTGATTATTTGATCACAGTGACAGTACGGCGACAATCATTCTGCGTGAAAAACCTAATTAGCGCACTCGCGAAACATAGTTCATTAGTAGAGGCATGTATGAGATTGCGACATCGAAACACCCACTGATTAAAGGGACCCTGAAACGGTTTTGACGATTTTGTGCAAACATGGTGATCCGGTAGAGCGGGTCACTAGGACCATTACAGGACAGATTTTAGCGCTGTGCGTAAAGTGCGTAATTTACAATAAGGTTTTGGACACGCGTATCGCAAAAGGTCGGAGCGGCTCGCCAAAAAGCGTTTTCAAACGCCCCCGCCGTCGAGCGATCGAATGGGAGGTCGCTGATTGGCCCCGACCCAAGTGACGTGCGCGTAATTTTCAAAACCTAGCTGCGAACAACGTGCTTCTACAACGTACTCCTTCGTTTCAGCCAACGGTATCATCGCGGCATCTGGCGGCGTCACACGAGTCGCCGGCGCTCTATTACAGAGGGCTAGCACTGCCGAGGCGGGCGACCTCAGTGAGGATATCGGGGCGCTATGTCACTACGGGAGGCTCGGCAGAGCGGCTGACGCGGGAGGCGCTGTCGTCGCTAGCGCGCACTCCGCAGCAGATCGAGTTGAGGAGCAACAGCAGTGGTAAGGAGGAAGGCGACAGAAATAAGCCCATAGCTGCCTTAGCGCATTGTGCTTCGCTTTATTTATGGTGTGAATGATTTCGCAATTGTGTTGCCTAATCAGTGACGCAATGTCAAAAAAACGTTTCAGGGACCCTTTAATACTGCTACGCCGCAAACGTGTGTATAACCAAGGAGGAAGACACTGCCCTGATTGCTTGTGCCAGAGGACATCACGACGAAGCGATAAAAAAAGCTGAAATTTATTGCTTAGTTCTTCCTTGCGTCCGCGTTTTCCAGTACAGACGAAGTCTAACCTTACGCGAGCAGTTCTTGCTCTGCGCCGCTGTGGTACCCTCTGTAAATATATGTATTCACTTTCGTGTGCCGGACACTACCGCAACAGAGTGTGCGCAGAGTAAGGTGCAGTCTTCAGCAAAGTTAAACTTCTTTTTAACTTCTTTTTGGCAAGTTTGCCACCCAGAATAGTAAAACCGCGCGAACAAGAGAGCGTAAGGAAGAAACGCTCAGGAGGACGCAGGCGCACTTCCTATTTGTTCTTCATCTAAAACTCTTTTCACGAGCTTTAGATCTCTTCGACAGTGAGAAATTCCATAGGGAAGGTAAAGGGTGTGCATACACTTCGCGACATTTTCCGCTAGTCCGATACTTTGAAGAACCTGTACCATTACATATACCATATTTTATTTTGCTTTTTCTCTGTCCGGTAACATTCATTAAAAACAACAGCGACCATGCGCGTGATATGGAAAAGTAAATCAATTGACGAGCATTCGGGGAATGCCTGGGTGCGCGAAAATTCGAATATTTCGAATGTTCTTCAGAACCTGCATTTTCAATATTTTTATTCGATTCCAAATCGAGGTATTTGAAATTTCTGAATATTCGGGATGATCCCAATACTCCGAAACATTTGATATGTGGTCCATTCGCTTCAGCATAAAATGCCCGACATTTTTTTGTGGACGTGATCTGCCGAGGCCCTCAGTACATACGCGGATAAGGATAGGCATTGCAAGGAGGCCTGGTGGTGGCCAATAACCGGTGACAGTACATGCGGGTATCACGATAATAAAACGGTAATAATCTCCAACTACGGGCCCGAAGGCGCTGTTTCAAGTCGTCTAACCACGCCTGTCTAGTGCATGTTTTATTAGGCAATAAAAACGTTCCTCCCGCCTACTCGCAGCCGCATCATTATGCAGGATCTCTTCAGAATGCGCTGCAGCGACCTGACCATTTTGAACAAGCGATGCTTTTTTTATATTCTTTAGTATTTATCTCTTGCTTTGCGTTGGGTTATGTGAACAAGGCAGCTGGGTTAGGACAAGGTAGTCCACAAGCAGTGTGTTATAATAGTAGTTTGTATCAAATGGTTAGTCACGCGTTTTCCTAACAAGATGACGTGATAAAAGAAGTACAATTATTAAAGGATCATTTCTGTGATGATATGCGATATCCAAAGCTAGATATTTACTGTCAATTCCTATGCCGAAAATATGTTATCTGCACCCCCCTAGTAGCATCCAATGCACTGTCTTGTACACATGATAGCAGGAATCCTTGTGGCTTCCGCACCCGAACCACTGGCTGATTTCAGGACTCAACTACATGCCGACGATCGCGTAGTAAGGGTTAATTTTGAACAGCGTGCCTAAGTATGCGTTTGCCAATCCCCGCTTTCTTTCCTTGGCTCCATCTTGTGCTACGGTGCCGTGAAAACTTCAGCGCTCATCCGACAGCTGCGCCTGGAGATATGTTGAGTGATGTGGAGGTTCGCTCGTGAGCACGTTATTTTGAGCATTGCTGAAGTCGCATTCTGGATCCCTTTTGGTCCCCGTCCCCACCTATAAGAAACAAAGCTCTGTCGCATCGTCCTTAAACATCAGTGCCCTAAGTGACTCAATTACTGTGCAATAATATATAAAGGAAAGTCCATAGCCTTTCCCTAATAAAACTAGTGTCCTGTTTGGAATAGCCTAGAACACGATGAACGCTGTTACGTCTTCTTTTTGATTCTTCGATATTTGTTAAACCTGTTTCGATGCTGTTAAAGTCTCGCTCATAAAATCAGCCAGTTCAGGCAGTTTAGAAACTCCGCAATGCTTCAAGGCCAGGACCATGCGTGAGTAATACTGTAATGCGGCTGACGAAATGTCACACAATCGGCGAATGGGAATTGTCCCAGCAGCGTTACAATTTTGGCGCATTGTTAAAGGGTCCCTGAAACGTTTTTTTGACATTGCGTCACTGATCAGGCAACACAATTGCGAAATCATTCACACCATAAATAAAGCGAAGCACAATGCGCTAAGGCAGCTAAGGGCTTATTTCTGTCGCCTTCCTCCTTACCACTGCTGTTCCTCCTCAACTCGATCTGCTGCGGAGTGCGCGCTAGCGACGACAGCGCCTCCCGCGTCAGCCGCTCTGCCGAGCCTCCCGCAGTGACATAGCGCCCCGATATCCTCACTGAGGTCGCCCGCCTCGGCAGTGCTAGCCTCTGTAATAGAGCGCCGGCGACTCGTGTGACGCCGCCAGATGCCGCGATGATACCGTTGGCTGAAACGAAGGAGTACGTTGTAGAAGCACGTTGTTCGCAGCTAGGTTTTGAAAATTACGTGCACGTCACTTGGGTCGGGGCCAATCAGCGACCTCTCATTCGATCGCTCGATGACGGGGGCGTTTGAAAACGCTTTTTGGCGAGCCGCTGCGACCTTTTGCGATACGCGTGTTCAAAACCTTATTGTAAATTACACACTTTACGCACAGCGCTAAAATCTGTCCTGTAATGGTCCTAGTGACCCGCTCTACCGGATCACCATGTTTGCACAAAATCGTCAAAACCGTTTCAGGGTCCCTTTAAGGATTAGTTATCGAGCAGAGCGCACCTAAGGAAACGCTAAAGAGACGATGCTATAACGACACGAGTTCTATAAATTGAATTTTTAACCTTTTACGGTCAAGTGTGGAAGTGAACGAGTTCATTGCCATCCTTGCCTGCATAGGTCGGGCACGGCAATATCCAGTGATCAGTAAGGAGTTAGCTGTCCTATATCTTCACGGCCCTCAATCACAGATAGTACGCCTTTCACGTAGTACATGCGGCGACGCGCTTTGGAGTACGGTGCAGCGTAGGCGAAAATTCCCATTACACTAGGAAAGAGCCATGGAAGCCACCTCGACTGTCACAGAGGATGATGTGAGTGTTGCCGTGGAGTGGCCAAGTTTGACTACTGAAAGAGCGTGCGTGGAAGCTTTTCCGTGCGTTATTGGCACGGAATGAAGTGGGTATAAAACGGCCACAGTAATGCCTGAGTTGTTTTAATGCGATCGCGTTAAAAAGCTCGTTTCGCAGAGATTACGCTGTCGGCGTCGGCGCCGGTGGTTACGAGGGGAAAATCATCATTTTCCGCAAGCAAAATTCGAGGTAGATGCGAAGAAAAAGGCCTCCGGATCAAGTGGAACTCGAACGTGTGACCCCTAGCTCCGTAGCGCGATGGGCTACGTGCTAGGCCACGCCGCAGGCATTGTAACATCCTGTAATGGCAATCCTCTTTGTACACTGTAGATGTACATAAAAGTATTATGTAGGTGTGCTTCAAAATGGCGTTGCGGCGGCCATTGGTTGTTGCCACCCTTTACAGTGTAGCGCGTATCGAGGCGCCTTAGCGGCGCCTAGTTGGGAGCGTATGCAAGGACACTAACGGCGCCGTGTTTCGCCGTCCGGCGTGTATGGAGGAGGACGCTCGCACTTTGGCGTATGGGCGTAGTCGGCTGTGCTTGCACCTATTCATTGACAAGTGTGCCTTGTAAAATCATGGAACACGTCATCTACTCACAAATGATCAACTTTTTGGACTCCAACGCATTCTTCCATCCTTCACAGCACGGATTTCGTAAGGGCCTCTCTTGCGAAACCCAATTAGCACAATTCGTTCATGACCTACACGCTAGTCTCGACAGCAATATCCAAACCGACTCAATCTTTCTTGATTTCGCAAAAGCTTTTGACAAGGTTCCTGAACTGAATAAAACTGAACTGAACTGAACTATGGTCGCGACCGTGTGGAGGTTCATTCAAGCGATGTTGACACGCTTGCGGTGGATCCTAGTGCTGTGTACTAGCGCCAGGTGAAGTGTGGTGCCTTCTTAATGGGCGAGTTTTGATTTCGCATCCCCACTTTGTACTTTGCCATTACACTGCAGTAATTAAAAATCGAAGCTCCACGAGTAAAGACATACAGTAACAAATATGGTGTCATGGAATTAAGTGGCGGGACGACTCAAGAGCATGGCAAGCGATACAGTGCGATTACAATGAATCCACGCATCGAGGTGACGTTGAACACGTAGGGGAAATATTTAGTGTCCCAAAACTTTTTTTTTCTTTCTGTATATGATAATTCTAGAATTTTTTGTGGTGGTATACTGCACATTACGTGAGATCGGCTGTACCATGACGCGTTTCCTGAGATTCAGTGCAAGTCGGTGGCTTCTGAACAATGTTGCGATGAGGGTGGACACTCGAGTATTTTTAAGGGAGATATCCGCTGTGTTGTGCCGCAAGGTTTTCCTCGCTCGGAGGGGAATAATGCGCCCTCTTCCATATCTTCAATGGCATTCTGCCCACTGAGTGCCAACAGCCATTCTGTGCTTGCAGTGGTAGATAGTCCAAGTGTTGTCTTAGTCACGAGTCTAAGTAATGTACTGGATCGTACTTGATCTGCTTTCTTTGTTTCCTGGGAAGGAAAAGCATAGCTTAGCCAGCTAAGAAGTAGTGCCTGCTCAGTGTGTCGTACTGAATCTTACTGCTATTGCTTTGTCTAGACATTCTAATGAGTGCTGTTAGGCTTTTTGCTTTGTACTTCACTCTCTCCAGCACTACATTGACACTCGTTGTTGAACGTAAATACCGACTACAATGTCAGCTCAGGCACCCGGCGAGTCCGCGATTTATATGGTCGTACATGAATGCACTTCGATTTGGCAGGCACGCACGACATCCCGGCTCTATCCAGGCAGTTTTAACGCGTCTGTCGGCGTCTCCACACGTCTCATGTGAGCGAAAAATCGGCCGTGAGCGAAAAATAACAGCTCCAAAAATGGACAACTATATCCATCTAGCAGAAGAAATATCAAGCAATGTCTCGACTACCATGGCCTCCGAGAAGGGGAGCGCACCCGCCATCTCGCAGGCCATGCGACTACAGCAGAGCCTATATGCGGTCTCGTCGGATACTCTGCATCCACTTTTTTAGCATTTCATTCTCACGATGCCTTTAAAGAAACGAAGTACTGCAATCGTCATTTCACCGACCATAACGCGATGTTTGTTGCGGTTGGCCGGAAGAGGTCTCCAGAAGAACAAATCGAACAGCTGCCAGATAGTTAACGCACGAAGGACGACAGAATGTGACCATTTACGAATAAGAGTGTCACGCCTACGCGCAGTTCATAAAAAATCCACGCATATCCACGGAGTGAATGATGATGAGTGGGCGAAGCTCCGGTAGTTCATCGTAGATCGTGCCGAGTTCCGGATTAATTTAGTTAACGCGCACGCTACGAATCCTTATGGTTCAACTACGCACAAGTGAAATCTCCCACCGGCACTTCATTGCAAGTGAAGATCCAGTGCCTATATATATATATATATATATATATATATATATATATATATATATATATATATATATATATATATATATATATATGTGTGTGTGTGTGTGTGTGTGTGTGTGTGTGTGGCTGGTGAACGGTTCTCCAGCGCAAGCAGTCGATATTTTTCAGTCAAGGAACTCGCTAGAAGACGCTGCCTGCGTCAACGATGTCTCTCGCCGGTGAGGGCGCGTTCTCCTTCTTTACGAGCTGGTAGAGCGTTCATCGAAGAACGAGCGTTTCCATTGTCAACGCGCGCCTTTCGCTATCTCTCTCTCTGTCTCTCGCTATCTCTCACAAGACAACAGATGGAAGAGTGAGAGAGCTCGCGCGCCGGGAGGCACGCGCCGAGGGCGAGCGCGAGCGTGGCTACGACGCCGCAACGAAACAGCGAGCGTGCGTTGTCAGTGCACGTTAAAGAACCCCAGGTGGTCTAAATTTCCGGAGCCCTCCACTACGGCCTTTCTCTCTATCTCTTTCACTCCCTTTCCCCTACCCCCACGGACACTTAGCCGTGCTCCCTACATGGGCTGCAGAAATTAGCGTCCTTTCCTAATCGAACCACAATCATCATCGCCGGAGCGCCATATATTGATCAATTCACGTACCAGCTAAGCAGCACCGCAGCGCCATCTCGTGATCATTTTGAGCTCATTCAAGAGCGAGCACGAGACCTAGGGGTCTCGTGCGCCATGCGCTCCCATACTACGCGTTCCCATACATCTGAATGAAGTGAGCACCGCAGCGCCATCACGCCATCTAGTGAGCACTTCACGAACTAGACGAGGTGGCTACGAGGGACAACAGAGGATGGAACAACCCACGGCGTAAGGAGCTTCGCGCCTAATACAGGACCATGTGACTACATCGCTGTATAAAATTTTCATGAAGTTGATATAAAAGTGTTGTTAAACAGATCGAAAACCTGTGCCCTTACTATAGATACGTCGCGAGCGCGCGCGTGTGTGTCTGTCTGTGCGTGTGTGTGTGTGTGTGTAACAACACAGATTAATAAGTATGCACTGAGGGGTTGAAGCGCACACTAGGGTCTAGATTTCGCTATCGCATTCAACTCTTATAGGCGAAGCTTAAGGGTTCCCCAATTTTTCCACTGTGTTCAAGGCACTCTGCAGAGCACCCCTGGCGTTTCCCATGGGATTCCTGTGTAGGCCATAGGGAACACCGTCTGCACACGTTCCAGTGCCAAGACAGTGTTAATGAGTACGCATTATGGCCAGCCTGCGCTGCCCCAAAATGAAGACGGAAGGAGAATACATAGTCGCTCGGTGCTCAGCGAATTAGCAGATTTAAGGGGTTTGATTTTACAGTACCCACGCCGAGTGTTGCACCACGGTTAGGCAGAAAACTTTGTAGGTGCTGACAGAAGCGTTCAGCACATACAATATCTTCCAATTGTTCGAGTATCGGGACGAAGGAAAATGACTCAAACGCTTTCTGTACATGCAATGCGAAGGTTATGTTACACAGACTTCTTCAGGGTGGATTGAATAATTGGTCCTTGAGCATCAGGAGAATGCCCACTGAAGAGATGCCTCTGCAGAAACCGGATATCGTGTTGGGCATGAGCTGTTCTTTTTCACGATGCGTTTCAAATTGGTGTATTACAACCATTTCTAACAACTTCCCTGGGATCGAAGTCAACGAAATAAGGCTGAAGTACTCGAGAGTTTCGGGTCTGCACAGTCTGGAAATGAGCCTGTTGCCCTTTTTCCTGGGGACAGGTAGGTCTCCCGATTTGTCTATTACACTAGTTAGTGAGTTCGCACGATGTTGCTCTAAGTTCCTGATCATGGCAGTAATACACGATCAGGAACCGAGGCCATGCTTCTTTGAAAGCTCTGAACACGGTGCCCATTCATGGGGTGAGATCCAGGGGCGTATGCCTCCACCTCTACTTGTATATCAGAGCCGTGGCTGTGAATTCAAGATGCCCAACGAAATTGTGTGAGTCTGTCAGGGTTGTAGTGGTACCACTCAGACATGGGGCTTTCTTGTTTTACCTTGCGGTTACGCACACTGGAGGCGCATAGTATATAATATTTGCTGGTCAAATGCTGTAGCTGTTTAAAACAAAGTGATTCGTACTTTACTATTTCCACCACCTCGCAGATTTTGTAACCCATCGTTAAGATTACTTCACCAGCACACCACTGATAGTGTATATGCAAAAAGAGCAAAGTCTTCCCGAAAAATACCGTAGGCACTATGGTCACATAAAGGTGTCTTTAAACATGAAAATCAACTTCACAATTTGGGCACAGCAACTAATAAGAGCGATATATTGCGCATTGCGACTCGGCTGCGCCACGAGGTGAGAGTAGTAATCGCCCTCCACAGAAAAAAAAAAGCAATCTGACGATAAAAGGAAAAATGTGTGAGGAAATTCTAACTGCTTATACGCAACAAGTAAACACTTAAGTAGATCCTCGGCTATCGCTCAGTCGCACTTTTACTGCCAGACTGCAGTGGTTATATAAGGTTGGGGTTTTATGCACCCCAAAGCAACAAACCTGACAGAAAGGTAGGCACAAGGGCAGCTATGAGTGTCCTCGTGTTTTCAGCATTTCCGAAATCTGTTAGCACTGAGCTATTGCCCTTTGAACGAAAATTTACAAAAAGAATGAAATCGGAGCACTTTGAGTCTCCAAAACCGTCCGGCCTTGCGATGAAAAACGGCGATGGACAGCGAATGAGAGACTTGCGTCGGAAACGCTAACACATCTATTTCCTTGTGTTAACAATAAGGAATATCTCCCCGCTGGCGATAATTCATCTCGCAATAACGCTCAGCGTCAAGTCAGACAAGGAACTAGGATAACATACGGTGCTGCCTGAAAATGAAGTGGGCGGATCGCTGATAAGTACCGAAGTCCGCATTGTCCAGGCACACACGCCGATAATTAGCCGGATCGGTCCGTGCACGTGTGCACGCAATACCATAACCTTGGAACAGGGATATAGCTTCAGTCCCAGCAACGGCGAACTATAGCGTCTGTGAAAAAAAGGTTATTATTCCATCGCGGTCGTTGCTTCTAAAAAAGAGGAAGAAAATATGTCGTTGGCTCTTACGTGCCCCAACGATCAAACGCGCTTTCCGAAAATGCAATTGAAAGTTCCGTTTAGCCGAAGTAAACATCCCCCTCCCCCCCGGCCACACCCTCCCACGTCAAGTTGAACAATACAGAAGCAATAAGTTTGCCACCACTGCCAATTTACCCCTGCCTAGAAATCATACGCCAATGTTGGCCCTACGTATGCCCAGCAGGCGCATCTCAAACTTCTGTATATGTGACTACGCCGCGACATGCTTTAGGAACACATCGTTTTTCTTATAACAATCCTTGGGGTGGGGGAGAGGGGGGGGGAGAATCAGGCCACGTGCTATATTTGGATGTCACCCATGCCAAAGTAAAATCGTTAGCTAATTTGGCACGTGATTCACCAGCTGATTTCTCGGTAGTATGTAGCGTAGCCCACAAACCGCCAGACAGCGTCGTAGCGCTTTCATTGTAGGCTGCCACGACTATAGAGTGCATACAGTGCTCGGCCGCGAGGGGGCTCGGCGCCCCCCTCGTACGTGACGTAATGTTAATAATAAGGAGCAGTCGGAGGCTGCCATGTGCAGCTCGGCGCCTGAGGTCCAGAACCAGATCCTGGATAGGGCCAAGATGGTAGCAGACACCTGTTCCAGGTAGAACTCCCCGCTCCCTCCGAGGTTAAATAAAAATTTTTCCCTCCTCCTTCTCGGCTTCTCTCCCGAAGCAGTGGTCAAGATTCGATAGCCGAGAAATGCTACGTGCCCGTCCGCTGTGCGATGTCAGTATACGGCAGGCAGCACCAAGTTGTTAGGAGTTCTAGCCTGTTTCACAATTATATCGCGTATTTTGACAAGTAAAACCAAAGCAGCATTCATAATTGCCCATGTCAAGGTATAATGGCGCTTTCGGGTGAGTAGAAATGCCGTAGTTGAGTCGACACATTGCCCAAACATCCAGCATCGTAGTTTGGACGACTGCATCACACTTAGTTCATGACTAGGCCCAATCATATTTCGAACACACGAGTGCACTATGTAAAACAATGTAAATTATATTTTTCTCTCCTGGCGTCAACAATGCCGACATCGATGGCACGTGTTCACTCACCAAGCGACTAGAACCGCGTGACCGGTCACACCACTTTCCGCTCTATTACACCCCTACTCGCAACATTCACTGGGGTCGCCAACGGGGGGATTCCGTTATCTGCATTCGTGCCTCCCTGCCGCTGCATAGCCTTTTTGTCTAGAGCAATATCCGCCTTTGATAAGCAAGAGAAACTAATGAGCGTTTTCTACTAAACGCCCGCTATTTAGAGTATTTCGAGGAAATCTCAAGAGCGACGAAATGAGGAAGAACGCTGGAACAATGAAAGACCACACGGGATGGACATGTGTTTCTTTTTTCCCTCACATTTCAACGCTTCACACGC
The DNA here is from genome assembly GCA_013339685.2 of Hyalomma asiaticum. Classification (NCBI taxonomy): domain Eukaryota; kingdom Metazoa; phylum Arthropoda; class Arachnida; order Ixodida; family Ixodidae; genus Hyalomma; species Hyalomma asiaticum. The sequence goes on along the minus strand of CM023484.1, from coordinate 95,945,728 downwards.
TGCGCATAGCAATGTAATACATGGTGCTTATCTCTTTTTCTGAAAGAAAAAAAAAAGAAGGAACCATTGTGCCGTGCGGCTTCCAGCATATTGGCATAGTGGTGATTCGCGTACCTTCGTGCACACTTCGGCAACAGTGCCTTCTATTTGTCTCGCCTGATATCTGCTAATCACTGTTTCCGAATATATATATCGAGCAGTCGAGCATCGATATAGAGCTTTGCATTGAGACATAAACCTGCACTACCATATTGTATAGCTGCATCGAATCGAGGGAGTAATGGCGCCGTGGAAGACTCAACTAACATTTACTTTGATTGCCGTGGCTTGTATTGCGAGCACGTTTGCGTCGAAAGGTAATATACATTTAATTTATGCACGAATATTTTTGCTTTCCGTATTTATGAAATTCCAGATTTTGTCTGTGTAACTCACGATTTTTGTAGCGAATAATGCAGTCATTTTTTGAGATACCTTGCTTTTATGAGCAAGCATACGAAACGGCAGCTAAGGCGAAGAAACGAAATATCTCAATACAGCTAACTCTCAATAACAATATATACCCGCCATGCAGTTCTAGTGGCTATGAGATTCGGCTAATGATACGCAGGTCGCGGAATTGAATCACGGCCGGGCGGCTGCATTTCGATGGAGGCTAAATGTTGGTGACTGTGTACTGTGTGATTTCAGTGTACTTTAAGGATCCCTAGAAAGGAACCCCGACTTCCTGAGCCCTCCACCACGGTATTTCTGATATCATGTCGTGGTTTTTGGATATAATACCCCACAAAACAATCAATAAACCAGTCAATAAGTATAGGTAGTTGCAGCCTTCAGTTACGGAAAGTAACCACCCGCATCATGAAAACTTGCTGTTTTTGGAGACAAGTACTTGCGGGAAAATCTTAGAGCAAATCATTTCCAAGTTTCCAACGCTGAAAAGTTTACATCTGGTGACAGTTTCTGTTATAATTACAGTTAACTATTCCAGGAAAAATTATCCAGGCAATATGGTTTTTTGAGGGTTGATGTAGGGAACATACGCTAAGTAAACTGAGCAAACGGACTCAAATTCTGTATACGCGAAGATAATGCTGAGCGACCATGAGAAATGTGCGCTAAATACCGTAAACTGTAATATGTTGAATGTAAGGTTGTCCGCCTTCTTTTCAACAGTTATGATTTCTCATCTATTGCTCAGCTACTTAGCCAGGCAGACCTTAAACGTATATCTGAACGAAACAAAGTCGCTCGCATTAGCTTCATGTTTAAATGTTAACGGTAAGTTAAATAGCCTAACACATAACTATATTTCATTCTATTCTGCTTTTTCCACTAGACAACGGCACCCGTTTTCATTAGTTTTATTTCAATCTAAGAACAAGGCTTGTAGATATTCCCTTTTTCCTCGAACTGTAGTCGACTGGAACCACCTCGATATACACATAGTCATGGAAGACGACATTGATCAATTTCAGACTCTTTTCGAAGTGCAGCTCCGTTGTTATTTTGCATCTCCGAAAGCTTGCATTTGTGTTGCTTTACTTCGCAAAACATTGATATTGTATGTCGGTATTAACTGCTGTAGTGATTTACGTTGCCTGAATTTATTATGTGTGCTAATAATCTTATTATATGTTGTTTTTGTACCACCCTGCTCGAACCCCTATAATTGGGGTTACCAGTATCGTAAGTAAAAAATTAATATATAAATACCTGTGGAAAAATTTGTGCAAATGTCATCCCTTCACATTAGGACACTGTTGTCCGACTCAAAATGTCCATTCATGCCGAAGACATGAATGTACTGGTATGCACAAGTTAAAATGTTGTGCCATATTTTGGCCATGCGGTCGTGATTCGAGTAGAGAGCCATACTTCCAGTGGTTCGCTTCGTTAAGAAAGTTTGCAGAAGCTCTGGCAAGCATTGAGCCAATTTTGTAGAAAGTAAAAGTAGTTCCCATTTGTCTCACTTTAGAAAAGTGTTGGCTACATATACATTCCGTCTATAATATGCATGCCAGCTCAAAAAAGAGAATGAATCGCAGTTTCTTGAGTCAAAAGTGAAACTCTGACGTAATCTTAATTGCTAGATCATTGACAAGTTAAACTCTGACGCAATCTTAATTGCTAGATCAATGCGCCATACAAGCTATTCAAATGCTGTCATTCTGCCCATCCAGAAGCTGAATACTGACACCCCTTGGTATTTTTGAATATTTATTTTGATCCTCATATGTGTATTTAGCTATTTATTTATTTATAAATACTGGCGATTGTCTAGGCCGTAAGAGGGTGGGTATAGGAAGTTTGCACGTAACACAGAATCAAAATAAACACACCGCTATGCATTAAATGCAAACAGCAGGCAAACCTTCAGAGCAGCCTTCTTCAAATTAAGTTACTTTGGCAGGAAAGCAAGGCTAATATGTCAAGTAATCACAGTAAACTTCATAACGTTCTGGGCGCCAATTACTTGTCGTAAAGCTGGAAAATTTAGGGGATTGAGGTAAACCAAGGAATTTGGGCAGAAGAAGGGGCAGCACGCAGCCTCATTGTCTTGTTTCTATGTTTTACGTAATTTCTAGCAAACACTACGTCTCGTTGCCAATAGAAATGGTGTACAAATTTTCACCTGTCCTAAAAAAATCAAAATAATCTGTTAAATGGAGGCGCATCATCGCGACAAGAACAAAATGAATTATGGTGATTGAAACAGACGGAAGGACTAGTTTCTCTAGGTGTTGAACGGAGGCACTGGACTCATTTGCACTACTCTTCAGCCGTGTTTACAGTATCCGGAGTATCTTGTACGTAAATACTCGTCCAACACCTAATGAACCACAGCTAACACCCACTAACTACGCACACCTCGCCAGCCGCTCAAGAATTTTTGCCATCTTTATTTCGTCTCATCGCGCATTTAGATGCTTATAACAACAAATCAGAAGGCGAAATATTAAAATACTGGAAGAGTATTTAAAAAAGTAGAATAATGTTCCGAAGCCTTGAAGGAAACTCTGCGGACGGCAGGTTTTCGTTCTCACTCGGCTGTATTCATTCCATTTTGTGAGCATGTAATGCTTTACATTTGCCGAACATATCTGCTTGAGCAGCCATGAAGCTTAAGAGCGGTTCTGGTTGTGCTTACATACATACTAACCACATCAGCAGACTGTTGCAAATAGTCGGAGCGCCACGGCAACCTCGAAACAGGCTGCAGAGGTACGTCGCCTGCGTCAGCAAGCAAAGAGGTGTACTTAAATTAGCAGTGTCTTTGATATTTAAAAAAGCTACTTACTGCATATGTTTTTCTCACTGCTCCTTTCTCAATGTAAAGAAAATTAATATGCGTTGCATAAAGGTCAGTGCATGGCGCGTATTTTTCATTGCTTAGCTGCATCTATTTACCTTTCGGGTGAAGAATCCTTGATGTTTTCGCTCAGATGCTGCTATTTTGCCTCAGATAACGTCAACCTCGGCTATGGTTGTCCTAATGGGCATCCGGTGCCTCAGTGAACGAATGATATTTATGCAAATGTTTGCGCAGAACCTGCCTGAATGAAACCACAAGAACGTGCTTCGGTGCGCGGGCTGTTCAGACTAGATGGAAATTTCGAGCTCACTATTACGTTTCACCATAAGATCCTGTAAATGTGGACACTGGCGTCCCGCATGGCTATCGTGTGCCCCATAACATTATCCATGGTTTAAGAATCACGTTCTCCGGAGGCTTGACAGCTATGTGCATGTTCCCTCGCCAGTTTCTAAACCCAGTATTATGTGTACAGGGACTTGCTTGTTTTTGCTAATTCATTGGTAGTTATATATCTTTTGAGGTTTCCCGCAGTCGCAACTTAGCAGCACGATGTTCGGTTGCTGAGCTCGAGCTGTGTGCCGCTGTCATCCGTATCTCGTCCGGGAAGTCGGCCCTCTGGCCCTTTTCGATGCTTGTAAACATCTACGGCCAACATTTTCCTGTTGCTCGCACAAAACTAGCCCCTCAATTAGGAATATTAAGACAAAATGGCAAATGGCAACAGTGCGGTGAAATTGCACCTTGCTGACATTCAAAGCCTTTTTTCATGCGCATAACTGTAATTTCGACAAGTAAGCAGTTATAGAAAAAATATGAGTGTTAAACTCGGCCTATAGCGCACCTTTCTTGTATCTTAAAATGTGAGAAAGACTTTTCTTACATTTGAGAAACTTCAATACACTGGCTTTCTTTTTCAATACTGAACTTACAGAGGACACTTTTTTTTTTTTTTGAGATCCAACGTTCGATACTGTTACCACGATTGCACGTCACGGAGGTCCCGGCCGATAAGTCAACGCCCCGGCCGATAAGTCACGAGTTGCGACTCCTTGGGCTTCAAGCCCTTACGGGCAATCAGGCGCCGCACATTGCGTAACTTCAAATGGTTGAGTCTGTACCCTTCGAGGACGTGTTCACTATGTTCTCGACCATCGGCATCTCAATGCGCTGAAAGAAGTGCACACGTGACCTCAGCGCGCACGTCCGCAAGGTGTCAAACTTCCTGTTGCGCATCCTCTTATTGGCATCCTGTGGATTTTTCCGGGAATTCGTTAAGGCGTTGGCAAGTGACCACTAGAAATGAACCAACTCGACTATCAATTAAGCATTCTGTTCCCTAGCACTTTCTCTCTTGAATTCATGGCCCCGATTTGTAATTATGCTTCACATAAATGGATCGCTTTTTTCTTTCAGTACTTCATAAATAGCCCCTGATACATCTTTAGCTTAGCCGCTGTGGTGGCTCAGCAAGTAGGTGATTTTAAACTCAGAAAACCAGAAGTAAATTTGGCGTTGGCATGCAAGCCAGCGCAAAATTCATGCATGTACACGCCGCAGCAGCTAAACAGGCAAAGTGCCGCGCTGCTACGAACAAGCACGTGAGCCCTATCTTCAGCCATGGAAGTCGCCTTTTGATGGAGGCGAAATGCATGAAAGAACACGACTGTACTAAATTCAAGTTCGCCTTATAAAATTTCCTTGTGGCTCCCTAAAATGAGAGCTTGCGGCAACCGCACCACTGAAGAAGCTCCGCGCTGTAGTAGGCGTCGGGTCACTTTAACAGCGCGGCTGTTCGAGCTGGAGGTAAGGCCGTTGATGTCCACGCAAATCTATAAGCAACGTGAAATAAGTGCGTGTGCACTTCTATGAAAAACCCATTGCACAGCATTTGCGCTCGCACTTCATTCGCGCTGATGCCCGCACTGCAGCACTACATAAAGCTCGTTGTGTGGCAGAGAAAGCGGATGCGTTCCAACAGCTCCTAAATACCATAGCCATGCGTAGTGTAGTATAGCAAGGGGGTGGAAAAGGAGAAAAGGCCAGGATAAATCATGGCATAGCCTTGAACAGTGTAGTCTACGAGCCAGAGGAATTGAGTATGCGCCAAGCAGCTCCTAGCATAGCATAGCCGCGTGCAGTATAGTGGTAGTGATAGAAGTGAGGATGAGGAGGTGTGCTGTGAGGCTAAATAGGAAGGAAAGGAGTGGGAGAGGGTAAAGCAAAACATTGCTTTTCACAGTACAGTTTAACAAGAAGATGCGAAGGGGAAGTGAGGGTGAGGAGGCTGGTGTAAGCATGAGGAGGAGAGAAAGATCGAGGAAAAGGAGTAGGCGACAGGGTTAACCATGGAAGAGAGCCATGCATAGGTCTAGCACTGCAAGGGGTGGGAAGGAACTGCGTGAGTGAGGAGGATTCGAGTCGGCGTGAGGAGAAGGGAAAGGAGCAGATAGTTCAATATACAAACAGGCAAAGAAAGATGACAGAGGTTGATTGATTTCTGGGGTTTTTGCGTCCCAAAACCAGCTGTGATTATGGAAGACTCTGTATGAGCGGGCTCAGGAAATTTGGACTTCTTGAGGCTCTTTAACGCGCACTGACATCGCACAGCACCCGGGCTTCAACATTTCGCCTCCATGGAATTGAAGCCGTCGCGACCGGGATTCGATCCTGCGAATCCTCGGTTCAACAGCCGAGCACCATAGCCACTAGACCCCCATAGCTGGACAAAGATGACAGAGGGAAGAAAGAACACGTACAAAGGGAAAAAGACTGAAATAAGGATGCATGCGGGAAGAAGATCATCAACACATACGAACTCGATATGTGTTCGCAATGTGATGGCGATAGCACTTCCGCTCCGTTGATTACTCTGATAACATAGGCGTGGAACTGGCTTCAGTTTTCTTTTTCTTTCGAAGAGTAGTCCCGTTGGGACGTATTTATAGGCCGGAATATTTAGTAAACCGATATTCAAAGCATACGTACTAATCATACCGAGGAATACGCGACTTAGAGGAAACATTTTTGAGCTGGTGTATTCCTTCAGCCACAAAGGCATCGGGTTACCTCTCTTCGATCTTCAGTATGGGGCCTTTCAGGATTTCGTAAGTTTTATGCAACTCTGGGCGCCCACCGACCGATATCTGTCGTGTTGCTACCCATAAATATATAAATGAAGTTAACATATGTGACGACACCATGTATAATTTCTCTGATGCATTTAAACTGCCCTAACACGCCTGCATGTACAATTCGTAGTGTGCCTGCAGGCACTGAAATGCTGTGCGTATTGGTTCTGAGAATAACTTTAATGTGGCTCCTACCAGTCCTACCAGAATGTTTCTGTTTTTGTTATTAGCGTGTCCACTTTATGCTCTCTCTGTCCATTGCTATAAAACAACTCTACAAAGTAAATGTACGTTTCCTTATATGCGCACATAAGACCTAGTGCACAGGCAGATAAAATGGGACGTTATAAACCGCTGTACATCCGATCGAATAGGATAGGTGTACTTACGGAGTCTTATCTCTTAGTGCATGAAAGCTCTTAGATATGCGTGACGTCCCCCTCCATTCAATTATCTGAATACGTGTTCGCCTCTGTAGGTATAAAGGGGCTTTTATATAAACGTGGAAGGGAGTTATACTTTTATAAAAATAAAAGTTTCGTGATTTTGGAGAATACACTATTACCTCCAGTTTGAACGCAGTTATTTTTATTACAATCATAAAACAATAATCATCATCATCCAACAACTAGCTCCACTGCAGGACGGAGGGCTCTCCCAACGATTTTTGATTTTCCTGTCCTGAGCGAGCAAGACCAACCTCATGCCTGTGAACCTCTTAATTTCATTGCTGTGCCTAATTTTGGCCTTCCTCTGCTGCATTTTCCTCCTCTTATTCTCTCGTTCCTTATGTCTACCTAGTGTCTGTCCGCAGAAGTGATCTTAGCGTTTAATTAAATATAGTTTAAAAGCAGTAAAGTGCGCTACTGACAAACGCCATAAAAAGGAAGATTTGTGCGCATCAATTTAGCGGAAAGTAAACAATATGAACACTGATCTTGCTTCCAGCAGTGTCCAATGCTTTCTCATAAACATTTAAGGTGACACAAAACTGTTCTGATCTTCTCTTTACAACGCACTCAGTTGCTGATGCTTTTTAGCTTTAGAGCGATGGCAACCTGTTCTTTACCTCTTATGGCTTGAGAGCGACAACAACGGCAGCGTTTAATTGCCAATATGCAACACCTTCTCCAATACTTAGCGCATTGGAGCACGGCGCTTCGCAGAGGACTGAGACGTGCTGCCATGTAATTACAACGTTGCGCGCGTAGTGTCGGTTGGAAATAACACTCGTGCGCGATGATTCGGCTTTTGCATCACAGCTTCCCCGACGAAATGCGACGTAATTAGAGGAAAATATATTGAAAATTATTGGCTGTATAATGTAAAAAAATGAACATATATAGCTGCAAGAACGAGGTCTGTCCGCTAGAATGATTTGTCGAAAAAGTTTCATCCAAATTGCAGATGAGATATAAAGTCAGTGAATGTGGGCGGATATGGGAGCGAACACTTTAGCAGCTAGAAGTTTGTGGAACTTGTCCGTGTTACATTCCGTTTATCACAGGAAGCCGTGTTTATGGTTGTGTCAAATAGTTTCTAAGGAAAAACACGAATGTGAAGGGTGTAAGTGTGAACTAACACGGATGATTCTTGCCTTGCAGCCCAGTCGGTGAATGCGTTAGGAGGTCGCAAGTGTGCCAGAGCCTTTCCCTCGGTACGTGAACCAAGGCTCTAAAGACCTCTTCTTTATTCTTATGCTCACGAACTATTTACAAGATGTGAAGTTGTTGCCGCAGTGTTTCGCCAATACCTCCATCGCTATGCTTGTTCCATACATAAATAGTACATGAAGGATGGCAATTTTATAAAGTAGAGGAGACGTTTAGCGCCCTGTAACGAAAAAGAATGTTTAGCACCAGTGGTAACATTGGAGATGTACAAGGCAGAACAAAGATTTTGGTTTCCTTTACCCACCGTCTAGCAACATGATAGGGTCCCTTGTTAAATAATGAATTCTCGTAGTTCTGTCGGCAGTGCGCAAGCAGCGAGAACTTGTGAGGGAAATCTAGGCCACTGGTCTTACACAAGTATATTGCCACAGGCTCACGCATAAATAGAAAATGGACAGCATTTCACGGAAATTTCATTGATCTGTCCTCAAATCTGCCACCTACGTTCCGCATTCCACCCAACCTGGTATTTGGAACACCACCGCTATAAGGAGAGTTTATTGCTACAGCCATTGGCATCATGCAATTAATTGAATTAGGTCAGTTCGCAGAATAATGTCTAATGTTCTCTCTGGTAAATGCTATCTCTGACCGAGTTTTATGGAGTGTGTGCGAAATTGTACAGACCTACGTATAACATAAGACATGAAAGTTATTGTTTAGCAGCTTATATGCATCATTGTATCAAGCAAAGCACTACCCTCACTTTTCATTTCATGAGCACGAAAACACCAACGCCACTAATTACCACAAGACGGGATAAAAAACGGGGATAATTTGTGGATCCACAGAGTGAAAATTTCCCTTTTTATAATGAACAATAAACCATTCTAAATCACAACTAAGCCTAAATTGATACTTACGAAATATGCGACCTTGCCTAGAATGCATCAATATAGCCTGGAATGTATACTAGCGACATTTGAAGTTGTTGAAGCACTGTGCTTCCAGCTTTGACTTCTCCTGCTACAAGTTAACACAGCCGGATAAGCATTAACTGATAGGACAACGCTTTCAACACTAGCATAGCATCGCAGTAATACTAGGTAGAAGTCCTCGTTCCAGTTACACACCAGAAGCGCAAGTGCGGAAGCGAGCCTGTAGCTGCAACATTCTGGAATAATATCTCCAAGGATAAATGCACTATGATTTCATCGCGCATTCCGCGACAGCTGATATTTTTAAACCACCTTCTTCAGAAAGAGAACTTTTCTAGTGGGACAAGTTTGATAGGGCGTGGGCTGTTTGGAAGTATTTCATAAGAAACATTGCAATTGTGTTTTACTAGGTCTGAGGGCATATAAGGCGGGGGGGGAGGGGAGGGGGGTTTACCAGTTTCTACAAACACACCAACATTTGTTCGTACTCGCGATACTGTTTCATTGGGCAAATGCATCCCCCTACCGTATTTTCCAAGAAATGGCTGATGCTATGGAAAAATGTACCAACAAAAATAATAATCTTGTGGCACAAAGTTCCCAAATATCTTTACTTCTTCGTTACGGAAAGTTGTAGTTGCGCTTAAGAGAGGAAACGCACTCCCTCTACGTCCCGAAAAGTCAGTTCCAATATCTTCATTGCATTGCAATAAACGATATCAGAGACCTTTATTATTTAAAGTAAACATTACGCATGTTCAATAATTGCTCTTAAAATGTGCTATTATCAATAAAACAAAACGTTCTACCCCACCCGCCCCACTTTCATTCCCATTCCGGCCCTGAAATGACAACTATAATGAAGACAAGGTGAAATGACGTGCGCTACGATAGGACGTGCGTTCTCTCTTTTCCGCGGTCGCTGTCGTTTAAGTGTATAGAAGGGTTAACTGCGCCGTCTAGTACTGGCGTTCACTCGCTAGCACGAACTTGGCATTTCTATCAATTTAGAGATGTGACCCCTGTCGCGCCGTTCCCGGCAAGTCGCCACCACGGCGGTTTCACGTGGGGGCACAGAAACGAGCCTTTGCACTGAGGTGTTTATTACTCTTAGCTGCATGACCAAAGCAACCAATACAGAATGTTTAAGGGCCACAGCGCTCCGACGTAATATTGCCACCTCTGGGGCACAAAATAACAATACACGGAAAAGCGCACGCCAAGTGAGCTACGCGGGGCGTCGTACTGGTAGGTGACTATGGGCTGGCCACTGCGCTTGGCAACGGCAGGCGGCGGTGACCTCAGGCGTGTGTGTAGCGAGGACCGGTTAATCCGAACCTCTCGAGACAAAGAACAAGCCACCCTCTAGAAAGCAACGCGCCTTCACAGTTTGAGAGAGGACGCAACTCCCTTATTCTTTGAAGAAAGGAAAAAAGAGGAAGTGAGGGCACCTCGGGTACAGCGCCGAGACCAGAGACGAAAGTCGGTGGGGGAAGCAGCGCAAGCGCCTTCTCCCACCGCAGTCCTCAGTGAAAGCGTGCGCAAGCAATGAGCAACCAGGTCGCGGCTTGCCAGAAGTTCTGTGCCTTCGTTTTATGAAGCCAGCGCCTCCTCTATATAGAAAATATAAATAGAAATATATAATAATATCTAAATAAAAATAATAAAATCGATATAAAAAATAGAGGAGGCGCTGATGAAGCGAACGATCCGGCCCAAATATCAGCACCAAAATCGCTAAGCTTGGGAGTCTTTGATGTTTCATACAATTTTTGTGTTTTCACTACTTTTTTCTTCATTGTTATCATTTATAAAAGTTCTCTTTTATTTTTTGTGCAGTCCACGATGTCTACCACGTTCAAGTGCACCTATCTGTGTAGAGGATGGCCCTTGCGTTATGAAAATGAACCGGACGGGAGGCCGTGCGGCGTAAGTGCTTGCCCTAAAGTTCGTACCTTTCGACAGAAAAGAAATAGCATCCTTCGCTTCACACGTTAACGATAGAGTGCATCATGAAGTGCACCTAATAGATTGATATGACATGACAACAGAGGAGGCTATTTCAAGGTCGTGAGACCTCACGTGAGAGCCCTTAGAAGACTCATCAGTGTGCCACAATTTGGGGAAAGTGATAAACGGAGAGATATGTACTGTAAAACTTTTCATTTAAGCACAAAATAGCAGTCATACAGGCGGGAATGCGAGGAAACAATACCCATTGAATCTAAATATGTCACAAGGACCACGAGTTAGGGAATGCTGCTTTGAATGAGTTAGAGCGAAAACAAAAAGAAAATGTGCTTATCCGGCGCCCATAAAAATATCTGCCTACTACAGACTGCCACTAAAAAGCCGCATTGTTTCCGTTGCGAAACGCTTTTGTCGATGACTTCTGCACAGATAGTATTAACAACTGATTGTCTGCAATTTCCACCGAATGAACACAAAAAAATAAAAACAATGACCTGCCCAGAGGACGCAGCACTATGTCAGCGTAGGCTATGCTTTGCTGTGCGGTGTCTCGTTTTTCTCCTTTTTTTTCACTTTAGTTCAGTTTATTCTTATTGTTTCAAAATACAAAGTTCATAGTAGTAGTATGCAGACGAGGGTCACAAAGTCTAGCGACTGCAGTGCGACCCTGTATTAACAGTAACATAAAAATTATTATAACAACAAGTAAAATTACACAACGCATGTGGAAAGGAACATTGAAAGTACAGAAAACAACAACAAATAAACAATAAGAGCCATCAATGCGACACAACAAGTAGATAGTAATCAGTTATATAATTAGGCATAAGCACACCATGGAACACAAATCCAGATTTACAAAAATTTTCTAATTACGGGCACACATTTGCATCACAATTAATTCATGTTGCAAACATAGACTGTTCAAGATAAAGTTTTTAAGTTTTTCTTTGAATGCATGCAGAAATGATGATTTTATTGTATAAGGCAAGTTATTCTATAGTTTAATCACCGTGAAGGAGGATGTCATTTTGCCATGGTTGGTGTTACATTTAGGTGAAAGGAAGTTTTGATTGTGGGCGAACCAAGTGCTATTGGTGTTAGTGAGTCATCTAGCTTCGATTACATTATTATTAAGTGAAAATTAAAGAAGCCAGACACAGTAAGATTGCAGTTAGCCTAAAGGAGCGGGGTAGTATCAGAACAAAATGAACTGTTGGTAATAATGCGAATGGCCTGATTTTAATGTGCTGTACAGACGAAAGATGAGTGTTATATGTATTTCCCCATGATGTAATGCCATAGGTGATGTGGCTATGTATGAAAGCAAAGTATAAAGACAATAAGGCATCAAGTGAAAAAAATGTACAATATTTAATGAGTGATCTTATACCAAATGCTGTTTCTTTGTTTAACATAGAGAATATGATTAGTAGACTTCAAGCAATGGTCCAATTTTATGCCAAGAAAACACACACAATCAGAAGCAGGAATGAGACGATGGTCAGTGGGCACTTCTGGTGGGAAAGTTAGCATTTTTTGAGAAGTTTCACTGTCTTGAGCGGAGCTGCAGGACAGTGACAGCGTAAGCTGGAGGAGCGACGTTCTTAGAGCCCATTTTAAATGCTTGAGGAAACTAGTTCAAGTAGAGGCGGGGGTAACCCCTGCTCCATAACTCTTATCATTTCGCCAAGTAGGCAAGTACCCACTACGCAGTAATTACTACTTTATTTTAACGTGCAAAGCTGTATAACTGCACATCTTAGAGTGTCCCTTGGCATGGTTTTCCCGAGGATGAACCGAACTCTCGGCCCGACGTCGACGGCAAGCTCTGTTTTGGGTTTCTCTCTGCGCAGCTGTCAGTTGTGAACGACGTTGCCTTGCTGCAGCCGCCCACTTAGCTCTGCGATTCGCTTCTTGAGCAGCGGTCCGCACCTTACGAGGAGGCGCCATCAGGTATATCGAAAAGCAAAGTGAGGGTGCTGGCGCGGCTGCGTACGTCGCCGGCCGCGTGATGCATGGCACGGTGCAACAAACTGCTTCAAAGGGCAACGCAAACGTTGAAGAATATTGTTTCATGGTGATGATATTGATGATGTCTCTGTAATGGGTTCACAGCTACAAACCGTGCAGCCCTGTGTTCTTTGAAATGATTCCTCAAACTCGTTATGCAATCCACTTTCTCCGACGTGTAGTGGCGTATTATTATTCTACTACGTAATATTACATTGGTTAATGCGATTCCTCGGCAGACATTATACCTGTTTAGGTCTTTTAGCGAATATTTTTCAAGCACAGACGTGGCTCAGAAGTAGAATGCTCGACTGCCACGCAGAGGGTGTGGGTTCGAATCCATGCAGAGGACGTGGTTTGAATCCTCGGTGCTGGTTACTTTTTCTCAAATTTGCGCGATAGCGGTTACGGACACCGGCAGCGGCGGCGGACAACTACGGCGCAAAAACGGCCCTTGTTGTGATCTCACGACAGCTTACGCTGTAACAGAACCTTGTGGTAGGCCTTGGTTAATTATTTTAACATTGGAGTTAACACCCCCTAAGCACACTGTTCGCGATCATGTAGTAATTATTGATGAAAGTTAAGGATGGACCTGTGACACCCAAGGATTCTAATTTTGTAAATAATATATTATGACTAATGGTGTCACAGGCATTTGTGAAATCACGAAATACAAAACCTGTGAAATTACCGTTGTCAATGGGTGAATGAGCAAACAGACAATGAAGCCTAGGAAAACATAGGGGAAGTTAATTGTGGTATTGTAATTGTGGAGAAAGTAGAAAGGAATTAAAGTGGACGAAAAGACAAACCTGCCCTCGGTGGGACCCGAACCCACGACCTTCGGATGTCGCGTCCGATGCTCTACCAACTGAGCTACAAGGGCGGTCGTCCCCCCGTCCACTTTATTGTGTATTTATGTAGGTATTATCCTGGGAGTGTTAGGCAGCGCCACTCGAGGCCAAGGCGGCGTGTGTAGAACACACTTTCTTGACAGGAGGCGTCACGTAGAACGTGAACTTAGACGAGATGGCTGCTGCCCAATAAGCCCTCGCATGTAACCTAAGGCACCAAGTCTGCCGCAACGAGGCCCAAGCTATGAAATAACGAAAGGGAAGGGGTCAAGGGCTCGTTCTTTATTTGGTCGTGGGTTCGGGTCCCACCGAGGGCAGGTTTGTCTTTTCGTCCACTTTAATTCCTTTCTACTTTCTCCACAATTACAATACCACAATTAACTTCCCCTATGTTTTCCTAGGCTTCATTGTCTGTTTGCTCATTCAGTTGTTTCTAACAAATAAAGAACGAGCCCTTGACCCCTTCCCTTTCGTTATTTCATAGCTTGGGCCTCGTTGCGGCAGACTTGGTGCCTTAGGTTACATGCGAGGGCTTATTGGGCAGCAGCCATCTCGTCTAAGTTCACGTTCTACGTGACGCCTCCTGGCAAGCAAGTGTGTTCTACACACGCCGCCTTGGCCTCGAGTGGCGCTGCCTAACACTCCCAGGATAATACCTACATAAATACACAATAAAGTGGACGGGGGGACGACCGCCCTTGTAGCTCAGTTGGTAGAGCATCGGACGCGACATCCGAAGGTCGTGGGTTCGGGTCCCACCGAGGGCAGGTTTGTCTTTTCGTCCACTTTAATTCCTTTCTACTTTCTCCTCAATTACAATGCCACAAGTAACTTCCCCTATGTTTTCCTAGGCTTCATTGTCTGTTTGCTCATTCAGTTGTTTCTAACAAATAAAGAACGAGCCCTTGACCCCTTCCCTTTCGTTGTCAATGGGGGAATTTAAGAAATCGGTTAATGATAACAATGTTAAGCTCGTAGAACTACCAGCACGGAAGCCAAATTGACAAGGCTTTAACAATTTAAATTTGTTGAGGTACTTGTTCAAGCGTTTCAAAAATAATTTTTCGATAAGTTTGCTGATGGAAGACAAAATAGAAATAGGGCGATAGTTACGGACATCTGTGGTATCACCTTTTTTATGTACTGGGATTAACTTAGCTTTCCTTAGTGAGCTCGGAAATATACTACGTTTAAAGATGACATTAATTATGTTACTTAATAACTCTCAAATATCTGGAGCAGCAAGCTTTAAATGAAACGCCGATATATAGACTAGTCCAGCGCTAGAGTTTCTTAGACTAAGGATTGTAGAATAGACTTCATTAGTGGTTACAGGAAAAAGAAAGAACGAATGGTTACAGCGGGTTAGGGTGTACGAAGATACTTTGGGCCTATCATTGTATGTTTCATAGAAGTAATCAATAAAGGACTCAGCTATGTCGGATGACTCAGTACGAATTTGCTGTTTATACCTAATTTTACCTTGATCTTCTTTAGTTCCTGCATCTCTCCCTTGAGCACTTCCTTATCTGTTCTTATTACGTCCTTTCTCTTCTTCTGAAACACCTCTTTTACCATATAAGAGTTGTGGCTGAGAATGCAAAATGGCCAAGAAAGTAGCGGGAGTCCGTCAGTGTTGCAGTGGTGCCAGTCACATCGAGCTTTCTTTAAGTCTGCTCAGCCCCGCCACTATTGGTAGTGGCTTTGGTACTCTGCTGCTGACTGCAGGTTTAAGGGATCCAATCCCGGCCAGCGGCGGCTCCATTTCGATAAGCGGCCGTGCACCGAAAAATTTCAGTGGACGTCAAAGAGCCCCAGGTGGACGATATTTTGAGAGCTCGCCACTATGACGTCGCTGAAAATCCTGCCATGGTATTGGGACCTGAAACCCCACAATCCGTTCAGGCATGTTTTTTTCCCCATTGAAGCTGATAGGAGCTACGGACAACTTTACCGGCGGCAGATGACTCAACTGCTACCAATTTCAGCCGTTTTAACGAGCCCATACCGGTGGCGGTAAATCGTATATTTCTTTTACGCTCTAAAAGAAATATACGGCTGCACAAGGTGTGCGGCATCGCAACAACCTTGCGCAGCCGTGGCTCATGCGTGTCGCGTCAATCTGCCTGATCCACAGTACAGAAGCATCTCATGTGCGCTCTGTGTGAGCCCTTACTCAGAGCTACCACCTAAATAGGGATATTTTAATGGGACACTAATCGAAAACATTAATTTCCTTTAGATTGATTTTTTACCTGTGATTTAGTCGATGACTACTTTCTGCGCGTTAAAAGATGAATCTATTCCTTCGAAAAGTGCCACCAAAGTTATTTCGTGGCACCGCTCAATTTCAATAGCCCTCGCAGAAAAGAGTGCTTTACTTCGCAGTGTCGGCAGCCAAAACAGCGGTTAATTAAGCTCCATGGCCTTAATATGTACAAATGTGAATACTACACGTTTTGGTTTAGTATCAAAGCTATTGTAATTCCTTTGTCTCATAACGTGGAGCAGTAGCCCATTATACTCAAAATACGTGTGGCGAGGGCATTCCGAAAAGATACGAACAGTGGACAGAGGGCGGGAGTGCAATTTCTCAATTTCAACGTTTTCTTGCTTGCAACAGCTCTTTCTGGCCACGAATGGCGAACTGGTTACCACACGTACCTATGCTTTCAGCCTCGTTGAACTTAATATTTGCTTCAATGTGTCTCTAACGTTTCGGCGAACGGTCTTGTCACGAATGGTACCCTTGCAGCGCCATCTGTCCGTGCGCTGCTTCTGCTGGCTTTTCCGACGTGATCCACCCACCGTACCGACAGGCTGCCACTGGCGCACCGCTCTTTTATTTACCTGCTCGCGTTCAGTCAATTTGTCCCCACATACTTCGGCGCGTCTCGTGCTATCGCTGGGTCTCCTTCGCCGAAAGTGATAGAGCCATTCCCACAATTCAGTATATAGCTAGAGGACTCCCTGCGAAATATGAAACAAAGGTCAAATGGAGTGCTGAAAGACCGCAGCAAACGGGCGTCACAGTAAACCGTCATAACATAAATACGCCAAACACCCCATTGAATCGCGCTAAATGAGTTTATGAGAGTTAAGCTTCAGCCACGGTTTATTTTTCTAGGCTGTAATGTTAATTTCTCGGAGTTTATGACCCAAAACCACGAAATTACAACGAGAAACGCTTTGAGAAGGGCTGCTAAATATTTGGACGACCCGGTGTTCCTTATCGCGCACTGACATCGCACAGTAGACGGGGCTCAACGTTTGGCCTCCATTGAAGTGTCGATGCTGCGCCCGGGATTCCAGCAAGCGAACTAACTTCAGATCAACAACCGAGTGCCATAGCCATTCCACCACTAGGCCAAGTTATTAGACGAGGATTAACAGAGCCGCTACCATAATCATTACCATAGCCACTTGAACAAGTGACTCGAAGGCTGTTATCTGGACGGAACGCATTTTCTTAGCATTCTCAGTTCATGAGAGGCTGTTTAGCGTTCTCCTGGAACAGGAAAGTACGAAAAGCTGCATGTTATCGGCGCTTGCGTATGCGACACCAGTCTCGATTATTGATTATTGGACAACAGAAGTATATCGCGAAAGAAGGCAATTGCGGTAGAAGGCAGCTAAAATTTAGGTGCACAGAGGAGGTAAGGACTTTTGTGGGGATGATGCCGCTGCAGTTAGCGCAGAACCGGGTATTCAAGAAATACACGAGGGGTCTTTGCACTGCAGTGGGCGTAGATTGGAGATAATGGTGCTTCGTCTTCATACACATAGGTCAGGAAAAGGTACACGTTCCTTATAAGACTGTGGGTAAATGGGCGTTCCATTAATACACGGATATGCTAACCATCATTTTACGTAAACACAGAATGACCGGAATGGCCTACAAGCGAATGTCGCAAGCATAAGCATTCGGGATCTGTGCATTCTAATGGCGGCAAAATACCAGACGCCCGTGGGTTGTCGAATGTCAGTGCATATTTAAGATCCATGATCAATTACATGTTAAAGATCCAGAACACTCTACTCTGGCATCTTTCGTAACGATATCGCGCGTTTCGGTCATAAGACGCCCAAAATTATACCACCGTTTAGAGCTACTATAATTACCTTACCAGGATGGAATCCCGACCGCGGCGGTTGCATTTCAATGGAGGCGAAATGTTGAGGCCGGCGTGCTATGGGATGTGAGTGCATGTTAAAGAACCCCAGCTTGTCGAAATTTCCGGAGCCATCCACTACGACGTCTCTCGCAATCACAGCTGGCTTTGCGACGTTAAGCATCACAAATCAATGACTAATTACCTAACCTAAGTTTGGATCTGGTTGTGGATAATGCAGCATGTTAGTTTGTTCTTGTAGGTGCGTATTTGAAGGTTATGCGAATGTATGAATTCTTCTACTATAAAATGACTGCGTAATAAATAGTTTCACATGAAGTCGATTTGTTGGCCAAAATTTCTTTAGTACAGTAAGCGTGACTTCCTTTCGTGTGTTTATCATTGCACCACTTTATGAATAACGAATTGCGTAATTTTTAGTGAGAGCGTGATCATCGAAAATTTTGCATAATCTCGTCTATCATTACTTCTGTGCTGAGAAAGCGTTAGAAGGTGTAATTATGAGCTAAAACTACATTTCATTCCTATTTGCAACATGCCTTCTTTGAATAGATTTATTTTGTGCCCCTTTCTTAAGTATCCTAACCCGTGAAGTATGACATGAGAAAATAAATTATTGTTCTTTTCTTTAGCCAGCACTCCATTTATTCTGGCGAAATACTTAGCATGCGACTGTTTCTAGCAATCATTTCTGTAGATCATCTACCGTGTTCGAACTGTACCTTAAGGATGAAAGTTTCCGTCAAATATAGGACGACTTCAACGTTCGAAAAACAATTCCCACAATTTGCTTTGCAATCAAGGTTTCCAGGGAATTTTCATTGCCGCTAAACACGGGTGTCCTTTTTTTTTAAATCCGGCAATGATTTTCACTATCTTAGTCACTGAGCCACGATTACAGTGTCGCTGTTTTTATTTCCTTCATCGAGTCAGTGGCTTGGCGCGTTAATGTTCAAATACGAATGTCATAACAATGGTCCCTGAAATAAATTTTTGGAGTTCTCAGAGCCAATAGCCCGCAGCAACACCAAATCGTTCCTACCACAAGTAACGCGAAGAATTTTTTATCAAAGCACTGTGGGCAGTCCGCAATTACCCTTCTTCTCGTACCTGCATTTCCTTCTCAACTTCCCTGAATGGCTTCGCCCCAGTAGCGATGGCAGGGCTGCCCGCGGCAGCTGCGACGTAGCCACTGAATGACCGCCGCCAGCGACGGATGTTCATTTCTGAAGATTATGCTGGAGGATTAACGCAAGAAAGGGAAAATCAGGTGCCGCCCGCTTGCAGCACAAATGCAATGGGGAAGAAATTTTATGCGGATTTCAAGCAAAGGGAATCTTGGTTGGTTTGACGTAGATCATATTAGGGTGCCTTTACAAACTCAATCGTTCATTTCGTTTCTAATGATTGCTTCATTATATGCAGGTTTTATCAATATTCGGGAAGCGAAACGTCTGCAGAGATGGAAAATGCGTACGTGTCGACAACATCACGACACCTCCGCCTGGTACGACAGCAGCGTCAGCAATGACGGAGCGCACTGAACGATGGAATCAATCGGCTGCACCTGCTTTGTACAAGGGTAGTACCCAAGCACAGGGAAACACCACGAAGGTACGATTACTGAAGCACACCTCGCAACGGATCATTCGAAATAAGGATATGCAAAGTAAAATTTGAACAACGGAAAACACA
Organism: Hyalomma asiaticum; assembly: GCA_013339685.2. Classification (NCBI taxonomy): domain Eukaryota; kingdom Metazoa; phylum Arthropoda; class Arachnida; order Ixodida; family Ixodidae; genus Hyalomma; species Hyalomma asiaticum. Next base: position 95,926,061 of record CM023484.1, on the reverse strand, counting down.
ACTGATAACTGAACAACACAAACATTGGACAATGGAACAACCAGTAACGCAATAAAGAATGCAAAGGAGTAAGCAGTGGATAGCGTAACTGCAGCGAACGCAGCAAGGAATGGAAAACTTGTCGCTGGGCGAGTTGGTTGAATTCGTGAGAATAAACTTTATATGCAAAAAACGACATGGAAGATGCAAAGCACCGCATTAAAAAAAAATTCACTTCGAAGAAAAGAAGAGAAAGCAGCAGGTCGAGTTCTTGGTCTGTTGCTTCCTTTTCCTTTCTTAGTCTATTTTTTATGTTGCGCACTCTCATTCACTCGAATGCATAGTTCAATGGAAACGCTTCAATGGAAAGGACGCACCAGCATATACAACGAGGAATGCAACAAGAGAATATACAAAGTGAAGTAGCACAACGAGAAAGGCAACAGGTTGCGGATCGGACGTCAGGTTACGATTGAAGATTAACGCTATACTGCACTGACGGTCCAAGGACCGCAATCGAGATCGCTGGGATCTGCAAACATCACATCACTGGTTGGGAACAATGGTGACACCTGCTGAGGTCATCCAATAAAGAGTAAAAGCTGTTGTGCATAAGTTCTTTCATCGCAAAAACAACGACAATCCCTTACTCTGGTCAAAATACGCCCAATGGCCGGTAATTGCGATTGTCTTAGACATTGCGAATTACATTCTGTCGAAATTTAAAACGCGATCATGGAATACTTTACGGAAGTTACGCTTATCGTATTGATTTTTTTTTGTAGCGTTCGTGTCTAAACGCGCTTTGCTTAGTAAGTGGTCAAGTTTTTTTTTTTTTTTACTTTCGTTACGTACCATACAGCGTTTGAATATTTGCTAATGGTTTTTAATGGATCAGCAAGCTCGATCCAGATAAAGGTATCGCGATCAAACGCATCGAGATTATGTTTCGATCACGACAACCTGACCTAGGCTTATCTCGGTAGAAACTACAAGAGACTGCGTCTTTTGGTCTGGATAGAATCTAATTTATATTGCATTTAATTCTAATTCTTGTTCGAGACTAGGAGGATCCAAGGGACCTGTTTTACGGGATGTTTACACAGACTGTGCAATTTAACAGAATCGCTCTGTTCGGTGCCAGCTCGCGCGCTGTGTGCGGGTTTGTTGCAAGCGACTTCAGGTACACTACGTGTGGTCGTACCTCTCGTAATAATTCAGCATATAAGCCGCACATGTCCTCTGTCACAGCTTTCTCGACAAAAAAAGAGCTAAAACCGAATTAAAGCCATCCAGTTACGTATTACTAGAAAACACAACGTCACAGTCTTGCAGCATTAGGTCGGGCGGTAACACACGTCACAGAAATGCACGTCTCTACTGCCTTTAACAAAATAAAGCATTGTAACTTATGTTTAAAATGGACGTTTACACGCTTTACGCAAGTTTCCAAGCGGTTTTTCATATGCCACAGCCTCACAAGAAAGCATGGTCAGCCGTAAAATTTTGTATATTATGCACGTCCTTTATACGACATGCATATGATTCTTCGTAATTTTCTCGCGAAATAGGACATGGTCTCTGGCAAGGCTCTGTAGCCCAAACATTTACTAACACAAAGTAGATGCACTCCCAACTTATAGGGGAGAGCGAGCCAGTTGCAGCGCATCCTGAACCTTCAATCTCAGGCTGCTGATGGCCACCGCTGTAGTGGGCCGCGTTTCGTGGCCGCACGCTTCGACACATGCCTAACGAATGCTGGCACCGCGACGCCTCGGTCGCAGAAACAAGGCGGCCCTGGGTGAGCAGTGGGAATTCTGTCCTGTAAAAAACTCACTCACTGTAAAGTTGTCATATTCATAACACTTTTCGTTTAAAAAGCTTTCGTATGGAACATGGCTACAGCTGACACATGATTGGACTAACTGGCGATAAAAGGACGAGACATTTAGCTTATAGTGGTCTTACTCAGTCTTATGGTATTAATGATGATGGCTAGCCAAAGCAGGCTAACAGGCCCATCGAAGGAGGGTGAGGCGTGGAGGAAAGGCTGAATTGCAGCTCGTCCTGGACATCATGCGGTTATTCCATTAAACTTTACTCCGACGCACACGAGTGCTCTTGCATTTTGTCCACAAGAACACACGGCAGCCGTGCACATGGCCAAAAAATCATCAGCACAACCGGTTTGTTAAATACGTGCTGCTTCATAGTAAATAAGATATCAGCGTGAACGACAGCAAAGGATAGGCGGTTGCTGTTATATTTCTGTGCGTCGTCGCCCGTCGCACTGTTTCAACAGCTCAGTTGTTTAACGTCGAATCAAAGCCGTACGTAGTGCCTTTCACAGTTCTCAGCGGTGATATTACAGAGAAGGAAGAAGTGTGCCCAGTCTTGCTCTTGACGCATTGCACACACGGCCACATGGCAGTGTTTATGCGAAAAAGCATAAGCAAGGAGATCAACGCAAAAAGAAATAAAGGACGCGCGTTGCCCAGAAAAGAAAAGAGGTCTTGCGTTTGGTCTCGGCCTTGCACCCGCACCTTTGCCACATCCCAATGCTACATAAAAGTGACAGCGAAAATAACAGAATAAATAAATTAACAAGTAAACAAATAAATAGATGAATAACCAAAGAGAACTCTCCACTCTCTGGGAAGTGGAAAACGAACCAGCGTTTGCCCTCCACTCACTGTACTGATCTCTGCCTTGAGCTCACTGCTGCAAACATGATAGTGATAATGATAATGAATGCGCTACATAGCGTTCCTGGTGAAATTTGCACCCTTGCCCAAGCTCCACCGCTTACTAAAATTTTACAGGTGTGTATATGGCTTTCCTTTGTTTTATAAAAGAGGGAAATTAAACCTACAGTAACGACCTTCGCAACATTACGGGTAGTTGGTGAGCTGCAAGAGCAAGCAAAAACATAAATACGTTGAAACGTGTATTTACATGAATAGCCTTCACTTTGTTTGACTAGAAGAAATAAAAGTGCATAGATTTGCCATAAATTTAACAAAAGGATTCTGCCAATGAATGCTACCTTTTTGAAATCAGCAAACGAACCCCCTGTTCATCTTAAACATTCAGAATACGATCGATGCCTATACCGCGAGCTATACTTGCTGGCCTCTGCCGTCCATTTCATTTATTGGGTCGCTATGTCCACTGAGTCAATGAACATTTATTGGAGGAACTTGCGTAATCAGGGGCACGATCGGAGGTCTTCGTTCGGAACAAAAGGCATTCGCTCTGTGCAATGTCACGAAGCGGAGGAGCGGTTCTCGCTGAGCGCTTTCCGGATTTATCATGACTGAGTGCGGCACAGGCTTCCAGCATTGCTCGCTCCACTTTTTTTGAGTGGCTACTCTCACGGCAGATTCTTGTATAAAATATGCGAAAACGATAGGGCGAGAGCAGCCAATGGGCGAACAGTGAGCATGCCAAGAATTTGTGGGAAAGTTTTGTTGTTTCCTTGTGCACGAGACATTGCAAAATGAAATGCTTTTCGTCTTCGAATGAATGAGAACATTTTACAAGCGCAAAGAGTTCTTTTCATTTGGCGAACTCCAACGCCTGACGCGCACAGGAAACGCGGTCATGCCAAAATGTGACCGCGCCGCGATGCTTGCGAGGTAAGCACTGTCAATCAAAAGGGTACAAAACCAAATGTGTTCGGAAACGACGATCTCCGATCTCGCCCCAACGAGAGAAATTTTCGTTAAGCCAAAAAAAAAAAGTTACCGACGAGGCTAAATTATAAGCCCAACTAACACACGCAATGCGACTCCGCAAACTGGTCGACAGCGCTGTTGTCAATCGTTTTTGATAGAACCCTTTCCCTGGGTAATAATAGAAGTGCAGGTACCCAAACCGATAGTATCGAGAAAAACGTTGATGTCAGAAAATGTCTCAGGATTAACGAGGCGTTATGAACACTAACAGGGCGCTTAGTTTGGCAGGCTGTTGCGTGCTGAAGTAAACTATTAAGCGCACGTGTAACGGGACAAGACAGGGAACAGTTTCTGCCTAATTCGTGCGATAGTTCGTTATTGCCAGAAGTTGATGAGCAAGATTGCCTGCTTACTGTAGTCAGCGTCTTATACAAGTCAATAAACTATCCCTTAGGGGCGGACGAAGTACTCACATGAGAACTACAGCAGTCAAGCGTGTTTCTTAGTGGCAACCACGTGCTCAACCATCCGTATGGTTTCGAATTGGTCCCTGCACCCGAGCACTCCAGAAGCGAACTAGCTAGCTATGTAGATGCGAGCACAGTTGCGTTTGCTAAATGCAAAACGTATCCAGCACCAAAAAAGCTCCGTAATTTTTCCTTTCCCAGGAAAACACCGCGCCCGGCGCTGTGTCGTCAGCGCATTTGCCACAGCGAGGCTGAGTGCGAGAGAATTACATTCGTCATAGGCAATTTCCTCTTCACTGTTTCACATGACGCAGATTCTTATAGTGCGTGTGATCTGGGGATTTTTTTCTCTGTGAAATGTGGGGCAATGTCATAAATATTAGGAATTGATAAGCGACTCCACATTTCTAATTTTAATGATCGTGTTCGAATTTTGCGTGCACGTTTAATTTTTTTCTCTTAGCATTGCAAAAATGTTCAGGGTTATGAAAGGAATGCATGGCCCTTCACGACTGACGACGACAATTCTTATCAGTTTGAGTTCTGACAATGAAATAGCTCAATGGGTAGCATGATTTTTATAGCTTTGTAAATTTATTTGCAGGGACAAGCTAACATCTAAGAAATATAACCGGGGCCTCTCACATTACTTAAATGCGTGCGTTCGTTACATTTACTATCAAGGGCTCGACGAAAGTACAGACAGAAAATAAAAATTAGCGTACCCTTTGGAAAATGCGCATGCGTAATGTAAGTCAACGCAATCCATGTCAAGAGGAGCTGAAAGATACTCAGTTCCATCGCTCCCTCGATTCCATGCAGCAAGTGAATGAGCGAGTGTGAAGTCTTTCGCTTATGCTCCATCGCAGCGTTGTATATCGGTTCAGGAGAACTCGATGCACATCTTTGTGAACAGTTATTAGTGCCTATCTAGGAAGATGATAAATATAAAATTCTCAAGATAGGCGCAAATCACTTATGTGGTACCGCGCTAGGATTCCGCTGAGCGACCCTTCCCCTCTGTGTCGCTAAATGCAATAGCAATGGCAGCTAGGGTTACGCTGTGAGCACAGAGCACAGAAAAATGAGCACAGAAAAACAATGGATGACTCTATGATAGCAGCTTTCAGTCATGCTACGCAGTATATTGACCGCATAAAATCAATGAATATAAGCAAAAGAACTCAAATGTGACTCAGATATGAAATCGAGAATTTCCCTAGGACATCAGCTGATGTAACGAGGCAAGCCTTAAAAGGCAACCAAAAGCCTCAATCAAGTGGCAATGAATATTGACCAAAGGGACGAATATTGACCAAAGAGAAAGTAGCGCAATAAATATTAACAAAATCGGTATAATGAGCAACATCACAACGCAGTGAACAATCTGTCACTGCGAGCAACGCTACATCGTAGCAGCCTGTTTCATAATGAGGCTTTCTACTCACGTACGAAGTTGAATACACCGGAAACAGTATTGGGGCGACGAAAAAAAAGCAATATTCTCAGTTACATATACAAAATACAAACATGGCTCTCTACAATGCACAGTATTACGCACATCTATGCAAATCTGACATAAACGGCTGTCAGACTGCACGCATCATTTGGAAACCAAAAGCTACTCCTAAAAAGGACTTCAAATGACCAGCAGGTCTACATGTGCGGGATGAAGCTGACAGTCTCCGAACTTTACCCTGTTTCACATTGAAAAAAAAGAACTGTTACACTATACCTGGTCATTAAACAAAACACTTCTAATGGCCAACTCCTTTGAGTATGCAACCTCTACAAAACGCGCAACTAGTTCACGTTCACAGTCAAAAGAAACTGGTTTTATAGCCCACGCTTAGTGCAATTGAATAATGCAGCTTAGCGGAACTCTACGGATTTATAACTACATATAGAGTATTTCAGTGTCATTTGGGGATCTGGCGTCTTCACCATAAAATCTAGTGATTTTCACGAGGCCCTGGAAATGTTCCCTGCTGTGGCCCAATGAAAACGATCTTTGAATAAGTGAGCCAAAGTGACGATAGCTTGTGCTGCTTTATATTTCTCACTTAAAATAGCATCGGTATCCCGGGGGGCCGAGAAAGGGAAGGCAGTGGTAACGCGGGATAATCGTCTGCCGCCCTCAAGTGTGACAAAAGAAACTTCATCTGTGAGTGTTCAGCAGGAGAGCGCGTGTAATCTTGAGCGCAGCATGAATCGCAATTGCTTTGTAAGAGACAGCTTGCTTGTTGGTGCCCGGAAAAAACATGCTTGTTCACTTATGCCGGGTTCCTCCACCGTACAAAGTTGTAAAGTTATAATCCGGGCTTGCTGGTACATTTCAACCTATGCATCAACTGTGCCTGTCTTTTCGCATTTCGCCAAAATGTTGCCATGCTGTTCCATGTCAAATGGTAACTTCTGAATGAAGAGCTCTGCTTCACGCGCCAACCAACGAGCCCAGTCTGCAAACTTCATGTTGACAAGGCACTTCGAGTGACTCCGATGACTCCGTTTGTGTTATACTCTTTATTTTAGTGCATGACCTTGTATGTTCGCTGTTGCTTCCACTTTATGTTGTGGTCTATGTATGTTTGTATGTTGAAGAGCCGTGTTTTAAACATTTTTGTGTAATTGCTTGTTCGATGAGATTCAGATGCGTTTCTTCAAATATTGTATTTTTGTCTTATGTCAATGTCAATAAATTCAAATTCAAATTCAAATTCAATATACTTGCTTGTTTCGATCAACCTCGGCTCTGACTCGGTCCTTAAACGACTGCTCACCATTTGATAGCGCAGCAAAGAGACCTAAAGCTCAAATTGTGCAAGATTTCGCGGGATCGTGTAGGCGGAACTGACGCGCCGGTTCAAGGAATCTTTTCCGGCGATTTCGTCGCGTATCTCACAAGTCGTAATCGGTTACAAACACCCAGTCAAATACTCTATTTCGTTTGTGTTACTTGCCAAAAGCACGCAAAAACATTCGAATTTATATAAAATTCATTGTGCTTTTCTTTCGTAAGAATAAGGATTGTGCTTTTTTGACATGACTTGTAGCTCACAACAATTTTATTCAAGAAAGACGTATTAGTTTAAACACACCATCGCATTTTTTATTGTTTTAATCTACTGTAACACTCTCAAAAGTAAGACCATCTTTTTTTTTTCCTTTACTGGGAACTTCAGCATGAAACGACATATAAATTTATTATTGCAGGAAAGATAAGGAAGCAGAGAAAGATTATAGCGTGTTTTGGTCACTTATCAGAAGGCTAGGCGATCCACTTGATGTATTATCGGAAGCCAATGAAGTCTTCGCACTGGATGACCTTTTTTGAGTAGCCTCGTGGGTTGAAACGTCTGCTTCAGTGACGACATCTGTAGTTTTGCGGTAAAGCCTGCCTTCTATCGAGTGCAGGTTGTCAGTGGTCGCTCCTTCTTTTTCAGTCGTGGTTTATTCCCGTTTGCTTGATTCTTCACTTGTGTAATGCACACGTGGGACTATCGTTGGGCATACACTTGCCTGTTCTCTCGGTAGTTCTCCCGCTTTGGTAAAGGCGCTTGAACGGCGCAATACATTTGCTGCTGTCGCATCCTCCATCTCAGTTCCCGCTTTTGCGTAGTCTATTACATTAGCTGTTGTATTCTCAGTTTTGTTGCCAGTCATTCTATTCCCTTTTGTGTTTTCTCTTCCGATATCCGTCCTATTTCCTGTTGTATACCGAGTTGCATTATGTCTTGTTGCGTTGGTGTATACAGCCTCTGTCACTTTTTCTGTATTTGCAATGCCTGTTGTATTCTTTTCTGTAGCATTCTCTGTTGTAATTGCTACAGTTGTATTCACCGTAGCACTTGCTGATGTTGCATTGTCTTCTACACTGTGTGCCGTTGGATTCCACGATGTCTTTCTGATGGCTTCATTATCAGTGGTATTTCCCAATGCAGCAGTCTTGTTGGTATATTGCGATGTTGCTATTTGCGTCATGTTCTCTATTTTTGCGTGGCCTATCCTACCTTCAGCAGCGTATTTCGTAATGCATTCTTTTGTTGCATTTTCCACTGTCCCATTTGTTATTGTTTTCCTCGTCGCATTTCATGTCGTTGTCCTTGCGCTCGTATATTCGGTTCTCGCATCCATCGCAGTATATGCTGTTGCATCTTCCATCCACGGCATTCTTTGAGACGTTTCCTTTATTTGTATTCTCCGTTGCAAACCTCGTTGCGTTCTCTCTTGCGTTTCTTGATGTTCCATTATCCGCTGTGTCTGCTCTTTCGTTATCGCTTGTACTTTCTGATGTTTCAGTTTCCTTGGCATAATTCCGTTTTGGATTATTTGTTGCATGGTGTGGTGTAGTAACCGTACCTTCCGTGGTAGGTAGGTACGATGTGATCTTAGCTTTGTATAACAAAGGTACAGCCGTCGTAGCCCGCCATTTAATGCGGGCCGTTGTTGATGACGTTGGTGTCGTGTAAGTTGGAGGAGTCGTACCGTCGTCAGCTCTTACGCATTTTCTATCTCTGCAGACATTTCCTTTACCAAATAATGAGAAGACCAGCACGCAAATACGAAATCATAAGAAAATAAATAGACAACATTGAGTTACCAAAAAAGTTAACTCAAACAACAAAGGCAATTGACGGCGTAGCCAGGTAAAGTGAAAAGCAAGACAGACAGACAGACAGACAGACAGACAGACAGACAGACAGACAGACAGACAATGAAATTTAATGAATCCTGAGGAGCTACGTGAGGACTCCCGAGCGGGTGACCGTTGTAACCGCTGGCCGCACCCACGTGGAGGAAAGAACGCCATGACGCTCCGCCCTTTCGTGGGCCCTCTGGATAGCCTGGGCTTGCCTTCAGAGCACCGTGCTTGCGAAAAGCAAGATATTGTGTTTTGTCGGAAATTCTTATAGGATGCGATAAAGGTTCGTGCGTTGTATACAAATGGCACCAAAAGGAGTTGCACTCGCGTAATTGAACTTTCTGATGAACATGACACTCACTTCGCCGTATTTTTATCACTTCATTATCCCGTTCGTAGTCATATTGTGCTAACAAGAAGGTGGTGCTCTGATATGACTGCATTTTGATAGACATGAAAATCTCCGGCCCACAAAACGACATACTGGAGCAAGTAATAGCCCGTTCTATCAAGTGGATTATATAGACTTTTTTTTTCAGCGCCCCCCCCCCCCCTTTCCGCCGTATGCTAAACAGCTCCGTCGCCTGTAGTGAGAAGTTTTAAGGCTTGTCAGGCAAGCCACAGTATTTTTGTTATTTCGCGCACATGCACTGTAAAGCGTAATACATTCATATGGGTGTTTTGGTGTCTGTAACTCACATCCATACACCCACCAAAATGAGCCTAACATACGTAATTAGATCCTTATTAAGGTATATGTCGAATCACACCCCCTTTCATAAATACAATCTTACGGAGTTATAAGAACATTACACCTCTTTAAAAATGGTTTCTAGTGGGAAAGCACCATTACGCTCTCACACCATTACAATTAAAATTCTTTCAGCCTTTTCGACTACTCCTTCCTTACTGTCCTAGACATTACGGGATACTGCAAACGCGACGCGCATCGACTGAAGGCATCCAGTCGGGCAGTAGGATTGTACGGGACAGACTTGTGATCTCATAACAGCTTACCCTGTAAAAGCTATTCTTGCACCACGTTATGTGGGTGTGCTCGAAACCCCCACCTAGATTCCTTAATATTAATAATAAGGAGCAATGCGAGCCTTCATGCGCAGCTGGGCGCCCTAGGTCCAGGGTCACATCCAGGATTGGGCCAGGAAGGTAGCGGACGCCTACTCCGGGTAGAACTCCCTGCTTCCTCGAGGGACAAATTACATTTTTTCTCCTAATCTTCCTCGGCTTCTCTCCCGGCGGTGGTAGTCACGCTCCTATGGTTGAGAAATGCTACGTGCCCCTGCGCTGTGCGATGTCATTTCACGTACGCACGAAGTTGTGAATATTCTAGCATATTTCACAATTAGATCCTATCCTTTGGCAAGTAAAACTAAAGCAGCATTCATAATTTCCCACTTCGAAGTATAACTGGTGCCTTGAGAGAAGTAGAAATGCCGTAGATGAATCGACAATGCCCGAAGTTTGAGAATCGTAGTGTGGGCGACTGTGTTATTCTTATTGGAGCACTAAGGCCCAATGATATTTTGGATCACGCCAGTGCAGTATGTGCAACATTGTAAGTAATATCGTTCTCTCCGGTGTCAACAATGCCGATACGATTGGTGCGGGCTCACTCATCGCGCGACTAGAACCGCGTGACCGGTCACACCACTTTCCACTCTATTACACTCTTACTCGCAACATTCATTGGCGGTGACAACGGAGAGGTTCCGTTATCTTCATTCGTGGCTCCATGCAGTCGCATAGGCTTTCTGTCTACAGCAATATCCGCATATGATAAGGAATTGAAGCTAATGAGCGCTCGTCCTTGAGCTTCTGCTATTTAGTGTATTTCGAGAAAATCTCAATGCCATGCAGCGTTATCACGCATCAGCGTGGAGATAAAGAAGAACGCTGCAACAATGAAAGACCACGTGGGGTGGACACGTGCTTCTTTTCCCTCACAATTCAACAGTACACATCCTACGCATCGCAATGTGAGAGATTCGGCTTATCTTTTCTTTTGTGAAAAAAAAAAAAGAAACCATCGTGCTGTGGGGCTTCCATCAGGGCACCAGAGTGGTGATTTCCATACATTTGTGCACACCTGGGGAATATTTTCTTCTCTTTGTCTCGCAAGATAGCTGCTAATCACTGGTCACGAAGATATAATTTCGAGCTGTCCAGCATCCACATACAGCACTGCGTTGAGACATAGGCGAAAGCCCGCACTCCCGTATTGTACAGCTGCACCCAGTCAAGAGAGCAATGGTGCTGTTGAAGACTCAACGAACATTTACTTTGATTGCCGTGGCATGTATCGCATGCACGCTTGCATCGAAAGGTAATGTACTTCTAATTTATGCACGAATTTTTGTTGCTTTCCCAACTTGCGAGATTCCGCATTTTATTTTACGAATGTTTTAGTGAATGATCCAGTCATTTTTTGTGCTAGCTAGTGTTTATGAACAAGCTTACAAAACGTCAGCTAAGACTAAGAAATGAAATATCGTAGTACAGGTAACTCTCAATGAAATAGCCCCGCCATTACTGAGCTATTTAGCCAGGCAGACCTGAAACTTTTAGCTGAACGAAACGAAGTTGCTCGCCTCAATTTCAGGTTTAAAATTGTTAATGGTTAGATAAAATGCCTAACACTTGACTGTATTTCCTTGCCTTCTGCTTATCCTACTAGTCGACGACAGCCATTTTCATTAGCTCCATTTCTATCAAAGAACAACGCTTGTAGATATTCGTTTCTTCCTCGAAATGTAACCGAGTGGAACCACCTCGGTGTACGCATGGTCATGGCAGAAGACATTGGCGAATTTCAGGCCTCTTCTCGATGTGTAGCTCCGTTGTTACTTTTGCCTGTGTAAAAGCTTGCTATTGCGTTGCTTTACTGCGTAACATATTGGTATCTTACGTCGCTATTAACTACTATATTACTTTACATTGGCCTGAATCTCTGATGTGTGCTAACCATCTTGTTATATGTTGTTTTTGTACCACCCCCCCCCCCCCTCCCCGATGGAACCCCTGTCATTGGGGTTAGCAGTATTGTCAATAACAAATGAATAAATAAATACCGATGGAAGAGTTTGCGCAAACGTCATCCCTTGGCATTAGGACACTATGCATTACGCCTAAAATTTGCATGCAAACTCAGAAAACAGAATGAATCGCAGTTTCTTGAATGAGAAGTGAAACTTGATGCAAACTTACCTGCTGGATGAATACACCATAAAAGCCATTCGAACGCTGTCACTCTGCCCATTCAGAAGCTGAATACTCTACCTTGGTATTTTTCTAATTTATTTTATTTTTATTTGTGTATTTAGCATTTTATTTACTGTTAAATACCCGTGGTTGTCAAGGCCGTAAGAAGGTGGGTATAGTAAATTTGCACGAAGACAGAAGCAAAATAAACACACCGAAATGCACTGAAATCAATCCTGTGGTCAAACCTTCAGAGCTGTCTTCTTCAAATTAAGTTACTTTGGGAAGAAACGATAGGCTATTATAATACGTAATTAGAGTAAACTTCATAATGATCTGCGCGCGAATTCCTTCTGATAACGCTTGAAAATTTAGGTGACTGAAGTAAACCAAGGAATCCAGCGAGGAGTGATAGCACGCAGACTCACTGTAGCTTTCTCTGTATTTTACATAATATCTAGCAAACACTATGCCATGTACCAATTGCTATAGTGTGCATATTTTCACCTCTCCTAAAAACTGAAAATAATCGGCCAAGGTGAGGCGCATCATCTCCACCTCAATTTACTTCACTCTATTACCTCAAAGACCCCTTGGTAGGGACCCCTTGGTAGAAACTGGGGCGCTAGAAACAGGCTGAAGAACTAGTTCCTCTAGATCTAGAACGGAGGCACTGGACTTTTTCCACTACTTTCCATCCATGTTTACAGTAGCCGGAGTACCTGGCATGTCAGTACTCGTCCGATACATAATGAATAACAACTTAAACCCCCTAACTACAGGCACATGGCTAACCGCTCAATAATCTTTCTTTGCGAATCATTGTTTCGTCACACCGCGCCTTTATATGCATGTAGCAACAAATTAGAAGACGAAGTAATAAAATATTCGAACAGTACTTAAAAGTGAAGAATGTTCCAAAGCTTTCGAGGAAACTCGGATGACGGCAGATTTTCGCAATCTACTCGGCTACATTCATTGGACATTGTGGGCATGTAATGCTTTACAGTTGCATAAACATATCTGCTTGCGCAGCCATGACGCTTACAAGCGCTTTTTGTTGTCCTTCCATGCATACTAGCCATATTAGCAGATTGTAGAAAATAGTTGGAGCGCCACAGAAACCTTGAAACAGGCTCCAGAGGCACGTCACCTGCGTCAGCATGCACTTAAATTAGCAGTGTCTTCGATGTGAGAAAAAGCTACTTACTGCATATATTTTTCTCACTGATCATTTCTCGATGGAAAGAAAATGAATATGTTTTGCATGAAACTCGGTGCATGGCGCGTATTCTGTATTGCTTAACTGCGTCTATTTAAATTTCTGGTAGGAATGCTTTATGTTTTGACTCAGATGCTGCTACTTTCCCTCAGAGCACGTCAAACTCGGCTATGGTTCACCGAATGAGCATTCGAGGCCTCTGTGAACGAATGTTATTTATAGCACATTTTTACGCAGAGCCTGCCTGAATGCAACCACAAGAACTTGCTTTCGTGCGCGGGATCTTCACACTAGTTGGAAATTTCGAGCCTCACCATTCTATTTCACCATAGGGTCTATAAGTGTGGACACTAGCGTGTCATATGGCCATTTTATGCCCCATATAAGAATTCATGCTTTAAGAATCACGTTTTCCTAAGGATTGACAGCTAAGTACATGTTCCCTCGCCAGTTTCGAGGATTATGTGCAGAGAGACTTGCTTGCTTTCCCCTGTTTTATTGGTATTTATACATATTTTAAGATTTCCTGCTGTCGTAGATTAGGGGCAAGATGTTCGGTTGCTAAGCTCGAGCTGTGTGCCGCCGTCATCCCTATCTCCTCCAGAAAGTCGACCATCTGGCCCTTTTCACTGCTTGCGAACATATATGCACAACATTTTCCTGTTGCTCCCTCAAAACTAGGCCGATAAATTTAGCAACCATAAGACGAAATGGCCAGAAGTAACAGTGCGGTGAAATGGAAGCCCGCTTATATTCAATAACTAAATCATGGCATAGCCCAGTACAGTGTAGTTTAGAAGCCACAGAAAGCGGATATGTGAAAAGCAGCTCTTAGCATAGCATAGCAATGGTTGGGGAAGAAGTGTGGATGAGGAAGTGTGTGAGAGCCGAAAGACGAAGGAGAGGAGTAGGAGAGAGGGTAAAGCGTGACATTGCCCTTGGCACTATAGTTTAGCAAGAACATACGAAAAGTCAGGGTGAGGGGGCTGGTGTATGTATGAGGAAGAGAGAAAGGTCGAGGACAGGAAGTAGGTGACAAAGTAAACGATGGCTAGCCATGCGCAATCTATTGCTACAAGGGGCGGGAAAGAACTGCGTGAGGGGGAAGATTACTGTCAGCTCGAGGAGAAGGGAAATGAGCAGACAGTGCAACATACAAACAGGTAAAAACAGAAAGATAACAGCAATTGATTTATTTCTGGGGTGTTACATGCCAAAAACAGCTGTGATCATGAGAGACGCCGTAGTGGAGGGCTCCGGAAGATTTGACCACCTGGGGTTCTTTAACGTGCACTGACATAGCACAGCACACGCGCATCAGCATTTCGCCTCCATCTAAATGCAGCCGCCTGCGGCCGCGATTCGATCACGCGACCCTCGGATCAGCAGTCGAGTACCATTAGCCACTAGACCACCGTCTAGACCACCGGGGCAAAGATGACAGAGAGAAGTAAGAGGATACAGAAGGAAAAAATAATGAAATAAAGATGCATGCGAGAAGAAGGCGATGAACGCACACGAATAACTCGGTGCGTGTTCGCAAGGTTGCGCGGTAGAATTTTAGCTCCGCTTTTTACTCAGATTGCATAGGCGTGGTACTTGCTTCAGTTTCCTTTTTCTTTTGTGAAGCAGTCCTGTTGTGAAGTATTCATATCCCGAAAGATCTAGTAAACCGGCATTAGTAAACCGGCATAAGTACTAATTATACCGGGGAATACGCCACTCAGAGGCAACATTTCTTGAGCGGGTGTATTTCTTTAGTCACAAGGGCATCAGGTTACCGCTGTTCGGTCATCAGGGCGGGGCCTCTCCGGATATCTTAAGTTGTATTCAAATGTGAACGTTCACCGACCGATACCTGCCGTGTTGCAACATATAAATATTGTGGGCACTTAAAAGGCTGCAATATTTAAATAAAGTTTGCGTACGTGAGAACACCATATATACTTTCTCGGACCTATTTACGGTGCCTTAACACGCCTCCACATGCAATTCGTAGTGTGCCTTCAGGCACTCAAATGCCGAGCTTATTAGTCTTTATAATTGCTTTAATGTCACTTCTACCAAAACTTTTCTGCTTTTCTTATTAGCATGCCCACTTTATAATCTCTCTCTCCCTTGCTACAAAACAAAGCTCCGAAGCCACCGTATGTTTATGCAGATGCGCGTTTGACACCCGTGCACAGACAGATAAAATGGGGTACGCTATAAACCGGTGTACGTCTGCTCAAATAGGATAGATTATTTACTCTTGATGTGTTAGTGTATAAAAGCTCCTAAAAATGCGTGGCGTCACTCTCCACGAGATTGTCTGAATGTGTGCGTACTTGTGTACGTATCACAGGGCTCATATACAAATGTGGCATTCTATCATAATCTATGAAAATACAAGGTTCGTGATACTGTAGAGCACATCGTTCCACCCCGGTTGAGCGCAGTTGTCTCAATCATAATCATAAAATAATCACCATCATCATTCACCTCATTTACTTCCACTGCAGGACGGAGGGCTCTCCCAGCAGTTTCCAGTTGTCCTGTCCCGAGTTAGGCAGATCCGCCTTATGCCTGTCAACCTTCTAATTTCATCGCTGCACCTAACTATCACCCTCCTCTGCTGGAATTGCCTCCTGTTATTCTGTCGTTCCAAATGCCTGCCTAGTGTCTGTCCACGGCAGTAATCTTAGCGTGTCATTAAATATAATTTCAAAGCAGTAAGCTACGCTACTGATAAATGTCATAAGAAGGAATGTTTGTGCGCTTCAATTCAGCGGTAAATAAACTAGAACCGCACTGTTCTCGCTTCAGGAAGTATCCAATGCTTTCTCGTGAACATTTAGGTGACATAAAACTCTTCTGCTCTTCTCTTTACAACGCACTCAGTTGCTGACTGATGCTTTTCGCTTCAAAGTGATGGCAACCTCTTGTGTACATTTGATGGCTTGAGAGCGATGGAAACGGTAGCGTTTAAGTGGCAATAGCGCAGCATCTTCTGCAATACTTATCCCCTTGGAGCACTGCGCTTCACAGAGGCCCGAGACGTGCTGTCATTACAAGGTAGTGTCCCTACGAAATTACACGCGAGCGCGTAGATTTAGTGACGGTTCGGGGTTTTGGCCACTGCGCCCCCAGTGGAACGCTACGTAATTAGAGAAAAATATATTAAGAAATGTTGGCTGCAAATGTAAAAAAAGCAATAAATATACCTACAGAAATAAGGTCCGTCCGTTAGAACCATTTGTAAGAAAAGTTTCATCCAAATCACGCATGAGATATACAGTCAGTGAATGTGGGCGGAAATGGCAGCGAACATTTAAGAAGCAGGAAGAATGCGAAACATGTCCTTGTTACAGTGCCGCTGCTATCATAGAAAGCCATGTTTATGGTTGTGGCAAATAGTTTCGAACTAAGAACACGTACGCGAAGGGTGTAAGTGCGAACTAACACGGATGATTCTTGCCTTGCAGCCCAGTCCATGAATGCGTCAGGAGATGGCAAGTGTGCCAGAGCCCTTCCCAAGGTACGTGAACAAGGCTCTGAAGACTCATCTTTATTTTTATGGTCACGAACTATTTACAACATGTGAAGTTGCTGCCGCTGTGTCTCGCGAATACCTTCATCTCTGTGCTTCTTCCGCAGATAAAAAGTACATGAAGGTCGGCAATTTTATACAAAAGTGGAGAAGACGCTTGATGCCGAGAAATGAAAAAGAAATGTTTGCCGCCTCTGGTAATTTCGGAGGTGGAAGATTCAGAACAAAGCTTTTGGTTTCCTTTATCCACGTTCTAGCAATATGCATATTTGAGATTGGGGCCTTCGTGCAATAATGAATTCTAGTAGTTCTGTAGGCAATGTGGAAGTAGCGAGAACTTGCGAGGGAAAGCTACGCCGCTGGTCTTACACAAAAATAGCACCACAGGCTCACGCATACATAGAAAATGGACAGCATTTCACAGAAACGCAGTGAGCTGTCGTCAAACGTGCCAGCTACGCCCTGCATTCCCCACAAGCTGGCCTTCGGAACGCCACTGCTAGAAAGAGAAATTACTGATATAGCAATTGGCATGATGTAATTGATTGAATTAGGTCTGATTGCCGAATAATGGCTAATGTTCTCCCTGGCAAATGCTATCTCTGAGCGAGCTTTAGTGAGTCCGTGCGATATTGTACTGCCCTGTGCATAACATCAGACATGAAAGTTATTATTTAGAAGTTTATATGCATCAGTGCGTCAAGCAAAGCACCACCCTCGCTTTTCGTTTCATGTGCATGAAAACAGCAACGCCACTAATTGCCACAGGGCGGGATCAAAAATGGGGATCATTTGTGGATCCACACAGCGAAAATTCGCTTTCTTATAATGATTATTGAAGCATCCTAAATCTGAACTAAGCCTAACTGCATACTTAGGAATTACACGGCCTTGTCTAGAATGCATCAGTATAGCCTTGGATCTTCACTAGCGACACCCGAAGTTGCTGAAGCACCGTGTTGCTAGCTTTGTCTTCTCCCGCTACAACTAAACACAGCCCCACAAGTATTAACCAACAGAACAACGTTTTCTACACTAGGACAGCATCAGAAGTCCTACTAAGCAGAAGTCCTTGTTCCACTTAGACCCTAGAAACTCAGATGCGGAATCCAGCCTGTAGCTGCAACATTCCGGTAAAATATCTCCAGTGATAAATGCACTATGATTTCATCCCGCATTCCTCGACAGCTGATATTTTTAAACCACCTGGTTCTGAAAAGGCATTTTTCTAGTGGGACAAATATAATAGAGGGAAGGTTGTGTGGGAAAAATTCAGAAGAAACCATGCAATTGTGTCTTACTAAGCGCAAGTTCATATAGGGCGCGGGAGGTCTTGCCACTTGTTTCATAGCGAGAAATATTTATTCATGTTCACGATGCTCTTTTATTGGGCAACGGCATTGCCCTACCGTATTTTCCGGGAAATAGCTCAGGTTATTAAAAAAATAAGTGAACAAAGATATTCTTGCGGCGCAACTTTACTCAAACATCGGCACTTCTTGGTTGCGGAAAGTAGCAGTTGCACATAAAAGAGGATACGAACTTCCTTTTTGTCCCGAGGGGTCAGTTCCAATATCTTTATTGAAATTCAATAAGCAACATCAGAGGCCTTTATTATTTTAAAGGAAACATCGCCCATGTTGAAGTATTGCGCCTAAAATAATCTATTGTCAATAACAGAAAACCTCGTCCCTTCCCAACCCCTTCCTTTCCTTTCGAGCCCTGAAACGGTAGTTACAATGGACCCGAGATCAAATTACGTGCGCAACGTCAGAACGTGCGTTCTCTCTTGCCTGCTGTCGCTGTCGTTTCAGCGTATGGGGGCGTTAATTTCCTTGTATGGTAATGGCAATCACTCGCAAGCACAAATTTGTCAGATCTATCAATTAGAGCTAACACGGTTCAGGGCAAGTCGAGAGCGCGGCGGGCTCCGGCCAGAACACGAAAAGAATCCTTTGCAAAGCAACCACCAAAGCAACCAACACAGAAATTTTAAGTGCCTCAGCGCGCAGGCGTAATATTCCTACCTCTTTTGAGACAACACCAGTCACCTCACATGACGCCGCGTTCCGAACCACGAATCGAAGGTGACCTTAGGCAAGGCGGCGCTCTCGGTGACGGGAGGCGGCGACAATTTCACGTCTGGGTCGATGTCCCATCAATCCCAACCACTTGAGACGAAAGCCAGAGCACCCGGCCTCGAGAAAAAAAGTGCCTTCATGAGTTGAGAGCAAAGGCATCTCACCGATGCTTGGAAGGGAAAAGGAGGAAGCTGGGGCTGATCGGTTAAAGGCCTGAGAGGAAAGCCAGGCGGGGGAAGCGGCGCAAGTGTCCTCTCCCACTGCGACCCTCTGCGTAAGCCTGCGCAAGCAACGAGCAACCGGGCCGCAGCTTGCCAGAAATGATACAGCTTGGTTTTATGAACCGAACGATCTAGCCCGAAAATCTGCTTCACTTATCGATGAATCTCTATATTTAGTACAATTTTTAGAATTTGCGCTTTCACTATGCTTTTTTTTTCATTGTCATCACGTCTAAATGTTCCCTTTTATTGTTTGTGCAGTTCACCACGTATTCCGTGCACAAATGCACCTATCTGTGTAAAGGATGGCCCTTCCGTTATGAAAATGAGCCTGACGGGATGCCGTGCGGCGTAAGTACCTGCTCTAAAAGTTGTGCATTTTGACAGAAAAAAAATTAACAGCCTTCGCTTTACAGGTTAGCGATATAGAGCTGTATGATCAGGTGCACCTAATCAATTCCCATGACATGACAAGACGGAAGGAGATCTCAAGGTCGCGAAACTGCACGTTGGAGCACTTAGAATACTTTCCCAGAGAGCCGCAATTTGGGGCAGGAGTGACAAACAGGAGAAAAATATCCTGTGACAACTGTTTATTTAAGGGCGAAGTAAAAGTTATACATGCGTGAATGGGAGGCACTAAGACCCAATAAATCTAAATATAAATCAAGGACCACGGTTTACGGAAGGCCGCTTTGAACAAGCCAGAGCGAAAACATAAAGAAAATGTCTTTATCTGCCCCCCTAAAATTATCTGCCTCCTATAAACCACGAATAAAAAGTCGCATTGTTTGCATTGCGAGGCGATTTTGCCGATGACCTCTCTACGGAGAATATTGACAACTCATTGTCGATACTTCCCAGGGAAAAAAAGAAAGCTCCCGCGCCTACGCAGAGGACGCAGCACTGTGTCAGCGTAGGCTGCATTTTGCTGTGCGGTGTCCATTCGTTCTTGGTCATCTTTCGTTCCTGCCTCTCTCCCTTGTGCACTTCCTCTTCTATTCTTATCTCCTTTCTCTTCTTCTGAAACACCTCTTTTACCATATAAGAGTCATGACTGAGACTGCAAGATGCTCAGGAAAGTAGCGGGTGTCCGACCGTGTAGCAGTGCTGCCGGTCACATGGAGCTGTCTTTAAATACTCGCACCTGCTTACTTAGCGTGCGATTGTTTCTAGCAATCAGTAGATATTCAAGTCTGCTCGAACTCTACTCTAAGGTTGAAACTTTCCGCCACACTGCAACATAGTAGGTCATTTCGCCTAACACAGTTCGGCCATTTTGCTATGAAACGAAGTTTTCAAGTGAATTTTCGCTGTCGCTTAACACGGGTATATTTTTTTAAAGTCCGGCAATGATTGTCAGTCAGTTAGTCACGGACCCACGATTAGAGTGTCGCACTTTGTACTAACATCGCTGAGTAAGTGGCTTGGCGCAGTAAAGGCCAAATACATGTGTCATAATAAAGGATCCCCGAAATGGGTTCTTCGCGTTCTTTCACCCAACAAGCTGAGACATCATCAAATTGTTCCCATCATAGACTACGTGAAACATTTTGTATGAAAGCACTGTGGGCACTCTGACATTAACCTTCCTTTCGGGACTACATTTGCTTCTCAACTCCCCTGAACGGCTTCGCCCCGGTAGCGATGGCAGCGCCGCCCCCGATGTCTGCGACGCAGCCACTGACTGCGCGCCACTCGCGAAGGACATTCATTGCTAGTGATTACGCCAGCGGAGTAAGGCAAGGCGGAGTACGAATAAGAAAGGGAAACTCAGACGCCACCTGTTTGTAGCAGAGAGACCACAGGGAGTTAATTCTATGCGCATTTCAAAGAAATGAAGTCTTCTTAGTTGACATTTCGTAGATCATATTAGAGTGTTTACAAACTCAGTGGTGCATTTCATTGCTAATAATTGCCACTTTGTATCCAGATTTCCACATTATTCTGGGATTCAAAGGTCTGCAGAGGTGGAAAATGCGTACGCGCTGACGATGCGACGACACCTCCGTCTGCCACGACACCAGCGTCAACAATGACTGACCGCACTGAACGACGAAATCCATCGGTTGTACCCCTTTTGTACGAGGGTAGTACCCGAGGACAGGCAAATACCACAGAAGGTACGATTACTGAAGCGCACGTCGCAACGGACAAATCAGAATAAAGATATGCAAAGCAAATTTGAACAGCGGAAGACATAGCGCATAATTCAACAACACAAACACAGAACAAAGGAATAATTAGTAACACAAGAGACGATGTAGCGGAGTAAGCAGGAGATAGCGTAAATACGGGGAACGGAGCAAAGAATGTAGAACTTGTCGCTGGGCGAGTTGGTTGAATTCATGAGAATGACCTTTATGTGGAAAAGCAACATGGAACAAGGAAAGCGCACCATGGAAAAAATCCATTTCGAACAAAATAGGAGAAAGCAACAGGTCGAGTTCTTGACCTATTGCTTTCTCTTCCTTTCTTAGTCTATTTTTTTTATGTTGCGTTAAAATGCATTCTCATGCTACAAAGGATACCGTAACGGAAAAAGACGCACCAGCCTATAGAACGAGGAAAGCAACAAGAGAATATACAAGGTGAAGTATGACAAGGAGAAAGGCAATGGGATGCAGATCGCACGTCAGATTACGATTGAAGATCAACGACACTACACTGATGGTCCAAGGATCGGAATGGAATTCGTTGGGATTTTCAAACCACGCATCGCTCGTCAGGATCAAAAGAGACCGTGCGGAGCTCATCCAATAAAGAGTGAAAGCTGTTGCGCATAACTTCTTTCTTACTAAATAACAATAACGATCACTTACGCGAGCCAAAATGCTCGCAAAGTCTGGTTATTTCGATTGTCTTAGACACCGTGTGGATGTTTAAAACACGAATATGGAAAAATGTATGCAAGCTACGCTTACATACTTTTTTTTCTAGCGTTCGTAGCCCAAACGCGCTTTCCTTAATCATTTCTGAAAGTTTTTTCTTCTACATTCATTACATACCATACGCTGTTTAAGATTAGCTTATGGCATTTAAGGGATCATCCAAATCGATCCATGTACACGAATCTGGCACTCGGCTGCAGATCCGAAGGTTGCGGGATCGAATCCCGGCCGCGGCGGCTGCATTTCGATGGAGGCGAAATGTTGAGGCCCGTGTGCTGTGCGATGTCAGTGCACGCTAAAGAACCCCAGGTGGTCGAAATTTCCGGAGACCTCCACTACGGCGTCTCTCATAATCAGAGCTGGTTTTGGGACGTTAAACTCCAACAAATCAATCAAACCATGTACACGAATCGCTGTTAAATGCATTGGGGTCATGTTTCCATCACGACAACCAGAGCTAGGCATAACAGAAGCGCATGCATCTCTTGGTCTAGAGAGAACGTAATCTGTATCACAGTCAATTGCAATTCTTGTTTGACACTATGAAGATTCAAAGCACCTGCTCAACGGGATGTTTTCGCAGACTGTATAATTTAACAGAACCGCGCTGTTCGGTGCCGGCTCACGCGCTGTGTGCAGCTTTGTTGCAAGCGGCTTGTTGCAAGACACTAGAGAAGCTCATATCTCTCGTAATAATTCACCATAGAAACCGCACATGTCCTCTGCGGCAGCTTTCTGACAAAAAAAAAAGGCACTAAAACCGAATTAAACCGATCCCGTAATGTGTTACGAGAAAACACACACAGCTTCACTGGGGCATCACGTGATTCTTTCTTTAAACTGTAGTTCATTCGATGAACTACAGTTTAACTGTAGTTCATTCGAAAGAAATACAAGAGCAAGAGTGCTCTTGCAATTTGGTCACAAGGACATACGGCAGCCGTGGATATGGCCAAAAAACCACGAGTACAAGCAGCTCGTCAAATACGTGCTGCTTCATAGTGAAGAAAATGCCAGCGCGAACGACCGACGAAGGATAGGCGATTGTTCTTATCTTTCTTTGCGTCGTCGCCTGTCGCGCTGTTTCTAACAGTTCGCCAGTTTAGGGTCTAATAAAAGCCGTACTTAGCGCCTTTCAAAGTTATCAGCGGTGGTGTCACGCCGAAGAAAAGAAAGGACACGCTCTCATCCTTGACCCATTACACACCCTGCTACATGACAGTGACTATGCGAAAGAGAATAAGAAAACCCTTACAAAACTGCCATATATGGCGATATCAGGAATCGGGCAAATGTGGCTATATATGGCACGTGCCCGTATGGGGCCGTAGGTGGCCGTATTTGCCCAAATCGTTTTAGAAACATATGTGGCAATGAAAGACACACACGAGGCATGCCATGTACGATTTTTATGCGTATTGGGCAAATACAGACACGTACCACATATAGCCAGATATGCATAAATGGCCATATATGTATATCTGGCTATATATGGCACGTGTACGTACGTGTCCGTATTTGCCCAATACGCATCAGAGTCTTACATGGCATTCCTCGTGTGTCTTTCATTACCACATATGTTTCCAAAACGATTTGGGCAAATACGATTTGGGCAAATTTATAGCCACATTTGCCAAATTCCTTATATGGCCACATATAGCATTTTTAAATGCGAAGCATTTCTTAGCGAACTTCGGCGAGTTTGAGCGTATCTATCTATCTATCTATCTATCTATCTATCTATCTATCTAGCCGCCTACGATTTTCTGCTCTCCTGGCCGTTTCGCTTATCGGATGTTTCCGAAAATTGGTATGCCACATCATGACTACATGACGAACATAAATGACAGGTCATAGCATGAAAATCATGACATGCATGTCATGAGCGACATGATTTACATGCCGCGGTCTTGGTGCTCTCCTGGCCGTTTCGCTAATCTGATGTTTACGAAAACTGGTATGCCACATCATGATTACATGACGAACATAAATGACAGGTCATAACATCAAAATCATGACATGCATGTCATGAGCGACATGATTTACATGCCACGGTCTTGGTGCTCTCCTGGCCGTTTCGCTAATCGGATGTTTACGAAAACTGGTATGCCACATCATGATTACATGACGAACATAAATGACAGGTCATAACATGAAAATCATGATATGCATGTCATGAGCGGCATGATTTACATGCCACGGTCTTGGTGCTCTCCTGGCCGTTTCGCTAATCGGATGTTTACGAATATTGGTATGCCACATCATGACTACATGACGAACACAATTGACAGGTCATAACATGAAAATCATGATATGCATGTCATGAGCGGCATGATTTACATGCCACGGTCTTAGGGCTCTCCTGGCCGTTTCGCTAATGGGATGTATGCGAAAATTGGTATGGCACAACATGACTGCCTGACGAACGTAAATGGCAGGTCATAACATGAAAATCATGACATGCGTGTCATGAGCGGCATGATTTACATATCACAGTCTTGGTGCTCTCCTGGTCATCTCGTTAATGGGGTGTATACAAAAATTGGTATGGCACAATATGACTGCACGGCGAACATAAATGACAGGTCATAACATGACAATCATGACATGCATGTCATGAATGACATGGTTTACATGTCATGTGTTTCGTTAATGGGACGTATACACAAATTGGCATGCCACAACATGACTGCATCACAAACATAAATGACAGGTCATAACACGAAAATCATGACATGCATGTCATGAGTGACATGATATACATGCGACGGTCTTGGTGCTCTCCTGGCCGTTTCGTTTATGAGATGTATACGGAAATTGGTATGCCACCACATGACTGCATGGCGAACATGACTGACAGGTCACAACATGACAATCATGATATGCATGTCATGGGCGACATGATTTACACGCCACGCGTTTCGTTAACGGCATGTATACGAAAATTGGCATACCTCGAGATGACTGAATCATGAACGTAAACGACAGATCATAACATGAGAATCATGACATGCATGTCATGAGCGACATGATTTACATGCCACGGTCTTTGTGCTCTCTTTGCCGTTTCATTAGTGGGATGTGTAGGAAAATTGGTATGCAACAATATGACTGCATGACGAACATAAATGACAGGTCATAACATGAAAAGCATAACATGCATGTCATGGGAGGGATGATTTACATGCCAGGCATTTCGTTAATGGGATGTATACCAAAATTGCTATGGCACAACACGACAGCATGACGAACGTAAATGACAGGTCATAACATTAGAATCATGACACGCGTGTCATGACCGGCATGATTTACACACATGCCATGGTCCTGGCGCTATACTGCCGTTTCGTTAATGGGATGGCTCCGTCTACTGACCAGAGGGCGCTACGTAGCTCTCGTCGGACGCCTCAGTCGCGCACGGTGGAAACCGAGGCGACAGCGACGCGCGCGTTTCTTCGCTGCTTTCCGGGCGTGCTGCAAACCACACGAACGCTCGCGGCGTTGCCCTTTGGAACAGTTTGTCGCAGGTTTGGAGCGCGCGTCTCAAAGAAAATAAAACGAAAGAAGGTGGGACGGGCGGTCGCTGCTCCTATAGAGTTGGAGACGCGCATCGCGTTCGCGTATTTCCCTGTCACAGTCTGCCCAATTTCGCTTCTCTCCGC
Organism: Hyalomma asiaticum; assembly: GCA_013339685.2. NCBI lineage: Eukaryota > Metazoa > Arthropoda > Arachnida > Ixodida > Ixodidae > Hyalomma > Hyalomma asiaticum. The sequence goes on along the minus strand of CM023484.1, from coordinate 95,900,471 downwards.
CAGGCAGTGCATTCTGGCGCTGATGTCGCACATGGAAAACTCGACTGCACGGAGCCTATAAGAAAATTGGTTTGGCACAACAGGACTGCATGACGATCATAAATGACAGGTCATAACATGAAAATCGTGACATGCATGTCATTAGCGGCATGATCTACATGCCACTCGCTTCTTTAAAGGGATGTATACCAAAACTGCTATGGCACAACACGACTGCATGAAGAACGTAAATGACAAGTCATAACGTGAGAATCATGACATACGTGTATGAGCGGCATGGTTTACATGCCACAGTCATGGTGCTCTTGCGGCCGTTTCGTTAACTTCATATGTACTAAACTCGGTATAGCGAGACAACAATGCAAATCCATTTTACGTTCCTTATGCATGCTTCGCATTTCCTTGATTCCCACTGCACGTGGGATCTGCCAATTTTTTGTAAGGGAAGAGATGAACGTAGAAAGAAATATAAGTCACGTGTTGCGCACAAAAGGAAAGTGGACCTGCGCTTTGTCCGGGCCTCGTACCCACACCTTTGCCACATCCCAACGCTACGTAACAGTAACAGCGAAAAAAAAGAAAATAAATAAATAAGTATATTAAATCATGAGAAAACAAATAGATAGACGAATAAAAAAATAAAACTCTCCACTTGATCGGAAGTGGTAAACGAGCCTTCGCTTGTCATCGACCAGCTGTCCTTATCCCTGCCACAGCTCACTCATGCCTGATAGTGATAGCGATATCGATAGCGCAACACAACGTTGCTGGTAAAGTTGACACCCTTTCCCAAGCTCTGTCGTTTACTCAAATTTTACAGGTATGGATCTGGCTTTGCTCTTTTTTCTTCAAAGAGGGAAATTAACCTATAGTAACAAGCTTCGCAATGTCACGGGGTAGTTGGTGAACTCCAACAGCAAGCACAAACACGAATACGTTGAAACCTCTACACAAATAGCCTTAATTTTGTTTGAGTTGAAGAAAAAAATTTGATAAATCAGTGCTGTCCTTGTGAAAGCTACAAGAGAACCTCCTCCGCAACTGAAACGTTCAGAATACGCTCGATGCCCAACCCGCGAAGTATAGCTGCTGGCCTCTGCGATCTGTTTGATTGAACAGCTGAGTATGTCCACAACGTCAATTATTATTCATTGGAGAAAGTTATCCCAATCTGGGGCGCGATCGAAGAGTTTGTTCGGAACAGAAGGCGTTCGCTCTCTGCAACGTCAACAAACGGAGGAGCGGGTGTTGTTGAGGCGCCTGGCGAAGTGCGGTGCCTTCTTCATCGGCGACTTTTGATGACACATCGCCACTTTCTACTTTGCCGATTACACTGCAGTAATTCACAATCTCAACTCCATGAGTAAAGACATGCAATAACAAGTCTGGCATCACGAAACTACATGACTAGGCGACTCAAGAGCATGGCAAGCAAAACAGCGTGACGAAAATGAGTACGCACATCGCTATTGCGTTGAACTCTCAAGGGAAAACTGAAGGGTCCCACAACTTTTGGTTTGTCCCTCGAATGGTGACGAGGAACCCTTTACAGCAATGGCTTGCAGATGTGATGCTATGAAGGCCTCCTTTTAAGTGGAAATCTTAGCTGACATTTTACGTTTTCCTCTCCCCTCATCTAACTTTCTGCAATGTCCTGGCCCTTATGGCCCTAAATTGCGTGACTGCGACGTGCTAGCAGCGGTGAGCGTTAGTCCCCTGGTAGATAGAGTTCAGGGGAAAACAACCCAAGGGCCTATACCACGGCCCTGGAGCACAGCAGTGATTGTTCCCGAGGAATGAGAATATAAGCGGCTAATCAATCTGCTGCCTGCGTTAGTGCACGTTAAAGAGCCCCAGGTGGTCGAAACAATGAAACATCCCGGATGAATGCCGACGTGCGTGCCAACAAATTTATCGCTGTGTAGGACACGTAAATTAGACATCTCAAGGATGTGCTGCATTTGCCTGATACACTTCACATATTTAGGGAATAACCTGCGTGGTACGTACGCAATGTTTCCGTACTCGGTGCATGATTGACAGAAAGTCGAGACATTTTGGAAGATTTGCATGCGACTTAGTCGTCAGTAGCCGTGTGATATACACTGAAAGAAACACATTGCATGCAGCCGGATCGGTGACGAAAGAAGAGCGTTACAGGGCAGAAAATATTTTTTTTAAACGCGTTTTACGCAATTGCAACCTCATGTCAGTTTTAGCAGTGACATAAGTGGTGTACGATTATCGCAGAAAGGCTTAAAGTTAGGAGGACAGTAGCACAAAAATAGCGTTTTACGTTATTTAGAGCCGTGCGTCTGTTTCACAAGTAGAAAGAGAGTAGAAAGGGAGAAACCGATAGTGCAAACCATAATGCCAAACTAAAATTGCGGCAAGACGGACCTTCAATACGGAATACTGTTCCGTGCTGGTCTCTCTGATTGGACTACTCTGCCGTCACAGGTAGAATGGACGAAGCTCTCACCAATCCCGGATCCCTGATTGTTGAAAAAAAGTTTATTGAAAATATGCAAAGTATATACATTTACATTCGCATTTTACTAGAACAATCAGAGGTCCCAAAGTAAGAACTGTCAGGGGGACCTCCTAAGAAAAAGTGAACAGAGTAACAGCACATCGTTAAGCAAACAGTGGCGAAAAAGCAGCAAAATATAGAAAAAGGTATGCAAAAAAGTAGGAAGACATAAGTAATAAGGACAATTGGTTTTAGACAAAGATATCAAAACAAAGAATGAAATCATAAATCATTGAGCAATTGAGTTTTAAGACGTTTGCGAAATGAGTGCATTGTGCATGTTTTCAAATCAAAAGGTAGCTGGTTCCACAGTGTTACACATGAAAATCTTGCCGTCATTCGACCACAGTTCGTACGTACTTTCGGTAAAAGTAGATGACAGTTAGTTGCAAACCTTGTGTTGTTGGTATTTACAAGAGTGACATGAGAAAAACTAGCAATGGATAATTCATTATTTAGAACACGAAACATGATTATTAGAATTTTCTGGCTAAAAAGCTTTTGCAAGGGCCAAATGTTCAAGTTACGAAAAACGGGGGTTGATGGTGATGAAAATGGGTTGAAAGTGATAAGTCTTAATGCTTGCTTTTGCAAGCGTTCAAGATGACGTAGATGCGACGGATATGTATTTCCCCATGATGATAGGCACTGCATCGGCAGCTAGAATGAACCAATTGGGGATGAGCAACATGGAATGATATTCCCTATTCCTGTTCTAAATATAGGCCCGCAGCAAGGGCAATAAGTTAAAAATTGAGTTTATATTCAAATAAACGCTGAAGGCGAAGCTGAACAGCTTTGGTTATATAGCGTGGTTATATACCGCTCCGTAGCCGTAAGAACAAGCGATGTGTGGTGTTTAAGCTTCATGCAAAATATAAAATATAATTGCGCGCCTAACGTAATTGCCTTGATGACTTTTCGTGTTCAGTAATACTTGCGCAACGTTTAGCAGCTCCTCTGCTCTTTAAGGGAAAGTGGTAATCGCTCTATTCACTAACATCGCTACGGCAGTAGCTCGGTATGTAAATCGGTATTACTGTACTGACGCAAAAAATAAAATTGTGGTACTTAATATGTTCCAATAAGTGTGCTTTCTGCTAAAGGTTCATTAAACTCTCTTTGAGCTGCTTGCTTAGGCTTTCATTGGTGACCTCGTATAAAGATCGGTTGCATTACAGTGTTGCGTACGCGGATGCGGCATGTAGTAAGTTTCTTGGCTTCGATCCCGAGTGCATCCTCTGCGGTTCGATAATTCTGTCACCTACCGGATGCTTCGTGCCGCCGCCGCTCTAACACAGGAAGAGGGATGCCGACCGCGTACACCTTCCGCTTGCCACCTTATCTCGATGAGCGCCACGGACGTCCGCGCAGTCGTCGAGTTCATGCCTCCTCTGAGTGCAAGCCTTTCCCGTGATCACAAAGAGTTTAGTCCTCGGGAATCAGTGGAAAGATCAGGCCATGTTAAGCTGACTCAATTTTTATTACGTTGAACGCAAATGAATTTTTCACTTCCTTAGTGTCGGTGCGAAATGGCAGTTTCCAAACAATAATAAGTGGTTTCAACTGCGTTTGAGATATTCAGAGGGTAAGGTCTTTGTTAAAGGCGAATGCAGCAAACACGTCCCGTCAAGAATAATTTATTTTTTCCCGGCGGCGCCCGATCAGAATTTGCTGGTCGGCTTGCTGCGCAGGCACGTCCTCGGGCTTATTTTGCGACGATTATTTCATTGAAACGCTCCTTTGGGTAGCATCTGCGAACTGCTTAAGTTGTACAAGTGCACGGAAGCCGTTTTAGAAGAGAAATAAAACCGTAACAATAGAAATACCGCTTCATCGTTTGCCTAAATGGTTTATCGCATCTCTGACCTGATCTCTGCGCCATACTCGCATATCCAGTGCGTATGCGTCTCCTTTCATTACAATCAAAGCACGACCACTTGCAGAGGCACTTTGCGGTGTCGTAGTTTCCAGGCGTTGCCACATGGCTGATCACATAGCTTTCTTTTTTTTTAATTGTTAAATGCAACAGTCCAAGTATCGGCGAGCACCATGTTAATCTTTCACTCTATCTGCACTAAACAAGAATTTTTTTCGAAGTTGTCCTTTGCTGTCGTCAAGTGGTGGATATGTAGTTTTTGCGAAGTTGTGCTCTGTGAACATGCCGATGGTGCACACCGCTAAACTTTGTGCGCGTCTGTTTAAAACGTCACTGGTAATTGCTGCCATGCATTATCAGAGGCATAGCATTCCTCTTCATTTGTCTTTTATAAATTTTTATTTCTTGAATACTGTGAGCCAGAGCAGGCCACTGAGATGTGAGCAATTGCTACATGACTAAATTTCGAACGCAGTGTAAGAGACAAATAAAAATAGCTATTTCACTTCGATACTATGCTATATCAGGCATGTGTCCTACATAGTCGAAAAAAAAAAGGCAGCAGGAAAATTAGATTTTGCCTTCTTTTTGTTACACTGTAAGTTACACTGTGAGTTTTACACTGCGAGTTTTGTACGTGCTGCTCAGTGCTACGCACGTACGAAACTGAGAGTGTAAAAATGAATTTATCGATGCAGATCTTCTGAAGGCTACGCGAAAGAGAATTCTACGAATTTAGCGGTGAAAGTATCCGAGGATGATTCAACCTTTATGCAGGGATATGGCAGAGCTCCTTTTTCTATGGTAGACGAAAAAAAAAAGGACACTGGTGCCGTAGTGTGGTATGTATGGTCTGATACACCTTCTGTGATTAAGTTTGAAGAATACTCATAAGGTTATTTGAGATTGTAGTTATTATTATTAGCAAGTTTATCGTGACACAACAAATACATAATCCTGAAAGAAGTTACCCGCCGGCGCATTTCAGGTGCCGTACAGAAACCTGATGACTGCTTCTCATCATATTTTCAATTGGGAGATATCGTTAACTATTAAAAGCAATGAAGAATTGAGCGACGCAGCTTACATTGCATGTGATTTCAGTGAGTAGAAGATGCGATAAAATAGTAGTTGCGATAAAAGTAACGATATGAAAAAGGATCGAATATGCACTCATCTAACAGCTGAGCTCTTTAGTGCGGAGGCCAAACTGTTCATAGTGGCTCTTGCTTATAACAGCGATACTGCCGCCTAGGAGGTAACACTAGGACTCGCTCTTGTACGTGACCCTCCACCAACACTGCTATATAAAAGTGATTATGCGAAGACCATTATCGAAAGAAAGAAAAAAAGTTTCGGGTTGAGCAGAACAAAAAAGCGGACCCGCCTTTTCTTTCAACCGACTCCCCAATATCATGAATTCAACGCACTGCAAGATGTAAGCTTTAGCGATATTGATCGTGCTACATGACCCTGATAGTGAACTTATCCCCCTTAATCCATCTTATCTGTTTACTAAGATTTTCTAGGCGAAAAACTGGCGCTACTTTTTGTTCTGTTGTTCCCGATGACGTTCACTACCAGGTGCGCGTTTCCTTAGCGGTTCTACGTTGCAGCGTTGCCCGGAAGGTCCACGTTTGTTTGTTTCTTTGTTTCTTTATTAATACTGTTAACCCTAGAAGGGTCATTACAGGACTAGATCAACAATCAGATACAGTTCAAATAGAAACATACACGCGACATAAATGTGAACATTATTTCCAGGGCACTGCTTGCTCAATGAACACGAAATGCTAAGGGTCTGCCTACTGCGCGATATAAGTGCACCTAAAGAACCCGAGACCGACAAAATTTGGGGAGCCCCCACTAGGGCATTACGCTGAGTCTTGCTCGCATCAAAGGCCGGCTGCGCTTAGGTTTACAGAGGTGCAGTCTTACCGTGTCAACATTTACAGGCAACATTCTCGGCACTACCTTAGCAAGCAATCCTCTGTGACCGTACGGTACAGGCGACGAGGCACAAAGGCACTTTTTCCCAGGGCTACTATCTCTGACGGCACAGTTAAAGCGGCAACTTTCTTTGCTGCCCTTTACATGGCATGACGAAACTATGCAGCCAAAGCAAAGCCCGTACAGGTCCGTTGTATTGGCTGATAACACGTTACGGATCAAAGCACAAAAACTCATGCTTTGAAAGCACCCACAAGGGCTGCCATACAAGCGCATAGTTAAAACCTCTCTAAGCAAAGCAATGGCTCTACAGGAAAGGTGACACAGCTACAGTGCTCTTTAATTCGCCTTCTTGCTATCGATTCTCATTTTGCCGAACAACTGGTCTATGGTAGCGGTTGCGTGCAGCTACCCAGGTGCATATTGATGAGTGATTTTAAGTTTTTCAGTGATGATACTACTTAATAGCGAAGAACAAAAGTGGTCATAAGAAACGAATGCGCCAGTGTCCCTTCTGATAAAAATGACGTCCCGCGGCCCCGTGCTTAGTTTGGGAACCGCGGACTTCACTCGCTGCCCTCTGTGGGCTATGGGTCAATGGCGATAGGTACGAAGCTCCGAAACGAACGTGGTTGGTGCGCAAGCATGTTGTGCAGACAATAGGAACTTTACGTTTTGCTATGGCGAAATAAATGCAGCTAATAAACTGAAGGCGGTGGAGGAACGTGACATAAGCACCAAACTCTCACATACGTATTGGTGGCGTGCGTCCGTACAGTTGCCGTTGTTTGTTCGTCAAAGATGAATATCCAGAATCTCCCGCATGTTCCACCTCGGGTGCAGGGGACGCCCTCTAGTTGACGGCGCAGCCTTTATGTAGGGTGTTTTCCTGAAAATGCATTATCTTCAGTACTTGCCGTTGGTCTATGCCCGAAAGCAACCCCATGCGTCGTCCCTTGTGTTCGCCGTTGACCCAACTTGCGCTGCCCACAGAGCAAGACGTAAGAACTCTCCTAGTCTATAGCCTAAATACTGCAGACAAAATTTTTCCAATGAGTGTAGCAGCCAAGCTTACATAGCCGGTAAATATCACGCCGGCAATACTGTCATTTGCCACCTGTTTGCAGGTACACCGCAGAAGAAGAAAACGATTTTCGAGTTTTAGTAAATAAAGACTTCAAAATACGAATATCACCACACTCTCGTATGGCCAAGATTTTCTCTGTATGCTTCGCATCACTCAGCGTAACAGCGATCCCTACACTCCGTGGGGTCTGACGGGATTTGTCACTGCCAGGTAAAAGCTATGCGCTGTAAATGTGCGCTACCTCTGCAGTCACATAAGGAATATTGGAAGGCAGCACACGATCGGGTTGATCTATGCGAGATGCGTTTAGACTGCGGCATCCGTCGACACTCTGGGGAAGATGGCAACGAGTAAAATGATGATTACGATGAACTGTGTTAGAAAAACAGCATTGATATGCACTGTTCATTAAAGAAAACAAAAGCAAAACTGACTGCTGCGGCTAGTTGAACCTGCACTATCAAGTTAGGAGCAACAACGCGATGCATGCCGCGGTGCCTTAGTGCTTATGACATTGTGCTGAAAAGTACGAGGCAACCGATTTCTTCGCCTGCGAAGGCCTGCTGCGATATTGTAGCAGGAAAATGTAAAAAGCTCGTTTATTTAGGTTCCGGTCCATTGAAAAAGAAATCTATGAAGCAAATGTGTTTTGGGGTCTCCCGCTACCGCGTACGTTATAATCATACTGTAGGTCAGCTGTGCATAGCCTAATTACAAAATTCCTTCACAAGAGAGTAAGAAAGTACCGCAAAATGATCCATCTTCCCTTCAACCACGCACAACGCTTGTACATGAAAAGAATGTGAAAGCACAAGGCAGCTTTAGTAAATATTACAACACAGTCTGTATGTTGGTACAGCCAATGCATCTGTCATTGAACGTGGGAGTCCAGAGAAATATAAACACTCCATAGGTTTCCAAATACGGTGGTTAACAATCAAATACTCGACACAGATATGTTGGGAACCTTCGGCCGTCAGTGACAGAACGAGAAAAAAGCAAGTAGCAGCCACTACGGCGGCGGAAGTTCTGGAAAACATTTCAAGGTCGTCATTCCGCGTCAGTGCAGGGGAACACATTTAATACTTCCAGCGTACGTCCGATCGTAGCGGTTGCAGGTATCCTCATCTCTGCGGAAGGGAGAAAGGCGTGTTTCACTTTCTTAGTAGCATTCCGTTAACAATTCCGGATGTCGCATCGAGAGGATGCGCCCTATAAGATCGGATGCCATGTTCGCCTGCTGCTCATTCGGTTCAAGGATTTCTCGCCATGTACGCCACTCCACTGCTCGTTCTCCTCCTGGGGGCAGTAGCAGCAGTTGCCGACTCTGAAGAAGCTCACAGTGAGTCCTTGTATTCACCTATTTTAGTACAAGCGGAAACAAAGACATGAACATGCAGAACATGTACCATTGTTTACCCTCACCAAATGTGTGCACCATCTTTACATCGCTTCCGATAATGAGAGATCGAACACGGCTGGAGGCTAGGAGGTAGCAGGGAGCACGGTAGTTAAGTCCAAGGAACACCAGTGGGAGATAGATGTGCGTTGCCTTATTTCTGCTCTGGTTAACCTCGTATGCACGAGGAAAAAATAAAGATCGTTAGGTGAAATTTCCTTCGAAATACTCACTTGCGTGCGGTTATTGATAGGAAACCCTTGTGCAGGATTTGTCACTACTCTTCTTAAATTGATAACGCTGCCAAATTTTTCAGGATTCTGGACCAACCTTACGAACAAGAATAAAGTCATAATCCCTTTAACCTAAATAGCGGAAGTGCCTCTCGTTACGCAGTTATAATAAGGAGAAGTTGACCGGCGAGCTCATATTTTACGTTTACTCTAAATGTCGCACGTGCACGTTGCGATTACATAGCTAGCCTCAATTGAGCTGGAGCAAGAGTAACTCCTTTACACACCTGTTTCTGACCTTTCGGTCGCATAGCTTACCAAACCCCTTACGTTGCCTTTCTTTATAAAATAAGAACGTCGTCCTCGAGCTACGCCCAACATACCATCTGCGCAGTATTCAAACCGAGACAACGGTTTCTGCAGGCCCGTTTTTTTTTTTCCGTACTCCATATCATTTCCTCATTGACAGTTCTCTGTAGTTGTTGCATTGCACACTAATAATGTCATGCCGTACTCGTAAACAGAATAGCTAAATTGCATGTAAAATTATTGGTGTATACTATAACCAATCTGCTATCTTGTGACAATATCTAGCAGTCTTCCTTGCGTGTCAGACGCTGAAACGACAAAATTTCTGTGCTGAAAAAAGCAAGAAACTTGTACTATACTCGCCGCAGAATATGCTATACCTATGGCGGAAGTGAGGATGAAAGAACGAAACCGAAAAGCAGGGAGGTTAGATAGAAGTGCTTGCGGTTGGCTACGTTATGCTCGGGAATTGAGAAGGGGGAACATAAAGATGAAAGACAGAAGGAGGAATTATGGAGACCTATAGGATTGCGCTGTCAGTCACAGGCGTTCTCGGAAAACGTCGTCCTCAACAAGCATAAAACTGCTTTGAGTGCCTTGTGGCTTGATGAAGATGATTATGGTAGCACGATAAAAAAAAAGAGACATCTTATATAGCAAAAAATTACGTACGCCGCGTTGACTGCGGATCTACTGATATTTGAAAGAGTCCAGCTTTTCATTAGCATCTTTATTTCGTGTAGCACAAAGGGAAATTGAGTCTTCCACGACTTCTACAGATTTCCATGGTTTTGCACCAAACCTGCAAACTTCATTTCACCCTATGTATTGAAGCAAGCTTTGTCGAAATCCATGCATAAAACTAACCTTGCAAGTATCCGTTAGTGCTAAAGGTGTTACAGCGATCGCTCACAGTCCTTATTTTCAGTTAAATGTGTGTTCATAAGAGTAAAGATGCTTTCATTTTATGAAGCAGTGATACCCAAATGTGTAGTAGGCTTTCAGAATCATTCTCTCTAATTGAACCCACGCGTTTTTGTTGCAGAATGGCCCAGCTGGAATAACTACGGCAAGGGGGGTGCAAGGTGTGAAAGAGCGTTCAACCTTCAACTGGTGCGTCCTGTTCCTAATGAAACTGAAAAATTGCATAAAGTTATAAGCAATGTATAACGCGTGTTGTCATTTTACCTAGAATCATGCTGTAACAAGGAAAATGTTTACGCAGTAGCCTCTTGTTGCATTATATGGTACATTATAACGAATGACCTACGTCTGTAGTGAGGTGGTGAATGGGGCTAGTTGGCTAGACGTAAAATGAAAGAACACAGAAACTAAAACATGAAAATCAATGAAAGGAGTTCGTATGTGCAGTTGGTACGTGCAGCAACGTGAATGGTGTTTTCAAGGTCAATTATGAAATTAACTCATTTTGTACTGTGGAATTTCCTGCAGTTCTGCAGTAGAAAAGAAGTCCCATTACATTCTAAGTCATTTATTCATGTAACTACACTAGCAAACACTTGCAAAGCTACTTTGCAAGCAATGCAAAGTAATTTATTGTGTTTTTACGTTGCTTGAAGCATGTGACTAAATACATCGATTACGAAAAAAAGCTATAAGATGTACTTCAATTGACCGTATCATGAGAACACTGAGGAATTGTTTCAGCATTGCAAGATGTCAGCTGTTTATCTGCTACATAACTATAGGTTACTACTGTGTTATAAATGGTCCATAAGAAATAATAATCATACACAACTGAGCTTGCAAACCTACGTCCGCACAACAGTACACAAAACACAAGAACAAAGAATTATGGCAAGTACCAGCCTCACGGGCTAACTATTTAAAGACTCGTTGGCGCATGCACTACAGCACTTATTAAATAAATTTCACCAACAATAATTTGATGCATTTAGTTTCTTCCAGAACGAAATCCTACTTTTTTATTGAGAGTGAGTATTGATATATAGCAGATATTATATCATGTTTAAGATATTATCTCCTACATGTAGTAGATTGACTATGCTTCCACTTAAAAACTCGTGCTTATTTTCCCACTAATTTTTTATGTTTGCCTTTAATTTAACTATGTATTACGACAAACTTAGAAGTTTCTGCATGGGCTTACATCTTACGTACAGTGCCATGCCTGAAATTATGGAGGCAGGGATGACTGTAACGCCGTATGTACGGTTTTATTTATTTATTTATTTATTTATTTATTTATTTATTTATTTATTTATTAAAGAAAACCTGCAAGGCCCGAAGCATTAGTGCCTACTCGTCCTTCCAGGAGAAAAAAAATTTATTTGTGTTGATTTGATTCGATTTGATTCGTTCAGTGATATGCATCATGTTCGATTATAGTCATATGTCTTTATTCTAGCCTTACCGAGTCCGATGCCGCTATCTCTGCAAAGGGTGGCCAGTCCGTGCTGTTAACGAAGCTGACGGCGAGCCTTGCGCAGTAAGTAGACGGCATCCAACTGCCCGTGCTTATCTCTCAGCTCTTACTATGAGCAGCATAATCTCCCAGCTCGTGTCTAGGTAAGGTTTCTTTTATTGTACTGCCAATCGAGATGTCCCAGCTTGGATTCTCGTCAACTGGGCTGCCATGTGGTAGATTTTAATAAACCCTGGCTTTTTCGCGCTTTTATTTGAACTCGTTACGATAAGCCTGGTGCACAGGGTGCGTAGATCTTTGAGAGAGCGAACGTCATTGCTATTTTAATATTTTGCAAAACCACACCAAAATTTCTTAGATGCAGACTGGCGTCGTCTGTAGCACTATGCTAATATGGGAAAGCTTCGATAACGCTACAACTAGCTTCACCACACTAGTCACGGCAAACTAGAGCTCGAAATGTGAAACTCTGCACCAAATTTACGTTTCGAGGTAAGTAGCAAAGACTATTTAGTACGACTAAGTTAAGCAGCACTCTCGGGCACTATTTCATATACAAAATGCATAGTCAAAAGAGCGCCACAATACAAAACCTCTTCAAGTAAAGCGCTCACAGGATAATCCAGTATGCGAACACAATGTGAGGGAAGTAAAATGCACGATATGATGGTGAAGAGATCCATGCCACTTGGCTTGCGCCCGTGGCATTCTGAAGCAGAAAGAACATTAGATATAGAGGAAACGATCCAGCGCCGACCGAAGGCTTCGCTCACTTTCTCAAACTCTGGAGTTTTCCTTCTGTGTGGCTGTGTAGACATCAATTGTTATACAGGAACACCCAGATGTATGAAAGACATGTATAGGCACTAATGTGTGCACAAAACTTTTACAATGACCCTTAGAATCCCTTAGAAATCCATTGTGAATATATGTGCTCCACTACACGTCTAGTAATAATGTTCGCTGTCATTTTGAAAACTAACCATGCGGCTCTGTGAGTGAATCCCAACTATTTGTTGCATCTTTGCAAGCATTCATGTCGGCAGTGTAGCAGTTTTTGTACTTCTTGCCAACAAGGCATTGAATTTCGGCAAACTACGTGCCGCGGGCGATAAATGAAATTAGCAAGGCCTTATTTACACCCATAAGGCCCTTGCAAATAAGACCCTTGCAAATGAAATTTACAAGGGCCTTATATGTACTCGACAGGTAACAGTGGGCATTAACACGTTACATTATGAACCGTCCTGTTTGGTGTAGCATCACAAGCAGGGGTAGAAGCCTGCTTGAAGCGCCGAATAATGTCCATGCATTACGTGCCTGGCATTGATTTACAAATTTACCGTTATAATATCAAATGCTTTCGAGTACATCTCCTGATGTGCTGTGAACTTCGATTCAATTACATCATTGTTTGCAAAAGTGGGACTCTGGCCTAAAATAGAAAGGGGCTCAGGCCACTGCGTCTGACATGAAAGACATGGAGGAGGAAAGTGCCAGAGCCGTATGTACTGCGCATTTCCACGGAACTTTCGAGAAAACCAGATAGTCAAGATTTCCGGAGCCCTCCGCTAAGGTGTGCCTCATAATCATATTGTACTTTTGGTGCGTTACCCCGGAAATAATTAAAGATTATACGATAATTGTAGGAATATGCTCGTGTGGAACTGCTCATGAAACTCAGGGACGTTGGAAAGAGACATACTTCTGAGACAACCTCGAGCTTTCAAAGCACGAGTCTCAACGCTAAGTGTCTTAAAGGGTGTCAGAGACTTGAATGCATCCTTTGTGTTGGAAGCTACAGGAGATAGACGTACGACTGTGCTGATGTATAATTTAGCAGCATGGTAAAAAGCCCAGAAAATCTCTCAGTGTGACGTCCATAATAGCCAAAGAGTAATCCCCGCAAGTTAAATGCCACGAATTGTTTTCTTCTAACTTTGAGCTAGAAATAAGGATTGTCTAGTAGAAAATCTCGGAAACCAATATTTTTTTGTAGCGAAATGTGGGCGCTGGCGGGCGCTTCGTCGAAACGTGGACACTGCGACAGTATGATTGCGTTTCGTAAGATTAACAAGTGCACATATTTCCGAAAATGATGGCATAGAGTGGCAGAGGGGGACACAAATAGAGGTTTATTGCGAACTGCTGTTGGTGCAAGTGGTGAGCACTGCTCCTTATCGCTTTGACACGTGATACACTTTGAAATCTTGGAAAATTTACTAGAAGCTCGGAAAAAGTAAAATGATTGCGTTTCGAGGACGACTTGTACACTGAACATGTGTTTAAAACACTGAACATGTGTTCAGAGGTTGACTAATTAATTAATAATTAATTACCTGACGATCTTTCGAAAACATAATCTGAGCTGTCTTTGACGAGAGTAAGCTATACTCACCTGGCTGCATCCCTGTACATGCATTTATCAATGTCTGACGCATAACAACTAAAGTTACCTCTAGAGGAGCTTGATCGTACATATTGACAAGTCGAACACTATAGATTTGTTGATCTCTCTCTCTCTCTCTCTAATGTAGCGTTTATATGAGAGCACCAGAAAAACGCAAACCCCACATGTTATTTCTTTAAAGAACTGTAGAGAACCCCTGACAGTGTTCAAAAATTTGTACCATTTCAGGTGTCGAGCCCCTAACGTAGCTCAGTAATACATGCTATTGGCATGTTCTGCGTTATAAGAGAAATAGTAGGCTGCCTCAGTACCTCGTGCGTAGAATGGGCACGTACAAAGCATGCACTTCTCAAATGAAAAGGATAAACCTTTTTGACTTTCCGAAGCTTTGAAATACTTTATTAAGCGGAGCCAATAAAATGTACAATGATCGAAAACTATAGAAATTAGTAAGGCTATAACACACTTCGTATCATTTTTAGCAACCAGCTTCTCGTCGTTTCTACAGTATGCGTGTAATATTTGTTTCTATTCATGCAGGCTCTCTTCCGTGGAACTGGAACGTGCCAGAACGGACGATGCGTAGTAGGTTCTACAGGGTCTGCCTCTAGGCCGACACCAGAGACAAGCACAGAACCAACAGCACCGCAGGGTGCAAGTGATGCCGAAGAAGAGCAGCCTACCACTAATGCCGTGCCTGAAAGCCCAGTAGACGTGGCAACAGCTGCACCCGAAGTACCTGCTGTACCCGAGCCTGCCCCTGAACCTGAAGAGCCAGCTGGTGTGCTGCCAGAGACACAACCTGAACTGGCGTCTGTGCCTGAAAGTGCAGCACCGGAAGACGCTGATGCAGCTTCTGGTGACGAAACTCAAGCAGCGCCGGAAGGAGAACAGACTCCACAAACTGAGCAAGTCGAACCTGACGCGCAGCCTGAGGCAGTGACCGAAGCTCAGCCAGACGCTCAGCCAGAAGCTCAGCCAGAAGCTCAGCCAGACGCTCAGCCAGAAGCTCAGCCAGAAGCTCAGCCAGAAGCTCAGCCTGAGGCACAGCCGGAGCCTGAAGTACAGCCAGAAGGCCAAGCTGAGCCACAACCGGAGGCAGCTCCTGAGGCACAGCCTGAAGCACAGCCAGAGGAAGTGCCGGAGCCTGTCCCACAGCCCGAAGCGCAACCTGAGCCGCAGGCCGAACCGCAGCCAGAGCTACAGCCTGAACCACAGCCAGAGGCGCAACCTCAGCCACAACCTGAGGTGCAACCAGAAGGCTCACTCGAAGCACAACCTGAACAACCAGCAGTGCAACCAGAACTTTTTCCAGGAGGCCAGGAAGGCGGAGTGCCCCAGCCCGGTCCACTACCAGGGGAATATGGTGACAATGAAGTTCCTCAATAAAAGAGCACTTTTATAACCCCAACTGATCGTTCAAGAATACATTCTTACTCGTTCCCGCTTTATATTACAGCCGATAATACGGTTTTATTTTACGGAGGCACTATTGCTAGGGTTAGCGTGAAAAATCTCTTGCATCATGCGCGTAACTGCTCTCTGTAGTCTTCCCCTCCTTGCGTCCCCCTTTCATGCACGAAAGTTCCATGAGCTTGTGATTCACCCGCATAACGTGTTTCGACTAATGTTGCAAAATATTGCATAGTGCTTACTACAGTGGTCAACGTCGGCTGAACCGACCTTTATATTGGTTAATAGAAGTAATTCTGAGCAAGAAACACTTGCATCTAGAGCAAATTCAATCTGCCTGTTAAGTTTCGTAACTGATAAAAGATAGTTGGGATAATATATCTTGCGGCTACCTATTATGTAAGATGTTGGTGCACAAATGAAAAATTTACGCTTCCTACTATCTGATCTTTCCACATTACCGACCATCAGTATAAAGACGCATTCTCTAAGGGTAATCCTACTTCACTCTCAATATTGTAATAGCAGTTCTTAATTCCACTTGGTATTTATGTAATTAAAGTGTTCAGCTTTGCCATAGGTATTTACAAAATTTTACAGTCGTCCCATCAAAATTTAGGTAATATAATACCGCTCCCTGCGAAGTGTTGCAGGGCGCGATTGGACATTGTTGTTTGCGAACGCGTTCGGTTTGGTCATCTATTCACGGCATGCCATTGGCTGGGACCCTGTTTGCGAGCTATGTGTGCGTTACAGTGGAGGGGATGCAAGGAGGCATACATCGGTGAGAGGAGGCATTTCAAACAGCATTTGAAACAGCATCAAAACGACGTAGCTAAGGGCCACACAACTGCCAGCACCTTGGCGGAACGTCACAATCAATCTGGACATAAGATTTACTGGGATGAAAGAGAAAGTAACATCCACCCGTTTTTTAGCACCAGGCTATAAGGAAGGCTTGCTACAAAACGGGTGGATGTTAATTTTTCCTTTCAGAAACGTTACTCCAGCTTAAGATAGGGAACATCCGCGCCCTGCGAGGCCGGGGACTTCCCACACGCCGGATGTGTAAATAAATGTTATTTCTCTCTCTCTTTCTCTCCACTTTCCGGGTTTCCACAAAACTCATTTGCCAAAGATTTATTGGGATGCGGCAGCTAGCATTACAATATAAAACATTTGTCTGCTGGTAAGGAGCTTTTTAAATCATGTAATATCCAGAAAACTTGCAACACTATAAAGCAGAAAGGGTAATCTGCGAGAGCTATGCATCCGCACGCTGTAGCAGCTTACGCATTGATAAATTCATGTACATTTTGACCTCATTGGGATCAAGGGACCCGTACGAGCACGAAACGTCATTGCTTTTATTTTGTAATTTCATTGACCAGTGTACGCATTCGTACAAGCACGTTCCCTCGCAAGACGAGTGTTTGTGAAACGCTTGATTAAAAATAGAGGTCTGTGTGTAGAACCCGTGCAGTTTTCCTTCAAGGAGACAAAGCCCAGAAACTGGAAACATGTTATTTAGCTTGAAAAGATCAAACTCTCGGAAATGCCGCACGTCAATGGGTTTGTGCTTTGAAAGAACTTTTCTCGGATAGGGGAAAAGGAAACGAGCAATCAAAATGCGACGACACACGTGAGCAGTGATGTCATCACTCAACGCTTAGTTTTTCTTCTTAAGGATTATTGATTTTGGTGCGTTGCTTGCTTAGTCGGGTTTCCACGCTTATACACCTGCCTCAAGAGAGAAAGAGGCAACTTTATTAAAATGCGGAGGATTTAGTCGGCCTAGAATCATTTCCTATTTGCTACATTCCTAGAAAAAGTGTCTATATAATAAAAATGAAACTCATAAATTATGCAAAAAAGAATTCTCATAAGGAGACTTAGAATGACACAGCCTTTGAAGATGGTAGAAGGCTCTCCATGGAAGCTCAGTGAGGGTGAGAAACAAGGCAGAATTGAAGCTTGCCAAGCTGACCGGCACTATCGAAATCGGTCAACAAAAAGTACATCGGAAGCTTCTGTTCCGTGAGGCACGGTGAAGGGCCTACAATGCAGTTGAATGGACTCTGTGAGAGATTGCATGCGATGAGCACACGCTCGTCGGCGTTCGCTCGACACTCGATTTTCTTTTTCGCAACCTCATGTGAGCCAGCCAGAGTTGTTGGAGAGTGTACTTGTTCGTTGACCGCATCGATGCTCTTTGAGCGGCCAACAAGAAGCTTCCATGGCGACCAAGAAGAGCAGCTCTTCGAAACGACGTGCCTAGAGGTTAACGTCGAAAGACGATGGAGGAAGGAGTTGAGTCAGTGGACGCCAGCTGTGGAAAGATGGGGCATTAGTCTTATGTAGACTGGCGAATTGGTACGCATCTCGCTGTATTATTTAAGCGCTACTCACATCGAGCACGAGAAAAGGAGACAATAAAAATTGGCAGATCCCACGTGCAGTGGGAATCAAGGAATTGCGAAGCACGCATAAGGAACGTAAAATGGATTTGCGTTGCTGTCTCGCTATACCGAGTTTGGTACATATGAAGTTAACGAAACGGCCACAAGAACACCAAGACTGTGGCATGTAAACCATGCCGCTCATACACGCATGTCATGATTCTAACGTTATGATTTGTCATTTACGTTCTTCATGCAGTCGTTTTGTGCCATAGCAATTTTGGTATACATCCCTTTAAGGAAACGAGTGGCATGTAGATCATGCCGCTAATGATATGCATGTCACGATTTTCATGTTATGACCTGTCATTTATGATCGTCATGCAATCTTGTTGTGCCAAACCAATTTTCGTATAGGCTCCGTGCATTCGAGTTTTCTATGTGCGACATCAGCGCCAGAATGCACTGCCTGGCAGAGAGAAGAAGCAAAATTGGGCAGACTGTGACAGGGAAATACGCAAACGCGATGCGCGTCTCCAACTCTACAGCAGCAGCGACCGCCCGTCCCACCTTCTTTCGTTTTATTTCCTTTGAGTGAGTGAGTAGCAACTTTATTCGTAGAAGGGGCGAGGGGTGATGGAGGCTAAGCCACATAGTCTGCAAGGCTGTGCCTTTCAATGACCTCTTCAGCACGTTCCAGGACCCGTGTCTGGATGTCTCTGTCGGTGCTGGAGAGAAGGGCCTCCCATTGTTCTTTGAGACGAGCGCTCCAAACCAGCGGCAGACTGTTCCAAAGGGCGACGCCGCGAGCGTTCGTGTGGTTCGCAGCACACCCGCAAAGCAGCGAAGAAACGCGCGCGTCGCTGTCGCCTCGGTTTCCACCGTGCGCGACTGAGCCGTCCGACGAGAGCTACGTAGCGCCCTCTGGTCAGTGGACGGAGCCCATACATCCCATTGACGAAAGGGCAATATAGCGCCAGGACCGTGGCATGTAAATCATGCCGGTCATGACACGCGTGTCATTATTCTAATGTTATGACCTGTCATTTACGTTCGTCATGCTGTCGTGTTGTGCCATAGCAATTTTGGTATACATCCCATTAACGAAACGCCTGGCATGTAAATCATGCCGCCCATGACATGCATGCTATGCTTTTCATGTTATGACCTGTCATTTATGTTCGTCATGCAGTCATAGTTGCATACCAATTTCCTACACATCGCACTAACGAAACGGCCAAGAGAGCACCAAGACCGTGGCATGTAAATAATGTCGCTCATGACATGCATGTCATGATTTTCGTGTTATGACTTGTCATATACGTTCATGATGCAGTCATCTTGTGGCATGCCAATTTTCGTATGCATCCCGTCAACGAAACGCGTGGCATGTAAATCATGTCGCCCATGACATGCATATCATGATTTTCATGTTGTGACCTGTCAGTCATGTTCGCCATAATGTCATATCGGGTCATACCAATTTTCGTATACATCCCATTAAAGAAACGGCCAGGAGAGCACCAAGACCGCCGCATGTAAATCATGTCACTCATGCCATGCATGTCATGATTTTCGTGTTATGACCTGTCATTTAAGTTTGTGATGCAGTCATGTTGTGGCATGCCAATTTGCGTATACGTTCCATTAACGAAACGCGTGGCATGTAGATCATGTCATTCATGACATGCATGTCATGATTTTCATGTTATGACCTGTCATTTATGTTCGCCATGCAGTCATATTGTGGTATACCAATTTTCGTATACATCCAATTAGCGAAACGGCCAGGAGAGCACCAAGACCGTGACATGTAAATCATGTCGCTCATGACATGAATGTCATGATTTTCATGTTATGATCTGTCATTTACGTTCGTCGGGCAGTCATGTTGGGCCATACCAATTTTCGTATACACCCCATTAGCGAAACGGCTAGGAGAGCACCAAGACCGTGGCATGTAAATCATGCCGCTCATGACATGAATATCATGATTTTCATGTTATGACCTGTCATTTACGTTCGTCAGGCAGTCATGTTGTGCCATACCTATTTTCGCATACATCCCATTTGTGAAACGGCCAGGAGAGCACTAAGGCCGTGGCATGTAAATCATGCCACTCATGACATGCATATCATGATTTTCATGTTATGACCTGCTATTTATGTTCGTCAGGCAGTTATGTTGTGCCATACCAATTTTCGCATGCATCCCATAGGCAAACGGCCAGGAGAGCACCAAGACCGTGGCATGTAAATCATGCCGCTCATGACTTGCATATCATGATTTTCATGTTATGACCTGTGATTTATGTTCGTCATGTAGTCATGATGTGGCATACCAATTTTCGTAAACATCCGATTAGCGAAACGGCCAGGAGAGCACAAAATCGTAGGCGGCTAGATAGATAGATAGATAGATACGCTCAAACTCGCCGAAGTTCGCTAAGAAATGCTTCGCATTTAAAAAAAATGAAATATGGTACGGGACAGGACGAGGGCCAACTCTCCTCCTCTTCACTTGGGAGCTGGCGCCACTTCTGCCACATGCTGTAACGTTTGGTCATGTCTCTTTATTTTCATACCCAAATTGACTTTGGCTAAATGAGTGCTATGGAAGCTCATTACACATGCATTGTGGAATACTTTGAACCACTTGTATAAGTCCGTATGAAGGGCTGGGTGCTACCCACTCAATGTATTTGGCTTGTAGCTTTCCCTTTACTCGATAGATTTGAAGTGAAGAGTGATTTTTAGGGGCGAAGACCCTTAGGGCATTTGCACAAATGCACTTGGCAACTCGTTTTTCAATTGCTCTGTTGGCCAAGCACCCATAATTTTTGTAATGATAGTGGCTGCCTGTGCAGATAAGTAAGTGTCTCAAGAAGCTGTTTTTTGGGGAGGATGAGAATCTGCGAAGAATAAGGTGCTCTGTCTTCCTCAGTCTCTTCACATGAGCAAATAGCGTTGTCAGTTTTTCTCATCCCATAAAGGGAGTTTTCAATACAGCCAGTTCCCAGTTCCCGCAGATGTGCTAACCCCAAACAGAAGGTCAAACTTTATTCCAGGATCAGCACTAAATAACCGGGAGCTCTGTGCAGTATTTACAAACCAACTTTCCTCGGACAACCGCTTTTATAGTTCATTCAAAAAATATTCTCCATGACTGGGCTCCGGAAGGAAGGCTGTCAATAGTTCAATCAATCACTGCGCGAGCCATGTCATGCGCGGTGACATTTCCTACTATAGTGGATTGACCTGGAATCCACTGGAAAATTGTTTCGTGATTAACTCGCTGTGGCATGCGTTTGCTGTATTTCGCATGGCAATTGGTTGGTTGCGTTTCGCAGGCTGATTGTTTTCACGCGTAGCAATGGCTAGCGTCTCATGCCACTCATATTGTTCCGTATGCGTATAACGTAGTGTTGAACTGCTTCTCTGAAGACATGTTTCACTGTCGTGTGATGCCAATATCTCTGACAGATGGATCAGCGACGTTTTTCTTTATATTACAATTAAGCGAAGACAATGAGCCGAAGGAGTTCACTTGGGCATTTGCTCCTGAGGAACTCATGCCGCAAGGCTTTGCAACACCAAAGTCTAGATCACCTGCAGACTGAACACTTGGCGCTGTAGCGCATGTGCATATGCGCAGCCAAAGGAAGCTTGTCCTGCCATGGGATATTGTCGCCACATATAATTGCGTTGGCTCGTACTAGAGCAACAGGTGTGTGTAGCTTGCGTAGTACAAGTTTTCCCGTTGAAGAGCGCTCAGGCAACACGCAAAAAAAGATAACAGGAAGATAACGTCCCCTTGCAACAGCTGCGTGGTTGCACAAGCTGGGTGTCTGTAAAGTCCCTATATATATATTTTTTTTTCAAAGCGTGAAATCTAGGGACTGCAGGACAGAAAAATATTCGCGTTGCTTCTGTTAGTACGATGACAACCCAGCAGCGCCTATGCGTCTGAAAGTGTTTTTGGTTAATGATGATTCGGCTAAGGAATGGGAGGTATTTTATGCAAGCGTTTTTGCGAGCATAGAAGGATGGTCATGTGGGCGAGTTGGAACTGATTATGCATATTGATGGTCAGCGGGAAACACGAGGACAAAAGAAGGAAGGGACACAAACCACAGCGCTGTGGTTTGTGTCCCTTCCTTCTTTTGTCCTCGTGTCTCGCACTGACCATCAATTTGCGAGCATGCCTCAGCATCAGCGTGATTAAGGGAAACGGAATGAAAGAGTAGCCTATCGTCCGGTTGCGTCCATTATGGTTCACGGGCCTTGGAAATCAGGCCACCAAATGTATGTAGCTATGGTTATTGCCCTAGCATTTCCGTAATCTATTCGGCCGGAGTACTTTCTTTGCTCCGAAGACGGGTTAGAAGGTGAGCGCGCTTGTCGTGTGAACTCTGGGCTGGCGTTCGCCAGTTTCCCAGCTGTTGTGAACAGCACTACCAGGTTTTTACGCAAGCAACCGGCGCTATGCACTCCTATACATACTGTTCGTTTTATTTCTCGCCATCGCTATGTTTTCACTACGCCTCCAAATAAATGTTCTCGTGTCATGTTCTTCTCTGACACATTATCTACGTACACGTGTAAAGAAGATTGAAGAGTAGGTGTATCTACCGCATTGGTAAACACTCTGAGTTTGTAACATAGCAGCAATTTGCCTGGCAGATTGGCACCCTATAGCTGTACGCACATCCTTGTTCCAGCGTGTTCAGGACGGTCCAGTGATAAGACGGTGTATTGTAGTGTGTAGGGTGCAAAGGTGCTCTTTTATGACCCAGATCGGTGCAAAATGTTAAGAGCGTACTTACATGCAACAAAGTGCAGGCACCGCTTCCACCCGTGTTACCCGCAGAATGGGGTTAGAAATATTTCGAGAAAGCATTCAGACTGTGAATACTTGCCACAAATCCACCGCAAGATCTTCAGGTGGATGTCATCTTTACTTTATTTGTTAAAACAAGACGTAGTAGACAACGGCGCAAGAAACTTGCTTGGTTGATGACCTAGCACGCCTAAAATTTATACAGGAGCGGAGTATCTACCTGTTTTAGCGCATTTCTTATATCTGACATATTCATATTATTCAACAGCTGAGCGAATTAAATACACAACGTAACCACTCGATGCGGGTATTTCAGTAAATCAAAAAAAAAAGATATTGCTTTCCACGTTCCTGTCGTCCAGGGCATGCAAAATTAATGATAAATTTCCTGAATTTTAACACAAAATTAAAGAGCAACGTTATAATCTATAACTGAAATAACTGCGGTCACTGGCCAAGGAGAAAACGCAGACACGTTGCGATACCAGTACGGGTGTTCGTCGATCGGATCAAGGTGCTCGGACAAATGAAGGAACTCTTACGGGTTCCGAAAGGTCTCTGTGTGTCCATCTTGCTTAGTTCAGTGATCGTATCAGTATCATCTTTCTTGAACAGACAAACTGTCGTCGAAATCTTGACTTCTGGATCTCCGTCGATCCTAACCACATAACCAGGCCTGTGTCATAGTGACTCGAAGCACTTGGTGACGCCCTGGCAGATGGTGGGTGTTAACTCTAAGGGGATCGTCAGCACCTGCAGGAAGTGTACCGAGCGCATCCTCCAGGTTCTGACAAGAGTTCGCTTCAATAAAGTCACTAGATATTTCGCTTTCTATAAAGAGGCAGAAAATTATCTAGGGAATTTAGCGTTCACTACCCGGTGCGATTATGGCCCACTAGCTCGGAACTCCAAAGCTGAGCGGCTCAGTGTGTTGTCGGAAGCCAGCTGTGTATCTGATATTGGAAACCTTGGATGGCCACAAGTTGCCCTAGCCATTCGACCGGTA
Source organism: Hyalomma asiaticum (assembly GCA_013339685.2). Lineage (NCBI taxonomy): Eukaryota > Metazoa > Arthropoda > Arachnida > Ixodida > Ixodidae > Hyalomma > Hyalomma asiaticum. The sequence continues at coordinate 95,876,606 of CM023484.1, read as the reverse complement.
GATAGGTGCCCCCAAATAACAAGCAAAAGTTGTGGCGGTGTTGCCATCCCACGGTGAAAACTTTAGATGAGTAAGTTACTTTAAACCTCTAAGAAAAGTGGGCTGTGCATTTAAGTTTACCTGTCTATACGTTATTAGCGATATGGTTACGGTTCTGAAAGCGTAGGTACAACTTACTTTTAACTGAGCGGCCGATATATTTTTATCGTGTTTTTAATGCAGCTGCAATACTGGGAGTCTAAATCAAACACGCAGTAATATATCCTTCACTAAGCTTCCCCATTCATCCCACGTAGGTGCCTCTTGGCCCTCGTGCGTGTTACCTCATTTACCGCAATTTACCGCACCATGCTCGCTACGGGAATCCTGCATAGCGAGGGTAGCCGACCTCGCAGGCTGGTCAAGTGTATCTAATGTTTGAAGTGGCAAATCTTTGCTGAGGCATGAGCAATGTTTTGTCCCAGCACTACTCTCTGCAAGAGAGAGTCTGTGCTTATTTCGCGTGCCGTCATCAGTGCATTTTCGGTGTAAGTTATCAATATTTTGTGAATTCTGTCTTCCTTGGCTGAGACGCTATAGCCGCAGCTTCTACTTTTGTTTATATATTTCTTTCTTTTCGACCAGCAGCTATTACAGCGCTTACGGTGACATCGAACCGTTCTGGCGACCGCTCTTCAACTGGCGTGGCCGCAGCTGATAGAATGTCTTGTATGTAATAATCGGAGTTTTGCTAAGAAAACGACGCTGCTTCTGCGTGCCTTGTCGGGAGCGCACCTCAGCGACTGTGGGAGGGTAAGGGAAATAAACTGCGGGAGGGCATGGGAAAGGAACTGTCAGCTCCTTTCCCCTGCTCTCTCACAGTCGCTGAGGGGCTCCTATATATGGGGTTCTTTAACGTGTACCGAGAACCAGCGGCACGAGGAAATTGTCTACATTTTCAATGCAGAATTTTGGCCTCCATTGAAAATTTGACCTTTGGGGCCACGTTTTTTGAGTCCACAATCAAGCACCATGAGAGCTAGACCACTTCGGCGAACAGGCTCCTGCATATGTAGACTGATAAAAATGGCATAGATTGGTCGATACACGATTGGCCTTACACGATTCTTCGATACAGTACGTAGTTCCTTTCAGAACGTGAATGTGTGGAAAAAGAGAGGAAACTCCCCTACAACACCTCTGACTCTGCTGTCGTTCGTTATTTCATTTATTTAAACCGAAAGTCTTAGTGACTCTTCCACCCGCAGGTCTTGCGCCAGAAAATTTGGTCCGTACTTCCGCAGCTTTCCCGTGGATCGCAACAGTTTTACCGCTAGATTTCTCAGCGTTCCTTGGCGTTTGGTACAAGTGGGACGGCTCAAAGCAGGGTCCCTTGCGCTGCTACGAAAGCGAATCTGGAATGTAGCGCTTTCCGCATACAACGTGGGAGTTTTCCCGACGCGTGCAGCTGCCAACGTTGGCTCCACACGTTGCTCTAGGAAGGGCTTTTATTCAACGAAGTATTTTTTTTTTGCTGCATTTCCCTAGCATTTGCAGAACCTGTTCAAGTCTCCATCATATATAAGAGGCACAGATGTGGTTGAAGTAAATAGTCGTCCTTCGCAAAACTTTGGTGGGTAGCGAAGTCTGAATCAGTAAGTCATATAGAAATATTTAAGTGTTAGCGGTTTTCCTACACACACACACAAAAAAAAAACAATGCTAGTGAAAGTTCAAGTTAAAACTTTGAAACATGAACGACATGCTGCCACGTAGGCACACCCTGAAATCCGTATGAAACTCTCCATAGCAATAGACCAGGTTCATGTATTGAAAGTGAAATGGGGAAAAGCCATCAGAATCTTCGCAGATAAGTAAACGAATCTTATGGATTCCATGTTCACCTGCACAGGACAGACACAACACCTTCAATAGAGGTAGTGATGAAGAAGTAGAAACAACGAGTGTAAAAGGCAACTGTCATGACAGGCTTGCGAGACACAATCTTAGAATAAAGTGGCCTGAGAAGGCGCTATGGCGATCATTTGCCCCCCTAGGATATGTAACATATTACGCTTGAAGGTTTCATGACTGTGACAACCTATGTCTTGCAGCGTGAAAAGTATATCACATCAAGTTCAAAGTTCAAAGAAGGAACCACTTGAAGCTTCGGGGAAGTGTAGTGGCTGGCGTTATAGACGTGGAAGGGTCTTCGCTGCATACTGCAGCTGTATCCGACTATAGGAATCGTTAGCAGGTCACTTTCCGCTGTTCCTTCCGCTAATATTTCCCTTCCCTTTGAGATACCTTTATACTTCGCACAGCTGACCGGCGTTCGGGTGTAAGGAGCGTGCACTAATTACGACAGTCAATGAAATTACGAATTCGCTCCTTTCTTCTTCCGTTTTTTTTTTTTTTTTTTTTTTGTTGCTACTACGCTGGGTTTCGAGTGGCTGCCGAGTCATTCTCTGCTGAGAATAAGCCTCTAAATATGTCCGCGGTATGTCTTAGTACACGAGTGCGATGTATTCTGCTTGCTATTTCTCTTTTCAAAGAATTTCCAAAATCAGTACACCAAACGATGAGTCTTTCGAATATCATTTCTTATTATAATGCAGTACACTACCTCCCTATCAGAAAGGTAGTTGCCTTAGAGGGTATGTTGCCATAATTTTCAGTGGTTGATCTGTTACTTAAAAAGCAGGTTTTATTATTTATATGATAGATTACGATACATCAAACAAAAAGTTATATAAGGGCAATATTGGAAACCGTTGTGTGAAAACAAAGACCTCTCGAATGAGGAAATGTTTGTAATATAATTTAGCTAGAAATATATATATCTATTACTGCATCTAGCCGAAAACACGCCGAGCAAAAGAGTAAAACAATGCGTGGATAAGGGTAAAATCTGCGTAGTACCCGACATGCCGAAACAGCGACAAACGCAACCTGTTGAGATTTTAGATCTGAGGTGAATAAAGCGTAACCATATTGGACTAAAATAAGCATGCCAGTTAAGTAGTCGGTATATTTATTGCTCCGTTAATTCGCACATATACATGCAAATTTCCACAAACACGAGTACTCTTGTGCTGCTAATTTTTACTAATTAATTAATAACATTTGCTGAACTCGGAGACACCCCATCTGTACTGAAAGTTCGTCTGCAAAAGACACTTTTTGGTTCTTGAGCCCTGCAGCCTGAATCTATGAATAATCTTTCGGCACGTGCAGTCTGAACGTTTAGCTCTAAGAAAAGAATTGCGCACAGGCACGTGAACCGTCCGTGAACGTATGCGAATTTCTTCCGAACCATCGCTGACCTGGCATCGAATCTGAACGTGGTGTCTATACCTAGATGCGCGGGCGTAGATGTGAGGCGCCTTCTGCTCGGCCCGTCCTCGTATGTAAACGCCGACGATTTCTTTCACGTCAAGGCAGCCATGGGGCAGTAAAGCAGAGTAGAGTCTCCCAGAAAAGGTTCCTGCCAGAAACTTGGAGGGTCCATGAAACGTTTCTTTTTTTTATATTGTGTCACTGATTAGACAACACAATTATGAAATCGTTCGCACCATAAATAAAGCGAAGCACCATGCGCTAAGGCAGCTATGGGCTCATTTTTGTCGCCTTCCTCCTTACCACTGCTGTCCCTACTCAACGCTATCAGCTGCGGAGTGCGGGCTAGCGATGACTGCGCCCGTGTCAGCCGCTCTGCCGAACCATCCGCAGCGACATAGCGTCCCGTTATCTTTAGAGGTCGCCAACCTCGGCAGTGCTAGCCTCTTAATACAGCGCCGACGACTCGTGTGTATGCCGCCAGATGCCGCGACGATACGATTAGCTGAAACGAAGGAGCACGTTGTAGGAGCATGTTGTTCGCAGTTAGGTTAAGAAAAAATACGTCCACGTCACTGGTTAGAGGCCAATAAGCGGCCTATCCATCTATCGTTCGATGGCGGGGGCGTTTGAAAACGCCTTTTGGCGAGCCGCTTCGGTCTTTTGCGATGCGGGTGTTGAAAAACTTATTGTAAATTAAGCATATTACGCAGAGCGCTGAAATCTGTTCTCTAATGATCCTAATGACTCGCTCTACCGGATCACTGTGTTTGTACGACATGTTCAAAACCGTTTAAAGGTCCCTTTACGCAGAGCGAAAATCACGAAGGGACATGGAATAATGACTGAATAGAAGCGGAGCCCTAAACAAGAAATCTCTCATCACGAAATGCCTACTCGAAAGCAAAGAAAGCCCCATTTGCGCTAACTCTGTCTCCTAAGTGTGGCACCTGGCAGGATTAGTAGCTATGACAGAATAACAAAGCTGACGACTACAGAAGCGGCTCCTCATGCCACGCACAGTGCAGAGACTGCTACACCAACCATACGACGAGTCACGCGCGTTATGTTTCAGCCGCTTATACCGTGCATGAAAGTATAACAACTAATTAGGGCGGTTCATCGTTTTAATTTTCACAGGAAGTGCATGCGTGCTCTTTAGTTAACACGTAAGAATCAGCTCTAAGATGCAGCGCCATTCCCAGGTGTAAGGCCACACGCCGACGTATTTAAAAAAATGCAGAATAATGTTATGCCGTAGCTATCTGGTGTCCTTACAGACATTGCAATGAGCCAGAATGTGTTCTATGTTGTATGTATCACTGCTAAAAAAGTCTATAACTTATATGCATACGGTTTATGTCTTGTATATGTTACAACAAACAGCTGAAAGATTTTTTTTGGACGCTGTCACAGCGGGCGCTATATTAATATGAAGATAGGATTTGCGACGGGATTGTTCATCTCCAGCCTAAATGCTGGAATTTTGATATGTCTTGATGTCTTGTATGCTGTGTAATTCATTTTGCCATGCTTGATGAGCGTTACATTTCTGAGTATCTTCTGTAGCTGTCACTCGAAGAGTAACACTCATTGGTCGTCCTACTGACACTCAAGTACGTATTTTACACGAACTACAAAGGTCTGTAGACGCAATTGAGCTGAACATCCTCAATAAATTTTACATTCATACGGCGCTGTTCAATGAGGCGAGAGACATAGATACTCTTTAGAGTCTGCATTCATGCCCCACTGACATAGATATCGGCGTCATGGATGCGAAGAAATAAAATGGGTAGCGATATTAGGGACTTTCTTCTTGTCTCTTTTTTTTTTTTTTTGCAGCGCATTTACTAAAAGGCGAAAGGGCAAGCAAGGAGTGCTCTGCGGTACATTATTCTGTTAGTATATATGCTGCAAAATACTTTCATAATTCACTGCTACCCGCTCGCCCGTGCTTCTATAGTTTAGCGGCCACGCATCTTTATTACATGTAGGGAAAGAAAAGGCCGCTTCTGGGCATCGTTATAACGTGGTTCGACTACCGTTTCGGGTTGCTTGGGCTTGGTTGAGGAGGTGTTTTCAGTACTGTAAAGACAAATGCCGACATTAAAGAGGCTGTGCACATAAGCCTCACTGGTTGTTCCACATCGCATGCCAGACACTTTCAGATTGCCTACACTGTCACCTAGTGATAAGATAACGGAGACGAGACCACGAATGTTTATTTATTTATTTATTTATTTATAAAATACTGCAGACAAGAAGTCCAAGCAGGGTGAGCAGGGTATCGCGCGTATACCGGAAGAATTCAAGGAAATGAGCAGGGAGGTTAACAGGAAAGACGTCTGGTTTGCCAGTCAACGACGAGGCGTAGGGAAAAGGGAGTGAAAAGATGAAAGTTGGAAGGAGGAAACTGACAAGTTATGCATTGATGCGCACCTTACTGTTTTATAGAGGGGAGATACCCTCTTTGTTTTATAGAGGGAGGTGCCTCTTTGATTCGTTCATGCACGGACGACTTTCGTCTCTCGGCTCAGCGTACGGGCGTTCTCGCGGTGCTATACCATGTCGAAAACTACATTGCAAGGATACTTTAACACGATGCGGGATTGCAAGGAGATCGAGCAAGATTAGCCAAGTTATAACCGCAAGTATGTCATTTACTTCGGAAAAGTGTGAAAGTCACCGCTCAACGTCAGCAAACAATCACGCCGAGTGAATGACGAGCCATCACGTCCCAGCACTTTCGAAACACGGCGTCAGCAAGGTTGTCTTTTGCTTTGAAAGCAGTGCCGTCGCTTACCCTGCAGCCCATAGTATCCAAAACGTCGGCAAAATTTTGCTTCTTCATCTCTTGCTGACCTGCTTGCAGCCGAAAGCGCAATTCTTCTGAAATGTACGTGCTTCCTTCGCTGAAACCACAGTTGTTTTATTTTTCCGAGACGGTCAGGAGCGCAATAAAAAGAGGAGGCAGCGGGGTGTCTTTCCATAAGAGAGTTCTCTTACATGCAAGCTAGTACAGTTCTCGTCTGGCCTGTATGCGACTGAGGGCCAGTACTTCCAGCATGCTTGACATTCGTGTCGTACTCGTATGGGTCATTGTGGCCATTTTGCCAGGTAGGTCCCCCCCCCCACCCCACCATTTTCTGTAGACTAATAATGCTGTGGTATTTACATTCATCGTTGTCCTGATAACAACGCAGGCTTCTCTAGTGAATGTACGCGTTGTTGCTAATTCAGAAAATGAAACGAAACTCTTATCGGTAAACTCAGACAAAGGGGAAATTTTTTTCATAAACATTAAGTTTGTCGTCGTGTTTCTTGCATCATAGAAAGAAAAAATATATTATTGCTATTAAAACGGTTAGGTCGTGCATTTTTTTTTTCAGCGCGCAATTGCTTATAGGGAAGCATGTTGTAATGTGCCGGAAATATTTCGCATGTTATAAGAAACAAATTCCGTACCTTCAATATCAGCGCTTAAAAGCCGAATTTTGTCCACTTACATTTTAAGAAGTATATATATGAGCGAGAAAAAAATGTGGGGCGGCTATGCACTAGTGGTGCCAAGTCTCGGGATACACTGCAGCTGGTGGCGTTCCCTTGTTCCTTTCCCCCTCCTCACATTCACATCCCTTTCGCTTTCCTTGCTACACTATACTGTACAAGAGTCTGCACTTTACCTTATCCGCTCCTCTTCACCCTGACCTTCGTTTTTCACCTCTTGCTATACTATACTGCACATATCTACGCTATCTTTCAACCCTTCCTCAATTCCTGTGCTTCCTCCTCAAACTCAGTTCTCTTTCCCGCCTTTTGCTATGCTCTTCAAGGCTATGCTATGTTTTACTATTTTCCCTCCTCCTTACCTTACCTCGCCATAGCATGCAAGGTAATGAATGTTAGAAACGCCTTCACGTTTGGCCCCGCCACGGTGGTCTAGTGGCTAAGGTACTCGGCTGCTGATCCGAGGGTCGCGGGACCGAATCCCGGCCGCGGCGGCTGCATTTCGATGGAGGCGAAATGTTGAGGCCCGTGTGCTGTGCGATGTCAGTGCACGTTAAAGAACCCCAGGTGGTCGAAATTTCCGGAGACCTCCACTACGGCGTCTCTCATAATCAGAACTGGTTTTGGGACGTTAAACCCCACATAACAACAAACAACAGCCTTCACGTTTGTGTAGTAGTGAGCGGATGGCAGGAGATGAACGCAAGAAGTGCTTACGCAAATTCCGCGCATTTCATGGATGTGCATGCGTACTTATTTCCTGATGATCGTAGTTCTTTGCTCGCAGTATACGGGCGAACGAAAAGCTTTCGCAGGAAGGTTGTCAGAGTAACTGCTGTCCTTGCTTTTTGTGCGCTCATTTTTGCGTGTGTTATGTAAGAAATGTTTATCTCCCGAATAAGGTTCGTTGCATGGTAAATTCTCTTTATTTATGCCCGAACACGATCATTATAAATAAACTTGATATAGCCGTATTTTTGGGGTATATACAAAGAATAATGAAGTTATATACCTTCTTTAGAAGCGCGTAACAATATTACGCCGTTTATGTGGCTGGCATCGCGAATTCGTACATTTGATTCAATAGGCAACTTTCACAGTTCCTTGCTCTATGCGCGAAATAATAGTGTCCTCGCATATACGCTTTCAGATGTTTCTACCCAATGACGTATCATGATGCCTGTATTTCATGTTTACTTTTTTTTTTTCAGCGCTGTCACACCCCCTTCACAGCAGGTCCACAAAGCTGATACGAGTGCGATGTTACCCGGTACGGTCACCCTAGTTTCAAGTATTTCTTTCGCAACCATAATATTGTTTCTGGTTTTGTGCCTCATATCAACGAAACAGAATCACCGAAAATTGGGTAGAGCAGATAGAGACAGGGTGCTATTATTATTTTTTTATAATACTGAGCGAACTCCTGCTTTTGACGGCACTGACGAAGTAAAATAGCGCAATGCGAGATATGTTTCGGAAAAGAATTCTTCAAATTAGCGCAGGTACTTCGAAAAACACTGAGGCGGTGTGGTTGCTGCATCGTAATGTAAAGTGCGTGCAAGGAGCACCTTCTGTTAAAAATGACTCATTATTTTTCTAGACATTTAATGGCATTTTATAGCTTTGGCGGTAAGTTGACACTTCGACAAATAGTAATAAACTAAACGCACACAGAGAAACTGGATAATATTCTTATGTACTGCTCGTTATACATTCAGGCTTCTCAGACACTATTCATCATGCGCGCAAAAACAAAGGGTGGCTAACGTGCTGATTAAACTAAGAAGACATCGGTAGTATTAGCTATTTTTTATACGCGCATTCGCTTGCTTAACCTAGTTCTTTAATGCTCGTTATACATTCAGGCGTTTCCGCATCAGCTCTACTCAACATACGCACAACAGAAATGGGGTGGCTAATGCGCTGATTAAATTACCAATACATCGGTAGTATTGGTATATTTTTATACGAGCGTTTGCTTGCTTAACCTCTTGCTATCAACGTTAACCTCGTAGAATGCCTTCTTTGAACACGAGGTGACCTAATATTGTGAGCTTGCGCGCGCCCGAAAGAGCATTTTTTAAGGTCGAGGCCCCATGCATCCCAGCCGCCAATACGACTTCACGTCTGGTACACCATGTTCACTTACTCAGCACCTCCACCAAAAGTAACTGGCTGCTTATTGCTTACGAGATATTTCCTCAAGTAGGACGACAAGCTGGCTTTATTAGAATCGTCCGAGCTCAAACCACGCGAACGTACGCGCCTTCTTGTAGGCGCTGGCACCGAGCTGCGGCTGGTGTGCTTCAGTTCAATATCAATTATTCTAAACCGCTTCATGATCCGCTCCGCTCACTTTCTGTCTTTTAAGTTACAACTATATCATTTATTCATTCCATAACATGTTCTGTGGTTCGCAATTTCAGCTCGAGTTTCTTGGTTAATTTCCATATTTCTGAGCTGTATGTTAGTACAGCAGAATGGAGTGGTTTTACAAATTTTGTTTTGGCCACAGCGGTATACTTCCAGCCATAATCTGGGAATGCCAGCCGTATATTATCTAGCCTAATCTTATCCTTCGGCTAACTTTCTTTTTGTGAGTTAGTTGTCCTGTTAGCAACTGTCCCAGATAAAAGTACTCTACTGCACGTCGTAAAATATGGTTGTCAATTTTGAAAATATCCGCTTGAGCCAAGCGGTTGAGCGTTATTTTGCTTTGCTTGTCTATTCGCATTTAGTCCTACTTCAATAGTTTTTGTATTTTTGTTATGAATCAATGGTCGGTGCTGAAACTCTTGAAATCGCCTGCGAACCTTAAATTCCTCAGATATTCTTCGTCAATTTTCATTCATATGTACTCACTGTCTAGCTGCCTAAACTACCGCACGCCTGCAGTGAAAAGCACTTACGAGAACGTATCACCTAGTCTGAGTCATTTCCTGAGACATTCCTTGCTTTTGTTATGGAGGAGAAGACTTGCTGTGCAATGTTCGTAGATATTATAGCTTTCTCGTAAGTGTCAGGTACCCTTTCTCGTCGTAACGCTTCTAAATCTGCTCGCATTTCCATTCAGTGCAGTACCTCTTCATACTCTACAAGAGCCCTATAAAGGGACGTGTTACAATGAGCATATTCCTCAATTACTTGGTTGATAGTACAGTGGTCTTCTGTTGTGGAGTACCCTTTCTTGAAACCAGCTAGCTCGCTAGGTTGATTAAGGTGGAGTGTTTCTCTTACTTAATTCGACATTACTTTCGTGAATAGTTTGTTTATTACTGAAAGTAGGGTAGTCTTTAATTCTTTACGACTATTCGGTCTGTTCTTTTTTTCTCTCTTTTGTGTATAAACTTTATATTGCCATTTTTGAAGATATGTGCAAGTAGTTGGTAAATCAGGTGCCCTGGGGTATATTCTAAAGAGCGAGACAGGGTTTTTTAAATATTGTCTCTGCTCCGTCCTTGATCAGTCCGACTGCTATGCCGCTTTCACCGCCAGCTTTTCTACGAAACCTGCCTAGTACAGCTTTTCTCACGCCTTCTTTAGAGACACATGGAAATTCATCGTTCTCTTCCACTCTGCCTTCTATTATGCTTGAGTGGTCTCTTCAAGAGCTGTAGACCTCCGAGTAGAACTCGTCTGTTACCTTCACTATTTCATTAAAGTTGTTTGTGATAACATTGTTCTGCTTCTCTTCTACTGCATGCATTTTGTTTTGTCCTAGGCACAGCTCCCCTTCTACCGTTTTTATGCTCCTATCTTTTACACCACAGTTTCTTCTTCTTTTTGTGCGTGTGTATTATTTCCTCTATATATCTGTATAGCTTTCCTGGCTAGGTTAAAATGCCCTGCTAATGCTATTTTATCCTATACGATGGTTGTTTTCAATAGTTGGCGTCTCTTTATTAAATCTTTAGTGGTTTGACGCAGCTCACTGCCATCTTGCGTTAATGCTTCACCTGCAGTTTTGGACGCTGTTTCCGAGCTAACGCTGGCTATGGTTTCGTTCAGTTCTTCCTATGGTTCTCTTGACCCTCTAAGGTTTTAAATTATTCGCCAGAGCAAACCTCAATTCCGCCGCGATGGCTTCGTCTATGCAAAAGCAGCAGGTATATTTTATCGACCGCAAGTACTACAGCTCAGATTTTTTTCTCATTTCTTGTACGCCGCGGTGTAATGTAGGTCGAATGACGAAACGGAAGGGGGCAAGGTCTTGTTTTTTACTTGTTAGAAACAACTTAATGAGCCAACAGACAATGAAGCCTAGGAAAGCATAGGGGAAGTAACTATAGTATTGTCATTGGGGAGTAAGTATAAATGAATTAGAGTGGCCGAAAAGACAAACCTCCCTTCCGTGAGAATCGAACCCACGACCTTCGGGTACACATTTTGCATGGGGATATACGTTTTAGCAAATGATTTCCTGAATATCTCAAGATACGCAAATTTGCTGTTTGTACAGAACGAAGTAATTCAATGTGCGTGTCGCTGCTGGTGTAACTTTTCCATGAGAATTTTAAATTTACGGCGACTTATTGCTCATTTTCCTTCTCTATTGCATGTATTTTTACGTCAGTCTTCATTCCACTGGTACAAGATTGCTTTGTTTCGCAAACTAAGCTAGAAGTTCAAACTGACGATGACACCGCCGATGATGATGACGGCGCCGATGACTACTACGGGGACAACGCAGAAGAGATTAACGACGAAAGTGACGAAAATGAAAAACAAACCACCACCGTCACCTATGCTGCTACGACCACACCAACTGCAACATTGGGAGATCTATCAAAGTCTACAAAGGATACTACAAAACCTTCGACTGCCCACAGCGTACCGTCCACGGCAGTTACCCTTAAAGGGACTAGTGACTACCAGTATGCGACGACTCCACTTTTCCCATCCCAGAGTGACATAAAATTAATCACGACCTCTACTCAGCAAAATGGGACGTATGGGCCTTCGACTACCTCTTCTGCGCCATCACGAGGCGAATCGAAATCCTCAAAGCCCACGACATAAGCGCACCAAGTATAAGATACAAACAGTGGAGGAATGAAACAAAAGAAACATCGGCATATATTGAAATGTCTGCGAGAAGTGGTTCTGCACAAGAGATGCCAACCGCTAAAGCAGAAATGTGAAAGTGACTGTATTATTGTTCTTTTTATAAGCAGCGTTTCGTTTTTCATGTGTTGCACTGTCTATGAATAAGAATTTATTTCGTAGAGCAGTTTGCATAGATTGTTTATTTTTAATACCTGTATATTCTGTTACATTGTACCATTATTAACGCTTCCACTTGCAATTCATACTTTCGGCTTTTCTAACCCATGTAATTTTGTTTTGGTGTTCTATGATATCCTTAACGAACGCCCCCTTGTAGTGTCTAGAAGTTAATTAGAAACACCAGTTATCTTAAAAAGTATTAGGGCCTGGGACCTAATCTGAAACGTATGTCACCTTGAATAAAAGCGATACTGCGGCATTGCATCAATGTTGAATAAAATGAAAGCACAATGCGGCCGCTTTAATACCGTATGTGTCAATATGTAATGAGTTTTGTTCTTTTTGCGTACATGAATAAAAAACACAAGAGAAAAGGGACAGCACAGATACATGCCTACTGCGTATTTCAACGAATAAGTGAATGCCTTTGTGATTTTTTTCTTATATCATTTTATTTAATGGATAGGTGCATTAAATATCGATTCTTATGGGCAAATACACTGAACATTCAAAGAAATACCGTTTAAAAGAAGAAGACCAAGCAAAAAAAATTCGTGCCATTGCCATTCACAGCTTGATATCTCAATTGCGGTAAGGAGATTCAGTAACATTTGCGATATCGAAATAGGAGCGTCAGGTAACATCGCTTGCGCAGACAAGCCTCCTCAGGCACCTGTGCTCACCAAGCCGCCGGCGTCAAACGGTTACCTGCATAGACTCGGGCTTTGTACAAGGAGACTGGACGTGCCAAGCCACAGAAACCGTGCTGCCTATAAAAAAACTAAGCGCACGTACGGAACCCTTTGAAAATACATCGGCTGGTATGTGGCTATCTCTGACAAGAAAGCGTGCAAATTTTCCCTCGCATATTATCGTTCCGTACGAAAACTGTTTCTGAAGTGTCCTTCACGATTTAACAGCGGAGGTTTAGGGGCCCACGAGGATCGCCGTTAACGATATACCCGATGTATGCTCTCACAAGAGCCCACCCTCTCTTCTACTTGACTCGTTCTCCACACCCAAGCTCTGAGGCTGAGCCTACTATGCACTCCTACCCTCGGCCCTCTGCTACATCGCACCACATCGCACAGCGATTACGTGGAGGGGAATGCTAAAACAGGTGACAAAGTAAAAAGGAAAGCAAGAAAAATAAACGAGAAGCCAACCGATACATGCTAGCGATTATGCGAAAGAAAATATAGAAGTAGATAAATAAATAACTGAATAAGGAATGGAAAGAAACAAATAAAGAAATAAAGGCTTCGTGTTGCCGGCCAAAAAGGTTTGGTTTTGCAGGTAGGAAATGCTGACCCGCGCAGGCCCTCCACAACGCACCCACCACCTTGCGGCTAGCCCAACCCTGCACAAAAGCACAGCTCCGCTTCTTGACGTGTGCACCGTCGAGCATCCTCGAGCGAGAGTGAAGCTCGCGATTAACTCGGGATGGATCATGTAACAGGGAAGCAAATGCAACACGGGACTGCAAGGCTTCCGAGATTTTGCGGAGTTCTCTAAGCCCACTACTGAGCTTAATGGCCACGCTTACACGTACCGGGAGTGCCGTTCCTTGTGTCTTATGCTCTGCCGAAATAGCTGCGGTTGACGCAGTGCTTAGCTAAATTTCTTCCATCGCTGACCCTGCCGCTGTTGCCACAGGGGCTGCGCTCTACAAATGGCGGGTGCAAAAGTCATCGAGGACGCCATCGCTATGCATATACTGCTTCCTAACGTCAGGCTACTGTAGAAACGGAAATGAGCTTGAAAACCCCTATTGTAAATTAATTCTTACGATGCGGTGACGCTCACCAATGCATATTCTAGCCTGTGAAATGTCCTTTAGTTTGACGTAAAACAAGGTCAACCAAAAATTCCCATGTCACTGCTCCTTTAAAGCGATGGCTACATGTGCTTTGATATTATGCGCGATACAGCAGGGTAAGTTGACGTACCTTTTTAGGGGCGAAGCTCCTCTTAGTCTAACCTTGTCACGCGTCAGGCGTCAGTCGTCAGGCGTCAGGCGTAACCCGCGTGCTGGGAGGCACGCGCTCGCCCTAGGCGTTCGCCTCGGCGCGTGCCTCTCTCTCTCTCCCGGCACGTGCCTCTGCTGTCTTGCGAGAGAGAGAGAGAGAGACAGAGAGAGAGCGAAAGGCGCGCGTTGGCTATGGAAACGCTCTTTCTTAGAGGAACGCTGTACCAGCTCGCAAAGAAGGAGACCGCGCTCTCACCCGCGGGAGACAACGTTGGCGCAGGCAGCGTCTCCTAGCGAGCTTCTTCATTGAGAAACACCGACTGCTCGCGTTGGAGAAGCGTTCACCGGCAACCCATATATATATATATATATATATATATATATATATATATATATATATATGCAGGCACTGGATCTTGACTTGCAATGAAGTGCCGGTGAGAGATTTTACTTGTGAAAAGTTCTACCATAAGGATTCGTAGCGTGCGCGTTAACTAAATTAATCCGGAACTCGGCACGATCTACGATGAACCTCCCGAGCTTCGCCCACTCATAATCATTCACTCCGTGGATATTCTGTAATTTTTTCATTTAATGCACGACTCGATTATCAAAGTGCCTCCATGAAGGCCACTACAGCTCTTTGAGACACTGAACGAAATGAAAATACTAGTAGATGGGCAAGTCAGATTACCATAGAACACAGTGTCCGCAGAAAACGGGCAGAGAACAGGCAGACAACTGTGTAACTACTATTATATCGAGAAAAACAACGCGAAATTTCCGCAGTTGTGTTTCGTTTGGTAACACAACAAGACTAAAAATAGAAGCATTCGTTGCGAAGCCAGGTTTGCATCTTTAGGGCTAGGAGTCCGACCTCGCTCGATGCTAGTTCGTGCGAGTGTTTTTATGTGTCTGTTTATACACACTAACCAACAATTTCGGCCGGAAGGAAGTAACTGATCTACCGTCAAATTTTTACAATCACTGTCGATCTGGTTCTACAACAGCTGTGCTTATCGCGCTCTCTTGGTTATTCGAGCATAACATATTGATTAAACCAGTCAATACATGAACAAGAAATTGTTATATTCAGATCGAGCCTCTGAAGTCTGAAACTGCCAAAGAAAATTCAACAGTTTGTTATTTTTTAATTAATTAATTATGCATTTACTTATTTATGTCATGGTACCGTCAACCCTATCAGGATTGGCCTGGAATATTACGATAGAGGCATTCGTACAAACGTACCGTAAGCCTTCAGATAACTATAGCATTATACTTGTGTTTATTATATTTCATGAAAATACTGGTCCTATATTAACAGCATTTAAGAAGGACAAAAAATGGCTACCCTGCAGCGCTACTTGCCCATCGAAGTAAAATGTGCAATCGTGAAGAGCGCTTTCCTTCAGTTAAAGACGCCAGGTTGTCAAGTGCCTCGAACTCTGCAGCTGAGCTGCGACTGCACTTCGAATAAGTGGCCTTTTTTGTGAACTTTCACGGGTTGAAAATATGCTTCGCTCTGCAGGTATCCAGCACCACCGCACTAGCGACACTAATGGGGAAATGGGAAATTTACAGTGGTGTACTATTGGTTTTCAAGCAGAAGGATTAAAAAGCTAAAGCTTGGGAACCACATGGGACAATGCGGCATCCTGTGTCGTCGAATATCTCCATTTGCGATGTTTCTACCACAATGAAACTTACATTAAGTTTGCCATATGCGGGCCTATTCTTATAACGCTGTGTTTTTCTTGAAAGCGGCGCTCTTTCTGATTTTGATATAATTATTGAGTTAATATATCACCGCCCTTCTTTCGTTTTTTTTAAACAGGCCCCGTATTAACAAAAAGAAATCTTGCGATAAAAATATTCCCACGAGAACATTTCCGGAATTTCATATGGTGTACACGCTTGCGCAATAATATCTGTTATCTGGCCGATGGCAAAATGCGCGTAGGAAAGTGTAGTGTGGATTTCGTCTCACCTGGCTGTTTTCTCCTACTAGGCGCCATATTTTTTCTTCTAGCTTTCAAAGGATCCAATCGATTTCCGTAACCTCTGCTTATTGATGCACTCTGTTTCCTTCCTTCCCCCGCTCTTTCTTTCTTTCTCTTTTGAAGAAAGGGGGGGGGGGGGGGTGTCTTGCTGCGTATTTGCAGCACTGTAGGTATACAAGGTTTTTTTTCTTTATTTTTATAAAGTTTACATGAAGGTTCGTTGTTGCTTACGCCATAGAAGACACGCTGTACAGATTAACGTGTTGCCGCGGGGGGAAAAACTAGTGCGTGGCTTCTCAAAAATACAGCTGAGTAACCGCCCCTCTCTCTAAGGCTCCTAAGCAGTTTCGATGCTTCGTCTAGCACACTAATCGTCCCGAAATGCCCCGGCATATCAAAGCTTGTTCAGCCGCAATAAATGCTTCGAAATTTTTGCACATGGCGCTCGAGCAGGTGAGCCAGGCAGCTTCATTGTTCTATGACACAGCGGCGGAGCTACTTTAGGTAAATTTTATACGTGCGCTGCTGAGTTGCATGGTCAGAGCACGTCAGTACTGCATATCCATCTCCGCTGTCTTTAAATTGCACCGCATTGCCTTCCCGGGTACATATTGAAGAAATGAGCTTTAGCGCATGCCCAGCTAGCATAATATTTACTACGATCATGTTAGGTCAGGCATGACGAAAATGGCGAGGTAGTATAGGTAGAATAGGGTTATAAGTAGGGTAACGCCGTTGTATTTTACCTGATATGGAACTCAGTTATGGGTACGTAAATGTACTGATGTGTCCTACGATTACTAGCACTGGTTAATTATTAGATTACGCCCAAAGGTGTACCGGAGCCGGAGATGATTTATTGCGTTGTGGCCCATTTGCAAATGAAAACAACGAGAAACGGCGTTCTCGTGCACACAAGGGCCTTCACCCATTTTCCCCAAATAAGGGTTATCCCGCGTGCTCCAGTTTCATTAAAATTGGAGCAGGTGAATTTGTCAAGTAATGATATACGACGTAGATGGATTCACTGATAAACAAAAAAATAGACTCTACTGCTATCTGCCGGAAGTGCGCAACACGCCAAACGAGTGAGCAGTTGCTTCATGTGGAGCACGTATGCTGAGTCACATAGGCTGGCACGTCTGAGTCATGGCGTTTCGAAACATGTGCACAACGAGGAAGATTACGAAAGCAGGCATAACGCCACATGTACGGGAGAAACATGAAAGAAGACGTACACAGCCATCCTGTCCATGTGAAGCGCGGCATTTCGAAAACCTGTTCGCTCCATTATCTCTTTCGCATTTGTGATATGCTGCCGATGGTCGAATTGATTGCAAACTCAAATCACCCGCCAATTTTTATTGGCATTGTGAAACACATGATACAGCATTCGCGTAGGCAAGCACCTGTTCTGATGGAGTAGTAGAATCTTGTAACTTGGCGTTTCCAGAAAGCAAACACGCGAGAGACACCGGAACGCGAAACTTGGTAGGGAAATAGAGGTACAATCACTACGTGCCCGACTCCGCTATGATGAATGGAGTTCCCTCGTGATAAGCCTCACAAGGCAGTCAACTTTGGGACAATGGTAAAGGAAAATGTGTACGATTTCTGAGCCATATTTAGGGTGTGAAAAATGTAGAAACTTGAGCACAGTTTCATAGCGATGCGTCAGCTTCCTTATCCAACATTATAGCCATGAACGTTTCCTAAATATTTCCCGAGTGAAGTTATACTCTTTTTATTAGAAGTGTATCACTTTTGTTACAGAAAACCGAAAGAGCGAGGGATAAAGGCTCTATCTAGCATGCCCCTTACTCAGGTCCTGACCTTCCCGCAATGTGGGTTGGAGCGAACGACAGTGCAGTATGCGAGTTTTGCGACACTAACGAAACACTCGACCAACTGGTGTGCCACTCTCCGCGATGCGACGCCGGAAGGAAAACACTTGCTCACACGCCACGACAACTCGACGATCGGCCACTTTCCATGCCGATGCTGCTTGAACACCACCCGTCGGCCCACAAGGCACTGAAATCCCTTTTGCGCTTCTTCAAGACGACGGGTTTGAGCGAACGTCTGTGAATGACGGAGACATCCTACAACGCCTCTTTCGTTCTTCCCCTTCCTCCTCTCTCTCCCACTTTCCTGCTCCTCTTTCTCATTCCCCTAGTGCAGGGCAGCCAACCGGATGCCTTTCTGGTTAATGTCCCTGCCTTTCTGTTCTCCCTTTCCTTCCTTTTTGTTCAGCGAAGGAAGCTTGCACACCACGCAGAGAATTCAGGACGAAAAGCGGGAAGGAGGTTTTAACAGCGCAGGATCATAAGGCCAATATAATGAAGTAAAGGCGTAACTTAAGAAAAACAAGCGCTACAACTTATAACTGCAAAATAAAAAAAGAACACGACTCACACTTTCAGCTGGATAACCGGATGCCAAATGAAAACAGAATATTTTAACGTACCAGTCAACCTGTACAAGCACACATATGATATATGCCTTACATTAAAAAGTGGTATAGGTCATGATAATCAATATTACTGAGCATACCTATAGCGATAAAAGATGCACACAGAGCGAAAAAATCGTTACAGCGGAGCAATTAACTGCAACGGCATTCACGTATGTGTGTGTGACAAAATTTTATAGAAGGCGTTTTCTTGA
This sequence comes from Hyalomma asiaticum, assembly GCA_013339685.2. NCBI lineage: Eukaryota > Metazoa > Arthropoda > Arachnida > Ixodida > Ixodidae > Hyalomma > Hyalomma asiaticum. Next base: position 95,857,913 of record CM023484.1, on the reverse strand, counting down.
TTGTACCTAACGCTTCCTTGTTTTGTATACATAGCTTAGAAGTTTTGTTCGACAAGGATTCTATCAGATCATTTGTTCCAATGTTCAGCGGAACTCTTCAATGTCGAGGCTGTGTCGCGCGTTGGGTAATATCGTTGTCACGCAGGGGATGAGGGGTTGGGGGGAAGCACACGCTCTCTTTCCCTCGTCCAACTCTTGCCCTCAGCCCGCTGTTACATAACAGTGATTAATCCAATGTCAATGTGCGAAGTAAATGTTTAGCTCTAAGTAGCGGTTTCTATCTCCGCTGCTGCGTGTACATTTCGATGGCGCGAAAAGAAAGAAAGAAAGAAAGAAAGAAAGAAAGAAGGAAAGAAAGAAAGAAAGAAAGAAAGAAAGGAAGAAAGAAAGAAAGAAAGAAAGAAAGAAAGAAAGAAAGAAAGAAGAAAGAAAGAAAGAAAGAGAGAATGCTTGAATGAATGAATGGAATAATGAAATAATGAATGAATGAAGCGCAATAGTGCAATGTAAAGGATTCACACATGACAATTATATAACGACCAAGCGTGGTTAGCCATTATGATCAAGATCACAGATTCTTCCTGACATCAATAACTTCACAGCATGCCAATTACATCGTGCATAATTATAAAAGAACTGCTTCGCGGTTCCGGCGGTCTTCACGGTGTGGAACAGCTGACATGAATTTCGTTTGACAATGATGGCGCAACCATAATGTTCGATACACAACATACTTAAGTTCATCTTGGGAAAGGCCTAAGGGTAATTCGCAAACCTTAAGCAACCCTTCGAGTCTCTGCGCTCGCACACACAAGCAATGAATAATCTCGAAGAGAAATAGAGCACAGATATTTAGTGCAAAAATAAAAAGCGGCGAACGTTCAAACCGAGGTCTTTCATTAACAGCGGTTCTCTTTTAGGGTAACCATATCATCCGTCCCCGATGTCCACGTCAGAGCACATGGCAAAAGCGGACACTCTCTTACGCTTAATCCCTGCACTATCCATACCGTTGGGCCCAACTTAGGCCCACTAACGAACCATTTAGGTGCGAAGCACATCATGAGCCTAGGCTGTCGGCGACTAAGGTCGTCATGATCACGCTCACATACACGTACTCAAAACAGGGCCACAACTGGTGCATAATCAATCAATATCGTTCAAATTAAACTAAGATAAATCAGGACACCCTAAGAGGGTAACAGTGATGATTTGCTTATATTAAATAACGGAATTGGAGAGAATTTGCTTTGCTCTGCCGACAGCAAGTGTGACCTCATCCTGGGTCGTGTGTGTTTAGAGTCGTTGTCTCAGAAGAGATCTTAATGCATATGTGTTAATGAGCCCGGGCGGTCGCAGTCGAACGTCCATGTCGTCGTAGCTACAGTAACGGTAGCCAATTATCATCGATTCGAATGTTCCTATGGGAAACAACACTGCGTCACCGCATCCTTCTCCTCTCGCCAGGTTTCACGTTAGCGTTTCCCCCAGCATGCTGCTAGAATATATTGACTGTTCGAAGGGTAAACACAAAGAGAGAAAAAGAGCATAGCGGTAGAAAGAAACAAATGTGGAAAAAAAGTAAGTCTCGAGTTTTGTAGAAAGGAAAAATGGGCCCGTGTTTGTCCTCAACCCACTACCTACACTCTTGCCGTCAGTCCCCTAATGCATCTTGAACGCTCTACATGATTGCAATAGTGAATTTCACACCCTTACTTTAGCCCTTCTCTTAAGCCTGATTTGACAACCGTGCAATTGGCATTAGTTTCTTTATTTCGAATCTCTTAGAAATTTTCACTTTCCTCTTCCATCTGCAATTGTTCCATCCTCCCTTCTTTTTTTAATGTGCCCAGAATCGCGAAATTTCCTGCCTGTTATTTGCTTAGCGTGAATGCAATGACTGGGAAACACGTATTTGAAGTATGCTTTCGTGGTCCTAAAGCGCGAAACTCACTTTCACATCTTCTGAGAGGAGATAGACGTTCTGGGAAGTCTGCAAACATATAATACGCCAATGTACTGAATGTGCTAACTAGAGTCAAACAATGGTTTATTCGCAATTTCATGTGATACACCAAATATCTTCCATTGATTTGCCATTTTCTCTGGAACAACAATAGCGCGCCGGGGTGAGATTTCTTCTTATTTTGTATCCCATTAGATTGCGTATTAGCGTCAATATCTACTTAGCCTTACATATAGGCTGCCCAATTTCCAACATCTTTATGCGTAAATTTAATTGATTAAGAAGACTACAAACTTGGCTTTTTTGGTGTGAAATACAGGCTGTAAAGCGCATTGAACATACGCATTTATGTCATTTTTTCCCTGTGTGTTGCTTGGTCTCTCCAAGCACATTTATTTGGCTTACCGTTAGAGTAATAGCAGCTCCACTCTCCATGCTACAAAGCTCTAAAATGGCCCGCTGCATATGTCTGACCTTCACGGTCAGCTAACGTAAACTTCTCTGAGACTGCACGGAAACACAGGTTGCAGCGTATTTGCGTAAAGGAACAGCGGCTCATATGTGTCGTTAGTCCCGGTCAAGCCAGTCGCAATGGCTGCATACAAATCCACCGCTCTTTAGCACCTAGAGAAGCGATGGTGATGAGCAGCGCCTGTGTGTGTGCTTGTAAAACAACTAGTGAAGTGTATAGATATGCCCCTGTCCTTGCCCTAACTAAAACAGCGAATGGCTGAGATATATGGTTCACATTGCCCTTTCTCTGCCGTACGCGCGCGTGGAACACGTGGTTTCTTCCAAGAGCACCGATTGTCGTTGTAACGTTGGAAGCACGAATGACGCTATGGCCCGCTATTTGGCGCGTTTTAGTGCTGTAGCAGACTGCGGCAAGCACTGGAAGGTGCTTTAAGCCATCTCCTCCGCAAGCGCTGCGCGGAGGGTCGCCATGCCGACCCGTATTCGCCCGAACAGAGGGCGACCCTGTACATGAACGCAACATTTCAGAAACGTGCCTATAAATTGGCACATCTTTTAGTATAGCATGAATAGAACGCCTTGTAAAAGTGCGTACATCATTTGCTCTAGGTACTTTGCTTTTTTATTTGCATGTGTAACTCATTTTTATGTACTCTTTGTTTGACATTCAATGTGTTTCTTTTTCCTCCTTTCTACTAGTATGCCCACCACTTATTTAATTTTATATTTAGCACTCGTGACGTTCTGCTTCTTATTTTCAGCTTGCTTGCTTAACAAGGGTCCCACTTCAGATGCCAGACATTGGGACCATCGTCTGCATACTTCTAACAACGAACCGATGTATTTTGAAAGAATAATAAATTGAAACTGAACTGAACCGCATATTGACACGTACGGATGTTTTGGTTCGTTTAAGTGGAAAGCCGTTATCGCTTTTCTGTGACACGCGCGCTTTTTGTTTGCGGCGAGTGCCGTTATCACTCTTTGAAGCGCGGCGCAGGCCGCGTTTATCTTGCGTGTCGCTTCGGGAACCGTGTTGACCGGTCTTCAAACTTTGCATGCATGACGCGCACAATTAAGCGTCTTCCAGAATTTCGGAGATCATGGGGGAATGCGTTATCACCTGTGTATAAAAGCGGGCGCATTTAGCCATTTATCAGTGTTTCCGTCGAGCGACGACAGTTCACGCCACTGTCACTGTGCATTTTCATTGGCGTTGCTGGGCACAAGTTCACCCGATAAACAGCTCGCCTGACATCGTCTTGAGTTCTACGTGCTTCGTCTTGAGTGTTGCGTGCGTGACGACCACGTAACAATATTCAAAACTATGAAGTGCATCACTTTCACCTACGACGCGGCATTTTCCAGCAATCGCCGTAACGTTGGGTGCTACAATATTTACATGACTGTTGTAGCATCGTTGTATGGTAATGTAATTGCAACACACGCTTAACAAGAAACTAGGAAGTAGTTCGCAATCCCAAGCACCATGACGTTGCTGGAACCGGACACACCGGCAGTAATTGGTAATATAAGACCACGCTTCCAAGGCATGTGTCGCACTATGTGTCATGGAAGCTTAGGACTTTCGTTAATGCGTAATTTGCCTTTGATTTTATAGAAGGTAGACTGGCGGTGTTGTTCGTTTCAGGGTGAGATTGCCTGGTATTTCCGCTTCATAGCTTTCTGTAGGTCACAGTATAACTATCCTATCTCATTTATTGACAGGAGGTGTCGCGGAAACAGGCGCTTCCTCTTAAGGTCGCCATGTTGTTTCGGTCGAAGAGTGACTCCCGGCCTCTTTCTAGCGCGAACAAATACGTTTGTATCGTTTCTCTTACTTCCGGCTCACCTCAGACAATGAACTTGTGCAAGTGGCACATGCACTGAATATCATGTATGAGCTGGAAGTAGTAAGTGATTCATTCCCGGGTGCAGCGTGAAAGAGGGAGAGCCACAGACGAGCAAACAGGACGCGGCTCTAGTGACAGCTTGACTTTTTTGCACTAAATAATACCTGCAGGGACGAAAATCCACAACACCGAAAGTAATTGGAAAATGTTTCAGTCGACTGACTGGGGAAATTGGTGCAGCCTGCGAGATAAAGCCCCGTAAAAAGCGTGCGTCAGCGCCTTCCCCCCCCCCCCCCTCCCCCCCGATTTTTGACAAGGCACAAAGAAATTGCAGACGAGCGTGGGCAGTGTCTGGAAAAGAGTTTACTGTCAGATACGATAATCTTTAAAAAGGACCCATAAAGAAACGAAAAAAAAAGAAAAACGTGACATGCGCAGTAGGCGCCTAGCTGCGGCGTGCGTACATGACGAAGCAGCCACTGTTAATATTTACCTATGTGGCAATCGCACCCACAACCAGCCAGGGTGTGCAATGGTAGCAGCTGGAAGCGCTACCGACCACACCACCGCCAGACTTGCAATACTTCAGTAGTCTCGACACCTTTATCGCCGCGCAAGCTTCGGCGTCCTGCCGTGCGCTGCTTCAGCCGCGTTTGCTGCATACTTTGGCTTGCGTGATCTCTATGATAGCCAGTTATGTTGCGACGCGCTCTACTTTAGGAACGCAAAGACGGCTACCGACAAACAAGTGATGCCTCTTTCTCGCAGCAAGAGAGCGAGAGAAATGAAGAGAAAGGTAGGGAGGTTAACCAGATATTAGACTCCGGTTTGCTACCCTGCACTGGGGAGAAGGGGAGGGGCAAAATGTGCGTTCACCAAACGATCTGCTGACCAGAAGTTTGGTTTTGTTTGCAAAAGTTCACCGCTTGCGGACGCTCCTGGTTTATAACAGGTTTGTGCAGGGCGTTGGCGCGTGTCTCCCGGATCAATGCGAGTCGTTCGAGAAATTTCGCTTGTATGAAATTGTCGAGGATCCCTGTGCACGGTCGATGCGCCGCTGATGTGTACATACTAGCGGTTCACATGTTCAGAGTATGCAACCCATCTCCAGCACTTCGACTCGCAAGATTGGCGCTTATGTGAGAAGGCAGGTTTCACTTTCTTGTTATACCGATTCCTACGACAGAGGTATCGACCACATTTCAACACGAAAGTTTTGTATGCCGGGGACTATGAAGTAATCTGTGACGCATTTCCGTAACGGAAGCAGATGCGTCGAAAATGAACACGCATTTGTATATTGTAAAAGTGCGCTAAGCGGAAGGAGAAATAATTGAATATAGCATAAACCACCTCGAAATCTTCTTTAAAATAACATCAGCTAATTATTTATTTTCAATTTTTAGTTTTAAATGGCTCCTTTAAACGCAATATTCAATCGTGACGTCGCAGGCCCTGTTTTTTAGTTTTCAGATGCGTATTTTCATGCGAATACGTGGAGTTCGTTTAGTTAGGCTTTCGCCGGGTCGATCGATCTGTCCGCGCCGGCAGTCTGGACCCATCATCGATTGCCCGTTTGAGGCTGTAATTTTCGTTGCGCGCAAGCTTATTATTGTGCTTATTATAACGGAACTACATTCTTTGCAAATTACTTAAACATTTTAGAACCTCATCGTTACACATATTGCGCTTAAAGCCATCATTTACAATTTGACGCTCCGCCACGGTGGTCTAGTCGCTATGGCACTGGACCTGCTGATTCGAAGGTCGTGGGATCGAATCCCTGCCGCGGTGGCTGTATTTCAATGGAGGCGAGATGTTGAGGCCCCTGTGCTGTGCGATGTCAATGCAGGGTAAACAACCCCAGGTGGTCGAAATTTCTGGCGTTCTGCATTATGGAGTCACCCATAATCATATGGTAGTGCTCCGACGGAAACCTACTGAAACTGTTAGTATTATTTATGATTTGACTATTTATTTATTTATATCTAAATAATTCGATCAAATAAATATATTCTGCGTTGGTCAAGACGACCTGGAATAATCACAAGTTTTTAGCATCCCCGTAACGTTGCACGTAAATTTTTTTGAGAGGGGGCGCAAGCTAGCCGAAACGCTCTGTATATCTCTTGTCATCATACTTTAGAACTCCACGCAATGTATCCGCCGTACGGTGCTCCAAAATAAGCAAATATCTCCATGCCGTCCGAAGGTTTGGTCTGTAAGTGGCCAAAGATCACATGGAAAATATATTTTAAAAAAAAGGTTAAACCCACAAGGAAGCGCAAAAACCTTCGGCGGCCAAAATGAACACATTGTTCTCATAGCGCATTTGTTTTATCTCCATTCTCCTACAAGTAGCAACGACAAAGAACAGTATGCATGAACTACAATCACACGCACATCCTCCTCCGTTATTTCCCCCGAAGATATAGCTCCGTGTTGGAGAATATGTCAATATTTATGCGTTGTAACTCTCAGAATATATTTCTCAAATATATTGTCTGTGCTGCAGCATTACCTACTTGCACTGATAGGTGGCTTTTTAGCGAAAAAAAATAAACATAGAGAAAGAACGCGAGAGCCGACATGGCTAGGGCGAACACATGTTCGAATAGCAACGCGGCGGTGAAACAGTTTTCTTTCTCTCGCACGTGTGCTCTTCCCGTCACACAACTGGTGAATTCCAGCATTTCAGTTTGCAGTTTGTTCTTTTTTTTCTTTTTGTTTGTCCTGTCTGGTGACACACGCTCAACGGAGCACAAGTGTTTAAAGCCTCTCTCAAATCGACCCACATGCGTGTATTGAGAACCACTACTACCCGAAAATAGCTAAGTTAACCGAGGCCCGCGAGCGTAGCTGTTTATTCCAAGCCCATCAGAAGGGTTCTTGCATCGACGAGGTGTGGACGACGTGTGGGCTGCAATATGCGGGCTGCTGTTCTACCGTTGCTCCTCCTTTGCACGGCCACATTGGCGACAGGTAAGTTATCGCATATTTCGTTCTAAATGCTATGATTTCTTGTATAAATGGTTATTGTGCTTATGCACTTTCTTCCATTAGACCCGCTACTAGCCAATGGCTATGGGTCTAATCATTGTTGTGAACTGACATGAACTGTGTCGAAATCAACTTCAATAAATTTCAAACTTCAAACTAGAGGTGTTCTTTGGACTGAGGCAAAAGCCCTGGCACGGGATTTGGACCACCCGGCGCCGTCGAAGCCCATATGCTTGCCAAATAGACATTTACGTGTCCTCTCCACAAATGGCGAAATTCACACTTCTGGGTACAAAAGTACGATCGATACCACTGCCAGGTAGTTACAGTAATAGGATTGGTAACATACTTGAGGCTTACGTGATTGCCAAAGTTATTTAATCAACAGGTCGACGAAATATCGTTTGGCAAGGAGAGAACATAGGGGAAGAAACCTTACACTCGCCGAAATCAGAAAATAAAACTGTTTAATATAACGTTTTGAAACCCGTTCGGGTTCTTGTTCGCAATGTATGTTCAAATTGCGCAAGCGTCTTGTGTATTCCGCTGGCATGTTTTTCTAGCACGTACCCGACCCTTGCCAGTATGCCAGAAGAATGCACAAGGTATTCGCGCAATCCGATCACTTTATAGAAAACGGCTTGTTATACGTTCCCTCCATTGTGAACAGGAAACCCGTAGGGGTTTCTAAACGTCGTATTAAACAGAATTTTTTTACTTTCTGATTTTGGAGATTGTAAGGTTTCTTCGACCATGATAACGTTACTAAAATCCTGTATCTCGAATACTCCCCTATAGGTTACAGAAAACTTCAGGGAAACTGGTATCGTTTTCTTTGCGTAGTATATACATTGGTGTTCCAGAAACCGGTGGGCCTTCTTGCCATTTCGTAAGTTTGAAAGCTAATTTATCATTATTCGGGGACAGCGGGACAAGTAGACGTGGCGGCCAACTTCGTGCTGTACACGGAGTGCACGGCAATTGTTTTCGCTCGAGTTCTGACGGGTATTCACTCTTTTTCTTCGTTTTCTCCTTTACAGCACGAATTGGCAATTGGGCACTCGTTGCAAAGAGAACCTATGAAACCTGCTATCCGGTAAGTATACTTGCTTCGCGAGCTATACCATGTGCGCACGTAATTTTAAAGCGATAGCGTTAGAGAGATCGTTGCGCAGATATACCGCCGTCGGTGTCGGCGTCTCCACGCGTCTCCTGTGAGCGAAGCAAATCGGCCGTGAGCGAAAAATAACAGCTCCCAAAATGGACGACTATGTCCATCTAGCGGAAGACATATCAAGCAATGTCTCGACTACCATGACCTCCGAGAAGGCGAGCGCGCCCGCCATCTCGGAGGCCGTGCGACTACAGCAGAGCCTATACGCGGTCGCGTCGGATGCTCTGCATCCACTTCTTTAGCATTTCAGTCTCACGACACCATTAAAGAAGTGAAGTACTGCAATTGCCATTTCGCTACCATAAGGCGATGCTTATTGCGGTTGGCCGGAAGAGGTCTCCAGAAGAACAAATCGAATAGCTGCCAGATAGTTAACGCACGAAGGACGATATAATGTGACCATTTACGAATAAAAGTGTCAAGCCTACGCGCAGTTCATAATACAGGACCATGTGACTACATCACTGTACGAATTTTCATGAAGTTGATATAAAAGTGTTGTTAAATAGATCGAAAACATCTACCATTACTATAGATACGTCGCGCGCGCGCGTGTGTGTGTCTGTGTCTCTGCGTGTGTGTAACAACACACATTAATAAGTATGCACTGAGTGGTTGAAGTGCACACTAGGGGCCGGATTTCGCTATCGCGTTCAACTTTTAAAGGCGAAGCTTAAGGGTCTCCCAGTTTTTTTTTATGACCGTAATCAGCTGACAGTGTGCATGGCAAGGAGTCTGAACTATGCACTGGAATGTTCCTTCGCTGCCACGATTGCCGCTGACACCGAAGACTGGTTTGGGCCTGCTGAATGGCCACTGGTCGCAGTAAACGTGGTGCTTATAAGATAAAGTGATGTACCCTTGTAGGAGAGCGTAACCGTGCATTCCAATTGGTTTTGGCTTCATTGAAAGTAAATCGGGGAGCTTTTTTTTTGTTTGCAGCAACACGAAGATGCACTTCCCGTCATTCTCGGCAGTCCATTAATAGTAATTTTCGATAATGGATGTCGGTCGACGACACTAGCACTTCAAATTAAACCTCGAAAATTGATTTTTATTTAGATTAGACGTGTAAAGCATAACCGCAAGTAGCACTAAAACTGACATAGTCATAACCTCTGCATGGACACTCCAGAAGGATCACGGCTTTTCAGAAGGCCCTGCAAAACCGCGGTGGGAGCACGTTCTGCCCTAGTTCTCACCGAGAGACCTTCATGTGTATTCTGCTTTCCGGGCAATGGTGTCAGCAGTATTTGTATAGTCATGCACTTGTGGTCATAAAGGCAGAGACAGGGCGTATAAGCGTGGACACGCATGCATCTTATGGCACTCTGGGTGAATGGATATTAGAGCACCTCCTTTGAGTCAGCATGGCACCTTGTGCTACTGAGCTCTTTATTAGCCCCCTATAGGAACTGCTCCTTGTAGTAATAAACTGTACGTATGTTAGGAGCGGAGCTGCTACAGAGCCTGCCGTGTCCACCTGCATCGTGTTCCCTCTCACGCATAAGGCAAAACGGGACCCACTCTTCCCGTCGACCCAATAAAAATACCTTACCTACAGTCTCGAATCACTGGGTGTTAGGGTGTAGGGGAAGTTGGGTGTAGGTGTTAGCGTGACTAATATACATGGCAAGAACGAAAGCTTCCAAAGAATCCGCTCGTGGTACATATCTTGGAAATGCACTGCGTGCACAGCCCTAGAAAGCGGGATGAAGCAGGGAACACATACGCTAGGTACAGACGTTGCAGCTGTCCCACATGTCTCCCCTCCCACCCCTCGCCACCTGCGCCGCACCCGCAGTGCATTTCATCGAAAGCTTGTTGCTAAGAGTGTGACTGCAGTGTTTAACGCTGTTGTCCTGAAAATGAATGGGGAATCCGCACCTGGAAGTAGACTTTCGGGAAGAAATTCTCATCAAATGTTGTGTTTCCAGAATATTTCACGGTAACCAGTCGGGTATTCACCATACACACGACGGCAGCGGAAAATACGCATGAGTTTTATTATTTTTGTCTTCTGCTGCCCAATAGCTGTCCGCCCAGATAGACCTCCTGCAGCAGAGCTGGAACCTTCACAGGCCGCATTTGGCAAGCATGAAACTCCAAAGCGTTAAAAAGAAGGCTCTGATCATAAGGTGAATCGTTGTTTCGCTACCACTGCAGTTAATACTAGCCACCGTCGCGGCCGCCGAGAACACGGGAATCGCGGCGGCACTCTACGTTGGTGTGCCCCCCAGCGGCGGCAGTACCCAATTTTGCCGAAGGCGCCTCCGTATTGTTTTCAATACTAAGTCTCGTCGATAATTCTGTGCACGGAATGGTCGATGAGCCTGTGGTATGGCCCGTCCTCGATGATATGGCAGGCACCACACATTATGACGGCGTCCATTATGAAATGCCGCAGGTGTCCAATATCTCCACTGACATGAGCACGTCGACAGGCCGCATTTGCGTTAATTACGAGGCAGCGATCATGAAAAACTCGTAAAGGAAGGCGTTCTTTCTTTCAGGATGTATTGTATTCCAGAATTACACAACAGCCGAAAGCGTGCATAGATGTTTTAGCACTGTCGCTTTGTTACAACATTCGAATTATATATGTGGGTCGAAATATTAGGAAAGGCGAATGACAACAACTTCGTCGTTGAATCAACTACTCTAAATGTGTGGGTACTGGGATTGCCGCGTGCCTTCCGAGGCTAAATCAAAATAGACATAGGTCTCTCAGCCCAAAGAAACAAGGAATTTATTGGCGAGCTGAAAAAACTCGCGAAAGACCAAAAAATATCCGGGTGCTGCGGTACGACCTTCTTCGACCGTTGACTAAGAGGAGAAAGCCACCCCAACATCGGGTGGGCTGCAACTTGTAAGCGCCAAGTTGGCGGCACACACCACCGGGGCTGAGTGGTGCCGTTACGTCTCCTGAGAAAGAGTACCACACGCACAGCTGCTGCACAGAATATGGTGAATGGGCAGTCATGTGCGTGCCGTTCCTATAAATTTTACCTACCTGCATTCACGTTCGATTGGACAGCGACTCCACGACACTCCGCGGTCGTTGCCGAGATGAGTCAAGTGTTTTTACGCAGTGACTTGCACGAAAACAATGTTCCGGAAAATCGTCAGCATCCTTGCTGATAATTTTCTGAAATACGCCAAGCGCGTTCACTTGCTTGGCGTATTTCAGCAAATACGCCAAGCAAGTGAACATGAAGCATGCGCCAAGCGAGTGAACATAAAGCATTCATAAATCAGTTCTGGCGAGCGCCTGGCTTATTATCTTATGGGTTTTATGGTCCCGCTGGAAAAGCACACAGTTAAAATAGAGCCGCTTGGACAATCTTTAGTACCTTATTTATGTTGGTCTCTTCTGTGGCTTTGAGGAGGGCTGACTTCAGCAGACTGCGCGTGTGCGCAATGTCACCTCGTGTCATACATTCGGAAAAAGTTACATGACACATCGAAGCGAAGCTTCCATGGAAGCCCACGTGTCCAGTAAATGACAGATCGTATAGAGCCTGGCGCCATCTAATGAGGCGGTGGCGCATTCGGCGGCAACAAAAATAACGCGGAAGTGTTGCCACATCCGGTAAAGACAGGTAACGTCATCTTTGTTGCCAGTTGGACGAAATTCGTTTTTATGTCGCGGGTTTGTGGCGAGTGGCATTTTGGAATAAATCGCATTTCTCTACAAGGCTTCTGTATGCTATGAACGCACTGAAATTTCGAAAACCGCACGGCAGGCGCTACACGCCACTCTGGCTTTGTGTATTAAAGATTGGTAAAGCTTGTACGCGTGCCTTGTAGGAATTGACTAACATGAAGAACGTTGCAAAAAAAATATATAACCGCTCTACTTTACTTTGCTATATCTATTCTATGCGTCCGTCACAATTAACCTCGTAAAGCATGATGTGCGTTGCGTTAAGACTTGCCATTTATGCAGCCAGCGCACCTGGGGACTCCATATTTTCATGAAGCTTGCAAATAAATAAAAAGAGAATAGCAATAAAGAAAAGAATCATGCCAAGTGTTGCCATTTATTAGTACCGCACCACCAAACAAGAAAGATATAGACTCTACAGTTGCCGCAAATTGTGCTAGAAAGGTATATACTGCAGTTATATCAAAAGCACTACGTGCACACGTATCCGTACACTAACATAATTACAAGACACGGTTAACAAATTGAAGAACTTGGAATGAATATTTTTCGGTAAAGAGGACATATCGTTAGTCATTGTAACAACCAAAACATACCTACAACATCTGCGCAAATTGGACCAATTCGACCACTTTTGCGTCTATATACTTGTTCATCCTCATCATAATCATCATCAGCCTGTCTACGCCCACTGCAGGGCAAAGGTCTCTCCCGTGGATCTCCTCTTATCCCTGTCCTGTGCTAACTGGGCCCAATTTATCCCCGCAAACTTCCTGGTGTCATCTGCCCACCTAACTTTCTGCCGCCCCCTGCCGCGCTTGCCTTCTCTAGGAATTCGCTCTGTCACCCTTAATGACCAAAGGTTGTCTTGTCTTCGCATTACATGGCCCGGCCACGCCCATTTCTTCTTCTTAATTTCTATGAATATGTCCCTAACACGCGTTTGTTCTCTAAACCACTCCGTTCTCTTCTTGTCCCTTAAGTTTACACCTATCATTTTCCGTTCCATAGCTCGCTGCGTCGTCCTCAATTTAAGCTGTACCCTCATAGTTAGCCTCCATGTTTCTGCCCCGTATGTGAGTACCGGTAAGATGCAGCTGTTGTACACTTTCATTTTCAGAGAAAATGGTAAGCTACCATTCATGATCTGACAATGCTTCTCGAATGTACTCCACGCAATTCTAATCCTCCTAATTACCTCAGCATCATGATTCGGATCAGGGGTTACTACATGGCCTAAGTGGACATATTCACTTACTACTTCCAATGCCCCTCTAGCTATCTGAAATCGCTGTGCTCGCCCAAGGCTATTGAACATCACTTTAGTTTTCTGCATATTAATTTTCAGGCCCGCTGTTATACTTTGCCTGTTTAGGTCAGTAATCATGCTCTGTAATTCATCTCCCGGGAAAGGCACCCGGTGAGGATCAGATAACAGCAGATCTGTTAAAGGATGGTGGGCAGATTATACTGAAAAAATTGGCAAGCCTGTATACGCAATGCCTAATGACTGCGAGCATACCGGATTCTTGGAAGAATGTGAACATCATCCTAACCCATAAGAAAGGGGACACAAAGGACTTGAAAAATTAAAGGCCGATTAGCTTGATGTCAGTCGTCTACAAGGTATTTACCAAGGTAATTGCTAACAGAATTTGTGCCACCTTAGATTTCAGGCAACCGAAAGTACAAGCAGGGTTTCGTAAAGCCTACTCAACAGTAGACCATATTCACGCTATCAATCACGTGATAGAGAAATGCGCGGAGTATAATCAACCCCTATACATAGCCTTCATAGATTACGAGAAAGCATTTGACTCGGTAGATACCTCAGCAGTCATGCAGACATTATGGAATCAGGGCGTAGACGAGCACTACGTAGACTACTGGAAGAAATCTACAATGGCTCCACCACTGCCATAGTCCTCTATAAGGAGAGCAGCAAATACCTATAAGGAAGGGCGTAAGACAAGGGGACACAATCTCTCCAATATTATTCATGGCATGTTTACAAGAAGTATTTAGAACGCTGGATTGGGAACAGGTGGGTATAAGGGTTAATGGTGAATACCTCAGTAACCTCAGATTTGCTGATGACAGTGCCTTGCTAAGTAACTCGGGAGATGAACTTACAAAGTATATACTTGTTGCCTAATCCTAAATATTTTATTTGCAGCTGGGTTGGAACTTAATTGCTTTAAGCTAAAGGCAAGCGTATATTCGATTGACAGAGAAAGCTTTATATGTTTTAAAGAAGTGTACGCATGTGTTGCAAGCGTCCCAAGAAAGTTACATTCTGCCATTTTCCATCATCCCAGGAAAGAGGCATGCGCTTTGATTTTGTCGCGAGCGTAGTCTACTTTGCGTCGCATACTCTTGCCATACTATGGTTCTCGAGTTCTAAACTTCTTGTCTAAAGTTACAGCGTAATCGATTAATCAGCAGGTACCAACAGAAATTTTGCGTTCTTGTAGAGAAGATCACTCCCTCGAAAACAGAATAAAGTGATCATTGTCCGTCTCTTCAGTCGCGGCGGCCGTGCGAAGACCGCTGGAGGCGATGTCTATATGATGTTTTAACACGTTTCGCTGTTCACTGAACATGTATCTCGCGATATGACTCATTCCTCAAACAGGGCGCTCAGCAGACGTACAAGTCGTACCACAGAAATTGAAAAACATGGAAGAAGAAAAGAAAATAGCTTTACAGAGGGATGTGTCGCAGCAGACTGACTTTGCATTGGCGCTTTCCTGGAAGCTTTGTAAACTCCCCCTTGAGTTCTCACGGATACATGATTATTTGAATAGCAGGAAATAAAAAAATCCGACTTTATTTCTCACATCACATCTAATTAAAATTCCCAGTGAAAAACAATCTGTTACATTGTAGTGAATGCTGTTCTCCCTCATTATAATGCTATCTTTTACTAATAGTGTTTGTCCTCCCCTCACCTAGACTCTCAGCACGGGTAACCTTTAGTTTATTTTATACGTACACAAAAATATGAAAATATGCTTCTTTGCTAAAGGTTAAACACTTTAACCTTTATAAGGGAGAGTATTTTTACATTTTTGTGTACCTATAAAATAAACTAAACGTGACCGTGCTAAAAGTGTAGTCACGCTTCATTGGTATATATCGCACCCCTACCCCCCCCCCCCCCCTCCCCAAGTTGATGAGCCTATGACAATTGGTTCTGTACCGCTTTTAGTCCAAAGCTTCGCGACCACGTCCTTCGGTATGCCGTATGCGTCAAAATAGTGCTTCCATTTCTTATATTCACGAATCGTGCAGAGTGAAAGACAATACCTTCACGTACCAACTGTAGAATTGCAGTATACGAACAGAAAATTGATCATGGGAAGCCCTGTAATTTCAAATTCAGTTGGAATTTATTCAACGTATGTCAGAATTAAATGAGCTGTTTATGTAGGAGCCACTCATTGGATAGGCGTTCCTAAGTGCGCATTACGCAACTTGTAAATTAGGAGTCCTCGTTTATACCATCATATAATTTCAAGAGCCCTTTCGAATGTGATTATTTGTTAGATCCCGTGGTAATTTATCACACACTTCAAATGGAGAGAGCATGAATTTTGAGCAAGGAGTCGTTAGTAACGCTTGTGTGGCTCCTGCGCTCTAGGTAAGACATGTGCAATGCGAAGTTCAGGAAGAAAAACGACCCCTAAAAAAACGGAACAATGGATGCCGTTTGTTTCTCTCGTTCTGAGTACAGGTACTTTTGCTCTTTTATTTTCAGATCCTCTGGTTTAATTACTTTATCTGTGACGTGACGAGTGATATCGACATATTCGTACCTTCGGGCAATTCCACCGACCCGGACTCAGACACATCTGAAGATCCATCGGAAATCGACGAAACTCCCGATGATGAGTCGAAAACCCGGAGACTGCTGAAGACCCTGCCTCCGAGGAGGATGGCTGATGATGAAAGCGCTCCATCGGACACCGATGAAATGGCGGACGGTGTAGATGCTGATGCCGATGCTGCCGAAGGAGAGGACCTCTGACGATACTGCCGAGGATTCCTAATAACCTTCTTATTCGTATAACATGTTTCAGATGCCAAAATAAAAGCCAAACCTCGGTCGAAGGTACAACGAAACATAGAATGCATTAGCTTTCTCTATATATTTCTGAATCTCTTCAAAGATCGCCAAGTGGCAGTCGCGTGTGCAGACGCGACATCCTTGAAATATTTGCTAATTACGCCACGCTCTGCCAGTGGCAGGCGCCGTTCTCTTATGCACAGTTGTTGTTGTTGCGGCCTCTATAACTGGCACATACCCACGAGGGGGATTGGCAATATTTTATTGTAAGATGCAGTGTATGAACGAGATCAGTTTACGAAGGTTTTGTTTTAGAGAAGCCCTATTTATGGAGCCGTATCCACGTATGATTCAAGGTACCGCTCTACGCCAGCGAAGCTGAAGCTTCGAAGGCACATACCATAATATCCATCACGGCACAGCTCCGCTTATGAAAGTTGCGTAGACGGTGGTGCTACATTTCCATATAGGTAATTGTGAGAAACTCTATGCACCGGAAAAATCGACGCACACTGTCTTTCTCTCATTTTTCTTCTACCTGTGTTAGAAATTCCGTGGCTCGCAATCACAGGATGGCTTGGCTGAGTAACATTCCATTTAATGTGTTGAAAAGAAAAGGAAGAATTATCACACGAAAGATTAAACACACGTACTTCAGTTCTTGAATCGCACGGGGGACGCACACAGCGTCCGTCGAATCTGCACACTCTCGCACACACCATCGCACCGTTCCACAAACGCGCACACACTCATTGGACACTGTGCCATCACCAGGCTAGTCCGAAGCCACTGTCCGCTAGTCGCGGCACGCAGGAAGGGTGGCGCCAGCTAAGTACTAACAAATTTAGCTAACACTTGTACGTGCAACACGGGTGGCCGCCATCCGCAGTCTCGCCGGTGTAGTAGTTGGCTGAAGTCATGGGCGCAAGAGAAGACAGTAGCTCGCGTGCGGACGCCGGACATTGGGCATTGCTTAGAAGTAGTCTGTGGCCACTCTTGGGGGAAGGACCTGAACTAATGATGGTGAGGGTGTTTTAATACGTAGCACGATTTCTGCAAGCCAAAAATGTTTCGCATTTGAAACACTACAGTCGGTGACAGCTTAAGACTAACAAATAATATATACCGCGGTCCAGCCGTACACATGCGCCTCCCATTACGCTAGCTTCTTGTCATGACGTAGCGCTTAAGGACAACCAATGAAAAACGCAGCATGATGTCGTTTGCTGCGACGACAGACGAGTCGTTGCTGCACCGTGAGGCGTCAACGCCGTAATGCGATTTTTCTGTGATGTTTGTTTCTTCCAAAAGAAGTTATTTCGTATTGCTGCCTATTCGTACCTTGTATCCTCATTCTTGATTCGACGCAACAGAAGGTTGTCATTGTGCCGCTTTTAAGTCTACCGACGTGTACCGACGTCTACCGACGTGTTTTGAGGCGTTTTTCTCGTACCGTCGGAGCAGTGTCTTTTTTGCAGCGTGATATGTGTTTCTCGTGTTGTTCAAATGCAAATACAGTATCAGCCATACCTGTGCGAGTGATTCCAAAAGCGCCGCTTCTTTCCGTGTTCATTCGTTGGTGATGCCGACGTACAGCTAGGGTTGAATGCATGCTTTTGAACCCCCGCAAAAGCTACAGCATTAGCTCGACCTCTATATACAACGGCGTACTCTGACGGGAGTCGCATTTTGATGTTTAGCGCGATACATCTGTGCTCCACATTGAAAAACTTGAGAACGAATTCCAGACTGCGCTTTTATCCGCCGTTGCGCAGTCACGGAAGGCTGTGACGTACTCCAGGTGGAAAAGCACCATAAAGACCAAACAGTTGAAAATGGCGTCTTTGTTCCACGCTACAAAAATAAGGACAAATAATCAATTTACCGTAGAGGTTCCATCAAACGTCGCCTCCTATGGTATAGTGAGCAGTTACAGCATAATACTGCTCAAAACGTTGCGTTGCCTTTGGGATGGGGATCTTTCACTCCGAGATTTCTGTGCCGGAGGTAGCGATTCGAACAACGGTCATATAGTTATGCTGCACCGAAAATCAACGGTTCTACGAAGACAGTCATTTAGCTGCTATTTTTACACAACGAAATCTTTATCATTCGTTGGGATCTACTGCCTATGGTGCGCGGAGGAATGGAAAAAGAGCGCAGTAAGGCACCGTGGGCGGAGCTTATATTTATTCGTAAGTTGTATTCGACGATACGCACCCTCTACAAACAAAATAGATGTAGAAAACCCACCGCGACATTTTCCAAGATGGAGTATTCCTTGCCCGCTTATTGTGTGGCCGTTGCCACACAGAGATACCGGCTTTATGCTTATGTCATATGTCTAAATTTATAAAACAATGCTGTAAATGCTGACAGTTCCACGCGTACTGCTGCCAGAAAAACAGGCGATATTTTCCCGTGCCTAAGCGCCGTGGGTGTGGCATCTCCCCATAATCCCGGTTGGAGGTCTAAACATCCACCACTGCCAGGCTTCAAGGATTCGAGCAGAAGGTCAAGAGCATAGCGACGGGTCTCTCCGCTATCAAACTAGAGAAACTTGCGAACAACAGTAACCCACCTCAGCTGAGGATGCTCTCGTTAACGTTCCAATGGTGCACGGTGTAGCGCAGAACTCTATGGTGAACGAAATCCCTGCTTGACCCACGTCGATTTCCTACGAGCTTTCGCGTAATCGATGAAGCAGGGGAGGAAGGGCTGCTTTTCTATAACCTCTCCATCCCGTGTCCCCAATATGGGCTTCACGTGCAACGTTTACAATGGCTCAGAAGGAAGAGAAAGGAAACCGCGTCTGCGGACGTTCGATGCCCCTGTCCCTCTAGAATTTAGGAAAAAAAGAGTGTTCGGCTAGGACTGCATTACTAGTTATAGTAACTAGTTACATGGGTATTATTTCACCGTCCTGACATATTCATGGCTCATTTCCACAGTGTGATATTGTAGTTACAGCTGGGAAAGGTATGTAAAAAGAAGCACTCCTCTGCCTGGGCTGATTGGCGGTTAAGAAATAGAGCAAATAATTACGGAGATATCACTGCGACGTTACTCATTGCGTATTCGGCGGTTGTGATAGACTCAGCCTGAGAATTGCTGTCCTTAGCGTTGAGTGCAGTAGTAATATGATGGCTTCCAACAAGAAACATTATGAGAGCTTATTTCAAAAATTGGTTGAGAAAATTAGGTCCTAAAGTCAGGACAACCATTGAATGGCAGCTGCGGCACTTAACGCTAAACAAATACTGTACTGAATTTTAGTGGCAGTGTCAGTAGTATGAACTGAACCATTTCAAATACACCACCCAATAGGACACTTCGGGAAAAAAAATGGACGGTGTCTCTGCTATAGCAAACAGCAATGACCAGGGGAGCTGTTCTAGCTTAGCCAAGAGTTGCTATGTTAAGCAAGGGAGATTATATTTTTAGCAAACTCAGACTGGCACGATGCATGCGAGTCCAAGCTCTGGCACAGCTCAAGACTTTCTTTCTTTCTCTTTCTTTCTGTCTGGTAGTGGGCGAGGGCAAGCAGGCTCCTGAACATTTCCCTTCTGAGCAGCCGAGAGTTTTCTTCGTTTCTGGTAGTAGGTCGTGTGCGAAAGCAGATCGCTCAACTCGGCAAAGCTGGGGACGACGTGGTAATTATAGAGAGTACATAATTGCTCCACTGTAAAAAGATCACGTCTGGAATCGTGCCCACGAAATACGGAGCTTTTGCTCTGGAAAAGGAGAATAAAATTAGGCCGCGTATAAGTAGTAGAACAAACGGAACAAAACGGATGTTATCGAAATAACGCAAATGAGGTAAATGGCCTTTTTGTCGTCCGCAGAGTCTTTAGATGTGTCTAACCAGTAGAGGCAACTTTGTGAGCACGTGATACACTCCTAGGCTTGCTGCATTGCACTCCAGTACAGAATTCATGAATGTTACAGGGGAATGGATATTATCCTGGAGAACGTACATGCTGCCATATATCTACGTGTATGAATTAGTATGTATAAGTATGCATATGTATGAGCGCTTATGTGATACTGCCTCCCTGCCAAAGGGAAAGGGTTGTAGACCCGTCAAGCATCCAAGGTCAGCTTTTAGTCTACAGTTCCTCCACCTCTTCATGTATGTGTATAGCATGGCTAATAAAGGAATTTTATTTCATTTTTTATTCAGAAAAGATATTCTCAAGCCGAAAGAAAAGTTCATGCTCTCCAGTGTTGCCTCATTTTTCTTGTATTGTAGTTTATTCTCTTCTTACTACTTTCTTCGGTCAGATCGTGAAACGTGAACGTGAAAGCGTATGCCAGTTTTACAAAATGAGGACGCCATCTTAAGGAGGCAAGGAGCGTATGAAGGCAAAGATACAGATGTAAGTGACCGCAAGCTCATTCCAGCAAAATATTTTTTCTGCGAGTTGCGAGTACATGAGCAAGACGACAAGTTTATCGACGCGAATTAAGCCTATGGAAGAACGAGATGTGTGCAACAACGCAGCATGCAAAATTGTGGACCAAAGCTACTAACGAAAAATTCAGTTTTGTTCGGATACACTAAACATTTGTCGATTTTCGCAATTCATTTGGCTCTAGGTTCACCTACTGATTGATTTGTAGGGTTTAACGTCCCAAAACCAGCTCTGATTATGAGAGACGCCGTAGCGGAGGGCTCCGGAAATTTGGACCACCTGGGGTTCTTTAACGTGCACTGAGATCGCACAGCACACGGGCCTCAACATTTCGCCTCCATCGAAATGCAGCCACCACGGCCGGGATTCGATCCCGCGACCTTGCGATCTGCAGCCGAGTTCCATAACCACTAGACCACCGTGGCGGGGCTAGGTTCAGCTACAGTCACAGTATCACTGCCTATCAAATTTGCCTCATTTTATGCTTGGTTATCCGAATCACAAGATGGTCCTTGCCCATTTTGTGTTATTGACGAAAGTGACACTTGATTTAAAATATATCTACTGAGCAAAGGAAACCCTCCACGACGTTACAGTGGTTATGGCACTCGGCTGCTCATGACGGAGGCGAAAATCTGAAGCCTGTGTATATTGTGATACCGGCGCACATTAAAGAATCCCAGGTGGTCGCCATTTCGGGGGCCCTCCACTGCGGCGCCTCTCATAAATACATCGGGGTTTTCAGACGCAGTAAAACCCCGACAATACTGTTTAGTTAATCGCATAATGTGCACGTTGCGAGTCGTGCGAGAGTAACCACCCACTTATGTTAGATTGGCAAATTATTATTCCGTCCATTGTTTTATAACAAACACCGTGCATTATATAACTTGCCTCTCTGATCTCTGTAACCGATGGAGCATCCTCAATTACACCAGGTCTGTAACACCGATATGTATCATAATTCTCCCGTTCTTGAACGGATAATGAGCCATGTTCGAAGCTCGACATTTGCAATGATAGTAGCGTACAATTGCAGCCACTAGTGCTATTTGCACCGGCCGATCAAAGGGACACCGAGGACAAAACCAAAACACGCGGAGCAGGATGAAAAGAAAAACGCCAGCGCCACATTATTAGTCCGGTCTGGAAATGCACAAATGCTCCTCTTCCGTTACCTCTTCCGTCGTGTCAAGGAACTACAAGTATGTTTAATGTGCACTGATCTCTTTTCATTTTATAACTCAAGAGTACTAATATATTAACTCATCCCATCAGTATTATTTACACTTTCCAGTCGTTTACTCATGTTACCTTTCTGTCGTAGTTACGTCTTGTAACATTACATGTTGTAGCTCACACGAGAGCAACTGTACGATCGCGGTCGCCTGGTTCTTGAGCAGTTCAGGTCAGCAGGCATGAAAGATTGATACCCGAAGCGGCCCATAATAGTTATCGTGCGATAGCTAAGTGGCCTGCATCTTCAGCTCCGAATACTCCGATTGCCTATGTCGCAAGGATTCCCATAACGGTGAAGCCATTCGGAAAACATATTTCGTTTCACACACTGGCAATGCGCTCCGAACCATAGTTGACTAGTGGATTGGAACTAGGCTGCTGATCCTAGCGGGATCAAATCCCGGCCGCAACGGCTGCATTTTGATGGAGGCGGAAGGTCGAGGGCCTGTGTACAGTGAGATGTGAGCACAGATTAAAGGACCCCAGCTGGTAAAATTTTCTGAAGCTCTCCACTGTGACGTCTCTGGTAATCATGACGTGGTTTTGGAAGGTAAAATCAATTATTCAGTCAAAATACTAATCAATCAACATTGGCAATGGTGGTGCTGCCTGGATGAGACGAGATTACTTCGTGTCGAACTAATATGTGAACCGAACCAGGTGGGCTCAATTGCTGTACAAACAAGCCTAAAAACTCGTGCGTCGTAGTGCTGTAAAAGTAGGTTATAAGTATGAAAACGAATTTTTTTCAAAAAGGCCACATTTTAGTAAAAAAAACTTGAAATGTTGCAAAACAGCAAATGTATTATATCAAGAACCAGTATATTCCTTCAATTCCATCCCTAACGCAGGTTCGCAAACATTATGTGCAAGGCTTTATTCATTGTAAAAGTACCGCCATGCGACAACACAGAAACTAGGTAGCTTAGTCGTTATTTGCTGTGAATAGTAATTTGGATCTTACAAACCTTCGTTTGTTACCTAAAGCATATCGGCTAGTAGAAGTAGCAATAAAGAATATAATATATTATATGTGTTCTGACTTCAGGACACAATGGCCCTCAATGAAGAAATGTTATTCTAAAAGCCTACCCTAAAGCGTTGTGCTACATGAAAATATCATTGAAGAGATAAAACATGTTTTAGTTTTTTAATTAAACGTCGCAGTGCTCCGAAGAAGAATGTAATGCGATAAGCTCGACTATTTGAGCGATAAACACATTGTCAATTTCAACGCGAGTACGATAAAAACAAAGAAAGAACGTGAAGGTGTTGTGCTAACTCGGGTGCATGCCAGTGCGGCCCAAGAACAGGTGTTTTTATGAATCAGTGTAATATCGTATTATCCTAATAAGTAAAAGCTAATTAGCAGGCAGCCTTGTAGGAGTGCCTTTTTTACTTTCCCAACAATATACAAGTGATAATTGTCGTGGATATACATTACCGTAATGATATGCTGTCTTCGATAGCGAAGCCTCATTAGCAGAATAACAGCGTGGTTAAGACAAAAGGATCACAATACTGCTAACACAAGTGTAGTGGGGAAACTCAAAAGAGAAATAAGTTCCAAAGAAAAAAAAAAAGAGATAAAAGCATTCCGACCTCTAACACGGAATTGTTACTTTATTAATCCCGTATACTGCGCCGTGTTTTATATCTTTATTTTTTCTTAACAATAGTCGTGCCACGTCGCGTGTACATATTTTGCGGCGTAGTTGTTTTGTGGGAATTACGAGAGAGCTGGGGGAATGCAACGTGGGACCACGTTATTCTCTGCGCAAAACAGAGATGCCTCATACGTGACTGGCGGTAGATCAGTTTGGTTCAGTATTACTCTTGACGCGAGTGACTGTCTAATTATGAACGGACACGATCGCTTATTACCTTCATACGTGGCTTCAGTTAAACGCTTGTTCCATTTCCCGCTTCTATTGCCGGAGCGAGCCCAATCGAATCTATGCCCTTCATTAGCATATCACTGGCCATCCAAAGTATCACTGTATACTATGTTCCACCCTGATAACGTGCTCCACTTATAGCTAGGCCAATTAAGGTGCTGGACTTCGTCCGCTCTATCCCACTTTCAACTTGATTTCCCCGTCACATCGCAATACGCCGCTGTCAAAACGTAATTGCCTCCATCCCACACTGCCATCGCAAAAGATGGCTAGACAGCGCTATTATTATGTAACACAAATAGAGGCCTATCTTCCCATGACGACTTCTCTAAATGGGCTAAATTGAGATGTGATTATTCAGTGCAGACCAGGTAATTATATTTTCTTTAAGGGTAAGAGCGAGGAGGCCTACTTTACTACCGCCAAAGGGTCCTGACTATTGCATTGCATTATGCTTATCACGAACGAAAAAAGAAAAAGGCCATGCAAATAATCTCACCGCCGTTGCAGGCGGACCGTTCACTTCACTGCCTCCCCCACCGTATCCACCCCCCCTCCCCCGGCGACACGCGCAACTATAAAAGAATGCGCGACAACGGCCATGTCAGAGAAAATTGGCACTATATCAAGCTACGGCGCTAAACGCCTCCATTGAGCGGATCACTAAAATGCTCTCTTTTCATGGATTGATCGGCTTTTCGGCAATCGTGTTTGCCTCTGGTATGTCCCACAGTCATTTGTCAAATAGCAGTGGAAACGTGCAACGGAATATTATGTGACACTCGCGAAATATAGGGTACAGAAATATGGCAGGTTCATGTCTCCCCACGAAAGAGACGCAGTGTCCCTGGAGAGGTTACCTGCTAAAATACATGCGAAGGCCTTCGAAAAGCTTTACAGTAGAAATGTAGCCAAGTGTAGGAGCACTCCGCCATTAACATAATTTAACCAAATGGACGTTCGCCTAAGCTTTCGTTCCTCTTCCTCAGCGGTAGCCAACGTTTTGTATGTAGCATGGAGTTATACAGAGGCACATATTGTGTAAGAGAGGCACCGCCATAATTCGGAAGGCATATGTGCGGGAATTTCTAATCCCAGCAGTTTATTTACTGCCACATACTCAAGTGGCTTTGCGTAGGCGCGTTCTTTGGATCATTTGTACCCTCACTGTGACCGGACGGCGGGCAGGTGAAAATAGGGAAACTACGAAATATCGCTCCAGCGCGGCTTCACTCCGTTTATTATGGCCTTGTTTCAGCTCTACCACTTGGTTTTAACTCAGGACCGATGATGCCCAGGCAAAGGATGTGTAGACCGGTAAGACTTCAATATATTATTTATCCCAAACATCTCTGCGAACATAACGGAGCTAAAACCACTCTATAAAAGAAGTAGCACAGCAAAGTTGCATTGCGTACATGTTTGCTTTAAAAAAACAAAAAAAAACAATACAATTCTACATTATGTAAGGGAAACTGAACACCAAGAAAGCGGTTCACAAATTATTCCTGATTTGCGCACATAATTTTTGAATGACGTTTTTGTTACTCAACTGGCTACTTTTGGAGAAACTTATTAACATTTGAGCAGGCGCACAATGCTTGTATTACGTCTGTGAGACACTTAGACTGTCTTGTCGAGGTGAAAGTTTAAGGACAGCTTCGTTCACCTTTGCGGCGATATGGCCTGATTGTTTCGCTTATTCCAAAGCGGAGGCCTTAAGGGGGTTACTATATCAACGGTCTTGGTTGTGACAACCGCTGCCACCACCGTTGGTTCTATCGCTTTCAGTGCGAATAAACTACTCCACGCCTGCGCGTACCGGAACTCAGCTTAACAAAGAGCACCAGTGCCGCCCAACATGAACTATCACAGCATATTTGGGCACCTTGTATTCTGCAGCACAGCTCTGGTAGCAAGGGTGTTGCTTCGGGGAATTCTATGTTCGGCAGCTGTCGGCAGGGGTTTCACCGAGGGAAAGAAGGAAACCACACATGAAGAACAGGAAGGAGGGGTAGTGGACGAAGTCTATGATAGCGACCATGATGATTGATTTCTGAATTTTACGTCCCCAAAAGCACGATTTGGTTATGAGAGACGCCGTAGTGGAGGACTGGGAAAATTTCTTACCACCTGGGCTTCTTTAACGTGCACTGACATCGCATGGTATACTGGCCTAAAATGCAGTCGCCGCGGCCGGAATGATGGCTCCGATGAAGAAGAGGGCTAAGAAGAGGATGAAGTCACCAACTTAAAGACATCATCATCATCGTCATCAAAGAATACCTCGACAATGAAGAAGAAGAGCAAGTATATGACGAAGAAGTAGGAAATGAGGAAAGCTAAGAACGAGGTATCGAATGTAATGAGGGAAAGGAAGACGACGACTTCAAGAAGAACGAGAAGCCGACTGCGAAGAAGAGAAAAATAAGGTGATGACAAATGACAAAAAGAAGGTAAAAGACGATGATGCTGAAAAAGAAGACACCGATGAGATGATGAAGACGGCCAAGGAAAACTTCTGCATCGCCAGTAAAGTGACAAGTAGCGAGGCGCGAAGCAGTGATGCGCCGGTGTTTTCCTGAGGAATACATCAATAGCTAAGTTGAACCCGTTTTGATATATTATGCACTTGTTCTGTACTGTCCACCGAATGTGTTGGCCGAGCCTGCGCCGTCAGGCAATGCATGTGTAGAGTGGTCGTGTCAGAAGCAAGTTTAGGAAACTTTAATGGGATTGATTCCTGGTTATTTTTCTATTTTAGGTAGTTCAGATAAGATTAGCTCATTCTGAGCCGGTTATTCACAAACTCTACGCTCGTTTTCGACCTTAGTTTGGCCGCTTGCTTTAGCGGGGCGACGACGACAGGGCACGCCGACAGCACGAGCGCGTAACATGCTTGTTACCTAAAGAGAAAAGCCAAACCACACATATAAGAGTACCCTTTAATACGAAACAGTATTTTGCAGTTCCCTGCATTGGGTATGTGCCAACTTACAGAGGAAAAGAAGAAGCAGCAGAAGAAGAAGAAGAAGAAGCAGTTGGGGAAGAAGAGGTAAGTGCCGTAGGTCTAGAGGAGCATCATTATCATCAAGAAGAGGAGAAGACAGGGGTCATTGAGGAGAAGCATGGGAGAAACCTGTCGGACCCGTGTAAGCAGTAAGAGGAGACAAGTATGACGCGGGAGCAGTTCATGACGTAGGAGAAGATGACTAGGATGAGGGAGGAAAAGAAGTGGAATAAGGAGAGGAAGGACGGATTGAAAGAGCGAGTAGAAGCAGTACCGAAGCGCGCCGGTGCATTCGAGCTCACGCTGTGATGGTGCTGCAAGCTCTGATTGACGCACGCCCATTGTCTTGTTGTTCAGGTCTTCAAGACAGTGTGTTTTGTAGTGGAGCGCGGAGAAATATACATGGCACAGATCTTGCATCGATCTTGCAAAAATGCAAACAGCGCATGGCGCTGTTTTCCTTTTTGAACCTCCGAACATTGTCTGGTTAAGTTCCATGTGCCAAGTTTGGGAAAGATGCATCGTAACGGCTCCGCTACTACAGTAGAAAAGGGTGAGTCAGCCGCGGGGCACAAATCGCCGAAGGTATCGCGTTATGGTTGTAGCCGCTGGAGACGGATACACCCAGTGTGCAAGATGTCGCCAATGTCTCAACAGTGACATGATAAGGTAGTGCAGCAAGCGGGCGTATGAAATTTGAGCTGACACCGCATATATGCTATCAGATCACTGAACCGACCTCTCATCGAGAGGAAAGTAGCACACAACGTAGAACGAACTTCAAGCGCTGCATTGATCCTCACAACACTTGGAGGAAAATTACTTCTTTTATGCCGCCGTATATCTCGGAAAGCTTTAAATATATGAAGCTTCCACAAGCTACGGGAATGTGCCTCTCCTGCTGTTCGTTGTTATGTCATTAGCGTCGTAGTTGAAACGAGTGAAAAGAGCTGGCGGAAGTATGAATGAGCCGCACTTGTGTAGGCTGGCCTTGCTAGGCACCAGTATTTCCTAAGCAGAATACGGCAGAACGGAAACGTAATGACAAACGCTACGAACGTCGTTCTTTCTAGATAGTGGGATGACGCACATGCTTCGAAACGCGCCAGCGTATGGCATGCTGATACGCACGTTGCACGCGTATTTCGCACCTCTTTCCAGAACGAGATGATGAACAGTTTTCGCAGTTGACACGAGCTTGACAAATCCGTGGGCGGGTGTTTTTCAGCTCTGCAAGGTAGGGTTGCTGGAGCGCCTGTATGAACTTTACAGAAAAAAAAGAAGAGTCTAAGTCCGCTCCACTGCAGTAACAGCTGGAGGATGTGCGGAGCAATGATTCACTTGTTTTCCGCTTGTGTTTCTTCTCTTTATATCATCATAGTTTTCTGAATATTTTCGCTTACTTTGACCTCATTATCCGATTAAGTACATTAAACGTGTGTATGTTAGTTTTTGTGCTAACCTGGTTTAGTTTGACCAATCCAAATCTTCACCAATATTACCAGGTTTTGGTCAGTTATCGGGCCTTAGCCCTGTGTTAAATTCATGTTTTTATGTGCGTGTGTACGCAAGGAGTAGACGCGCAAAAGACCCTGAGCGCACTCCGCCTAAAATACCAAATTCAGTCTGCACTACGATCATACAGAAGCACGAGACCACTATTCATGCTCTTCGCAGTTCACGTAACGATCAGCGGTTGTTTTATTAGAAGTTTATCTTTATCACAAGCATCACCTTGCTCATGTCGATGGGAAAACGTATACCATCATATTGCAGAAATACGTCTTTTGTGTCGCGTTACCCTTCTGACTGTTAATACGGAACCCATTCGCTTCCGTGGCTTTGGCGCCCGTTCCCACGAGATGTACCGTGCATTTTCTGCCACCACGGAATTGCGTGTACGCAGTCGTATAGAAACCTGCGTAACTCAGGTTATTACGTTCCCAGTTTAACAGCTTTTGTCTTAATTTCTTTGGGAATTTCTCCTGGAAGCACCGCACTCAATTTTCTAGCGAATGCTGAAGGTCTTCAAGCAGAGAGGCTTGGTGTACTGACACGCAGTAAGCTGCCGCTACGGGCTCCGATCGCCAGAGAGATGACGACGAAGAACGCTCTGGTGCGCGTGGTTTTTTGCGAACGGTTCGGCGCCATTAAAGAAGGTTCTGGCTTTTCTCGTTGGACCTCTTGGCATCTTCGTTACAATATACACACACTGCTTTCCCAGTCGCTGCTGCTCTCACTGTCACTCCCATCCCCGCTATTTCCTTGGTCTGAGATATGTTCCGGATTTATCAGTATAGTGATCACTTTGAAAGACGAGTTCGAGAATTTCTCAGACTTGAGGCCGTTCTTTCGCGAAGGCAGGCTTCAGGTGCAGCGGACGACCTTGCAGTGGAAGCGGAGCCAGCAACTTCAATTTTCTTTTTCTAAAAACCGGGTTAAAAACAGCGGACAACTATGTCCATCTGGTGTAAAAAAAGAGGAAACCATCCGACAAAAGTGTTGAGGAACGCGCGTTCTACTGGGACCTTCTAGAAACAAAGCCTTACCCGGAAGCTGGCGTATCGTCGGCTCATCGCACGTTTGCCTTGGCGGAGGTGGCCGGCGGTCTGCCGGCTTTGGAAGCGGGTGGGTTAAGCAGAACCTGAGCACTTCTGGAATCGTAGTTTCATTTGTTTTATTCATACAATCAACCCTCATTGAGGGTTCTCTGGGGCGCACAAAAAAACAAAAAAAACAAGAAACAGACGAACCATCTAAGCGGGCACATCATATGGCATGTTGGACACTAGGCATATATGGGCTAAGGATTTTTCACATTCACAAACATCACTACAGTTTGACAGTCAGCTTGCTAATGCGTTCCGAAGTTCAGTCAGGCTGGAAAAGAAGAATAGCTGATCAGATCAGTGTCAACAAAGAATGGTCGCAAAACAGATTTGTGGTCCACGCGACTGGTTCGTTTCACTGGAAGTTACATAGGCGCAAGATTGTTAATTTTTAGGTGCCATGCAGTATCCTGAAAAAACACTTTGACCAGATTCTATTGCTTTGGCGTTTCTAAGGCTTCCAATTCACAGGACTGCAATATCTGTGTAACGGAATCCAAGCGGCGGTACTGTGCACTTATGAGTCGCACGGCATGACTGAACTTTTTTGATCCTTTTTTTTTCTTGCAATCCGCCCTGATAAGGGCCCGATATTACTGAGGCATAATCAAGTAATGGTCGAACGAGAAGGTTTACTAGCTATCAGCTTTATACTCTGCGCAGCTTGACCTAGTTTTTGTCTTTGGAAAACTAGTATCTGCTCGCCTTCGAGCACACGTTTCCCACGTCCGTTTGTCGCACCAGATTTTGTGCAACACCTACGCATATAAACTGGTTGGCATAGACTAAAATTACGGCCAATATAAAAGTGACAAAGAAGAAGTGTTCTTTTTTCTCTCACACGTCTGCGCGTTCGTTTACAGTACTTTATTTACGTACACCATAAATATCGCCGTCGACCAAACAATGAGTAGTTCTGAGTTTATCCTGGACATTGATTACTGCAGAATAAGAAAGTCACCTCAAGAACGCTTCAGTCTCACTGGCTGTTCAAGTACAAAAGAGAATTTGATAGATATATAAGTAATGACATTGGACGCAATACCGAACCCTGAGGAACATCAAAAAGCACTTGGAGTGGAGTCGACAAAGTACCACGTAGACTTACGGTCTGTATTAGATAATTTAAGTAGTGTTTTGCCCGGAGCATGTCTGTCTTTGACACCTATTTCTCCCACTTTAAAGATCAGCCTACTGTAGGTCATTTTAGCAAAGGCTTTAGCGAAATTAATACAAATGATGCCAAACTGGTGCTTCTCGTCTAAGGTGGCGGCGAGATAATAGACTACTTCAATTAGTTGTGTAATGGTGAACAGTCCAATACAGATAAGTAAAATAAGTTCTTATGTCCTAGAAGTCGTGATATGAGTTTTGCAATGTTGTGCTCCAGAAGTTTACAAATGGTACATGTGAGTGATGTGGGACGGTCATGATTTGCTAGTGTACGATCGCCACCTTTGTATACCGGTATAACTACAGCCCGGCACCACTCCATGGGTAAGGTACGCTCGAAAATTACTTTTAATAAGACATCCATTCAGGATAGTGTTTCAGAAATAGCGGACACACCAGGTGAAACCCGGAAGACTTTTTTTCCATCTAGATTTGGCAGTAATTAAAATGTGCCATATTGTTACGAAGCATTCCTGCTCGGCGAAAGGGCGCCATCCTTCACGTGGCAGTGTGCGCAGGAAAGTGAGGAAGACGACGACTGGGGGACCGCTCGTGTTGTTGCTGGCTTTGCTGCTGTTCGTCCATCTTGGGTGCAACGGCTGTTCCTTAATTATATATGCATAGTCTGTAAATACATTTCCTCACCGTTCTTGCTAGTGAGCACTCTGTTCCTGCAGGTGGCAATATTACTTGATTACCAGTTTCTCATTTCTCGAACGCATACGTTTTCTTAAGCGTTCGCCTACATTTGCATTTGCATTGTTAATAAACACAGGTTGAAAGAAGTGATTGAAGTTTACGGCAATGTCAAGAGGTTTTGTTACCGTTCCGGTGCCTTTTAGGATTTCTTAATCTTACCTTGTCTATTGCTTTGATATCCCCAGAAATCTTCTGGGGAATTTTTAGGAACCTTGTTAATTTTGTTCAAACAAATGATTCAATATGGAGCTTAACCACAGATACCTCATTGGCATGCTGGAGCGAACTCATATATTAGCGGTTCGGTTTGCATATTCCGATTATTTAAGAAGCAGTGTCAGCAACCTAATTATGACAACTAATCTGGAGACAATGTGCCACTGCTGTGTCATATCGAGGTTAAATTTTATGTATAAGCTCTATCGTGGCCACTTAATGCACTCTGTATATTTTACCTACCTCAAAACACATTCTCTTCGAACAGGTCTCAGTAAAAGGCTTAGAAAATCTGTAAGCGACATAAACTGGCATAAGTACTCTTTAATTCCGGCCGCGAATTGGAATAAAATACCTGAGAGTACTGTTTCCTCTGCTTCTGCAAACTCCTTTGTTATTATTATTGAAAGCATGAACTTTGTGTGTAGCATGTTCGGAATGCCACCCTGAGTCATGTACATTTTGAAATTTTCTTGCTTCATTATTTTGCCGATGGCTTTGTGCTCTTACATACCATTAATATACATATATTGCCGTTTTTTCCCCACCACTCCTCCTTGGGCCTGACTGCGCCTGCAATGCGTATAAGTAACTGCTTTTCACGCCGTCCCAACTATTTATGGACCGTAAAGCTGTACCAGTACCGTTCGCAACGCTTGACATTGTCGCCAGCTGCAGCAACATTTTCCTCTACAATCCCCTGCACGCGCCTATCACCTTACTTGTTGGTGAATGTCACGGCTTCGTAGAGCATATCGACACTTCGTTTTTGATCGACGTGCCGGACGACTATTCTGCTGTCGATTCCGGCCAACCATCTGCAATTTCGGCGCTTGACGAGACGTCCAGCGATATGTTCTCGAGTGCTATCGCTGATACTCTCACCCCTGCCGAACGTGCTGACCTCCTCCATCTGCTGCATCAGTTTCGATCTTCATTCGACGTTTCCCAACCTCGCCTGGGTCGCACGTCAGACATACAGCACTACATCGACACCGGTTCCCATCAGCCGCTGCGTCAGCGACCATACCGCGTATCTCCGGAAGAGCGTCGTGTCATTAACAACGAAGTCGAAGATATGCTCCGTCGTGGCGTTATCAAGCCGTCGCACAGTCCCTGGGCATCTCCTGTCGTTCTCGTCGGCAAAAAGGATGGATCTATTCGGTTTTGCGTCGATTACCGTCGTTTAAATAAGGTAACGCACAAAGACGTCTATCCCTTGCCGCGCATTGACGATGCCCTCGACAGCCTTCAGGGAGCAGAATTCTTCTCGTCCCTAGACTTGCGTTCGGGGTACTGGCAGGTACCGATGGCTGAGGCCGATCGTCCCAAAACGGCATTCACTACACCTGATGGCTTATATGAATTCAACGTGATGCCCTTTGGGCTTTGAACGACTCATGGACAACACGCTGCGTGGTCTTAAGTGGTCTATGTGTTTGTGCTATCTAGACGACGTCGTGGTTTTCTCGCCTGATTTCCCGACCCACCTGCTTCGCCTCAAACATGTTTTGACATGCCTAACAAATGCCGGCTTGCAACTGAACCTCAAGAAGTGTCGCTTTGCCGCGCGTGAGCTGACCATCTTAGGCCACATTGTGTCCAAACACGGCATTCTACCTGACCCTACCAAGCTTCGTGCAGTCGCTGAGTTTCCGAAACCTAAGACCATCAAAGAACTCCGCAGTTTTGTAGGCCTATGCTCGTATTTCCGACGCTTCGTCAAGAATTTCGCATCCATTATGTCGCCGTTGACTCAGCTCTTACGCGACGCAGACCTTTCCTCCTGGTCGCCTGCGTGCGAGGCCGCGTTTACCACGCTGCGTCGTCTCCTTACCTCTCCACCCATCCTTCGCCATTTCGACCCGACAGCGGCCACTGAGGTACACACAGACGCCAGTGGAGTCGGCCTCGGCGCCGTCCTCGCTCAACGAAAGCCGGGCTACTCCGAGTACGTTGTCGCCTATGCGAGTCGCACACTGACGAAGGCGGAGTCGAATTACAGCGTGACCGAGAAAGAGTGCTGGGCCTTAGTATGGGCTCTCGGCAAATTCCGCCCATACCTGTACGGACGCCCGTTCGACTTAGTCACAGACCACCACGCACTTTGCTGGCTCGCCTAGCCCGCTGGGCACTCCGCATCCAAGAATACGACATTCGCGTCGTATACCGCAGCGGACGCAAGCACTCCGACGCTGACGCCCTTTCCCGCTCACCCCTACCTTCAGCCTCGGCCTGCGGAGTAATTTGCACACACTCCATCTCATCTCTGGACATTGACTCCGTCGCCACCGAACAATGCCGTGACCGATGGATTGCTTCCATTTTGGACTACCTCTCCGGCTCATCGAGAATCCCGGTATCACGATCCCTGCGACGCCAAGCAGTTCATTTCACCATTCGGGACAGCTGCTCCACCGACGCAACTACGCTCCTGATGGCCGTAGATGGCTTCTGGTGATTCCCCGCACCTTAAGGTCACAAGTATGTGCCTCCTTCCACGATGATCCCCAGTGTGGCCACGCCGGAGTATTTAAAACATACGAACGGATTCGTCACAGGCACTACTGGCGCGGCATTTACCCTTTTGTGCACAAGTTTGTTCGATCATGTCTTGACTGTCAACGTCGAAAATCACCACCTTTCCGCGCGTCTGGTGCCCTGCAGCCGCTCCCGTGCCCTGTTAAACCCTTCGATCGCGTCGGCATTGACCTGTACGGCCCGCTTCCCATGACGCCAGACGGAAACCGGTGGATAATAGTTGCTGTAGACCATTTGACACGCTACGCCGAAACTGCTCCCTTACCAAGTGCCGCAGCGCGGGACATGGCTTCTTTCGTCCTACATAGCTTCGTCCTCCGCCATGGCGCACCTCGAGAACTTCTTAGCGATAGAGGTCGCGTATTCCTCTCCGAAGTTGTCGAAGCTTTGCTTTCGGAATGCCACATCATTCATCGCACAACCACAGCGTACCACCCGCAGACTAACGGGCTCACGGAACGGTTTAACCGCACTCTCGGCGACATGCTCGCAATGTACGTGGCATCCGACCATGGCAACTGGGACCGCATCCTACCCTTCGTCACATTCGCGTACAACACCGCAACGCAAGCCACGACGGGATTTTCGCCTTTCTTCCTTCTGTATGGACGAGATCCTTCGCACACCATCGACACACTCCTGCCCTACCGTCCTGACGCGTCCGAGTGCCCACCTCTATCTGAAGTCGCACGACAGGCTGAAGAACGCCGCCAGCTCGCCCGCACATTTACTGCTCAAGAACAGCAGCGACAGAAAGAACACCACAATGGCATGCCTCCGACCACCACCTATGTCCCAGGCTCTCTTATGTGGTTGTGTGTGCCTCTTCACACGCCTGGACTGTCCTCAAAACTCATGCCCAAGTACGAAGGTCCCTATCGCCTCGTGGAGCAAACGTCCCCGGTGAACTTTCTGATTGAACCACTGTCACCGCCTAACGACTTGCGCCGGCGTGGACGTGACATTGTCCACGTCTCGCGTCTCAAGCCCTATCACAACATTCTACCGCCCGACCCGTAGGTCGCCAGGATGGCTCTTTTCGCACGGGGGGTCACTGTGAGGAAGAAGCGCCGCTATCGCCAGCCGCATTGCCAACGCCGGGCTCGCTCAGCGCGCGCTTCTGGTTGCTGCCGTCTCCTGGCTGCCTCGCCGCTTCATACGGTCGCTGTATCAAAGTTTCGCTACTTCGTCTGAACCTTTTTTTTACGGAGTCACTTTAACTTTCTTTTTTTATGTTAACTCATGCGGTTAATCCAGAGTCTACGTTGTTTAGATGTTTACACATTATTTACAGTAAATGGGTCCACTCGATGGCTTACTATATAATTTTAAGTGCATTCCACAGCTCGGCATCTGCTTTCTTCCTTTTATCAAACGACGATTCCAAAAATGTCTACAACCGAACTCTCATGAGCGTGTTTGTACTCCCTCATAATAAATACAGTAGGGTGTTTCTTGCGGCGTAGAGCGCTAGCAATCACATTCTCCACGATCGCTTTGTGATTAGAAACACCAGCTGCTATTAAAAACGAGTAATTTTCGTTATTCTTAGAGAGGAACACTAGGTACTACGATGGCCGTGACATAGAGGTTATTCTGGTATCCTCTCGAACAATTTCATTCGAGTTAAAAGCATGAATCATACCTAGTAATTTATCGGTGCTGGGAGTTTAAACGCCGCTGCAGACTACGACATGCACTTTATGTGCTGTAAAGCGTAGTACCCGTCCATAATTAGGCATTTGTTCCTATTTACATTGTTGAACAATGATGTTTTCAGTCAGTGAAGGAAGGCCGTGGAAGTCGATGCTGACCGATACATTCAACCGCCATGATAAGTGCCATTTTGAAGTCGGATCTAGCACCAAACTGCTTCAGAAATATAATTATCGTTTAAGGCTACATGACAGAATTTTTTACAATGATGCACCCTCCTCTGCTACGTGAATTGCGGTCCTTCCAAAGCATTTTGTATCCAGAAGGAGTAATAACGTCTCTATGTGCGCCACAGTACTGCCAGGTTCTTCTTTTCAAAGCCATATGCGGACTTTGAAAAAGTAGCACCAATTGCAGATCAGTTGTTTTAAAAATGATGATCGGCGTATTTGTAACCACAAAACATAGCTATGACGCAGGTGACGATCTCGGCGTTGCCATCGAATTTCCTGAATCGTCCGAGTGAGCTAGGCGGCTTACCGTACGAACATTTGTTTGTTTTGCTAAAGGTATACTTTCGTCATTTCCACATGGTAGACGGTTATCTCGTATGAGGTCCGAAGTGTACATTTTTCTTTTATTTTTAGTTTGTCGCAGATAATCTTGAATTCCGTGCCTTTTGACCAACCCGCTTCTCCACTATGCCTACTTTTCTTCTTATTTCCGCTGTTTGTATGAAGGGCACTATACACATAGTGCCCTTCATATTAAGAGTTCCTTGGAACGCAGTCCTTTTCCCTGGAATCATAGAACTTCGCTATAATGGATCATGGCCAATTGATTTTACTTTATCAATACGGTGAATTCTCTGAACTCTCATGACGGGCATCCTCAAAGTCTGTCAGAGGTACTGCCCAGGGCCTATTCTGTAAGTCTATTTTCTGATTCATCATAAGTTTCGCGGCTTACAAGTAATATATTGATTGATTTGTGGGGTTTAACGTCCCAAAACCAGTTCTGATTATGAGAGACGCCGTAGTGAAGGTCTCCGGAAATTTCGACCACCTGGGGTTCTTTAACGTGCACTGACATCGCACAGCACACGGGCCTCGACATTTCGCCTCCATCGAAATGCAGCCGCCGCGGCCGGGATTCGATCCCGCGGCCTCCGGATCTGCAGCCGAGTGCCATAACCACTAGACCACCGTGGCGGGACTCCAAATAATATAGGCGGTTGTTACCGCCTACTTCGGATTTCGTATTCAATTAAATTCAATGTTTTGTGCTGCAAAAAAAAGACTCAATTCTTTTCAATTTTGTTCCTTATTTTCTGAAACACTGTCAGAAAACCTGGTAACTCATTAGCCTTAGGACTAACACCAGCGATTCTCTTACTGATGCTCTCCATTCGCAGTCACTTTCGTCCTGTCTTTCGACAATTAACTGCAGTTTTCGGGAACCTTGGGCAAATGGTATGGCCCAGGGTTCTGCTCTACATCCCTCTACACAAGCGACAACGTGAGCATCGACCACCAGTGAGACAAAACTGCAAAACACTTTTGAGGGCGCGCCAAAACCAACAGAATCGTACATCGCTGCGATATACAGGCAAATTACCCAGCGGAGGCTAACCTGAACAAGCGGCAGTGGCGGTTTAGGCACGATGTTCGTTAGCGATCTACCATCGCCTCTGAAGAAATATATGCCGGGCTGTGCCTTCTCTAGGCTGTCTAGAGATGACATCACTCCTGAAAGGTAGGCATTGAAACGTAAACGGTCCGCAGTGTCGTTACCACGGTGCGACACATCAAACAATCAAGGTTGAGCCGCCACCACGACGCGAAACCATGGGAAAATCTGCACGAGCAGTAGTTGCGCTTTATTAAACGCTTTAGGCATGCTGTTCCAGTGAACATGACTCACCACTGCCTAAAATAAGGACTGGTTTTGGTGTACTCCCCGAAGGGCAGTTTGCTTC
Source organism: Hyalomma asiaticum (assembly GCA_013339685.2). Classification (NCBI taxonomy): domain Eukaryota; kingdom Metazoa; phylum Arthropoda; class Arachnida; order Ixodida; family Ixodidae; genus Hyalomma; species Hyalomma asiaticum. The sequence continues at coordinate 95,820,276 of CM023484.1, read as the reverse complement.
CTGCGTTGTCACCCTACGAGCACAGGTGTTCAAGGAAGGAAGACCACGATGCATGTGCTGTGACTATTATGAAACATACGATAGCTCACTGAAAATTAAAACACCTCTTTCTGTGTCACAGTGAAAAGAATACACATACGAAAGCAAAAGAAGGGAAGAATGGCGGCCACATTAAGGACGCAGTCCCTGCAGCGTAAAGGATGCCATGCAGAGTTCTTGGGCTTGTCTGATACCGATAATATTTGGTATTTATCCTTCGCAGTAGTGGTTGCACCATAAAGGGAAATAAAGTTCGCGGCCATTATATATTCCGAGCTATTGAGCGCGCACTGTTGGATGCTTTACACAAGGGTACAGTCAAAGAATGTAACAAAATCAGCATTTGTTATCTATCACAATGCGAAGATGAAAGTGAAGGAACGAAGCGAATCGCAGATAATCTTTCGTCAAGCAAACTGTTCGCACCATTTAGGCAGCGCGTTTTCTTCATTAAAACATCCTTTCTTTACTGAGAACTTACAAGGTCGTGAGTTCGTCAGATATATTTTTGTGCATGTGCCACCGCTGACGCCGACTTGTTCTTCACAGCGGTGGCGTCAACGATAATGCTTGTAGCCTGTCATAGCAGGTCGCTATCTGCAGAACTTAAAAGAGCAGTAGGCTAATCTAGTTGGTAATCGATTACGATCAAAACTGCGCGCGAAATTGGCGACAAAGAAAGCACACAGTGCGTACTATGCCAACAGCAAACTGCAGTTTGCCAGTGGTGTGAGGAACAAGCGAACTCTCGTAAATTTGTCTCTACTTAAACGCGATTACTCATTTGGAGTGTGCGATTCCCGATCATGCGAGTCGTCCTCGTGACCCGCTAAAGCCCAAATCCGGGGATTTTTCGAGATCAGTGGATTTCAATGGAGTTTTCTGCGCATGTTCCTTGGCACACTTCCGTCATTTTTGAAGAGGTTTCAAGCTCGAGCGATGCCTAGTTTGCTTAATAAAGGTTGCTTCTGAATACCTCGAATCGCACGATGGCTTCGTACAATTATTGGCCGCACTGTGGGCTGAAGTAAGTATAACCAAGACGACGGAAACGCATCGCTGCCTACGAGACATGCGCGCGCCGGCCAATCCTCGCGAAAATACCACCAGGGGAAGGCCGCATGCACTCTCGCACCATGCAAGGCGGATCGACTGATTTACTGTCACTGCTGAGTTGTATTTAGGTATAGCTTTCGTGCTGTTTTTCTCGTTAAAGGTTATTTTTGCATTCTCTGGGCATTTCTAATAGAAGGAGGGTGATAGGAACGCCTCCAGAACATAGAATATTTCTTATTGTGACATCCTCAGTGCCTTAAAACGCACACGAATATAAATCAGTACAGGATGGAGGCCTAACGGAAAGTATTTACGGTCTGTGTGGCGCTGGGGGAACGCGAATAAGCAAGACCACAAGAACACTTTGAAGAATTCTTTTGGGGCCTCGTCGACTTCTTGTATTCATTCACAAGACGAACGTTATGAAATAACAGCCCACATTTCCTCTAGCCAAGAGGCAAACAAGTGTCTTATTAATACTCTCGCAGAAAACTAGCGCATATCAATTTGTTGTACAACTGAGTCATTTTCTTTTGTCGTTCATGTTCTCCCTCGTTTCAGATCCCTTTCTCTTACTTGGAGATATGCGTCACATCGGAGGGGGTAGCAAGTCCCCCGGCGAGCTTACGCCCAGAACTACCGGTAATTCCGCCCCTAGGCTTACCTCCCCAATTAGGCGGAATCCCACCATTCGGCTTGCCCTTGGATTTACCAATAAACACACCGGCGAGGTTACCATTCGGTCTACCTATGGGATTACCGGCAACCCCTCCGGTAACTGCCGCCGACAACATTGCCAACGTCATCGGCTTTCCAACCCCACCGTTAGGCTTGCCCTTGGATTTACCAATAAGCACACCGGCGGGCTTACCCTTCGGTCTACCCATGGGATTACCGGCAAACCCTCCTGGAATTGCAGCGGCGGGGGACATTGCCAAAGTCATCGGCTTTCCTTGGCTGATTGAACCCGACCTTAGTTTGAATGGGGGCTCAGGACCGAACAACAACACAGAAGAGACACCATCCTCTGGCGCTGCATCACCCGTTGATGATGGCGCAGCCGATGCCACAACTGAGGACACGTCTTCTGAAGGATCCCGTCAAGAGCTATTTGAGAAAGCATAAACACCTGCACAGTGATGCAAGCTTGTTGTCGGCCTTAAAAACATGTAATAATAATAAAATATGCGCAGGCAGCACCATACTGACTACAAACTTTCATTAGGCTGTGCAAACAGGGTCTCAGTATAATTAATCCTAAGCTACGCGTTAACAGTGGCTTTCGGGTCGAAAGTTTACCATATCACACATTTATTGGACACTATATGATAAAGGCATGATGATGGTCCGGTGCATAGAATGCAATTCCTTTATTAAATTCTGTTGCTATCCCGATTTACGCCATTCAAGAGAGCCTTCACTACCCCTTACAAGAATGCCATAAATGACGATATCAAGACTTTCGACACATCTGGCTATGTGGCACGGGTCCGTATTTAGTGGTATTTGCCCACATCGTGATAGAGGCATATATGGTAGTAAAAGGCATACACGAGGAATGCCATGTACAACTCTGACATGTATCGTGCAAATAAGGCCACATAGAGAGACACGCACCACATATAGCCAGATACCTGCATATTTTAGTCGAGCACAGCTGATGCTATAAACGGGAGACTATTATGCTCAGTTCACCATGGTCTCATTTTCTTGCTTGCGATGTGCCATGGCTCCACTGGTCAAGCTCTCGTGTAATCAGTTGCACTTCTGGTGATCTTTGCGTTTCGAGAAAAAAAGAAAGTATTTCTTTTTCGAAACGCTTTCGTTGAACTTTTGAGGCATAGGTGCCCTTTTATTGCTGCACATTCGTAAGATTGATACCGTCAGTCGTCGGGCAAAGTTGTACCTCGCGTGAGGCGTTCGAAACACTTCGAATAAAGCCCTGAATCTTAAAACACCGCGAACGGCAGAAGATACAGTTCCATCATAATACATCATATGATTAATCAAGCTGTTAGCTAAATAGGTTCAGGTGAGTCATAAATCTTTATAAATACCTCCAGTTGGTTGCAACAGCAACTGCACCACATCACCAATGTCTGCCACTTACACCAGCACTCAGTACTTCAAACCAACCTAAGAATTCAAATTCAAGTCCATTTGTAAAAAAAAAGGCGTTGTTAATATGTTTGGTAGCGTTGTTTTGATGTAGTACGGTTACGTCCTCAACCGTACGCGGTTTGAGGGCCACTGGTCATAGCGTCAGGAATTCTGTGTACCGCACTCCTCTCCCTGAATCAACTGTTCTCACTCGGCTATTCGTCTGGGCGGTCGTCGTTCTCGGCGCTCTCACGCCTTTGTTCTCAGCCCTTGGGCGCCTCCGGTGGCGACAGAACGATGTGCATGTACGAAACAATGTCCCAAGTTATATTCATGGCTAATAGGACCAGCTCTGTCGAAGAATATACGTAACAAGCGCAGTATATTATCATGTAGAGCACTTACACCACTTTTGTTACGTGTGTTTCATAAGCACAACAGAAAAAATCGCTGTAGTTATTGATAATGTTCGCCATTTTTAATCACAGAGACTGGTTGCGTGTCTGTTTGGTGTCCGTGCTTCATCCAAGACCCAGGACGCACGCCGCAACCTGTTCATGAACGCCAGCGCAGCTGAGTGAAAGCGCTCGTGTGATTCAATATGACGAGGGTTGTTACCACCCTGTACCGAGTAGCACATATCGAGGCCAAGGGGAAACGCCATCCACGACGACAGGGGACCGCTAGCGCGGTTGCGCGCGCGCACTTCGAGGCGCACTTTGCAACTTGCCTGGGACGGTGCCAATTAGGAGAGGCGAGTCCGCACGAGTGCATCGTACGTCACTTGTCATCTCCTAGATGGCGGCACCATACCAGCTACATTCCGAAGAACGCCACGTGCACGTCGAGGCAGCGGGAACCAAGCTAAAGGAAAGGGCATATCAGCTGCATTCACACACCTTCGAGCATGTGCTCTGATAGCTCAGTGGTAGAGAACCGGCTACCTTTCGTTCTGGAGAAGGGGCTGGGAGTTCGATTGCCAGCGAATACAAGGAAGTTTTTCTGTCGTTTCTTCGTGGTAGATCTGTAGATGTAAATTTTACTGCCTCACCTCCGTTACGGAAGTGTGGTCGCGGTAGACCCCGGCATAAAACACCTTCGTGTCAAAACCGTAGTGGAGGGCTTCGGAAATTGCGACCACCTGGGGTGTTTTTGATGTGCACTGACAACGCTCAGTGCGCGGGCCTCTGGTATCTTCACCAACATCAAAAATGCGACCACCTCAACCGGGATGGAACCGGCGCTTTTTGGGTGGCAGCCGAGTACCTTAACCAATACACCACCGCGGCGGAGCGTCTGCAAGCCTCGGTGAGAGCGGTGTTTCTACTCTTTGCTTCGCACCATTTTAGGATCTTGTTATATTAGAGATTTATTGCTCAGCACTGTATCCAACTGCGTTTCATGCCAGGCTACTGTCTATGTTTCTGATTGTTCAGCGTCAGATTTTTTTTCTGTCTGTGTATATTAAACGTCTCGCATCCTGCGAACGTTCCCGTCCTTCCTTGCGTTAAGGCAGCGTCTCAACCACCAAAGCGAATTAAAGGAAGCGCCGCTGTAAAAGTTCCCTCCATCACTATTACCTAATTGGCTACTTTTACGCGCCATGTATTTTTTCTCTATGTCGTGTACCAGACAAGCCACATAACAACTACGGCCGTGGCTAATGAGTTTAAAAAAAGGCAATGTCCGTCTCACTGATATGGGTGTCACTGACAAACTTATCCAATTTTATTGACCTTATCATAAACACATGCCCTTGCTACGAGGCCGCAAACAATACATGTACAACACAATCAAGGCTGTATAAATTGAGAATGTTCTGCCGACTTCCAAAAGTATGTACTCTTCAATATTTACGCCTTGTGACTCGTCGAACACTTCCCAACAAGCTATTCAACAACACCTAAGTCGGCACATGAAGGCACCGCTTTCAAAATTGTGTGAGTCGTCAAATTTTCAATGACCACACGAGAGAGCGCTAGGAGCGACAATCGTAAGCTCGATGCATAAGCCTCCTGCAGAGCCCGTTACAATTATGATTAAAATCAGGCTCACGGCGATGGTAAAAGGGAACGTCATTACGATGCCCTATGAAACGGCACGGCCAACAATCTTTCATGCAGTGACATTAAAAACCCCTTTGATTTCCCGTTTGCTACAGTCACGTAGTACTCCTTCTGTTACCGTCGCCTAGTGCTTCTTGTGTTTCTCCCTCTAACACCTTGATCGCTGGATCGATGAATGATTGCATTCATTCGTGGATCTATTCAATGAGGGGCATGTTAGCTTCATCGTCAGCTCCAACTTCAGTTTTGGATTTGTCTCAGTTCCTTGCTTGCGCCAATCAATGCTTACGCAAAAAAAAAGGCTGATAACACCCTAGCCTAGACTTCTGAGATAAAATACCATAAATTTTATGGCATACTTTGTCCTGTGTCTTCATTCACCGCCTACAATAATCCCGCCAGCTTTTAATAATCTCTCTCGCGGACATCTTTCATTTTCCCGGCTGTACCTTAAGTACCAGGCTTCATGCGTGCCAACGCACAAACGCAAACCCGAGCGGCTATCATAACAAGAAGGGAACGAATGCACCGTTGTTGGCATTTCCGCAGCAAGTGCCTGCGCTGTCCTCATTCTTTTTTTTTTTGTCAGCAACGCGACCTAGCTTGCAGCGTTAATGGGCAACTGTCTGATTTACTTTAAAATTATATCTTTCTCTTTTTAGCCCTACGGGATAGTTAAGCGACGCTGCTTGTGGCTTCATCGCTGCTATCTGATGTTGCGTTTAAGAGTCGGTATTGCCAGACTGTTCACGCGTGCGACCGCCTACGCAAGTGCGATCATAGTGTCATGGCACCGGAGGAGAGGAAAACGGTAAAAGAAATCTCTTGCCCAACGGTGCTTCGGCATCCAATAGAGCATTCGCATTATTACGAATTACTGCGGATATTAAGCTTAAAGCGAAACTCAGGCGAATTCTGTGTCCACGGATCTCAATGACATATTCAGTATATATTCTTCTCGGTACTGTAATAATATATGACAAGCAAAAAGGTTGCAAGGTTCCTGGAAAGAAATTTTAATATAATTGGCGGATTCCCATGCTGGCCACCCTGTGCTTTTTTTTTTTTTTTGGACGTCATAACCTTCAGCGCTGCCTATCCGAGCCAGCGGGCCGTCAAAAGCAAAACGGCCATACTTCAACGTTCAAATCGTCGCTGTCAAGATCAGAAAAGCTGGCATAGCTCAATACGTCGGTAGATGACCTCGCCACTGTCATTTTTCTGGCACCGGCTCCATATTTCTTATGGTGATAAGGCTGTGACGTCATCGCATACGCGGCGTGAAGAGTCTGCCCGTTTCGGTTTGAACACGCCTTTAACTCGGTTACTTAAAATTGTTGGTGTGTTTCTGAGCAGACTGAACCATCCTGGCAACAACAGGACTATCAGTACCATGGGAAAACGTCGATACCAGAACATGGCGAAAGAACCGCGGGAGTTGCCCTTGAAACATCTGCCCTAAATATCGAGCATGTCGTAGTACTTTAGAGAATCGATTTTCTCTCTGGTTTCCGAAGGCATAAGCGCACTGATTTTTCCACGCATCCGAGTTTGCGTATCGAGCGCTCTGCGGTCCATGCCATGATGCACACGTGCGAAGTCTGAAGGAGGCAGCAGGTACTAGGCAAAGAAGCGGATAGAGGGATCGCAGCAGCTGCTTGTTTATTGCTGGCTTGAAGGAAGGTGATATTGGTGGGAGCACACAGTGTAAAAGCGAGATTGTTGAAATATCTGACACTCATGAACGTTTTTCAGCAAGGAATAATGCGTACAGGGACAGTCGCCCCCTACAGGAAAAAGTAATAACGTGTTTGATAAATCAAGAATCCTATTCCGTGAACAAAGAAATACAGGAATATTTGGTCTACTTTGCACGCTTATGTTCAATAGCAGTACCAGCGTATGGTGCGAGAGTAATGAGAAGTCAAGGCAGAAGGCACTGGACGAGCAGAACATACTTCAGTGCAGCAATAACAGCAGCTGCTCGGTCATGCTATTCACAAATGTGGTGAAATGTCGAAATCCTTACAGACGTTTTGTTTGCGTAGGTGAGTGGATTGGCGTCTTTTTTTTTATTGCTTGTCCATCATTTCATAAGGCAGGAAACAAGGTCGGAGCTTTGCATGCCACTTCACGCTATCAGTTGCGGAGTTAAAAATATCAAAAGGTTTGCTTTTTTCGGCTGCGGCAACCGTCGGCACGTCCGTCGTGTTTATATGAGTGTACGTAGGTGGCGCCTGTTTTAGGGTGCGCATTAGGCCACGCTCAGCCAGTCGCAGAAGGGCAGGCTGCTGGAGCTTCAGCGTCCGCAAAGTTCACCAGCCATCGTGCATACAAACGACCTAGATTTCAACAGAACTAACTACGGAAAGCACTGCCCTTGCAAAATGCGTGGTTTCTGGGAACCGGAAAAGAATAACAGCAAGCCTTCTCCTGTAGCGATATGCACCTCAAATCTCGGGTAAGTTTTGGCAGAAGAACCGCTAGTTGGAACCGTACAGCGTTACAGCTAATGACTTCACTGACGAAAACTACGCGTTGGATATTTGTCCGGCACTGCGCTGATTTAATTTGTCTCAGCGACATTGATGCTGTTTTGCAGAAATATGCATGTCTCTTCCAAGTTGGCTTATTACTCTAGATGCATATCTTTAGACCGCGCAATTCATTATTTGATGAGTCCTTGAACGATGGCCAGACGATGGAACGCGTATACGTTCAGCAGTGCACATATGACGTGTTCATGAATGAAAACATTGACGAATGAACAAAATCGCCGTCACGTAAGCTTCAACCGCTGCGATCTTAGAAGCAATCGTAAAAGGGTAACGAATAAGTGCTTTCGGGCCGCTAACCTGGGCACGAAGAGCGCTGCTGTCCGGCGTCGACAGCGAGCTGGGCTTCCATAGCTGCTTCATGCGCAGTGGTTTGCTGAGCTCCACAACACCTAATTGCCGACTTGCTTTGTACCTCTGTGCATCTCTTGTGCGGCAACAGTCAGTTCCGTACAAGCAGCTGCGGTGACGTCAATATATTATTCGTGGCAGCTGGGGCAGTACCATTAATGCAGGCAGGCGCCTGCAATGTAGCACTGCCTCAACATTACCCACTACCCGAGGCGCGGCTGAACAGTAGTGTGATGCTGCCCTGCGCTGTTTTCTGGAGCCCAACTTGACATGTGGCTAACGTATTGTGCCTCAGCGGGTGCGAAACACAAAGCACTCATATACATAGGTTTGAGCGCACGAAAAAAAAAAAAAGAACGCCAAAATGTCCACATAAATTCCGAGCCCACATCTTCGGCCTGCCTCATATGCGCATCAGTGTTACAGCCCGTAGTGCCAAAATTACTGCACTAACGTGGGTAATACCACGCTAGCACAGCAAGCACGACGCGTATCACGAGTTTTACCTTTAACGCCTCACGTGACACGACCACTCTGCGCAGTGCCATCGAGGTTATTCCAGGGGCCTGCCTGGCCTGCCCCTTCAGTTCACAAGCCTTGACAAGTGCTGCGGCACTGTGTGTAATTACTACGTAGCTTGTCTCGCACCACTTCATGTGAGAAACGGGTAACAGCTTTGAACAAGTGCATTTCCAGATTGCTCTAGGAGGACAAACGTGGTGAACGGAGAAAAATGGATTCAGCGGGAGCTCGTGCAGCTCGCGTAGTTCCGAGCCTTGATAGCCGGCGGAAAGTGACATTTCTTTCTTTTGATTTTATTTTGCGACGGGCATAACTCTTTCCGTACAAGTGCGCCTCGGGCAATACCCCCATAAAATACGAATATATTCCTTTGGTGAAGTATTACCCTGCACAAAAACTGCTCTCATTCAGCTTCACCTGTATGCATTGTGGGCCTGAGCCGACGTAGAGACAATTGTGCCAGCACGGTCGCCAACATTAAGAATATTACCAAAGAAGTAGAGCATATAAGCATAGTTGTGATTTACCTTGTAGATAATCTGCCAGGAGGTCGCTAGTACTGACAGGAATCGACATTTGTGCTTTTTGTGTATAACTGGAACAAAGAATTCAGTCGAGCAACCCTGCGACGCTGGATAAGCATCGGATGGTTTTTACTCTCTTAAGCAACTCAGTAACTGATTGCGTTCTGTTGCAACACCAAAAGGTCAATCGAGCAGCAATACCTTGTACATTTTTCAATTTATTCACGAGATATTGCTGCCATGAGTCCCTATTCTGGACTCGCATATTCTAGACTACGGCGAAAAATTCCCAAGTGCACAAGCGTCTGGTCACGTACGTACTTTTCTAATCCCACGCACTTCTTAGGAGATCAAAGTACATAGTCATTCCATAGTCAGAAGAAGTCGTTCCACTTATTAACATGAAAATCCTTTCTTTAGATATGCAAACAGAAATCTGGAAATATTCGCCTATCGCTAAAAGTCTTCACTTCCCCATTTAAAACCATAGCAGGAAAATGGTGACAACTCGCAATGTGCTGATTTGCCTCAGCATCACCATTATCCACCTGTCAAAGGCCACTGGCGGGCAGAGATCCCTCGCATATATGTCCAATTATCCCCGTCCTGTGCAAACTGTCATCACGTTATGTTCGTAAATTGCTTGATCTCATTTTCCCACCCCTCTGCGACCTCCTGCCAACCTTTCCTTTTCTGGGCATCCGTTCTGTTACCCCCGCACATTTTGCCGTCTCTAGGAATCCAAACTCCTACCTTTGATGAGCAATGGCTCCCTTGCCTCCGCGTTAAACGCCCTGCCAACGCCAATTTCTTCGTGATAATTGCTACAAAGATCTTTTTACCACGCATTTGTTCCCGCACCACCTGCGCTCTCATCTCCTTCCTCAACGTTACACTTATTTGCCGTTCAATTAGTCGCTGCGTCATACTCAATTTAAATTCAGTCATTTAGTGATCGTCAAAGTTTCTTCCCCTTATGTAAGCACTGGTAACATGCAGGTGGTACACACTTTTCTCTTGAACCGTGGTAACCTGTAATATACAGAACGGTGCGACGCACAATAAAAGACTGTCTGAAGGGACACGTATGACGCCTTGTCGGTGTTGTTCCGTCATCTGTAATCTTCTTTCTACTCGTAGTGCGGTCTTGATATTCAAGTGATATATCCAAGAAAAAATTTCCGCCGTCACTCATTCAACGCCGTGGCTACTGGGAACGTGCGGCTAGCCAGATGTTATTTCACTGCACGGAGCAAGGAAATTTGCAATTTGATTTTTCAATACCTTCTTGATGTATCTTGGGGCGAGACAGAGTCCCGCAGTGAATATGGCGGCCGGAGTGTCGTCAGTGCGGAGCAGTGTCTGCATTGACAGAAAATAAGAGTAGATGTTAAAGGTTACGATAAGCCCTGGCGTAGGTTCTTGCCTGTTTTTCACTTTGCTTTGTTTAGCTCCTAGCATATTCATCGGGACGAAAGGCGAGTGCAGACGCTCTAAAGGTGCAAGTCGCCTCAAGCCTGACGCTGTAACTTCGCTACTGACCAACGGATTGGAAACACCTGAGTGGCAGGCAAATGACGGCTCAATATGGGCCTCATGTGATGGAAATTGAGGATTACTCGGAAAGTGTTGCAGGGCCCTTTGAAGAAGTGACTTATTGAAGGCAGTAGGGGAAGCGGCGAGGAAATGTTTTATATATTGGTGGTCTACGCACATCACTGAATCTCGACGTGCGCAGCTTTGTCAAACATAACGGCACGGAAGCGCAAAATATGTGGCGGTGCGCTTTCAGCGCGTTCCTTCGCAGGTATTAGGAAATGGAAATGAGCTGCAGTAATTGAAATTCTTCAAGTTGAGATTGGCCTCCATGTGCACTGTTACAAGAATGGACTGGTAACTCCTTTGTCGCGTGTCCTATCGTTGCTGCGAAAATGCGCAGAACTGTGATGTTCCATGAAATCAAATGAACGCCGGTAACAATGACAACGAGAAACCAGAAAAGAAGTTGAGTCCACTTTCGATATACAAATGGCGCGCCTAATATTTTTTTAAAAGAAATTACTCACTCCTCATCAGCACAATTTTCAAAGAAACCAATTATGAAAAAAAAAAAAGACAATACACTTCGGAGTTCGTGCTGTCCACTTCTCTTCCCTTGTGTCTGTGTTTTGCACGCCTGTTCTTTGCAGTGTGGATCCTTACCAACTCGCTCATCTTTCTGTCGTTTTGACTGAGTTCTTTGGAATTCTGCCCTGTACGGTAACGTTTCCCAAATCTACACACCGAACTCGCTTCGGCACACTGACCAGGTTAGCTTGATTTGCTGACACGAGTACTTTCCATGTTCCTTTCACGTTTACGAAAAACACTTGTTATTCCATCTCTAACATGGCCATGGGCCCATCTTGTCACTACAGTGTGTATCTGTATTATTCACTGCCGTGTTCTGCATGACCATTTTCGCCTTCGTGTTTTTCTTTGTCTTATGGATGAAACATCACCCCGGTGAATAACCGCACACACAAGGGAAGGACATTGCTTCTGACAAGCCAGATCCGCACCTGACTTATGAATGATAAAGGAGAGATCATATTTAAGGTCGTATGAAGACTGCCACTCACCGTCTAGTATTATTACTATTCTTTTTATTAGGCCAATTATCGAGCTGAAATTCTTGCAGATGCGCTCGCCTGCCTGTGACACTAACGTGCCTTCATGTAGGTTGAGGACACTGCAGCCCACGATAATGCTATTTATTCTATTTGAGGAACAAGAATATTCAAGTATTGAACAGGCGCCTCAGTTTTTGCCAAAGGTTCACCCTAGGCTCAACCGCGAAAAAATTATTCAGCTAGTGAGCCGTGAAATAATATGCTCTGTTTTTTATCGTACCAGACAAAGACACACCGGGATTTTATAATGCCTGACATATCGGTTAAGCCGGCGTTACAAGACATCACGTCAGTGGTCGTTTTAAAGCTGAGATTTTAGTTATAGCGATGGATTACTGTAAAAATCTTCCACGAGTGCCGTGTGAAGTTATTGTTGGCGCCTTCTGGAGCGCGGTGGAGGGCGTCGACATACTGAACTGCGACTGCTGTAATTTATGAGGTCAGGAAGGAGCTGATGGTTTCTGGCACGTCAACTTTTAACCTGAGCTACATGATTTTTAGGAAGGCTACAGCGTACCAGGACAGCTGTGATGCACAAGCCTAGGGCGTTTGTCGTTGCCGATTTCTCGCATTTTTGGAGCAAACTCGTCTACCATATCTCTTGAAGCACATCTTACCGCGGAGCTGTTGCATCCTCGCTAAGTTCCTCATGATGTTCGCAGTTAACGGTGGACCTGTCACGCAAAAGAGATAGATCGGCTCTTGTTCTTGACCCGCTGCCCACACGGCTGCATTATAGGGTTATGCTAAGGACCACATCAAAGCAGAGAGAAATGGTGGAAAGAAAGAAAGAAAAAGAAAGAAAGAAAAAGAAAGAAGGTCACGCGCTGGGCAAAGAAAACCAGCTTCACCCACGCTCTCACTCGGCCCACCACTGATAACCTTCACCTAAGCCCACTGCCATACGTATTGATAGCGATAGTCACAGTGTTACGTGATATGAGCAGTGAAGAAAAAGAGACAAAGGACGAAAAAAAGAAAAGAAGGAATGAGACAAAAAAGGCAGGGATGCTCCGGACAGGAGGAGAACTGATTAAAATGCAAAGAGATAGAGAATATAATATTATTAGTGATAGTCGTGATTACCTTCGTGGAGAGGAAATGAGTACTTGATTTCCATGTAATTTTATGCTTTCATGGTTTCATTGCATCTGTGTGGCTTATATTCTGGAGGAAATGTTATGTGTCGCTTTGCCAAAAAGAACGCGGCTCGTCTGCTTAACCTTTCATTGCTTTGCTAAGCGCTCACACCTATTCTGCGCTTGGCGTTTGCTGTAATAAAGGCACGTCCAATTTTGTTGTGCCAAAAAACGTCAATAAACGTGACAATTTGCCTTGTTACTGGGGTGCCTAACGAAAACAAAACATTGCAAACAGATTTGTGTGCGCTAGGGGTGTCCTGTCGGAAGAAACAGCGAAATTGGGCGGTTTCATTATGTAAGGTTAGCTTATGTTAATTTAACCTAGGCGCTTCAGAATGCTATTTGACATGAGCTAGTAGCTAATTAAAGGGGCCCTCTACACTCTCTGTTTTCGAACATGATTCGTGACCACTTTCGAAATGTGAGCCGAATATTAGCGCACTGCGTGCAATGAAAAATTCACAATTTGGTTTTCACGATAGGTGGAAATCGCAGGCTCTCCTTCCAACAAATGAGGTTACAACTATCACCGACTAAACTCTTGTTTTCCGCTTCTGAAGAAAAGATACGTACCTTGTCTTTATTTGGTGAACGCAAAACGGAAACAAAAACAATGTGTTAGCGAGGACATTTCTGCCATGATGTAATCTCTAGTGGGAGTTCCACGTCAAGGACGGAGTCAATGTTCCTTGTGACGTCATAAGTAGAAAGAAAGGCAGGCCAGTTTCTAAACACATTTTAAAAGCAGATTACGAAGTACCTGGTGCGCGCAGCGCACGAATGTTTGGCTCACGTGTTCAGAGCTTGCACGACAGTGGTATAGTTGTCAGACTATGCTAAATAAGTGTTTCAGGGCTCGTTTAAGCTAAGTTGAATTAAACAAGCCGCCCGGCCTCACTGCTTCCCTTGAAGCGCTTCGCATGGTTGACCTGTTCTCGGGACTTTGGGTCAGTCAGGTGGCATCACCTATCTTCTCCCAAGGAATCCAGTGTTCCGCAATGGATTCATCGAACGAACAATGGATGCACCATTCCTCAAGAGGCTTCCCTCTCTAGCAGCGATGAATCGGCCCGAAGACGGTGTTTATTTCCCTATCGGCTTAGCAGAGTCTCTCGCGTTCAGCGGTTTTTTTTTTTTTCTCTCCGACGTTAAGTTACGCTTTGGTCTTGCCATGGCTCCGTAAATAAGCGCAGGTGGGATTTGTGCATGCTTGCTAACACGCATGCTAGCGCACGTCCCCTCAGCGGGGCTAGTATTTTGCGACAATCTTCGAACAGCGTTCTCGTGAAGCACCTCCGCATTTATATAGTATGGTGACCTGCAAGCAAGAGCGCAGGGCAAGAAACAAGTCCGATGAAACGTCTCCGCCCTTATGTAGTAGTGGGCTGTGGACATCAGCGCTACAGAACAGTGAAGTTAACAGGCAAATACCACACATTCGTCATTGCATAGAAAAAATGCGCGCGCACCTATTTCATGCCGATAATACCTTTGTGTGGATGATCCCAGAGATAAGTCAAGCTTCAAGAGCTTCGGTCGTACAAATTTCAGACCAACATGTGGTCTGCGCAATTACTTGTGCCATTATTTAATGGATGTTCTTCATATCGCAGGTCCTGCAACGACACGAGGAAGCGAGCTTTAAGCCTTGCCGTACCTACTGCGGCGAACAATGCTCGTGCTCAGGTGTCGGCTAAGCTGACCAGCTGCGATAAACCTCAGGTTGACAGGGAGTGGAGCCGATCTGTGCTCGCTTGTGGAGCCACATTTTTCTCGTCAGCTGTCCACTCGACATCGGGTTTCTTTTACGTGGCATTCATGCGACAATTCGGGATCAACCGAGAAGCAGCATCTTGGCCAATCAGTGTTTTTCAAGCCATGGATGATCTGGCAGGTCAGCACTAATTTACATGTGTTCTCGGGAGGTGTGATATTAGCAGCTAGCGGCGTACACGTACAAAAGGAAAGGTAGCGCCCTTTAAACTCAACAAGCGGAGGATAGATATAAACAGCGGCCATTGAAATAAAACAAATATCCTTCTGAAGATCAAAGCTCGTTCATTTTTAAGGAGTACTTTCCCTGATTACTAAAGCGGTGTCCTGCAGAACTACAGTAATGAACTGTAAATTAACTCTATAAGTGAAATAAAGGTCATGTGCGGCCTTAAGTCCACAGCGATATAGCGAAAGCGTGCATAGTAATGCTAATAATGAATATCTGTTTATGCAGCTAGTGAGCATAGCGCTATCAAGTCTATGAGTTTCTGGCCATTTATTTTGCAGCGTTCGAATAGGACGAGTCGAATTTTCTGGCTAGTAAAAATATCTTCAAGTAGTGCTCGCAAACATGCCGTCGACTTGTATCTATTACCGTAGTATCGCTCGTGAGCATTACCATACATATACAGAATTCCTGCTCCTACGGAGACGAGCACAGTGAGTGGCAGACCTCACAAAGTACGCAGCAACAAGCGGTACTCTTCGTGAAACAATAGCAGGAAAAAAATCGAAACCGCATGTTTATATGGCCCGACCGCCGGGACCTGGCACGCTCTTTCCCCGCAGAGATTTACATAGGACTTTATCATTCTACCAAGGGATCACCAAGGAGGTGCCTAATTGATGTTGCTTTGCAAAGAACAGGGTATGTAGGATCAATAAATTGAGAAGAAACTTCCTGCTTTTACATAGTGGAGGTTCCAACCATTATATATGGTCATACACATAACCGCATAGACTTTCGCGCTTTCCCTCGTCTTGCCCTCCCCCCCCCCCTAAATAAAACCAATAATTGACGAGAGAAAGAATGGAATGTTTTCTTGCATCCTCCTTCTCACTCGATTGTCAAAACGAGATGTAGCTTCACTAATCATTCCTATTTTCTTTTGCAGGAGCCTTTGTGACAGCACTTCAGAGTTATTGCGCGGTTTCAACAATCGCTCTCCTTGGCAGCGTGCTTTTCTGGGCTGGAATTCTGGCATCCGTATTTGCCCCTGATATCACGTGGATGACTGTAACGTTTGGAGTTATACAGGGTAAGTTACTGTTCATGTAATGCCACAATGAAGAACTGTTTTAGCGGTAAAACGCTTTAACGAGACGTATAACCCTCAAAACCACTGGAATCCGTAATATACAGGCAGGATCTAGGGCAATGCAATGTTCATTAAATTATACAGCTTCTTATTTTTATTCTTCGAGGCTAACTAGTAGGCACCTTACGTATTTTCTTTGCCTTTCCTTGGCCCGGATTGGCGACCAAAGGGCGGAGAACAAGGGAAAAAATGAAGAGGAGTATGAGCATCACCTGCTGATCCACTGAGCCAAACACACAACACCGAGGCGGGACATCCATTCATTAGATCGAGTGCAGAGCTTTTCGCTTACAAAAGTACAGTTAGGTCCATGACCGATATGCATTATCCACAAAACAATGAGCCTTTGAAGACTCCACAATACGCCGTGTTCTGCATGACCGTGTTCTGCCGTGTTCTGCATGACCATTTTCGCCTTCGTGTTTTTCTTTGTCTTATGGATGAAACATCACCCCGGTGAATAACCGCACACACAAGGGAAGGACATTGCTTCTGACAAGCCAGATCCGCACCTGACTTATGAATGATAAAGGAGAGATCATGTTTAAGGTCGTATGAAGACTGCCACTCACCGTCTAGTATTATTACTATTCTTTTTATTAGGCCAATTATCGAGCTGAAATTCTTGCAGATGACCTCGCCTGCCTGTGACACTAACGTTCCTTCATGTAGGTTGAGGACACTGCAGCCCACGATAATGCTATTTATTCTATTTGAGGAACAAGAATATTCAAGTATTGAACAGGCGCCACCGATATGCATTATCCACAAAACAATGAGCCTTTGAAGACTCCACAATACGTTATAAAAATTTACACAACTCCATCTTGGCTGTGCTTAATGTTTGTGCCAGAATATAGGGGACTCCTTTAAAAGAGCAATTTCGAACTCAAAGGAAGGAACGCCTAATTTTTTTTTTACTTTTCACTTTTGTGTCGCATCGCTTAAGCAAACAAGGTAGCCATCTCGAAGAAATGACGACAGCTCTTTCGTTTATTCTCGCGTTAATAAAAAGCAAAACTCAGGAGGCAAAGTACAGCTCAATGTGTTAGGTAGCACACTTGTAATCTTTGATACGTAACCATCGGCGAGGTTGTCATTGCTATGCGAATCACAGTGGTATGTTAAGCAAGCTAAATCAATAAAGTCTTTGTTTTTTTATGTCCATATGAATATATCTATGTAGATGTAGTATGCCGCTTTCTATTTGTTGATAGAGCGCTAGCACATGAAATAAATTCTGGCATCACCGCCTCTGCAGACGTGAGCGTCGCCAAAGTTGCTGCCAAGTGCTGCGTCTTTAAAAAAACTGCATTTTAAAAAAAAAATCCTGGTCTGCGCTGTTCGAAAGGCACATTCACCGTGCAAGATTGTGGGCGACTAAGTAGGAGCTTGTCGTACATCTCAGGAAGGCACTTACTGCATGTACTCAGCAAAGAATTTGTGTTTGAAATATGCACACGCACAACGAAGTACTCTCAGTTGTGCTTTATGCTCTCAAAACATGTAACAAAGGTTCATTTGGGCACGAAGGTCACAATTTTGTTAACACGCGCAATGTCCACGTCGTGCGGTAGGATGATTAGGATCATCAGGAACCATACAATCATACCGTGCACGACAGAGTAAGAAAATATAATTAATATGGCTGACATATAATGAGAATAAAAACACTATGTGCTTCTTATTCACTGCAAATTTATCTAATAAGATCCCGTGGGCTTCATGCCCCGTTTCTTGGCCTGGAATATTCCAGTAAACAGTGGAATGGATTAAATTTTAGTGTTTATTACCTAGGCCACGTTAGATATAAGTAATCACAGGAGATCTCGGATGCAAATTCATGCTATCCCGTTCAAAGAATGTTTATGACATTGCGCAATGGCTTTCGCCACTAAGTCATCTTATCACGCAATCAGGAACAGAAGAATATTCACGATCAATTTCTTAATTATTGCCTACCTTAATAATGCGGCGCTAGCACCTAGCGATATCAGGTTTCACGAGAAGCACACCGCAATTCGGCCCGGACATTTGAAAGTTACTGTTTCGGCGCCAATACTACGCAACTCATGTAGCTCCGATAAAAACTCCCAGTCTTGCGCAGAGGAAGCAGCACAGCGGCACCGTCATCTAGAATTCACTGCGTGAAAACGCAAACATTTCTGCTGGCCTGCCTGCGTATCAATCTTTTCTTTATGCCCGACCTTATTTCGGCTTCTTCGCTCACATATTCTTGTTCTTGTTCACCTGACAATATATGGCTCACATCCACTGTGGGGGATTGGCTAAGAATTGGGAGCTAAAAAATCTAATATTTAGGAATAAAGTAATCTACACAGAGGAATGACGAAGTGGTACTGAGGAGCGTGATGTAATCTGGGGGAAAAAGCTCTAATGATACACTTAATAAAATCATTGAATAATAGAAAAAGACTGAAATTTGTATTGAAGGTTAGATATGTAGTAGAATAAATATAACGATATTTCTGGCCTAATTAATAACGATCAGTTTCATTAATGCAATTTTGCACAGCCAAGCAAACATTCGTATTGCAATATCCAGAAATGGAAACACCAAAACACAGAACCGCAGGCGTAGACAGGTCTATTCCAAGGGCTCGCAAAGGGTTTTCTAAGCAGGTTTTTCTGGCCACTGTAAATCGTCGACAGCTCAAAAGGAAATGACCCATCGTCTCTGGCTCACCGCAGAATCCACACCGTGGTGAAGGAACCCGACCAGAGCTGTGTTCATAGAAATTTAGGCTCGGTACACGGCAGCATAGCCTCGTAAGCGACACTTCCACTTGCCGTGTTTGACATACTGTTCTCCGCCAGGGGTATAGAAGGTGACAATATTCTGTCGAGTTTATCAATGAGGGGCCTTAGAACGCTCCCCTTATGACTCGCCTATGAAACCAAGCAGCCGTGACATAAGCGGACGTAGGGAAGTAGGGTACAATCGGTCCATTTAGAGAAGCTTTTGTTAAAGAATCAGGAACTTCGTTGAGGAGCAATCCTTCCGCCTTTACTACTTCATCTTTGTTTTTTCCTTCACCGTCTTTTACCTAGCCAAATTCTTCTTCTTCATCGGCGTCTCCAGCAGGAATGAAGCAAGACTGGAAAGATCGAAGGAGCACACAATGACATCTCGCTTACTCTGCAACTCCATTGAGTCCATTACGCAGGCTTGGTGTTTTTTTTTTAGTTCTTTGATTTGAAGGATGGCAGGAAATACGGCAATGGTAATAATAATCAGAACTCACACAGGCGGAACCTCATTTTCCAAGTAAAATGCTTGATTTCGTTGAAGTCACAAAATATATATACAAAAGCAAACCTGAAAATTCCTCAAACAAGCGGAGTACCAACCAGCAGTACAAGGATTAATTATTGAGCCGAGCAGCTACGCGGCCTTTGTCATCGAGCTTGTCATGCGACGCTATCAATTTGAAAGTAATATACCCTTCGACAGGCAACCGTGCTTACTGGAGATTTGGAAAAGAAGTTCAGAGGGTGCGTGTGGCCAAAGAATTTGGCATTACAATGTTATTCTGAAATATAGTCAGGTAAGCTGCACGTGCCACGCATAGTACGAGTATTAATCTGTGAGTATATTGTTTCCCCCGGTGAGCAATTCAAGTTTATTTTATTAACGAGGATGCAAATGTGCTCAGTACGAGCACTTCGCCTCAATGTGCTTGGTTCTAATCTGTAGCAGTTTTTCATCTCAGACAAATTATCGAGTACATTTCGCATCCGTTATATGTGGAAACCGTGACACTCATTCACGCCTGAATTACCTCGCAGGTGCTGGATCCGGCATTATGTCCGTCACGGTAACCATGATAATGTTGATGTACTTCGACAAGTACAGGGGCTTCGCTACGGGTATGCGCTATTCGGGATACTGCTTCTCATCACTGCTGTACCCACCAATCTTGGCCTTCATTGATGAAGCGTTTCCCTTCCGCCAAATGATTCTCTTATTCGGCGCCATCAGTCTACACGTCACACCTCTCGTATTAGCTCTCAAGGAACCACCGTGGCAAAGAAAAGCAGCGTCGACGGACAGACTCAAAACGAAGCGGACAGAATTAGCACTCGATTCCAGTTATTCTTCAGAATACCCATATAACGAAGGAGAGCAAGAAAATAATCAGAAAAACTTCAAAACAAGCTCTCCTGCCAATGTGCGAGAGAGCGTTTCCAACATCGAAGACATTTCTGCCGATGTAGCTAAATTAGGAACGAATGGCTCCAACGAGCTGAACAATGCGTTGGCAAAACAAGTTCCTGAGGAGTGTGTGCGCAACATGAAACCGAATACCAATCGGGGTGGTAGTAATGTTCATGAACGTTTACAAGCAGTGCGTACTGGGAGAAGTGACGTCATCTCCATTTTCACAATCTCCGTCGCGAACACGGCGACCTGCGCAGATCGTCGACGAGACGGGCCAGAAGTAGCACCTTCAGAAACGCAACATCCTGCCTGTGATATGGTGAGCACGCATGGCACAAGCAGTTCCGAGAATGACGTGTCGCCAAAGACTTCATATCTCGGTCTTTTCTTGAAGCCCACTTTCTGGGCTCTAGTTCTGGGTGGCGTTCTGGCAGACTACACCGACTGTGCTTTTATGTCGACCATCGTGGACTCTGCGCTTGATCGCGGCGCAACGAGGTACGCAGCAGACCTATCAATAGCGTGCTCATCTCCGTCGCAGCTTCTCGGTCGCACCGTGCTTCCTTTGGTCGCCGACGTAGGCTTGATCAATCGGACATCTTTGGCTTCTGCCTGCTCCCTACTTTTCGCTACCACAATTGTTGGTCTGGCTAAGACATGGAGTTTTGCAACATATTACGCAGGCTTGGTGTTTTTTTTTTAGTTCTTTGATTTGAAGGATGGCAGGAAATACGGCAATGGTAATAATAATCAGAACTCACACATGCGGAACCTCATTTTCCAAGTAAAATGCTTGATTTCGTTGAAGTCACAAAATATATATACAAAAGCAAACCTGAAAATTCCTCAAACAAGCGGAGTACCAACCAGCAGTACAAGGATTAATTATTGAGCCGAGCAGCTACGCGGCCTTTGTCATCGAGCTTGTCATGCGACGCTATCAATTTGAAAGTAATATACCCTTCGACAGGCAACCGTGCTTACTGGAGATTTGGAAAAGAAGTTCAGAGGGTGCGTGTGGCCAAAGAATTTGGCATTACAATGTTATTCTGAAATATAGTCAGGTAAGCTGCACGTGCCACGCATAGTACGAGTATTAATCTGTGAGTATATTGTTTCCCACGGTGAGCAATTCAAGTTTATTTTATTAACGAGGATGCAAATGGTTCTAATCTGTAGCAGTTTTTCATCTCACACAGACAAATTATCGAGTACATTTCGCATCCGTTATATGTGGAAACCGTGACACTCATTCACGCCTGAATTACCTCGCAGGTGCTGGATCCGGCATTATGTCCGTCACAGTAACCATGATAATGTTGATGTACTTCGACAAGTACAGGGGCTTCGCTACGGGTATGCGCTATTCGGGATACTGCTTCTCATCACTGCTGTACCCACCAATCTTGGCCTTCATTGATGAAGCGTTTCCCTTCCGCCAAATGATTCTCTTATTCGGCGCCATCAGTCTACACGTCACACCTCTCGTATTAGCTCTCAAGGAACCACCGTGGCAAAGAAAAGCAGCGTCGACGGACAGACTCAAAACGAAGCCGACAGAATTAGCACTCGATTCCAGTTATTCTTCAGAATACCCATATAACGAAGGAGAGCAAGAAAATAATCAGAAAAACTTCAAAACAAGCTCTCCTGCCAATGTGCGAGAGAGCGTTTCCAACATCGAAGACATTTCTGCCGATGTAGCTAAATTAGGAACGAATGGCTCCAACGAGCTGAACAATGCGTTGGCAAAACAAGTTCCTGAGGAGTGTGTGCGCAACATGAAACCGAATACCAATCGGGGTGGTAGTAATGTTCATGAACGTTTACAAGCAGTGCGTACTGGGAGAAGTGACGTCATCTCCATTTTCACAATCTCCGTCGCGAACACGGCGACCTGCGCAGATCGTCGACGAGACGGGCCAGAAGTAGCACCTTCAGAAACGCAACATCCTGCCTGTGATATGGTGAGCACGCATGGCACAAGCAGTTCCGAGAATGACGTGTCGCCAAAGACTTCATATCTCGGTCTTTTCTTGAAGCCCACTTTCTGGGCTCTAGTTCTGGGTGGCGTTCTGGCAGACTACACCGACTGTGCTTTTATGTCGACCATCGTGGACTCTGCGCTTGATCGCGGCGCAACGAGGTACGCAGCAGACCTATCAATAGCGTGCTCATCTCCGTCGCAGCTTCTCGGTCGCACCGTGCTTCCTTTGGTCGCCGACGTAGGCTTGATCAATCGGACATCTTTGGCTTCTGCCTGCTCCCTACTTTTCGCTACCACAATTGTTGGTCTGGCTAAGACATGGAGTTTTGCAACATATGCGCCGTGCATGGTCCTGGCTTCAATGTTCATGGGATGCTTGACTACCCTGAAGCACGTGATCACTGCCGATTACTTCGGTGTGGACGCAGTACCTGTAGCGTGGGCCGCTACCGGCGTTGTACTGCTGCCCATCCTATTGTGCAACCCGCCTATCCTAGGTAAGTGCACGCCCTGTCTGACAGATACTTATTTTATGCAGAGAGATGCTGTTAGGCCACTTGGTGATTTTTTCGTACGATAACATTTTGCGCAGGGTATCGAAAACAATACACTCACTTATGCGACGAACTTTGTCAACCTTTTCTTGGCGGCCAAGACATTATGGTAATTGCTGATTTAGCCTAGGTGTACATACGAAAATTTCCACATTTGTTTCAGAAGGGCACTAAGAAGTGGTCGAAATACCTGCACTCCTGCTTAGGTTTCTACATTGCTGAACATTGTCGCAAAAATGTTGACGCAGCATAGCTCATGTGTATGTATGCTGTGTATTAGGAGCAAGTCGGAGCAGTGTCAGCGCTTATTCTGAGTGAAGGACGAGCTTACCAGCTAGAAGGCAATAAAGCTAGGTCCGCCGTTGTGTGAACTCGCTAGTACTCTACCCAGTGACCCCGCCCCCCTACCCTCCCCCTTGAGCGATATGAGAGTTGCCCCGCTCGTCACGTTGAGTGGACCATGGTATATTTGAAGGCAGTAGACATGGACAACGTCTCGGACGCGCTGGCGCCGCTCGAAAGAGAGGTAAAATGTTTTTATTACACTGTTCGATAGACATGCGCTTTGGCTTTGCTTAGAAAATCCACCTACATTCCACTACGATTTTCCTTAGCGAATCAACCTACATGAAATTGTGGGCAGCTCCCTCTAGGGGCGCAAGGACAGCAGAGCTAATAGCCATCTCCTCCTCTCCCCATCTTCGCTTCCGTTTGCCATCTCCGTGCATAGCATAGCATGCATGGGTGCGGAATGCTTTACCCTATCCTCTCATTTTCCTCTTCACTACGGTCGCATCACTCCTTGTCACTTGCACCTCGTTTTCTACCTCCTTGTCATACTACACTGCCGCGCCGGTGACCTTGCCCTCCTTATTTACTACCCGCGCGCTCTCATTACCCAGTCGCAACTCCTTGCTATACCATACTTTCCATGGGTGTGCCATGGTTAACCTTATGCCCTCATTTGCCTCTTCCTCCCCCAAGTTCCTTTTCCCCCCCGCTTGCTATACTGTACTACGCAAGGCTATATATGCTTCGCTCTTTACTTCCTTCGCTGCCTCCTCCTCAGCCTAATTTCGCTTTCCCACCTCCTTTCTGCACCATTGTACAGAACTATACATTTTGCTGTTCACCACACACAGCATTTTTATTTCGAAGCACCGTCAACAGCTCCCAAACACTTGCATACCACGCAGACGGCCTGTTTTCGATTCCCGCTCCATGCCAGCTAGCGTTATAACTATGTTGACATAAAGAACTCGAAGAAATGATACAGTACGTTGCAGCTAAATTGTTGTGATATGGTTGCCTGACATTTTCACTACGTGCGACGAATTGTTTCAATTTAACGAGAGCGGTAACTGAGACTTTGTTTTCGTACCCCTGTGCCACACAACAGATATGCCGATCTTTAGGTCACAGCAGACAGGCTCGAGCTAGGACGGCTTCGCTGTTAAAGGCAATATTTTAAGTCCTTTCTTGGCCATTCCGAAGCATTGGCTATGCGGTGGCTTAGAAGGGAGGAGAAGAGACTCGGCGAGAACACTCGGCTTGGCGCGGTGGTGTGGTTGCTATCAACTCTCCCGCTGGCAGCGATTGAGACCTACGAGTCAGGGCTTGTGTTAAAGTGTTCTCGGTGCCCTTAAATTTAATGCGCGAGGCAGGCGAGGCAGAAGATGAGTCCGTGTTGACGGCGCCTGGTTATTTTGTGGGCGAACATGGTCATTGGTGCCGTCGCTCAGGAATCCCGGACAGCGGACCAAGGCTGCTTGTGGCCTGGAGTCGAGTTGTCTCCTGAGCGGTGACATATGCGTCGCAATTCTAGAAAACGCGTTTTTTTTTCGATAATTCTCCTAGCTCTGAGTGTGCCGGTGGTAGGCTTGCGCCGCACGGTGATGACGTGAGACATGATGGTGGTGTGAATATGTCGCAATTACGCTCCTGCTATGATCGCAGGAGTATCCCAAACATTTTTCGGCTTAACATGCGAAAATATCAGTAAAGATATGCGCAAAAACAACATGACTGATAATGAGTCTAATGAAAGAGATAGGTAAAATATGGTTAAATGAAAAATCATATGTATGAGAGAAAGGGAGTGGGTGGGGATATGACGCACCAGTGTGGCGTTTAGGTGGTGTGATTGTCGCAGAAGTTTTCACGATCGATACCACATGTAACGCCTTGTTTTGTAGTAGTTTAGGGTATTCTTCACGCGTTCTTTTATGGTTCTTAATGAAACGGAAATGTATGCGCAGGTGTACAGCGTGCACGTGTGTGTGTGTGTGTGTGTGTGTGTGTGTGTGTTGTGTGTGGTGTGTGTGTGTGTGTGTGTGTGTGTGTGTGGTCCTCTAGAACACCACATGGGCCCTCTGGCCGCTCGAAGATGCAGCGCTTCTATAAAAAGGCGCGGGATGTAGTGAAAATACCTAGTGACCAAAAAAGAGTGCATGTGCGTGGAAAGATTTGTCCATTGTGCCATAAATTCATATCTCTAGCTTTTCAGCCACCTTGTTCGGGACTTACATTTTACAGTACTTTACCTTGCCACAGTTGCAGGTGGGTGCAGTTTATACCGGCAGTACTTGAATAGTTCGGAAGGTACACGGGCAAATGGACCCTGTTTGCACCTGCATCTTGTGTCATTTTGATTTCGAATACATTACAAGCATTTACGTGTCGCGCTTCCCTTGTTACAGTTTTAAACTTGTATTTGAGCTATAAATCCCTATATCTACATGTGGCATCAAGCCGTGAGGCAACTATTTCCCACATTATGTATATTTGTTTGTGCTCATGTACGAACTGCCCGACGCGTGGCTAACATAATAATTACTACCTTCATTTTCAGGATTCTTCAGAGACAAACAAGGCGCTTACGACAACCTGTACTATACTCTCGGCCTGTTACACTTTACCATGGCAGTGGTATTTCTGATAATGAGGTGTTCCACTTTGAAGAAGCACCGGGAGTGGAATCTGAAGATGAGCGAGGTGGAAAGCAAGTGATCTTCGGCAACCGAGATAGTCTGCACGGAGTCGCCGACAATGCTAGAAGAAAGAAAGCTAGTTACCAGCCACTCCTTTTGAAATCGCAGCAAGCCGAACATGCCGCGAAGTAGAATTGTGATTTTTGTGATATTGTCAATCGGGCAACAGTGGTGTTCACAAGGACGTGCTGTGCAGCCACGTTCGTTAATTAGAGGGATTAATTTCCTCTCCAATGTAGGCCAGTCGCCACGGGAGCGTCGTGACAAGCCAGCACTGCCAAGACCAGGTCGCATAGAAAGTTTGTGCACCGCAATAGGACAGTGAGACCTAAAGTGACTGATACACAGAACGACTTTTTAATGTTTCTTCCTGTAAAGTAAGCATGTCTAACTTGCATCACTAACTCTGATGGGGAGCTTTATTGCATACGATCAGCATCCAGTAAGTGAGATCTCGTACAGAAGCACGCTCAGTCGATTTTTTAGGTAATGAAAAATGGAAAGGAAGCCCTCAAGATACCGCACTAAGTTGCATTTAATAATGAGCCCATCTTTTCTCTCTATATATGCTTCTTCAAATCGTCATCATGACGCAAATCTTCATCTTACGTGTGGTCTCCATGTACAGCAAATTTAAGCTCATCAGTAGGAATTTCGCTTTTCCGAAACCAAATATCCTGACAACGAACTTGAGAGTACAATTCTCCTGCCCAAGAATAAATGAGCTTTTCTGAAAAAGAAGAATAATGTGCGGTTCTATGTGTCAGTCTTCTAAGCAATGCTTTATCTCATATTTGCGTGTGTTTGGTTCTGTGATGAACCTGGAAAATAGTGAGAAATTCATCGTAGCCAGCTCTGGAAGTGAGTTCGACAGTGGCTGGAAACTTGTGTGAACGCCTTTCCGCCAGGGCTGCTTCGTTTATATGCTTAGCTAGTCGGCAAGGTCGTATAAGGCTTTCACGTGGTGGGAGAATCTACTCACGGAAATTAAATGAAGATAGGAAGCGATGCAGACTCCTATGACGTCGTGAACTTACGGGTAAGCGTTCGGCATGTCAATGTTTGAAACACTACCTCCTATCAAATACAAAGCGGATACCACCAGATTGGTTAGCCGGAAACTGTAATTTTGTAGGGAGCAGTTTGGGGTGCACCATGCACCACATTTACGTGCGCTCTAAAAAAACATTAGGGGCCCACAAAAGTTCCCGAGCAGAACAAGGAGGAGGAGGAGAAAAGCAGGAAAGACAGGGCGGTTAGCCAGTACTGAGACCGCTGGCTACCCTGTGCAGGGGAAAAGGGGTGAGGGGAAGGAAAGATAATAGGAAGGATACACGACAAGACAGATAAATATAGAGGAAAACACACACACAAAATGAATCGCGACACTGCTTAGCGTCTGTCCCTTAGACGGCTCGTCCTTAAAAATCGCAACAACGCGTTCACTGCTTTCCGTGCTGATGATGGCCCTGGCCAGTGTCCCAATACTCGATGCTCGGACAAAATGCGGCTGTCAAGTCAGCCTAGAGCAGCGGTAGTTCTCTCGTTGGGCCACTCAAACGAGGACACTCGCATAGAAGATCAGATATCGTTAAGCCGTAGCCACAGTTCTCACACATAGGGTGTCTTTCCATTCCAATAGGAAAAGAGTAGGCTTTTTTGAAGGCAACGCCAAGCCACAGGCGACACAGAAGTGTCTCTTCAGCTCGAGGTATTCTTGACATAAGGCGGATCTGAAGGTCTGGGTGCGAACTATGTACACGAGCATTAGTGAATCCTGACGAATTCCACTGTGCACGTGTAAGTCCACGTGCTAGGGATTGAAGCCTTGTAGATGCGTCGGTCCTGGAGAACCGAACTGCTCTACAGTGGTTGTCATCGTGGTTATATCGGGCTGATTTATCAGCAAGATCATTGCCGTTGATCCCACAGTGACCCGGTATCGACTGGTACGTGATGTTGTGTCCTTGCTCGACTGCATGGTGATGAAAAGTTCTTACGTCAGCGACTAGTTTCTCGTGAGGTCCATGACGAAATGGCGATATAAGACACTGAAGGACTGCCTTGGAGTCTGTGAACACGGACCATACATGGGCAAGTTCTGCAATTATGACCTCTACCGCAGCATAATGGCAGCGAGTTCTGCAGCCGACGAAGTAGTGAAATGGGACGTGCTGAATCGCATGGTGAAGGATTTTGCTGGAATAACCACTGCTACTGTGCTTCGGTGGAAGGACAGCACGATGAACAACAATTACAACGTTGAACTCGGAGTTTGGCCAGAAACGGGAAGAGAGGCGAAATGGTGCCATGGAATGCGGGCGAAATGCCTCAGGTGTACTCGTAGTGCATCCACTAGAAGGTGTGTTGTGATTGGGTGATCACGTGCGACGACTACAGTCGCTGCAGTAGATGCACACTTTGGCAGTCCAAGACATATTCTCAAAGCTTGGGCTTGAAGCCACTGCAGAACACGCACGTTAGCTTTATGTGTTCCGCCCAGCATTGGTACGCTGCAGCGCATAAGTCCAAGAAACAACATGGTGTAAAGCTTGAGCATCGCTCGTACAGATACACCTCACGATTTTCCCGCAAGGAACCTGAGCACGTTGGTGATATTGGTCAGTGTCCTTTCCATGCAGGAGACGTGAGAGCTCCAAGAGAGGTCGCAGTCTGTTATTACTCCCAAGAATCAGTGGGTCTTCCCATACTTGACAGCATGTCCGTTAATGCTAACTACGTAGCATCTCATTTCCTTGCGTGTGAAGGCAACTAACGAGCACTTCTCAGATGACAGTTCGGCTCCCCTTTCATGAAGATACTTCATGAAAGGGGACTCGAAGGTTACTGAGGCCGCTCTCTGAAGCCGGGCCTGCTCGTGTATATGTCACCCATGGCTCCCAGATGCAGATGCAGATGGGCGTCCCGGGCAAAGGAGACTGGTGCGCGTACGGGGTGTTTTAGCTAACCTGCACCATGGCTTTAAAAAATCCACGGACTCGCTACGAGGATGTAACCTTCTTAGTGCCGTTTCCTTTCATATTAATCGTCAGACACTATTTTTTAAAAGAAAGTTGAAAGAAAATGTCTGACGTCCGCAGAAATGTCGGCATATTGAGTATGCACCAGGTCCATACGGAAACATAAGCTCTGTGTCCTCTTTGGTTAAGGTGAAAGAATCCTTTTATGACCCTTTCTAACGTTCCGCGCAGACAGATCAGAACGCTGTAGCTGCAATTCATTCGATTCCTCAACACTAAAGGTACGGCTTTTGGGCTGGTTGGTTAGATGCATTTGAGGGAAACATAGCGCTAGAAGGACGGACAAGAAAGACGACAACACGCGCGCTCGTGTCGTTGTCTTCCTCGTCCGTGTTTTCTAGCGCTATGTTTCCCTCCTCTGTGTAACTACCATTGCAACAACGCTAGCTGTGTTTCAGCGGAAATCGAACCGAGCCCATCTCCGTGGCGGTCATCTGTTGTACCAAGCAGCCACTAGGGGCTGACCCTGCTTTGGAAAAAAAAAACCTATACTTGTTCCATAGGAAAGCATATCCAAATATGCTAAAGTAAAGCAGGAAGGTGGGAAGTGAAGTGAGGCTTAGGAGGCGGGCATAAAGTAAAGCATGGTATATAGCCTGCTGTAGTATAGTTAGGAAGGGAGTGGAAAAGGGAACTGATGGTGTGGAGGAAGGATGTGAGGGGAAAAGGAAGTGAGTAAAGGTGGATGTAATCCATAGCACACGCACATATAGTGTGTTAGAGGAAGGAGATGCAGAAGGGATGCGAGGGAAGCTGGAGGGAAAGGGGGAGGGTAAGGCCACCAATACCACAGTGTAGGACAAGTGGTTCGAAAAGGCACGCCAGGGTGAAGAATAGTGGCGTGAGATTGATGAAGACAGAAATGAGGAGGGGAGAGCGTAAATCGTTTCATTCCTGCGTATAGTGCGGTATAGCAAGGTGGTGGGAAGCGGATGTGAAGATGAGGATAGGTAAAGGGGCAGGGTACGCCCGCCAGCTCCACTGTGACCCAGCCTTGTGCTGCTTGCGCAAGGTGGCCAAATTTCCTTAGAAGCGCTCAGGCAATTATTTCCTAATAATTGCGTACCCGCATTCAAAATGTTGCTTTGAACATGAATCTCAATGGAAAAATTTTAGACCGTAGTACTCATTATTCGGATCATGTATAGTTGTTACGTTGGGCGGAGTGTTCTCATTTTCCCGCGCTTCGGAGCAAAAACGCTAGATTTGGGAAAGTAGTACTCGACGAGCAGCGTGCACGCCGTGACACCAGCGTGCTCAACCATGTTAGGACAGGGCGATCGATAATGCACGCAGAACGCCGACATAAACAGGCCGTTAGGCCCAAACCTCCGGTAACATCAG
The DNA here is from genome assembly GCA_013339685.2 of Hyalomma asiaticum. Taxonomy (NCBI): domain Eukaryota; kingdom Metazoa; phylum Arthropoda; class Arachnida; order Ixodida; family Ixodidae; genus Hyalomma; species Hyalomma asiaticum. The sequence continues at coordinate 95,790,055 of CM023484.1, read as the reverse complement.
CTTCTCTTGTGGAGTTTCCAGTGCGGTTTGGCATTATGCATCTTCGATCGTTAGCTTGCAGTACCTTCGAGGGCACGACTGTCCTTCCGTGCAGTGTTCAGGTTTACGCCACAAACAAGCCTTCATTGCCGCATCTCGTAAGTAAATTAGCCAGTTACAATAACTTCAGCTGGAGAGAAGCAGAGCCATATTACGTTGCATCAGCGTGGTTTTCAATCGGAAATAATTTTCGAGCGTGATATAAGGGCAGCTTTTCCTGTCTAATATTACACAAATATTTTGTCCGAAAGGGAAGTGTTCTGGGTAAGTAAGATGATCCACAAGAGTAGGTTCATAACGGGATCAGCCAACACGCCAAGAGGAAAACGAAAAGAGTCTAAGCGCAGGTAACGAAGGGAACCATAGGTAACGAAGGGCACCATAGCGTATATTATGTAACTCGCCCTCTTTCATAAAGCAAGCGAGCTTTCGGTGCATGGGAAACTTTCCCCTTGTCCGAAAAAGGTGATTGAGAAAGCACAATATTGTAGACATGGGAAATTGCGAGACGTAGCAGACGGACGCATCGCTCACGTACCATCATCTCAATATAACCTACTTCCAATACATTCGAGCACATACGTTATTTTCTTGTAACGATAACAGAATTCTGCACGCCGCAGGGAACATTTGCATGTAGTGGCGGCACCCCGCGAAATTGCCAGGCGGCAATCGCAATGACCTAAGAGTCTTCCCCTATGAATAAATCAATCATTAGTCGACTCTGCCCAAGCACATGCTTAACGACCTCGTACTGCGGTGGCTCGCGCCGGCAATGCATGGTATGCTTCAGTATCCATGATCACCGATATTTTATTGTGCGTTCACGTGAGTGTGGCCTAGGAAAACCCCGGCCCGTTCTGATCCGTCTGGTCTAGAAGAGGAGCATGAGCTCTCATCGGATATGGCCCACACTTATCGATATTCCTTGCAGTCACGCGATATCGCGTGTGTTACACTCGGACAACAGGAACAGCTTGGCGTCAGGAGAAACAATCTCATCACCTGATCCAAGACCGCCTTTCGATTTCCTTTCTTTCCAAAACATAGAGATATGCTAGAATGTTTGATGGTTGAGCTCCTAACAAGCTAAAGACTTCGCTCACCTCAAAACATACAACCATTCGTGCAATGCACAACCAAAGCGCAAGAGGTGCATCCGGCGCAGACCGCTGTTTCACACAGGGGCCCTGGAGGGGCTAATACCCCTGTCACACGAGGCAACTAAAGTGCACATTGAGCGAGTGCACTTACGCTCACAGAGTTCACTTACGCTCACGCGCTGCTACACGAGAAACAGAAGTGTAGCTTTGTAGGAAGGAAGGAAGGAAGGAGAAAGGCAGGGAGGTTAACCAGAAAGGCGTCCGGCTGGCTACCCTACACTGGCGTTGTAAATGTGCATTCCCCTAGCGGACGTGGCCGCAAACTGCCCAAGGGCGAGAATAGCGAGGTTTTTGTTGAAATATTTGTTTTAATGCATAGCAGTATTTATAATAACGAAAACAATGTTTTAAGAATACTACGGTCTCCGCGTTGTGCATTAGCGTATTTGTTTGCAAGCCACTGCTACCGAGGCTACACACTCCGTCGCCGCGAAGGGAGTTCGGCGAACGTAGTCGCCTGCAAGTGCGCTCTGCGGCGAGTGTCACTAAACGTTCCCGTGTGACAGCGTGCGAATGACACTAGCGGCGAAGCGCACTCTCTCAAAGTGCACTTAAGTTGTCCCGTGTGACATGGGTATAAGCCTCCAATCTTTCCTGTCTCGTGTCTGTCTATTTAGCCGGCCAAGTTTCCGTGGCCTTCAGGTCGTCTTGTTTTCTGGTATACACCAAAATTGGCATGTAAAGATATGAACCCATGACGAATGTGATTGGTCGTGGTGCCACTAACGCGTTATAACTTCCACGCAGGAGTCAGGATAGCAAGATGACTGGGAAAATAGGTTCTGTGGATACCCACAAGGTGAAATGCAGTAACTGAAAATAAACAACCGCCGGTCTTGAGCACAAATCTGAAGGCAGAACGGAGCTAATTTGGTCGAACGAGCGCCCAAGGACAGATGCTGGCCCCGGGTTCGCACATCATCCTAGGACGAAGTTTTCTTAAACTACGAAGTATTCATTCCTGAAAAGTCCGCATGGGGTTCCTTCTAGCTTTGTGCTACTGACGGGTAGATGCTAATGTTCCCTTCAGTGAGAGCGTTAAGCCACCTTACGGGTTTCAGAAGGACTCATTTGCCATATTCACACTCTCGTGTCGTGCACCAGGACGAATTTTTTGTAAAATAAACAGCTCTCTTTTCTCTTAAATTCCTGTGGATTTTTGTATATTTGTGCTACAAACGGGTAGATGTCAACGGCCTTTCATATAATCCCTTCTGCTCTATACGCGCAGTCCGCGGCCTGGTTCACGCTGGCGGGTGTCAGAGGTGCTTAAATGTTAGCCTTGAGACTTGCGATTGAAATGTGGACTTAAGAAAATGGCAGACAGAGACAAGAATGATGTAATGACTGAAAAAAAAGAACGACAAAGCCGCACGGGATAGGAATCGAACGCGAGTCTCCGACTTTCAAGGTAGAATGCTACCACTCGTCGACGGTGGCTTTGCCCAAGCGGTGTGTACGTGAATAATTGACGTGAATACCTGATTTAAATATGTTTCCCATCTCAGAGGTATGCACAATGGAGAAGCCTTTGCTTCAAGTGCCTTTCTCAAGCACAATTGGTTACATTATACTGCTGCGTGAGTACATTCGTGGCGAAAATATGCATATGCAAACTAACATGCATATGCCACGAGCAATGGAGAGAAAATTAGCTCGACGATACAATGGGAAGACCATTGCCACTACGAAGGGATTAAACCAAGCGCCATATGGACTACGTAGTCGCGCTCATGGAATCATGAAAGCGTAAAACGCGAGAATACGTGAAGGTTACAATTAATTCCAATCAACTTAGGCGCTGCCACGACAAGCTACCAGGGCTATGCTTTTGCTTTAGATTGCAATGTCATGAACGAAATCGGTTGTGATAGCTACATTAACCTGATGTATCACGAAGCCACAAAAGGCATGAGAATTGCATGAAAGCTAAAAAAAGCGAACGCAGAAGGGAAACGACGGTACGACAAGGACGATATGGACATTGGAGGTATGACAACAGCTGGGTAGCAACAACTATACATTACCTCTGCGCGCTTCAAAGACTGAATGACGGTGCTGGTGAAGTAACGATGCTATGAGAACATAGAATAACTCGCAGTAGAATGAAAGCAAAGTACCAAGACAACGTCGCGACGATCATCGTGAGCCCTTGGCAGAAGTCATATGCAATCTACACGTACGCGTGCCATTCGAGCTGACCGCATGTTTCTAGGGCGAGATCTGGTTTCACCCGCACGGGTTCACCATTATGCATCAAAACACCTAAATGCTTATTACTGTCATGTGTGAAGTGCGCGGTTTGAAAAGTGCGCCATGCCAAAGAAAGCTACAAAGACAACGAAGAAGAAGAAACGAAGGTCATCATCACGCGGAAAGAAACCAATCAGGAAAAGCCACGGAACTCGAACACGATCATTAGGGCTTAACCACGAAGTTCCGAGGAAACCAGTGAGACAATCCCAAGCCAGTGCACAAGAAACAAAACGTAGCGAAGCGTAGTGGTCAGGGGGAGAGCAGCAGAAGATTCTGGAGAAGACTGGCCACGTGTGAGGGTTGCATCGACGGCCGTCGGATTTTGAACCCGAGCCTGCAGCCTTGCCCTGGTTTGCGACCACTAGCCAGGGGCCGTCGAACCTGGAACTAGGCTTCCCTGCAGAGTTCCGGTGCCCGTAAGCACGGCCACGAGCGACCGAGCTACGGGTTCAAGTTCATTGGTTGCTCTCCAGCAGGGCAACGCCTCCGTGGCAAGGCCTTGGTGGAAACCCGCTTTTCCATCAGTGACGTTTCTGAGCCACAGCGGCGGCAGACTGACTGGTGCTTACATGTCGATGTTGCCCATCGCTTTCTCGGCGCTCGCAAACGCTCGCCCCTCATCGCTTCCAACGTCAGCAAACCTTTATGAGAGCGGCGTTTCTGCTCTTTGCTTTGCCCACGTTTATCACTCTTGTAGTATAACAGACTAATTGCTTAGCTTTATATGCAAGTACGTTTCATGCAAGGCTTCTGTATATTCTTCTGATTGTTTTGTTTAGCGTCGGGATTTTTTCTCTCTGTTTATATTCAATATCTTGCGTCCTGCGAACGGCTTCGTCCTTCTTTGGGTGTGTTGAGGCAGCGTCTCAACCACCCAAGCGAATTCAAAGAACCAGCGTTGCGAAAGTTCCCTCCATCACAATTATCGTATTGGCTTCCCTTCCGCCCCGTGCATTTTTGCCCTGTGTTGCGTACAAGGCAGGCCCCAGGAGAACAACAAGAAACGATGGCGGCGAATTTGTTTAAGAAAAGGAATCTTCGCCTCGTTGTTAAAATCGTCATTGAGACACTATATATACTTTTGCTCACCTTAATGACAACCATACGCATTTTGCTACGAGGCAGGGAGCAATACATTGAGAGCACAAGCAAAGCTGCAAGAAAACAGTGTGTGCTGGCAACTGGCAAAGGTACCTACTCTTGAGAATTAACGCCTTGCTGCCAGTGGAACGCTTCCGAACATGCAATTCAACAGCTACTAAGTCGGCACATGAAACCACCGTCTTGAAAATCGTGTGAGCTAGTCACATTTGTCACTGCCCACTTTAGACAGCGCTTGGAACTGCGTTGTAGCTCGATACGTAAATCTCCCGCAGAACCCGTTACAATGATGATTACACTGAGGCTCACGAAGATGGTGAGAAAGAACGTCATTACCATGCCCTATGAAACGATGCGGCCAACAATCTTGCCTGTAGGGATATTAAGAACCCCTTTTATCTTCCGTCTGCTATAGTCGTGTAGCGCTGCTTCTGTTATGGTGAATCGTTTCTCTTTCAAACACATTGATAGATGGATGGATACATGCATACGTGCATGCATTCATGGATCGATTCGATGAGGGGCATGTAAGCCCTGAGCTTCGACTTCAGTTTTCGAATCGTTCCAATGCCTTGCTTGCACCAAACCGTGCTTCCGGAATAAAAAAAAAGGCTCGTAATATCTTAGCCCTACACTTGTGAGATAAAATAGCATAAACTTTATGCCATAGATCTTGATGTGTCATTTTTTTTTCACTGCCTGCGATATTCCTGCCAGCATTTAATAATCTCACTGGCGAGCACCTTTCATTTTCCGGGCTCTCCCTGAAATACTAGGCCTTATGCGCGTGAAACGCAAACCCGAGTAGCCGGCATGACGTGCAATGAACGAACGCTGCGTTGTCTCCCTAAGTATTCCCGCAGCAAGTGACTGGCTATCTTCATTCTTTCATTTTGCATCAATGCGACCTCGCTGGAAACGTCAATGCACAACTGCTTGATTTACCTTAAAATGTTATCCTTATGTTTTTGGAGCTACGTGCAGTTAAGCGACGCTGCTTGTGGCTTCATCGTTGCTATCTGACGTCGCGTTTAACATTTCGTTATATTAGTTATATTGGTCGCAACATCCAGTGTAAAAGCGAGATTGTTGTTTTATCCGATACTCACGAACATTTTCCAGCTAGGAGTATTGTGTACTCCAATAGTTGTCCTAAATAGGAAGAAGTATTAACATATTGAAAAAAAAAAACAATTCTATTCCGTGAATAATGAAATACAGGAGCTTTGGTCTACTCTGCATGCTTAAGTTTAATAGCAGTGCCATTCTATGATACGATGGTAATGAGAAGTCAAGGCAGACCGCGCTGGACGAGCAGTACATACTTTTATGACGTAATTATGCCCGCCTGGTAGGTCACAATTACGCACGGATGCTCTGTCATGCCATTTAGAGACGTGTCAAAACTTATTGCGCTAGGGCCAGTTTTCCTGCGCCCTTGTATATGTGCAAACCTCTGTAACGTTTTATTTGCTTCGGTGAGCGAATTCGCTTCTTCTTTCCTTTTTTTTTCTTTTGCTTATCCGCCATTTCATAAGGCAGTAAACAAGATCGGAGGTTGCGCAGTTGCGGTGGTAAAAACATTAAAACTTTTACTTGTTTCCGCTTAGGCAACCATCGGCAAGTGCGTCATATTTATATGGGTGTAGGCAGGTTGTGACTGTTGTAGAGTACTCATTAGGCAAAGCTGAGCCAGTCTGAGCAACTGAGATTGCTGCAGCTTCAGCGTCCGCCAAGTGTAGCAGCCAACGTGCGTACAAAGAACCTAGCTTTCAAAAGAACTCACTGCGGCAACATAACGCACGACCGTTGCAAAATGCGTAGTGTCTGGGAACTGGAAAAAAGTCACAGCAAGCCTTCTCCTGTAGCGACATGCACCTCAAATCTTGGGTAAGTTTTCACAGAAGAACCGCTAGTTGGAACCGTACAGCGTTCCAGTTAATGACTGACGAAAACTACGCGCTGGATATCTGTCCGGCACTGCGCTAATGTAATTTGTCTCAGTGACATTGCTGCTATTGTCCAGAAACATGCGCGTCTTTCCCAAGTTTGCTTATTAGTCCAGATGCCTATCTTTAGCCCGCGTAATTCATTATTTCATGAGTCCTATGAAATATGGGCAGACGATGGAATGCGTGTACGTTAAGCAGTGCATATATGACGCGTTCATGAATCAAAATATTCACGAATGACATGGCGACTGATCGAAGCAAAAAATTGCCGTCACCTCAGCTTCAACAGCTGCTATCTTACAACCCATCGTAAAAGGCTGAAGAACAAGTGCTTTAGGGCCGTTATCCTGTGCACGAAGAGCACTGCTGGCCGATGTCGACGGCGAGCTGCGCTTTCAGAGCTGCTTCCTACGCAGTGGTTTGTTGAGCTTCACGATGCCCGATTGCCGCCGTACTTTGTACCTCTATGCTTGTTTTGTGCCGCCACAATCGGCTCCGTGCGAATAGATGCGGTAACGCCAATAGATTATGCGGAACACTTGAGGCAGTGTCATTATTGGAGGAGCCGCGTTACCCACCGCCTGAGGCGTGGCTCAACGCTCAACACTCAACCTGACATCAGGCTAGTGTATAGTGCCTAAGTTAGTGCTATACCCCAAGCACTGATATACGTAGTTTCGCGTGCGCAAAACAAACACCACATTCTCCAAATCAATTCCGAGCCCACATCTACGGCCTGCCCCATGATCACATCGTTGTTCAGGCCCGTAGTGTCACAAATACTGCGCTAGCGTGGTTAATCCCGCACTAGTACAGCAAGCACGCCGCGTATCACACGTCTTATCCTTAACGCCACACGTGACGCGACTACTGCACGCGGTGCCATAAATGTTAGGCTAGGGGTCTGCCTGGCCGGGCCGTTCAGTTCACAAGCCTTCACAAGTGGTACGACGCTGTGTGTATTTACTAGGTAGCTGTTGTCGCAGCACTTCGTGCGACGTTAAACCTGTTAAACGTGTAACTGCTTCGAAGCGGTGATATTTTATCAGTGATTTTCTGCATTGCTCTACGAGGAAAAATGTAGTAAACGCGGAAGAATTCGGTTCATTGGTGGTTTGTGTCGCTCACGTAGTACCGAGGCTTGATGGCCGGCGAGAAGCTACATTTCTTCTTTTATATATTTTTCCGACGGGCATGCTTCTTTCCGTAGAAAGGCGCCTCGGGCAACGCTCCCATAAAATACCAACACATTATTTTGATGACGTATTACGCTGCACAAAGACAGTTGTCATTAAATTTTACTCTATAGATTGTGGCCTGAACCGACATAGAGGGACTTGCGCCAGCACGGCACACAACACAAGAAATATGGCTAAATGCGATATCATATGTCACTACGCAGAGCACGGATTTCGAAGCGCATCGTTTGTTACGGTAGCAATTTCTGCAACATCTATTTCTTATTGTAGTTCTTTCGCCTATGTCGATGCTATACTAGGGCGTTGCTGTGTTTCCTAGGATTCCAAATACATTAACGTAACATAGACGTTAATGAAACACGTAGCATAGAATTTTCGGTTTCTGATTTCGCTGCTGCTGCCCGTGCAATGTAGCCCTCAATGATTAGACCTACAGGAACAGTATACTTGCCCGAGACAAAAGTAGTATTTAACTGCGCAGTTTTTGTTCAAGTAAGGATACGCTACAAAAGCCCCAGTAGTCAGGCAGAGGTACACTACTCTGAAAACGTTGTTAAAATACGGCAGGAATGAAGGCAGATAGTGATCTAAGTCGGTACTAAACAGAATCGTGAAGCAGCGAAGAGCCAAGAGCTTCTAAGCAACAAAAGAGGAACCGGCGGCAAGAGATGAACATGGCTACATCAAAAGAATAATTAAGTTTGCCGTACCAACAGGCTAAAAATTTCACTAAAATCCCAAGTTACAGCTTCAAGGCGGACGCCGAAGTACGTCATGTAAACTGTGAATGCTAAAGCATTTAGGGCGAGTGAAACGCCCAAAGCAGCCGGCTATAGCCCTCTGCAGTTACGAACAACACTTGATACCGACGTTCTCCGCAGCATTGGAATGAGGAAGCGGAAGCGGCCACCAACACCAGCAGGCGCTTGCGGCAGCTGATTTTTTATTGGTTGAGTCTACAGAAGTGTTGAGTCTACAAATGTGATTGGCGCACAAGCGCCTAGCCACGTGGTACTTTTCAAACCCACGCACTAGTTAGGAACCCAAACTAATTTGAGCCATTCCACTTATTAATATGAAAATACCTTGTTTGCATATGCAAAAAAATCAGGCAATATTCGCCTATCGGTGAAAGCCTTCACTTCTCCGTGTAAGAGCATAGCAGGAAATTGGCGACAGCTAACAATGTGCTGATATGCCTCATCATCGCCATTATCCACATGTGAAAGGCCACTGGCGGGCAGAGATCCCTCGCACATATGTCCAAATATCCCCGTCCTGTGTAAACAGCGATCACGTTATGTTCGTAAATTGCTGGATCTCATTTGCCCACGGCTCTGCCGCTTCCTGCCAACCTCGCCTTTTCTAGGGATCAGCTCTCTTACACACGCACATTTCGCCGTCTCTAGGAATTCACTCTCCGTACCTTTGATGAGCAACGGTTCCGTTGCCTTCGCGTTAAACGCCCTGCCCACGACAATTTCTTCTTTATAATTACTACTAAAATCTCTGTACCACGCGTTTGTTCCCGTGCCACCTCAGCTCTCCTCTCGTCCCTCAACGTTACACTTATTTGCAGTTCAACTGCTGGCTGCGTCATATTCAATTTAAGTTCAACCAGTTGAGTGATCGTCCAAGTTTTCTTCCCCTTAGGTAAGCACTGGTAACATGCAGGTGCTGTACACTTTCCTCTTGAACCATATGGTAATCTATAATATAAAGAACAGGTGCGACGGACAGTAAAAGGCTGTCTGAAGGAACACGTATGACGCCTTGTCGGTGTCGTTCCGTCACCGCCGTCAATCATTCAACGCCGTGGCTACTGGGAACGGGCAGCTAGCCAGATCATATTGCACTGAACGAAGCAGGCCATTTGCAATTTGATTTTTCAATACATTCATGAAGTACCTTGTGGCGAGACCGGGTCCCCGCGGTGAAGCTGGCGGCCGGAGTGTCGTGAGTGCGGATTAGTGACAGCACTGAGAGAAAATAAGAGCAGAAGATGTTTAAGGTTACGATGAGCGCTGGCGTAGATTCTTGCCTGTTCTGCATCTACCTATGTTTAGTTTCTAGTGCATCATTGGTACGAAAGGAGAGTGAACATGCCCTAACGGTGGATGTCGCCTCAAGTCTGATGCTGTAACTCCGCTATTGACTAACGGATTTGAAACACCTTTGCGGCAGGCGACCGACGGCTTAATCACATCCTCATGTGGTGGAAGTCGAGGATTACTTGGAAGGTGTTGCAGGGCTTCCTTAAGGAATGGCCTGTTGAAGGCAGTAAAATAAGAGGCGATGCAACGTTTTATACATTGGTGGTCTATTTACACCACTGAATTTTGACGTGCGTAATTCTGGCAAACATAACAGTGTTGCAGCGCAAATTATGTGGCCGCACACATTCAGCGTGTACGGTCACTGGTATTAGGAAGTACAAATGAGTTACATTAACTGCAATTCTTTCAGTGGCGAATGCCCTCCATCACTTAACACTATTACAAGAGAGGAATGATGATTCTTTGATCGCGTGTCCTATCCTTGCTGCAAACACATGCAGAACTGTAGCATTTCAAGCTATCAAATGTACGCCGCTAAAAATGAGGACGAGAAACCGGCAAAGCCGCTTAATCTACTTTCGATAGACTGCTCGCGTGCCTCACTTTTTTTTAAAGGTCAACCACTTCTCATAAGAGCAATGTTCAAACTGATTCTGAACAAAAAAATGACAAAGCTAACTTCTTTATTACGTTCTTTAGAACGTTGGCCTGTACGGTAAATGCTTTTCAAATCTACGCACTGAACTCATTGCGGCACACTAACGAGGGTAGCTTGATTTTCTGACACAAGTATTTCCACGTACCTTTGACGTATTGCAAAATCACTTGTTATTGGACCTCTAACGTGTCCAAGCACCCATCTGGTCACGGCTGTGCGTATATATTATTTTCCATTGCAGTGTTCTGCATCAGTATTTTTGCCTTCGCGTTCTTCTTGTCTTCTGGGTGAAATATCCCGCCGGTGAATAACCGCACACACAAAGGAATGACCTTACTTCTGCCAAGCCAGATCCGCACCTGACGTATGAATGATATAGGAGAGAGAGCACGTTTCAGGTCTTATGAAGGCTGCCACTCACCGTCTAGATGTATTACTATTATTTTTATTAAACCAAGTCAGGGGCTAAAATTCTCGCCGATGCGTTCGCCTACCTGTGACGTGCAAGCGCCCGTATGTAGGTTGAGGACACTGCAGCCAAGAATAATACAATTTAGTGTATTCGACTTACTGGAAATCATATGCTCTTCTTTTATCGCCCCACACGACAAAACTCCGGGCTTTTCTAATGGCGGAAACATTGATTAGGCTGGCGTCGCAAGATTTCACGTGAGTGGTGGTTTTTGAGCTGAAATTTTTCTTAGCGCGAGGAATTATTTTCAAAAAAGCTTTCACGATTCCCATATTGAGTTATTGTTGTCGTTTTCTGGTGCACGGTAGAAGACGTCGACATACTGCACGTGCGACTGCTTCATGAGGCCAGGAAGGAGCTGACGGTTTCTTGCACGTCAATTTGGCACCCGAGCAGAACCGCTTTAGTAATGCTACAGCGTGCCTGGACAGCAGTGATGCGCCAGCGTAGGGTGTTTGTCCTTGTCGATTTCTTGCATTTTGGCAGGAAATTCGTGTACCAAGTGTTTTGAGACATATTTTAGAGGGCAGCTGTTGAAGCCTCGCTAGTTGCTCTTGATGTCATCCATAGTTAACTCTAGAACTGCCACGTAGAAGAGAAAAAGCGGAAGCGCTCTTGGTTTTGCCCCACTACCCAAACTTCTACATTATAGGCCTTCGAACGGAAAGAAACGGACTGCTAAAAATGACAAAGAAGAAGGGTAACCAGAGGTATGGCGCTCATTCCCCGTTCCCAGTCTTGTGTTCACCCTGCTTCTTTGCCTTTCGTTCTCAAGCGCTCCGTTTTTTTTTTCCGTTTGAACAATGAATCAAGTCATCCAAACACAAATTCTACTAAATGCGTTATAGCGTAGGACAACATTTAAAGAGAAAAAAGGGTAGAAATAAATAAATAAATAGAGGAAGAAAAGTCGTGGGTCATACGGAAAGGAAAAGCAGCTCTACGCACGTTCTTACACGACCAAATAACCATAACATTTACAAGCCCAATGCTACATGCAGTGATAGCGATCACAAGAGTGCTACGTGAGAATCGCAGTGAAGAAAAAGAAACAAAACATTTATTGATTTCATGCGTTTAGCGTCCCAAAACCACGATCTCATTAGGACAGACGCCGTAGTGGAGGCACCCAGCAATTTCAACCTGGAGTTCTTTAATGAGCAAACAAAAGAAGAAAGGTAAATAAAGCAATAAGAGGAAAGAGAGAGGGACACCTAGGGCCAGAGGAGAACTTATACAAAAAGAGATAGAGAGAGAAAGAGGGAAAAAGATAGAGAAGTGGGAGGAGCGATGGTGATGATTACCTTAGTGTAGACGAAATGCTCACTTTATTTACATGAAAAATGACCCGTTCATGGTTTCATTGTATCTGTGTTACACAATGCAGGAACCGTTATATTTGGCCGTGATAAAAGATCAGCTCTCCTTTGTTTAACTTCGCGTTGCTTTGCTAAGGCCACGCAGCTACTCTGGTCATTGGTGTTTGCTTTAGCATAGCCACGCCCGATTTGCTTGTTCTATATCTTTTTTCCACAGCATTCATTTTAGGGGCAAAGCTCCTCTTAGTCTAACCTTGTCACGCGTCAGGCGTCAGGCGTGAGGCGTAACCCGCGTGCCGGGAGGCACGCGCTCGCCCTCGGCGCGTGCTTCCCGGCGCGTGCCTCTCTCTCTCCCGGCGCGTGCCTCTGCTGTCTTGTGAGAGAGAGAGAGAGAGACAGAGAGAGCGAAAGGCGCGTGTTTGTATAGAAACGCTCTTTCTTAGAGGAACGCTACCAGCTCGCAAAGAAGGAGAACGCGCCCTCACGAGCGAGAGACAACGTTGGCGCAAGCAGCGTCTCCTAGCGAGTTTCTTGATTGAGAAATATCGACTGCTCGCGTTGGAGAAGCGTTCACCGGCAACCAATATATATATATATATATATATATATATATATATATATATATATATATATATATATATATATATATATATATATATATATAGGCACTGGATCTTGACTTGCAATGAGTACCGGTGGGAGATTTCCCTTGTGCATAGCTGAACCATGAGGATTCGTAGCGTGCGCGTTAACTAAATTAATCCGGAACTCGGCACGATCTACGATGAACCTCCCGAGCTTCGCCCACTCATCATCATTCACTCCATGGATATGCTGTAATTTTTTTTTCAGTATGACGTCCCCAAAAGAAATGTGAGGGTTCCTTTTTTCAAGAAACGTGACGATTTTGTCTTGTTACTGCAGTGCTAAATGAAATAGAAATCAAGAACACAGCGGACAGCTTAGCGCAAGCGCTGCTCGGTCTGAAGAACAGCGTAGTTGGGCGGCTTCATTTGGTTAGCTTAGGTTAATTTACCACAACTTAGGTTTGTGTTACATGGCTGGACTCTTAAGGGTGATGCTCGACTTGGGCTAGGACTTAAGTGAAAAGGCCTTGCAGCACTTCTGGAACATGGTCTGTAAGCCGTACCAATCAGTCAGAGACCTCTATCGATACGTAAGCAAATTAGCAGTGCGCTGCGCGAACCTGAAAATTGATAATATGGCTTGAAGGATAGCTTTAATATGACGGGTCTCCTTTCAACAGATGAAGTCACAAGTAGCACCGACTAAACACTTCTTTTGCGCTTGCCAAAAAGGGGTACGTAACTTATCTTTATCTGTTGCACTCACTCAAATTAAGCGTTAGAAAGGAAAAACATGCGATCATGGAACCAATCATGTTACATGCACCTCTAGGACCGACTTAATGTTCCTTATGACGTCATGTGTAGAAATCAGAGCAGGCGGTTTCCGGCCGTACGTGAAACCACATTGCGAATTACCTGGCGCCTCACTAATATTTGGGTCACGTAGCCTGCACGGCGTACAGGAACCGTTCTCAGACGACGTTAAAAGAGCGTTCGAGGTACCCTTTAATGTATTACGGTAAACAAGCCACCGGGAATACCTGCTTCTTATCAATCACTTAACTCGACCCGCCACGGTGGTTTAGCGGCTGTGGTACTCGGCTGCTGATCCGAGGGTCGCGGGATCGAATCCCGGCCGCGGCGGCTGCATTTCTATGGAGGCAAAATGTTGAGGCCCGCGTGCTGTGCGATTTCAGTGCACGTTAAAGAACCCCAGGTGGTCAAAGCTTCCGGAGACCTCCACTACGGCGTCTCTCATAATCAGAGCTGGTTTTAGGGCGTTAAACCCCACAAAGCGATCAATCAATCAATCAGTCACTTCACTTGCTTCACCAGCTTTCGACATTCTGGGTCAGTCAGGCGACGTCGCCTATCCTCTTGAGGGAACCAGTGTTCATTGAAGGATACATTGACGTAACGATGTAGCCATAGTTCCTCGAGAGGGAAGCGATGGATTGGCGCGAAGACGCAGTTTACCTTCCCTATCGGCTTCCCACGTGTCTCGCGTTCGGGTGTCTCCACTGCGATATTGCGAACGGCTTCAGCGGTGTCGTCTTCGAGATACACAGATGATTTACTCTGGTTAGGATTGATAATTTTAGAAACTTTTAAATGCGGAGCATTTTTTAGTCGCACGATGTCGCGCTTCGGCGTCGGCGGCGGCGCCGTCCACACCCCCACTGCCCATGCTCGGCTCGTCTCGTGCCGGCCCACCGGGCGTTCAGCAAGCCGAGCATGTGCAGTGGGGCTGCGGCGGAGCGCGCGTTCGGAATTCAGTCAAGGGCGTCTTTGCGGACCTCTCCCCCGTACTCCTCTCCCTCGAACGCGGGCGGTGTGTATATAAGCGGCGTGCGCGCGTTCGGCATTCAGTCAAGGGCGTCTTTACTTGGCTTTCGCTTGACTTGACGCTTTGCTTGACTCGAGTAGATGCGATGGAACGAGGCGCTTTTCCTTCATTCAATAAATAAGAATAATAAAGAGGAAATAACAATTAAGCATTCCCAAACCATACCCAATTACGCAACATGCACGCGATACCCCCCCCCCCCCCCACTCTGCGACGCATTTACTCGAGTTCCCCCGTGGGAAGATGCGGGCGGCATTTTTTAAATGCGAAGCATTTCTTAGCGAACTTCGGCGAGTTTGAGCGTATCTATCTATCTATCTATCTATCTATCTAGCCGCCTACGATTTTGTGCTCTCCTGGCCGTTTCGCTAATCGTATGTTTACGAAAATTGGTATGCCACATCATGACTACATGACGAACATAAGTGAGAGGTCATAACATGAAAATCATGACATGCATGTCATGAGCGACATGATTTACATGCCACGGTCTTGGTGCTCTCCTGGCCGTTTCGCTAATCGGATGTTTACGAAAACTAATATGCCTCATCATGACTACATGACGAACACAAATGACAGGTCATAACATGAAAATCATGACATGCATGTCATGAGCGGCATGATTTACGTGCCATGGTCTTGGTGCTCTCCTGGCCGTTTCACTAATCGGATGTTTACGAATATTGGTATGCCTCATCATGACTACATGACGAACACAGATGACAGGTCATAACATGAAAATCATGATATGCATGTCATGAACGGCATGATTTACATGCCACGGTTTTAGGGCTCTCCTGGCCGTTTCGCTAATGGGATGTATGCGAAAATTGGTATGGCACAACATGACTGCCTGACGAACATAAATGGCAGGTCATAACATGAAAATCATGATACGCATGATCATGACTGGCATGATTTACATGCCACGGTCTTAGTGCTCTCCTAGCCGTTTCGCTAATGGGATGTATGCGAAAATTGGTATGGCACAACATGACTGCCTGACGAACATAAATGACAGGTCATAACATGAAAATCATGACATGCGTGTCATGAGCGGCATGATTTACATGTCACAGTCTTGGTGCTCTCCTGGTCGTCTCGTTAATGGGTTGTATACAAAATTGGTATCCCACAATATGACTGCACGGCGAACATAAATGAGAGGTCATAACATGAAAATCATGATATGCATGTCATGGGGGACATGATCTACACGTCACGCGTTTCGTTAACGGGATGTATACGAAAATTGGCATACCACAAGATGACTGCATCATGAACGTAAATGACAGGTCGTAACATGAAAATCATGACATGCATGTCATGAGCGACATGATTTACATGCGACGGTCTTCGTGCTCTCTTGGCCGTTTCGTTGGTGGGATGTGTAGGAAAATTGGTACGCAACAATATTACTGCATGACAAACATAAATGACAGGTAATAACACGAAAAGCATAACGTGCATGTCATGGGCGGCATGATTTACATGCCAGGCGTTTCGTTAATGGGATGTATACCAAAATTGCTATGGCACAACACGACAGCATGACGAACGTAAATGACAGGTCATAACATTAGAATCATGACACGCGTGTCATGACCGGCATGATTTACATGCCATGTTCCTGGCGCTATACTGCCGTTTCGTTAATGGGATGGCTCCGTCTACTGAGCAGAGGGCGCCACGTAGCTCTCGTCGGACGGCTCAGTCGCTCACGGTGGAAACCGAGGCGACAGCGACGCGCGCGTTTTTTCGCTGCTTTCCGGGCGTGCGGCGAACCACACGTACGCTCGCGGCGTCGCCCTTTGGAACAGTTTGCCGCAGGTTTGGAGCGCACGTCTCAAAGGAAGTAAAACGAAAGAAGGTGGGACGGGCGGTCGCTGCTGCTATAGAGTTGGAGACGCGCATCGCGTTCCCATATTTCCTTGTCACAGTCTGCCCAATTTTGCTTCTTCTATCCGCCAGGCAGCGCATTCTGGCGCTGATGTCGCACATGGAAAACTCGACTGCACGGAGCCTATACGAAAATTGGTTTGGCACAACACGACTGCATGACGAACGTAAATGACAAGTCATAACGTGAGAATCATGACATACGTGTATGAGCGGCATGGTTTACATGCCACAGTCATGGTGCTCTTGCGGCCGTTTCGTTAACTTCATATGTACCAAACTCGGTATAGCGAGACAACAATGCAAATCCATTTTACGTTCCTTATGCGTGCTTCGCATTTCCTTGATTCCCACTGCACGTGGGATCTGCCAATTTTTTGGTGTGTTTGTCAGCAAGAATTGAGGCAGCATGAAACTGAAAGAGCGCTTGGTCTGTGCTAGGGCAGCGTCACCTACCTTAGCTCTAGTGCGATATTATGCCCATGCGCGCGAGTCAGAAGTTTTCGCTTGCTTGAAACGCCTATATATATTTTTTGGTCTTATGCCCTTTTAGTTTACGGTTGAACTAGGGTGATGTTGCATGATCTGTTCTTTACAGGAAACCGTGGGAGTGTACTTCTTGATGAGCCTATGCATTTATGTTTGAAAATAGGACAAATTCGTTTCAACGGAACGTGACCGGAAACCAACTCACAAAGAACGCCACAATTTAATAAGTTGCCTGTTCGTAATCCAATAATCACCTTGTTCGCAAAGCGTTAGCATGTTTATAGCTTTCGGGGGATGTTCAGCTTCCATCAAAACGATCCATGAATGACTGCACCGTCACTTATTCTATCAAGGTAGGTGACAGGAGATATCTTTTCAGAATCTGACGCAAGTACCAGATTAAGAATGTTCGATGAATGAGTGATTTGTCGAGTGATGGAAGTTGCAACTTGAGATAAGCTTAATAAGATGCACGTGTTGACAAAATCACTTCCATTGTTGCGTTTCACTGTCGTGATAGATAGACCGGACCAAGTGATTACATGGAAGTTAAAATCCCCAAGGAGCAAAATGCTAGCGTCACACTTAGCGGACGTCACGTGCTGAAGCGCGTCATGGAAACCTTCGACGAAGGACACATCCGAGTCGGGCGGCCGATAGCAGGCACCTATTACTGCAGGCAGATAGACCGCCTTGCAGACGACGACAGTTATGTCAAGGGCTGAGGAAATTGAAATAGGAGTGCAATTTATGTCGCTCTACGTGGTTGATGCCTGGGTGTGTGGGTGTGTTGTGTGTGTGGGTGAGTCGTGTGGTTGCGCTCTAATTAAGTTTTGGAACTTTATGTCGCGGTGAGCGGAGATGAACCTCGGTTGTCTTCACAATCTCGCCTAAATATATTGAAGTGAGCTAGAGATGGCGAAATCTCAGAATCATCAATCAATGGTTGGAGCGATGTTCCAGTTGGTATCTAGAGATGGGATCTAGTTGATTCTAGGACGATACGCAATTTTTCACTATTGGATAACACTGTTCTTTTATTTGTAAATAGAAACGATAGGTTGTCTACACACGGAAGTGGGTGGCTTTTTTAATTACCAGGATTCCTTTCGAAAAACTTCGTTTTAGGCACGGTCGAATATATCGGCATCTCTATTTGCAGTGAGATTATTGTGTCGCAGCTTTGATTCGCAAAGGCTGTAGATTTCTGAATTAAGTCAGATGCTCATGGGCCAGACGCATTTTACCAGAGAGATCCTCTCTAACATTAATCCTAGCACATTTGCAGTAGCTTTGTGCGGATGATGCCGAGTTTGCCAAGCTTCAAGAGATTTCGCTCGTACAAATTATGACAAAAATGTCGCGTATATATTTACTTCTGCCCAAGACAGTCGATATGATTGAAATCGCAGGTCCTGCAACGTCACGGCGAAGACAGCTTTAAGTGTCGAAGTACCTTCCACGAAGAACAATGCTCGTGGTCAGGCGTCGGCTAAGTTGACAAGGCGCGAGGAGCCTCAGCTCGACAGGAACTGGAGCAAAGCTGTGGTCGCTTGTGCGGCCACATTCTTCTCATCAGCTGTCCACTCCACATCGGGTTTCTTTTACGTAGCATTCATGCGACAATATGGGATCAACCGAGAAGCAGCGTCTTGGCCAGTTAGTGTTTTTCAAGCCATGGATGATGTGGCAGGTAAGCACCAGCATACATGTATTCTTGCGAATTGTGATATTGGCAGCTAGCACCACACATGTACAACAAGACAGTTAAATCCCTTCTACCTCGACAAGTATGGGCTTGGTACACCTGTGCAGCACTCAAAACAAAACAATGAGACAAACTTTTAAAGATCAAGGCTCGTTCTTTTTTAAAGTGAGGTTTCCTTAATTAGTGGAGCCTTTGCGCTACAGAACTACGGAAAAAGAGCTGTGAATCAATTGTATAAATGACAGAAAGAAAACGTGTGCGACATTACGGAGAGAATGAGGTAGCGGAAGGGTGCATACTATAATGCGGACGAGAAATATGTGTTCCGAAAGCCGAGTGGAAACACCTACCAAGTGTCATTAGGTCCCGCTTCATTTATTGTGAAGTGTACGGATGAATGGAGCCGAATTTTCTGTCGAGTAAAATTTTCCTCAAGTGGTACTCATGAACATGTGATTCACGCCTTTTTGTTATCGCATGGCTGCTTGTGCGCAATACCATGCTAATGAAGGCCTACGCCTTGGGTTACGACCACACTGAATAGAGGGCCTTATAAAATACGCAGCATGACAGGCGTTTCGATCGAACTACCACAGACGAAAAAGGAAGTCAAGCCACGTTTTTATATGGCGGGCGTACCCGGGCCTATTTGAATTTCTCTCCACAGAGATTCGCACAACTTATTTTTGCAAACGATGACCATGGAGATGCCTTGATGTCGTTTTGGAAAGAAGAGGGTGTGTAGGATCAAGAAACTCCACCAGGTACTTTCTATTCTACGTAGCCAAGATGTCTCAATCATAATACGCGGTGATACATATAGCGATGCAGATCTGTGCGCCCCCCCCCAAAAAAAAAAAGAAAATCACAGTATCAAATGCGTTCTTTTTGTTCTCCGCCTCGCTCGTTGTCCAACGCCAAATGCTGGTTCACTAAATTTCTACTTGTTCTTGCAGGAGTTTTGTGACAACGCTTCAGAACCTTTGTGCGGTTTCAACAATCGCTCTGCTTGGTAGCGTGCTTTTCTGGGTTGGAATTCTGGCATCCCAATTTGCCCCTGATATTACGTGGATGACTGTTACGTTTGGAGCCATTCAGGGTAAGTTAGTGTGAAGAATTCTTTTAGTGGCAAAACATTTAAAAGAGGCACATAACCTTTTAATACGCATATAACACCCCAAAGTTACTGCAGTACAGCAATCTAGAAAAATAGAATGTTATTTGAATCATGCAAATCTTTCTTTTTTCCCGAGGCTCACGAGTAGGCATCTTATATATGGCGTTTGACTTTTACTGGCAAATATTGTAGGCCACAGGAAACAGAACAAGGGAAACAACGAATACAGGGATGTACACAACCTTCTGATCGAATGTGCCAAACGCACAACACTAAGGGAATGGCTCCAACTGAAGATCCATTAATTGGACTTAGCGCAAACCTTTTCGCGTGAAGAAAAATTAACGACCGACACACACCAACCACAAAACAATCAGTGTTTCGACGCTTCTTTTAAGACCCCGCAATATGCAATGAAAACTTGTGTTGTTCACTGCTCTCCTTGTGTCCGTGTCCTGCACGCCTCTTCTTTTGATTATGGAAAACTTACAGACCTCCATCGCGCGTTTGCACCATGTATGCTCCAGAATCTATAGTGCCCCATTAAAAAGCAATTTTGAACTCACAGGATGAAAAAATTCATTTTTTATTTACTTTTTGCTTTTTGCGTTGCATCGCATAAGTGAAAAAGGGCAGCCATCTCCAGGAAATGGCGACATCTCTGCTGTTTATTCTCGCGTTCATAAACACGGAAGTTCAAGAGGCAAGGTGCAGTTCCGCGTGATAGATGAGACACTTGTAATCTTTGATATGTAACCAAGAACGAGGTTGTCATTGCAATACAAATCACAGTGTTATGTAATGCTCTGTAACCACGAAGTGTGTTATGTGCATAATAATAATTTATTATATCAATGGAGATGTTTACAGCGCTTTCTGTTGATTGATAGAGCGCTACCACATGAAATAAACTGTGGCATCACCACCTCTGTAGAGTGGGTACCGCCAAAATGGCTGCCATGTACGGCGTCGTTAAAACAAAAGCATTTTAAAGGAACTCCTGGCCTGTGCGGTACGCAAAACACGTACACCGTGCAACATTGTGGCGCGACCAAGTAGGAGCTTGTCGTACACCTCGTGAAGGCGCTTACTGCACGTACTGAGCGAAGAAAGTGGTGGCTCCATATGTGCGCATACACCGAAGTACTCTCAAGCGTCCTTTATGCTTTCAAATGCACGTTGCGAATGTACTTCATCTGGGGCCGAATTTACAAAACTTCTTTTTCATAAGTGTTTTTGCCACTGGTTGGCGGGCTTCTCTAATGGTATGTCTAGGATCAGGATTGGCTGAAAATTTTTCTTACGAACATTTTTGTCGGAAGTTGTGTTTGTGAATACGGGCCCTGGACATGAAGGCCACAATTTCATGCAAAAGGGAAATGTCCACGGCATACGGTAACATGATAAGCATCACCACGAATTGCACATGCGCACCGCGCATGACACAATAAAAATGCATAATTAAAATGGCTGATATATAATGAAAGCAATAACACTATATGCATGTTTTCCACTGCAGAGTTAACTAACGAGATTCTGTGTGCTTCGTGCCCCGTCTCTCCGCCTGTAATATTGGAATAAACAGCGCATGGAGTTAAATTTAATGACCATTACATAGGCCCTAAACCTATTCAACTAATCACAAGAGATCTTAGAGATAACTTCAAGCCATCCACGTCAAAGAATGTTATGACCATGCGGGATCGCTATAGTCAAGAAGTCGTCTTATTATTCGATCACACTCTAAGAAAAATAAGAGTCAAAAGAGAGTCACTGCACTCTGACTCTCTTGGCCTGTCGCAGAAACCCACCAAGGAGGGTCAAACTTTTCTGAGGGGGTCAGTTGACTCCGTACGGCTCGCGACTCTTGTAAGAAGAGTCACCGTGAGAGTAAACTGACACCTGCAAGAGATACTAAAGATAACCGTGTGTGTGTGTGTGTGTGTGTGTGTGTGTGTGTGTGTGTGTGTGTGTGTGTGTGTGTGTGTGTGTGTGTGTGTGTGTGTGTGTGTGTGTGTGTGTGTGTGTGTGTGTGTGTGTGGACCATTCTTGTACCTTCACGTGGGAAAGCTTTGCGCAATAAATTTTCTGGGTTAACTACAATTTCAATGAACGCGATGCACTTGCAGCGGTCAATTTCCTGCACATGATTAATTACTGAATCTGTACACAAATCCAGAATGAAATAATATTAGCAGTGGAACGAAGTATTACGCGTAGTGAATATAGCTACTCCAGAACAAGCAGAAACTGTTAAACTCGGCATTTGGATGTTCGCATAGGACTATTATATGTCTATATGCGACGATAATAAATGCATGACAAAAGTGTTGGCGCAAGTAACTACCTTTATTTGGTTACGTTCAGACTGTCTGGACTTTATATAAATTCATTGCATTAGTAGGAAAGTGGACCTTACCGAAGCCGAAGTTGTCTAAGTACGGCACTGCCTCCCCCCCCCCTGCCCTCCCCCCCTTTTTGTAAACAAACTCAGGGTGGTAAAGAGGGGTGGGGGAAGGAGATGCGAGGAGGAACTTTCACAATGCCCCCACCTCTGCTCCCTGTAGCAGCGCTGGCTCAGCAGGCAAACTTGGATAATGAGCATTTTTTTCCTCATCTACCTCCGCGCATTAAAACACGTTGCCGAAACTTCCACGGCCCCCCTCACTGCCCCTTTAAGGCTCAAGAATGCGCCCCTCTGTTACCACACAGTAAGTCTGCTGGTCTTCGGTCATCAGCTGTATCGATGAGGCGCTACAGCTACACAGCCTTGGAGATCCGTACGAAAGACGGATCTCTAAGGCTGTGCTTTTATCTCACCGTCGCTTGCGGCGCGAGCTTAGAAATTATGTAGATATAACCTCTCTCATTTGACCAAAAATAAACATACATTTTCAAGCCTAGGCATAAAGAACCAGTGCGCGTTGCAAGCACGGCTTGCACCTCCTACCAAGGTCAAAATTACACTTTTTAAATAAAAATATGGTATGACAACATAACACTACTGCCCCCTATGAAATTTTCTCACTGAGCGAGCTGTTGGAACAGGTCTTGTTCAACAGGCTGACTGCGGCGCGTGTGATGCATTTCGTCCGCGTGTTTTCAACGTGTTTACTAATATTACGTGCGGTATTGTGCGTTTATTATCGTTGGCGCTCATCGAGTGGACAAATTTAACATGTTAGGGCGTTGTACAGCACGCGGTCGCCGGCGGATGGAGCGTCGTAGTCGCCTCTTCCCAGCGACAGCCACGACCGACGCGGAACTTTGTGCGTGCTCGCAAGGAAGCTGTTTTGCCCAGTTTGTCGATTATGCAAGTACGTGGTCGAATAGCGAGTGCACCTTCTGAGAAAGTCCCTTTCCAGTGATGTGATAAACTACGACTGCGGTTCTGGAGAAGAAAGTTCAGCCATTTGATGAGACTGTCGACGGGAAAGCCTCCGGGACTTGGTAAGTGCAATGAAGTCACTGAATTACGTAACTTGATTACTTCATTGCGAAATTGCTGTTGGTGCGCAGGAACCGCATAAGACAGCCCGGGCGGTGTGTTCACAAAGCAAGGATGAGTGGTCAGAGGAACAGCAGGTATGTTTGTGGTTCTGTCAGGCGACTGCCCCCCCCCCCCCGCGCTGTACTTGTGAGTGTGCGTGCGTGCGTGCGTGTGTGTGTGTGTGTGTGTGTGTGACGTGCTGGTCGTCCTGTAGCCCTTTTACGGTGTTGATGGAACAAAAGTAGCGTTTCAGCAACGTCGGTAATAACGTGCGAAACAACCAGATTGCAGGAGGCGGGGACGCCGATATAACATATATCACTGCCACAAGCACAGACGACTCCGTTTAGTAGCGTGTGTATCCTGGTGATTGCGTTACAAAACAGTGTGTATTCGTTTTTGTCAGTACTGAACATAATTGCTTTGTCGTGAGGGTAATAATGTGGCTGGGCATGCTTGTTGCTTGAAGGCAATATATATGAGTCATTTACGTTATATGCTAGTGCCACGAAATATACACTGCAGCAACTGCAATCGTGATTTGAAGCGAGCGAGATGGTTCTCGGTTATCGTAGGTCGATGAATGTGTCAGTTCAATGAAGATGTCGTGAACGAATTATCATTTGCATTTCAAGACAACATTGTTATTATGCATTGTTGACTTGAGCTGTCATAAGGGGTGAGCTGGATATCGAAAGTTATATGATTCACTCGGATCATAAGGTATTCTACATGGCACTAATGTTTAAAATATGTGTCTAGGCTCAACAGGTACCTGGCAGACAAGCCTTGGAATGAAAGTATTTGACTAAGATTTCACTCCACGTAGATTCCACAGCATTGGCTGTGAAATCTGTGTAATATTTTTGTGCATTTCATGGTTTCAGTATCAGTGTCTCAAATGTTTAGGCACTACATGCAAGCAAGTTACTGAGGTTGCGAGCTGACTCGTTTTGCAAAGCTGACCTGCCTAAATGTTGCATTTCACTCTTTTATAGGTACCAGTGGGGTTGGTACCGTCATTCATCTCCTATTCCTATTGATTGGGCAAAAGGTTGACATGTGTGCACCACTGGTAAGAGCCATTACGCTGAAACAATCTCTCTCTCTTTTTTTGATGGGGGCTTCAATGTGAATTGTAAACATTTCTTGTGGTGAGAAAAAGCATTCAGATGTGGCCTTTCAGGATTTTCTGATTTATCATAACAACTTCTATGGGTTAAAAAGCAGCATACTCTGTCATAACATTCAAGAAATAGGTTCACTATGCGCTTCATGGCCAGGCATCCCGCTGGAAAGGCATTTCATGGACAGATATAGTGTAATTGTAGCACATTTCACAAACAATGGATGTTTACTGTTGGGCCACTACCATATATGTTTGAGTAAATGTGCTTAGTAATGTGAAAGTTTGGGTGAGTTTCTTATGCATGATGAATTACAGCACAACCAAGGACAAGGTCTTCCAGAAGAGCACAAACGCAGCACTGAATGTTTGAAGAAATGTGTTCAGTTTCTCTTGAGTACTGCGATTGTGGAAAAGCTGTGTGATGCACCTGTAGGCATTTGGCTGCCATAATAATGCTTGTTTTTTTCCTCTCTTTTTAGGTTTTGGAAGGATGCATACACACTGATACCCGCCTTCACTGCCAAAAGCATCCTGTCCTCTCCAGAAATGAACATCATGTTGGAGAATGTCCAGACTTATGGGCTGAGTGTTGCTATTGGTATGTCACCAGCATCCGTTCTTCGAGCTCATCTCATTGCAGCAATATGTATCTGTGTGCAGGACCTCCACATGTTTATAAAACTGTTCACACAAAATGCAAGGCTCTTAATTATTTTTTGGTTCCCCTAAATGCTCCAGTTGTCCGAAAAGGATGCCATTTAGGAGTTACAGGAGAAACAGCCCATATTTGCAGTAAGATTACTTTGGAGTAGGTAGTTATTGAGAAAGGGTAGAAGGAATACTTTGTTTTCTATAAAAGCAACTCTAAGGGAAATTCTGTAGTATCATGTGTGAATTTCTGTTAGTGAGATGTATTCCCCTTTTTTTACTTTGCTCTGGACTACTGTACACAGAAACTTAGGAAAAAGTGCAGAGAAGTAGCAATTTTCACAATACAGTGTTCTTCGAACCATTCTTGACTAGTATGGACGCTTCATTTTGAAGCAGAAGTTTGATTGCTGGCAGAGCACGTTGTGACACCATGTTGTCAACACTAAAAGGCTCTTGCATTTTAAGGCTCTTGCATTCATTTAAGATGCTTAGTGTGCCTTTTGTTGCACCTCATTTTCTTTATGCACATGAGATAGCTGTGTACACCTAGATAAGCGATACTCATTGTGCTCTGTTTGATGCATATGTTGACGCCGCATTTTCTCGTGGCGTAGTATCAGTGCAAGGTGCTTAATGTGCCTTCTGTGTGTTGCTAACAAACTGCTATTATACACAGCAGCTGCCTTAGACACTGTGTTGCCATGACCAATCTGCAATGTGCACTTTTTGTTGCCTATTGCCACTGCCTTGTTTACATGATATAATGGACCAAATATTTAACTTCTGAAGTTCCAAGTCAGAGCTCTGTTGAAGTCTGCATATTTTCACAGAGCTTTTATCGTACAAGTGGTAATGTGGGTGAATTACGTCGCTGCATTTGCACGAGTGACAGCTAAGTGTACATTTTCTAAGTACATCATTACACTCTTTAGCAGTGGTAAGTTATCCATGCATTCTAAACTTTGAAAGAGACCTGTAGGATTTGTTGTTTGTCATTTTTAAAGTATGCATCTTCTGAACAATTTTTTCACACTGGCATGTGATATGCATATTGCATGTTCATAATGGTAGGCATATTGCTTAGTTTGAATATCGTTATTTTTGGTTGAAAGTAATAGGGGGCCTTGCAATCGTCCAAGTGTACAAGCTAATTAACTTCATTTTACCATTATCTTCTTGTGAAAACACTTGTGTGCTATTAAATTCACTTTTTATGTATAAATGACTGGAACACATTTTAGTACCACATCAGTAATTCATTTATTATGTTTGCAATGTCAGTGTACTGAGGTTGTCTTATTTCCTTGAGGCATTGTTAGACTTGTAAATAAAGAAGTTACTAATGATGTTGTTGTGCTGTAGATCAGCACTTTGAATATATTGAAAGTGCAGACGGATCTTTTGCATATAAACGTATTTCCATTTATTCGATTAGTCTCTCTTCTAGTTATGCCATTTCATGTTCCTATGTATGAACAGACATTATTCCACATATATGTCGGGTTAAATTGAATTGCTCTTGTACTTGTTTCATTTCTTTCACTTGAATGAGACTACCTACGACAAGTGCCATAATGTATGTGTATAATAAATTTCTTTCTTAAGCTGTTGTTTGTGTCCGAGAAAATATTTCTACCATTCAATAAGGAACTGCAGACAATCTTTTGCAGTCATTTCACTGTGCTCAAAAATCATGTAATTCTTCAGTTGTTTCGTGAATATAAGGTGAAAATGCAAATGCCTTTTCTTTTGCACACGTTGGCTCTATGGGGTCCTTTGACTCACCTAAAATGAATACCTGACTCTCCCTGTTAGTAGTCTTGTGACAACACATAAAGAGTCTTTTGACTCAGTTACAGTAGTTATTTTGCAGAGTCGTTTGACCCATTTGGTATGACTACCTTGCTCTGTCTTTATAAGAGTCGAGTAACTCTCAGCAGTGGTCGTGCAATCCTTTGGACAAGAGTCCTAGCACTCTTCGCAAGAGTCAAGTGACTCTCACAGCAGTGGTCACATGATCCTTTAGACAAGAGTCCTACCACCCTTCGCAAGAGAGTCAGTGTACGCTCTCGCAGCGCCGTGACTCTCCTGCAGAAAAGAGAGTTGACGGGTATCTTCGAAGAGAGTCATATATGTGGCAAGCCCTGACTCTCCTAAAAGAGTAAGGTATACCATCTTTTTTCTTAGAGTGCAGGAGCGGGTTAATTTTCATTAGCTCTTTCTTCTTTGAGGCCTAACTTAATAACGCGATGCTAGCACCTAGCGATAGCGGGTTTCACGAGAAGCACACCGCGATTCGGCCCATACATTTGAAGGTTAACGTTTCGGCGCCAGTATTGTGCAGCTCATGTAACACCAATAAAAATTCCCAGCCTGTGGCAGAGGAAGCAGGACAGCTGCACCATAAGCTAGAATTTGCTGCGTAATCACGCCAACGTTTCTGCTGACCTGGCTGCGTGTCATACTTTTCTTTGTGTCTTACTTTATTCCAGCTGCTTCGCTCGCCTCTGCTTCCTTTTCCATCATCCACCTTTACTGCTTCATTTTCGTTTTCGTCGTCACCGTCGTCTTCTTACCAACTTCACGTTCATCTCCTCCAGTGGGAACGAAGCAAAACTGAAAGGAAAGACTGAGGAAGCACACAGCAAAATCTCGCTAGCGCTGCGATTTCCTTGAGTCGTCTGCGCAGGCTTGCCTTGTTTTATTTTTTTAAGAGTGGCACGAAATATGGCAGTGGTAATAAATAACGGGAGCTCACATATGCGCTTCCTAACTCCCCAAGTAAAACGCTTGGATTCGTTGCAATGACAAAATAAATGTAGAAACCGAAGCTGAATATCATTCGCACAAGCGTAGTACTAACCAGCAGAGCGAAGATTAACAGTCCTTTGAGCCGAAAAGCTATAGCGAGCTTGCGCTCGACCTTGTCGTGCAGCTCTAGAAATTTGAAAGTAATCTGGCCTCCGGTAGACAACCGCGCTTACTAGTGAGTTCGAAAAGGAATTCAGACGGTGCGTATACGTAAGAATTTGGTACGATCATTCTATTCCGAAATATACAAACAGGTAAGCCACACGTTCGAGACACAGTGCGAGAGTTAACCAGTGTTGACATTGTTTGCGCATGGCGAGCATTCCTCTTTACTTGATTAAAAAGTTGGCAAATGTACTCTGTACTAGCAGTTTGCATTCATGTGCTTCGTTCTGCTCTGTAGCGCTGCTTTTCAACTGAAAAAAGAAAATTATCGGGTAACGCTTCACAACCGTTCTGTCATGGAAACCGTGACACTAATTCAAGTCTGAATTACCTCGCAGGTGCTGGATCCGGCATTGTATCCGTCACGGTAACCATGATAATGATGATGTACTTCGACAAGTACAGGGGCTTCGCTACGGGTATTCGCTATTCGGGATACTGCCTCTCATCACTGCTATACCCACCAATTTTGGCCTCGATTGATGAAGCGTTTCCTTTCCACCAAATGATGCTCTTATTCGGCGCCATCAGTCTACACGTCACACCCCTCGTCTTAGCCCTAAAGGAACCACCGTGGCAAAGAAAATCAGCGTCGATCAACAGACTCAAAACAAAGCGGACAGAATTAGCATTCGAATCCTGTCATTCTTCAGAATACCGACACAATGAAGGAGAGCAAGGAAATAATAAGCAAAACTTCAGCGCGAGCTCTCCCGCCATTGTGCGAGTGACCGTTTCCAACATCCAAGATATTTCTGCCGATGTAGCGAAATCAGGAACGAATGGCTCCAACGAGCTGGAAAATGCGTGGGCAAAACAAGTTCCTAAGGAGTGTGTGCGCAACACGAAGCCAATTACCAATGGATGTGTTAGTAATGTCCATGGACGTTTAGAATCAGTGCGTGCTGGGAGCAGTGACGTCATATCTATTTCCACAATATCCGTCGCGAATGCGGCGGGCTGCGCAGATCGTCGAGGAGACGGGTCAGAAGCAGCGCGCTCAGGAACGCAACATACTGCCTGTGATATGGAGAGCACGCATGCCACAAGCAGCTCCGAGAATGATGAGTCGGCAAAGACTTCATATCTCCGTCTTTTTTTGAAGCCAACTTTCTGGGCAGTAGTTCTGGGTGGCGTTCTGGCAGACTACACCGACTGTGCCTTTATGTCGACCATCGTGGATTCTGCGCTCGATCGCGGTGCAACGAGGTACGCAGCAGATCTGTCGATAGCGTGCTCATCTCCTTCGCAGCTTCTGGGTCGCACCGTGCTTCCTTTGCTCGCCGACGTAGGCTTGATCAATCGGACATCTTTGGCTTCTACCTGCTTCCTACTTTTCGGTACCGCAATTGTTGGGCTCGCTATGACATGGAGTTTTGCAACATATGCGCCGTGCATGGTCCTGGCATCTGTGTTCACGGGATGCTTGACTACCCTGAAGCACGTGGTCACGGCCGATTACTTCGGTGTGGACGTAGTACCTGTAGCGTGGGCCGCTACCGGCGTTGTACTGCTGCCCATCCTCTTGTGCAACCCGGCTATCCTAGGTAAGTTCACAGCGTGTTTTACAGATACTTATTTTAAATAGCTATGTAGAAAGATGCCGTAGGCCACTTGGTAGTTTTCTCATACAGTTACATTTTGCGCAGTGTCTCGAAAAATAATACACTCATTCCTGTTGCGATCTTGCTCCATCTTTTCTTGCGCACCAATAGGCCATGTAAATTAATGATTTAGATTAGGTGTACATATAAAAATGTCCGCATTTGTTTTTAAGAAGCGGTCTACGAAGTGGTAGAAATACGTCCGCTCCTGCTTAGGTTTCTATGTTGTGTTGGAGAACATGGTTTCAGAAGTGTTGAGGCAGCGTAGTCCTTGTGTCTGAATGCTGTTTCTGAGGCGCAAGTAGAATCAGCGCACCGCTGATAGTCAATGAAGGACGAGCTTACCAGCTCGAAGGCCATTGTCTTGCAATAAAGCTAAGCCCGCCGTGGTGTGCACTCGCTACTGCTTTGCCCAGTGAGACCTTCCCTCCCCCTCCTCCCTCTATCCTTGAGCGATATGGAAGTTGCCTGACGAACTAACAGCTAGTCACGACGAGTTGTCCGTAGTATGTTATAAGGCAGTCGACATGGACAACGTCTCGGCCGCGCTGGCGCTGCTCCGTAGACAGATGTAGTGGTTCTCTTACATTGGTTCCCTAGAAGTGCGACTTCGATGGCTCAGCAGGGGCCTTCACGGTTAGCGAGCACTTTCGATGAGAAGCCAAGTCGAGTGAGTCGAAGCATCCCGGTAAGGAAAGTGACCGCCGAAATGGAGTCACCACAGCAGCTCCTTGTTCTGGCGCTCTTTCTCGTGGGCCGGAAATGTAGGTGCTAAATCGCGGTATCCTTCAGCGTAGTTCATCGTGGCAGTAAAAGGTGATGCCTCTGATAAATACGATGGGTATGGTGAAATTGTGCCGATCATGTGCGGGACAGTAACAAAAGAAATTACAAAGAGAAACGCCGGCAAGAAGTCAGTGGTTTTCTGCGCAGCGGTTTTGTAGACGTAAGTTAACAAGGGTCCACCATGTTGTCTGAAAATATGTATATGAAAGACATGTCGGGCGCATCGAGTTTCCTAAGAAAAATCTATAGGGAACTTCGGCACTGCGATCGTTCAGCTGCCATTGGAATGATGGGTAGTAAATGGATGCACTTCGTCCTGGTGCTCGTGGCAGCAAACGTTGTGGTGGATTTGTTTATTGCTGTCTTGTACCTTCGGCGAGGTGAGTGACACTACTTCACTTAATTTACGCGACGAAGGCACCAGCCGTAGTGCAAGAATCACTTTTATACAACATAGGAATGCGGTTTTTATTAAACTCGTTGACAGCGATAAGCTGATGTGGTGTTTGTCAATGCATGGTGTTTGTTTTCCACCACGCAAATAAGTTGCAGTGTTGCTTTGCCTAACTTTAGAGACATTTATCCCGCGTCTAGAAACCTTGGCAAACCGGTTTTCTTGCATTTTTTATTTTGTGTATCAAACGCGACAGAAGCTTCTATCGGGCTACGGTGTATTACAAGTAGTGAGAGCAGGAAAAGAACACAATGGAACAGGAAGAAGAGGCCAGAGAAGAACGATTGGCTGAAGATTGAACGAGAAGAATGACAGAGCACGCAGCAAGGTCTACCTTGCGCTTGCAATATGCTGCGTCAACTGCGCAGGCAGTAGGAAGTTCATTCACATCACCCTCTTCACTATTCTGCCGCCGCGGAACATGCAGTACGCCACAAACAGTCCCTTCCAAGGAATTTAAACGTATTGCTGTGGCGTTACCGCCCAACTAAGTGCATCCCTGCTGCTGCGATAAATGTACAAGCAATTAAACGAATCTAGATACGCGCACATATGGCACCAGTTCTGGAGGGAGGCGGGAGGGGGCGATGTCTAAAATGCCACCTAATTAAGTTATCCGAATCCTGAACGTGACTTTTACTGTTTCATCTTCGAAACATTGACGACGTCAAGGATATAATCGTCGAGAGGTGTCGTCGGGAAGAACTTCGTAGGCGATTCGCTGAGGCCATGGCGTACTCCATAGAGCCCGAGTATAGCGATCAAACAGATTGCGTTTTACAGCACCAGTGCTGCAAAACGCAGTGTATAGCAGATAGTCGTAAAATTTTTCTGATCGCGGTCAACGTACCTAGACAGCATGTTGTGATAGGCTTGCTTAAAGTGGCGCGAAAGTGAAGGAAGGAAGGAAGGAAGGAAGGAAGGGGAATACAGAAAGGCAGGGAGGTTGACCAGAAAGGCGTCCGGTAGGCTACCCTCTACAGAGAGGGAATGGGAAGGGGGAATAGAAAGATGGGAGAGAGAGAAACACTTCAGTGCAATACTGAGGTGTTCAGGACGGATAAATTATCCTTCAAAAGCTCTGGTGCCTCTAATTTCTTAATTTATTCTCAATATTTGAAGAGAACATTAAGATGGACATTTTATGTTTAAATTCGTGTGCGGAACGTTGTCGAGAAGTCGCCATAAAGCTCTTTTGTTTTGTATTCTTGTCACGTTGGCTTGATGAAATTTTCTGAAACACGCCAACTTACGATATTGCCTGCGATAAGTGCAACGTACATATCTTCTGCTCATAGATAATCATGCATTTTATAGTAGGTGTCGTGCATTTTGTATGATGCCATTCGTATTAGTTTGTGAATCGCCCAGTGGCGTCGACGTGCGTATTTCATTTTTGCGTATTTAGTATTTTACCATTTTCTCAAAGCCAGACTGATATTTCCGGTAATCTAAAAATGCACTTTGCTAGTTTCTGTTTCAGTTTCAGTTTATTGGTAATATGAGCATCAGTTACATAATACTTGTATACAGATGAGGGTCCCAGAGTATGAATACTGAAAACGGGACCCTCAGTTAAAAACTACAACAAAAGTAATACAAAGCAATTGGCAGAAGATGAGCAGGTGGTAATACTAATTATATATAAGACAAAACAAACAGCAACATGCCAGAATAGTTGAAATACAAAATTATATAATAGCAATACAATAAAATAAAATGCAAAATGCGAAATATAATATACAAGCAATCCAACGCAAAGTCAAATAAAACACAGAACAATACAAAATAGAGGAGAAAAA
This sequence comes from Hyalomma asiaticum, assembly GCA_013339685.2. Lineage (NCBI taxonomy): Eukaryota > Metazoa > Arthropoda > Arachnida > Ixodida > Ixodidae > Hyalomma > Hyalomma asiaticum. Next base: position 95,757,298 of record CM023484.1, on the reverse strand, counting down.
GTGCACGAAAGAAATGAAAACAACTTATACAGGAAACAAAAGTAAACGCAAATAAAATAAATGTGGACAAGTGAAAAAAAAACTTTATACAATAACTAAGATGAGGAATCAGCATTTAAAAGGAAAGATTTTATTGATGATTTGAAAAGTGAAAACGTGTGCACAGATTTAATTTCGACAGGTAAACTATTCCAAAATTGAATGGTAGAGAATTTAGATGCTTTTTTGCTAGAGTTAGTGCGAATGACTGGTAGCAAATAATTATGATTTGAAGCAAACCTGGTGGGGTTAGTATTATTGAGGGATCTACGTTCAATATATTCAAAGGAGAGCTGGGAATTGAGTAACTTATAAAACATTGTACGTATATTGTATTGAAATAGCCTTTTAACTGATAGAATTTTATGCTGATTAAGCAGGCTCGAGGCGTCTGAACGCGAAGAACTGTAAGTTATTATGCGTAATGCTTGATTTTGTATATGCTGGATGGAATGAAGATAACAATCATATCTATTACCCCAAGTGATTACGCCATAGTTAATATGAGAATGGATAAATGCAAAGTAAAGTGAAAGCAATGCAGGAGGTGAAAAATACTGGCGTGCCTTGATGAGCGCGCGGATACCGAAGACCGACTTCTTTTTAATATGATTGATGTGAAGATGAAACTTCAGATGGTTGTACAATATCACACCTAAAAATACCGCAGAGTCATTTATGGGAATAAGATGATTTCCTAATGATAAGGAAGGAAAATCAATTAAGGGCTTTAGATATGGATGGAAAACCAAAAATTTAGTTTTAGATGGATTGATAAGTAGTTCGTTACTGTTACACCATTTAATTAGGTGCTGAAGTGACATATTTAGCTTATTTAGTAATGAATGCATACATTTATCAGGTACAGATATGGTTGTATCATCAGCGTACAATACATAGTGGCATAAATCAGTGACGTTCGGCAGATCATTAATATAAAGCGAAAAAAGCAGTGGCCCCAAAATTGAACCCTGTGGCACACCTTGGTTAGTTATTTTAGCAGGAGAGAATGTTTCACGAACGTAGACCACAAACTCTCGGTCACTTAGATAATGCTTTAAAAACATTAGAGCAGGGCCAGTGATCCCACATGCTTCTAGCCTGTAAGGTTGTTGGTTTGAGTATGGTTCTAGAAAGCTTCATGGCGTCTTGCGCATTTTGTGCTGTGAATAGGGTTTCGCAGACGATTATGACTATAATGACACTCCGTGGCGAGGAACGCTATTACTCGAAAAAAGTCCCCGATCTTATTCACAGTGCCTCAGAGCTTTTATTTCTCCTGTATCACGGCAACTGCGCATTCTTATGAGACTTGGCAAAGTAGACAAGATTGCCGATGCCGGTTTGCAGCGACATTTGCGCAGGCGAGGCTTCAGAACGCCGGCTGGACGCGGAGCTGCGGTTTTACAGCACCGCCTGTAGTGACATATTTTAGCAGAATGCCTGACGTCATGGAGCTTATGCCAGTAATACTGTTGACTTAGCCGGGCCAGTATGCACGAATACCGGAAATGACTTGGCGCGTAGCTCTTCGAGACTGCCCAGCAACAAATCTGGAAGCAGCGTTGTTAGAACGACAATATATTCGGTGACATACACAGCGAAATTTCTTCTACAGACAATGCTCCAGCGGACACAGAACGAGCATGCCGAAAGTGTGAGCATCTGCGGAAGGTGCGGACTATGGCTTTCAAGGTATTCCATATACAGTGCAAGCTCCGATTCATCCCGGTGTTGTGGAAAATTTGAAGCGCTCACAGCGCAAAGGAAAAGACCACCGAGATCGTCATCAGTTGACGCTCGTGCAAGGTTGGCGCGGGACAGGCACTCGGCATACGAATGCGTGCATACGGATGCCGACCTCTGGAATGTCATGGATGCGGAAGACGGTCTGAAGGGTAGGATTCAGAATCTTAAATTGCATCGGGTGTCATAATAAGTTCCTTATCGCGATCATTTTCATCGAATTGGGTCTGCCAGTACCCACTTCTTAAATCCATCGAGAATCATCTCGCAAGTGGAAGTCGGCTTACTGAGTCGAATATGCGGCGGAGGGGGTACGCGTCTCTCTTTGCGACTTTGCTGAGTTTACAGTAACCCACGTAAAATCAGAGTACCGTCCCCTATTGCACAAGGAGGGCGTCCAATGCTAATAGCCTCGTTGATGGTTGCATTATGTCGACGTCAAGCATCTGCTTGGCCAACAGTGTGTGGCTCCTTGTTTCTGTCCGAGACGTTCTGTAGGCATGCTGCCGTATTTATCGTTCGGTGAGGTCCATTTTAATGCGGCTTTTTCCGATAGGGGCATGCCTGACTTTTGAAGTTAGGAAAGAACAGTTACTGAACATGGCTAAAATACTACAAATCAACTTGAAAAACAGATTTCGAGCTAGTTGGTTCATCATGGGTACGCACTCTCTATCGTGCTAGCGCGCTGTGCTTACCCCTAAAATACTTTTTCTTTCTGCATACATGATAAATACCGGTTCATATCAACTGTACTCATAATTTAGTGTAAACTTTCCTTTCGTTCTTCTCTCTTTCATGTTTCTCTTCCCTTTTCACAATCCCTCATTGCGGGGTAGCCAACCGGACGCTGTCTGGTTAACATTCCTGCCTTTCACTTTCCCCTCCTCGTGCTAGCGTTAACTTTGGCGGCTGCTCATATCTGTGTAGTCGATGAAGTAATTATACATCACTCGGTTCGAAGCGAGCTATTGCCGTTTGCCTTGCAAGGTGTGGGTATTCGCTGTAGGAATACGTGACCAAAAGCTCAGTCACTCTGCGTTTAAGGTGGATGACGTTGCGTCCTAGAGACATTCACTGAGCCAAAAGCAGAAATGATTCTTTTCGGGCTAAAACCACAAACGCATTCATCGCAGTCGGTATCTACATTCACAAACACGCAGGTTTTCGGCAACAGTGGGGCGGTGTCGTCGACAATGTGCAGTGCTGTTTCGTGCAGATCTTTTGGCCCAGGAGCATCGTTGTCGGAAAACATTTTAATCTGTTACGATGGGTGATAAACTTCGCCATGCAGTTATATAGGCTAGAAATCAACACCACAGTTTAACCCTCAATACCTTGTAAAACTATAGCGCTCATTACAGAGTAATTGGCGCCATTATCCATGAGAGCAGTGACCGGAGAGTCGTAGAGAACTGGTATGCCAGCAGAAATGCACTTCCCTTCGGCTCCGGTTTCCTTCCGGGAATCATTTATGGTTGACAGGCGGCTCGGCGAAGGTTATTTTAAGTGTCGATGAATAGCGGGCGCACATCCGGAGGCCGTTGCCCCTGGTTAAGATTGCGTGGGCTGTGTAACCTAGTGGATCGTCCCGACACAAATTCGAAGAACTTGGAGTGCTTGAGTGTGGGCTAGGAGACAAATGTGTTCGTGGAGGCGAAGACTGGAACTCGTGTGGAGGGCAGGCGTGGCTTGCACAGTGAAGGTCTAGCTGCCCGCCAATTACTCTGCAATAGCGCAGGGTTTCCTACATTCACGGGGTCGGCGAGCTTTGCGGCGAAAGCCAACAAAGCTCACGTTTCCACGGGCACAATTTCTGTGTTTCTGGCTTGCCTCAATACAATGGTTGCAAAGCGACCGATTGTGGTGAGCCTGCCGCGATATGGATTTTGTCACAGTAAGTCGCTGGATATTGTAATGCGGTGGGCCCGATATATATTGCGTCGGTGGCTGAAGCGGCTAACTGGGTGCATAGTTGCCTGCTCGAGGTGGAGATCATAGCGCCTCCACGTACGTTAGCGAGGGTACCTCGCTTGGGTATGCGATCAGCGGTTGTACCAGCTGCCAGACCTCTGAGAGAAGTCAATGGGAAGCAGGATACTACAAGGATGTTGTGCAGTTTCTCGCGCACAGAAATGCGTAGGGGTTCTGTGAGTTCCCATATTGGCGTAAACTAAGTTGTCAGCGCGAATGGTGGCAACGATGAAGGCCGCTCGGGCGCTCACACAGGATAGATGGCTGCCTTGTCAAGCTCTGCAGGATTACGGCTTCACGGAGCAATTCAGGTTTGGTATCCGCGAGTGTCGCGCTGAGTTCTACAAACTACTTCTCTAGCATAACAAGCTAATGTAGGTTGAGGTTTTAGAGGAAGGGCGGCCCCCGATGGAAACAAGTTCCACGACACCACAGAACGTATGCTGGCATTCCTGTTGTCCAGCCTTCTTCCCTTGCGCCCATGCTTCGCACGCCTTTCCTTTACACAGTTGTGCCTGTCGATTTCTGCATCAAGGAAGAGTAAGGAAAGCGAGAAGACCCAACTTAAGTTGTGCTGCAGGCATTCAAGTGAAGAGTATACGGCTTTGAAGAGGGACAGGCTCAAGGATACATCAGCCACGATAGCACCGACGTTAGAGTTCTCTACTGCGACGGAACCACGTGGGCGGGCCAGTTTTGTGCGTCTGGGCGTTGCGACTAAACTGTGGCCTTTGCGAGGGCGATGACATCGGCTCCGGAGAATCCAGACTGCAAAATTCTTCCACCCGATCACTGCTCTGTCAAATACATGAAGCAGCACATGGCAAGACAGCACTAAGACTTAGGCGCACAATGCTTAAAACGTACACTCTGGTTAGCCACTGCCACTATCGTAATCACTGACGTTGTGGCTAAGGGCCCGGGGAGAATACATTGGCGTTTAGTTGGTACAGAACACCGAACGGTTTCTCTTCGAAAAAAGTACGCAGCTTCCGCTAGGACGCGCAGGACCAGATAACAGCGAATATAGCCGATAGTTTGCTGAGACATGTCGCTTTATAGTCATGCTATATTTTGGCAGGAACATGTCACGTGGCATTGCGTAGAGTGATTTTGGTGGAAACATGTTACGTGACATTGCGTTACTCTATTTTGGGTTAGTCTATGGGTTAGAATATGGGGTTAGTCTACGAAATCAACAACATCGTTGTGGGCCTCTTCTGCCGTCATGATCCATTTCTCTTGAGAAGCACCGGTACACTCCTCCTCACGCAGACGTAGGCTACTAGAAGAGTCAGCCGTCGTCTAGTTGGACGTGCGGGATGAGCCAGGCCATGTGGGTCACTTGAGTTCATACAGAACGTCGGCCGATGCCGGTGAGACACGCTGCTGTGTGGTTAAGGCGATCAAGGATGACAAATGAGTCAGCGTAGCGTGACGAGAATTTCGTACATAGACCACTTCCTAGGGATCTGATGCGACGTACGCTGAAAGCAGTTGATAAGTGTTCGTCCTGGCACATTCAGTAGTGTCCATTTGAGGATGGTAAGGCTTTTTATTGTGGAAAAGTAGATCTACGGAAGCATAGTACCTTCTCTAACACGTCGGCATTGAACAGGCGTCCACGGTCAGTGATGATAACTCGGGGTGGCCCGTGCCGGAGGATGATGGAATGAAGGAAAATAGAGACACGGCACCACTAATCGCTCAGGGCCGTCTCGGAGTAAAGGGTAAGATAGTCAACGAACACGACTATCCAGCGGTTACCAGGTCATGATCGCAGGGAAAATCACTACCGACTTGATCAAAAGGGGTGGATGGTGGTGGCGGAGACTAGAGCTGACCGGCGAGGGCCTTGATAGGATGACTGTGACTCTGACACTGCGTGCAGCTGGCCACATACCGTTCGGTTGTCAGGCGGATTCGAGGCCAGTAAAAGCGCTATTTTGCCCTGTACAGAGTCCTCGCTGATCCCAAGTGACCTGAGGTTGCGTCATCTACATGACACGTAAGACAGAGGAGCGGACGCTTTCTGGAATCACCAATAGCAATGGAGAATCTGACGCAGTTTATTTCTTCTTGTAGAGAACGTCATCGCGAACACAAGAACGACGCCCTGGACATAGCATCTCGCGCTGCGAAGTACCGTGGCCATTTTCCGGTCCTTCAGCTGCTCAACCTTGAATTCAGTGATGTCTGCAAATAGCGGACTCAAGAGATGATAGCTAATCACCAACGCCACAGTCAGTGGATGCAAGTGGCAACGTTGAAAGGCAATCAGCGTTCGCATGGTGCCGGCCGGTTATGCAGAGAAAATTCCTAATCCCGTACTCTAAGGGACCTGTGTTCGAGCCGACCAAATGGGTCGCGCAGATTGACAATCCATCAGAGGGGGTGATGGCCCGTGACGAGAGTGAAGTGGGGTCCGTAGAAGTATGACAGAAACCACAGAATGGCGAAGACTATTGCAAGGCATTCCTGTTCAGTGACAATGTAATTACGCTCAGTCTGGCTTAGCGAGCGGTTGGCAAAAGTGATAACGTGCTCTGTGTCGCCGCTGCGTTCGCTGGGTACGGCTCCGATGTCCACAACACTAGCATCTGTGTGAATTTCTGTTGCCGTGGAAGGATCAAAGTGCTGTATAATCGGTAGCAACGTTAAAGAAGCGTCAACTATGGCAAAGAGGCAACACACTCGTCTATCCAAATGAACGGCTCATCCTTCGAGGAATACATGACGACGGGTAAGGCAACGTAAGCAAAACGGTTAACAAACCTACGAAAGTAAGAACAGAGTGCGAGACAACTCCGCAGCTCTTTCACAGACCTTGGTTTCTGGAACGCTTCCACGGCCACAGTCTTCTGTGGATAAGGCCGGATGCTTTCTTTATCTACAAGGTGACCTAGTGTCAACGCTTTCTGCTCACTGAAGTGGAACTGCTTCGAGTTGAGAACGAGTCTGGCATCCCTAATACAAGTGAGGACCACGTCAACATGCTGGCTGTGTTCCTAAAATGTTCTACCAAAACTCACAGCGCCGTAGAGGTAGCACATGCAAACCTTCCACTTTAGGCTGCATAGAATCGCATCCATGAACGGCTCAAAGGCTGCGGGGATGTTGCAGAATCCAAAGGGCATAATATTGAACTCATAGAACCCGTTACAAAAGCCGTCTTTTCCTCATCTGCAGGATCTGTTAGAATCTGCCAATAACCCGACCGCAGGTCCACAGAAGAAAAAATACGCGGCTGAGTCAATGCATTCAATGGCGTCGATAGACGCCCTTTTTAGTGGTTGAATTGATGAGTCGGTACTCTACACAAAATCTCCAAAGTTCCATACTTCCTTTTCACAAGTATCACTGGAGCTGCCGTTGGTGAAGCCGCCTCTCCCGTTCTAAAGTCTGCGTATGACCGTCGTGCAGACCAGCATGGAGATCTCCAAACATTCGCACAAGTTAGCCATGGCAAGCCAGAGACGAGAAAAGGTGATTGGCAGTTTCGCCTCTTCCGCAACACTTACAGCAAAACCCGAGAGTTCAGCCGATTAGACGGCTGTCATCGGGACTCAGCAGACATATAATTTTAGGTCATGCACTCGACATCATCATTCTATATTTACTGCTCCGCCGTTAGCCCGGAGTAAGCATTTAAGTTTAGTTTCTTTCCTAGAGCCATTGGTGAATAGACTTCATTACCCGATGATATCGTAACCTTGCGTACTTTAGATATTTTCCTGGCTAGAATTAATGACTTCCTAAAAGCGTGACCATATTTAGTTACCTGGTTTTCCTTGTACGTGTACTTTTATGCGCGCGTATTTCTTCTATTAGTATTGTGCCTCTTCAACTCCATCGGGGTGTTATATTACTTATACTATTATTTTTCCTTAGTGCCATATGAGTATACATTGGATCATCAAGAGTGGGATTTACGTTGCTGTAATATATTGTTCTCAAATGAGTAATTTCTTCCTGTGCGCGTAATGGATAAATTCTACCATACATGGCAGAATTTATCCATTGCGCGCATAAATTAATGTCTCTAGCTTTTCAGCCGCCTTGCTTGGAATTAAATTTTTGAGTGCCTTTATTGTATCGCAGTTCTATGTGGGTGTATCATGTGTACCGACGGTACTGAAGAGTCCTTAAAGGGTACTGCCAAGTGGACCCTGTTTGCACCTGGAGCTTGTGTCATTTTGAATTCATTTCGAGAAAATATATACACTACAAGCATTTACGAGTGGCGGTTGTCTTCTAGCAGTTTTAAACTTGTATGTGAGTTATCCTTGCCTATACCTACACGCAACGGCGTCAAGCCATTAGGCAACTATTTCCCATGTTACGTATATTTATTTGTACTCATGCACGAACAGTCCAACGCCCATGGCTCTCATAATAACTACTACCTTTTTTTTCAGGATTCTTCAGAGACAAGCAAGGCTCTTACGACAACTTCTACTACACCCTGGGCTTCTTACACTTTACAATGGCGGTGTTATTCCTTATACTGAGGTGTTCCACTTTGAAGAGACACCGGAAGTGGACTCCAAAGATGGGGGAGATGGAAAGCAAGTGATCCTCGACAACTGAAATAGGCTGAACCCAGTCGCTGACAATGCTACAAGAAAGCTAGCTACCGGCCACTGCACCTGAACTCGTAGTTAGCCGAACATTCCGCAAAATAGAATTGGGGGTTTGGCAGTGCAGTAATTCCAGAAACAGTGGCGTTCACAACAACGTGCGATGTAGCTACGCCCGTTAATTAGTGGAATTAATTTTCTCCCCAAAGTAGGCCTGCCACCACGGAACGTCGTGTCTAGGCAGCACTGCCAAAAGCAGGCCGCATACAAAAGTATGTGCACCACAAAAGGGAAGCGATACCTAAGGTGACTTGTACACATAACACATTTTTCATGTTTCTTGCCGTGAGGTAGCCATCGCTAACTTACATCACTAACTCTGCTGAGGACCTTTATCGTATACCATGACCATCTAGCACATGAGATCTAGTACAACAGCATGCTCAATCGATCTGGTAGGCAACAAAAGAATGGAACGAAAGCCGTCAAAATACTGCGCTAAATTGCGCATATTAATGACCAGATTTTGCGCTCTCGATATGCAGGGGGGAAAGGTACCTCACGAGGTACCTTCCCCCCTACATCTCTTTCGAAGCTTCCATTACTTTCTCTGTCATTACTGGTGGAATGTCAACTTCTTCTGAACTACTTACCCTTCCACCATTATGCTGATTATCGTGGCAACTGTAGATGTCTCTGTAAGACTCCTCGGCTATTGCCATTATCTCATCTCTATTCGTGATCACATTGTCTTGCCTGTCTCTATATATGAGTCTGATTTTTGTAGAAGTGTTGAAATCTGGGTCAGTTGGCACATAACGTTAAACGTTCAAACCAGCCCAAATGCAAAGCTTTCAGGAGGATAATTAGGAGCATAACAAGGGGGTGGAGGGCATTCGGCAAGCAGTGGGAGATAATAAATGGAAGCTTACCATTGTCTCTGAAGAGAAATGTGTATAACAGCTGCACATTACCGGTACTCTCCTACGGGGCAGAAACTTGGAGGCTGAGAGGGTTCAGCTTAAATTGAGGACGATGCAGCAAGCAATGGAACAGAAAATGGTAGGTGTATCACTAAAGGGCAAGAAGAGAGCGGAGTAGGTTACAAATATTAAAGAAATATTAATAGAAATTAGGAAGAAGAAATCGACGTGGGTGGTCCATGTAATGCGAAGAGAAGACAACCATTGGTCATTAAGGGCAAAGAGTGGCAGGGGCCGGCGGGAAGTTAGGTGGGCAGATGAGATCAGGAAGTTTGCTGAGGTAAACTGGGAACAGTCAGCACAGAACAGGGATAATTGGAGATCTATGGGAGAGGCATTTTCCCTGCGGTGGGCGTAGGCAGGATGATGATGATCATTACAACGGCATACCTAGCAGCGTGGCTTATTACACGCCTTGCATCCAGTGTCACGACTTGGGTTTAAACTTGACTTGGCTAAGATGTCCCGTAAATTTGTGTTTCGTCTATATACCTCACGAGGCGGTTCCCGTAATATGCGTTTTAGGCGATCACTTTGAGAATGTTATATTTCTTAAGAATAGCCGATACCTTAATTGATAGCTACGCAGACTGAGTTAGCATAAAGTTAGTCTTGTGTTTCTACCCGATGACTGATTTCTCAGAATTTCGGTGCGGTCAAGCATGTCGGCGCAAGTTATAACATTGTCAATTATTTTTTCCGAGTGTTTGTCTTTGAGTAGGACCTTTTTCATTCATTCGCAGTTATTCTCAAAATCTTTTTGAACATATGCGCCTAAATCAATGTACTTGACTGTACGATATGCCCGTCTTATAGTGCCGCACATGATTGCTGTAAAAATGTAAGTATTGATGAGTGTCCGTTGGTTTCCTGTAAAGGTTGCACATCAATTTGATTTTGGAAAGCGACACTGTCCCATCCAGAAAGTTTATGCTCTACCTCGAGCAACGATGAGCAAAAGAAATAGTCCGATGAGCAAAATTGAAGTCTGTGATGAATTTTAATAGGTCGGTTTCCCCGTGGTGCCAAATTAAAAAGATGTCTATGTAACACTTATTGTACAGTGGCATTAAGTTGCAAGAACTGAGAAATTCTTCAAGTACTCCCAAAATTATTAGCATAATTAGGGCCAATTCACGTTCCTATTTACGTTCCGCTCACTTGCAGGTAGTCAACACCATCGAACTCAAAGTTGTTGAATTTTGAATGTATGTCACATCGGATTCGGAGCAAATCCTAAATATCTTAATATATGTCACACAGGATTCACACAGGAATCCAGGATACAAGTCACACAGGATACAAGTTCTTTTTGCGCAACATGACGGAGTGCAATGGGCTTGTCAGAACAGATCAATGAGCTTTTTCTTGCACACATCCCAGCTCGTGATTTCCTGTTCGTGATTCAAAACCCATACCTGTGCCCTGACCGTCGGCTAAGATATGATGTTTCGGTAGCATATGGGTAGGGTCCCATTATTTGCTCCAGATCACTCGTTCGTATAGTTGAAGCCATTCTTCAACGTCGGTGCAGCCGGAGCCGGAAGAGGTCTGGGTCACGCGGTTGTGTGACGACGACGGGTCGATTGGGGAGGGCTGCTTAAGGCACGGTTGGTGTTCTCTCAGAAACATCCTCATCCTCGCCTTGAGCTGGCACTGCAGGTGCAGCGAATGAGCGTCCACTGCGTAAATCCGTGTCGAAGTTTGGCGAACCCTCACTGTCCATAAAAAAGTTACGGGAGAAAAGACCTTTTGCAATATATTTACAAGCCATGTACAACGGCCCGAAGATGGGCATACGAAGGTGGGGATATAAACTCTTAAGGCAAGACACAGATGAGCTCTGTTAGAGATGAAACGTTCCGTTATAAAATGGTAAAATCTCAAAGCCTTTAAGCAACGCACATCATCAACTGGTACACCTTTGAGGATTAATGAGCAGGTGTAATATGTCCAACATTTCACATTCAGAGAGTGATGAGTCTAAAGGTTATCACACAGAAAAATAAAGTAAGGGTTACCAGCCTTGAAGAGCACACCGAGAGGGGATCTTCTGTGGGGCGTTGGAAGTCGCCAGCGAATACATTATTTTCCCGAGGTGATCACCGCCTATCTGAATGAAGTAACTGGAATAGTAATGAAGGAGCGAAGTATTTTGCAAGACATTCCCTGACCCCACATAACCCTTTCGCCGGCTTCCGCATGAAAGCGCTTTAACTGACGCATTATGCCGGTACTTACCAGAGGGGCCAACGCCTGCGAGCTCAAGTCTAGGAGTTTCTTCGCTGAACCATTTATGCTTCTGGCAAGAAAATTCATAAGTGTAAACTACCGCTGCCAGGAAACAAACCCGGTGTTAATACCGCAGTCTAAAGCAAGGACAAACGACTCTCGGCTGGGCCTGTAATTAGGAGGCAGGACAACCGACGATCATAAGTGGCAGTGGGCTTATTTCCGAGGCAATGAAAGCGTCACAGGGGACGGCAAAATAAATGGGCAGATGAGATGATTTAGCTAGTGGCGATATAGTTGCAGCGGTGGACCCAGGACCGGATTAGCTGGAAGAATATGCGAGAAACATGTGCCCGGAGGTGGTGGGTGTGTACAGACCACCGATGTGATGATGACGTAATGTGCTCCTATGACTAAGTCACAGTTCCATTTTTTACCTGCTATCACAAAACAACTGGCGTGCAGCGAAACTGCTTAGCGCTAGGGGGCTGTTTTCGTCGGAAACAGTATAACGTCATGGAAAATACCAGCGTGCTCTTAAAATCGGCGTGGCACGCACCTACACGTACTAAGTACACGCGTGTGTGTACAGGGGTGGAGAGTTAGCTCATTCCTCTGATGCAACCTCTACGATGCCTCCTACCACTAGTGCCTGTAGCATGCCTGATTCATCAGTCTTCAATGACATGTTGTCAAGCCTTTGAAGCCCTTTGCTACCTCCTCCTGTTTGTGCTATACAAAGGAAATAAACATCAATCCTGAAACGTACCGCAATTCTGCCCTTTCTTTCTCCCCTGTGGAAAACGGCAAAGTGTAATTGCAGTGTCTTTTTCATTCTCATCTGCGGCCACCCAGCAGACATTTCACAATTAATTATACAGGAGCCACTGTCCACATACATCCTATTAAAGAGTCGGTCTCCCTCAGGGTAGGTGGCTGTCGTCTATGAAGCTGTCATGTATTATTTGTGCGCGCTTTTCATGTGCCATGCGCTTGCAAAACAATTTTCCAGGTGGCACCACAGCTGTTCTTCCGAAAGACAGCTTGTAGTGGTAGTCGTTAAGCGATTCAACGCATGGTTGAAATGTTCAGCAGTCCAGCAGTTGTTACGGTACGCGGGCGCATAGCAGCTCGAATGCCACGGAATATTATCCAACAACAGCGTAAGCGCAGCCACAGAATTACCACAAGGCAGTTAGAACACTGCTATTAGTACAGGCACGTAATCTCTGGGTTTTTAAGCGATCGAACCTTAATATATCGCACTTATTTGACCAAGACCGCCTGAAATGTACTGCAAAAAAGCCAACTGGTCCAGTGGAACTATATCTGGACATTTGCGCAAGGAGAAGAATGACTCACCGCATACGTGTCTTAGAACACTGCAGTTTGCATTCGCAGTTGTACCGTTGAGTTCTACGCATCTGCACAATAAAAAATAGAACGATGGCGCAGGACATCCATATCGTAGAGCACTACAGCCTACATTGGCAGCAGGACCGATAAGAGCAATGGGAACTGCAATTCAGCGCTACCCAGACGAACTGTACATGCTCAAGGGTAGCGACTTAACATCGATGTGGCGATATAACGTTGCAGATCGATCGGTAGTTTAATGCTATAAAATAAAGCGAGCAGCGGTAGAAAGCTCGTTTCGCAAAAATTCCGGTGTCAGTATCGTTGGTTGCCAGCAGAAAATCCCCGTTGTCTGTGAGTGAAAATTCGAGGTAGGATGTAAAGAGGATTCGACCACGATGAATTCAAGGAGGATGTAAAGAAGAAACCTTCGGAACGAGTGCGCATCGAACGTGCGACCCCTCGCTCCGGAGCGCTATGCGCTACGTGCTCGGCCTCGGCGCAAGCATTGTTATAAACTCTTGCGGCGAGCTTTTTATATGCACCATTTCCCGTTGGTGATGCGCAGATCCCGGAGGAGCGTCTCCGACCAGCGTGGAAGAGACTTGACTGTCGCCCAGGAGATAGCGCAAAGAGCCCACAGCACCTAGGGTGCCCCGATACGCGCTACTCTGCACAGGGGGGTGACGACCCCAGCATATTCAGTCACACGATCACTAGCATTCGGCTGCGCTGATGTTCGTAAACAGGGTGCGACGTGCGGCTTGTTCTCGAACTAAGCACGGGCACAAACAGACGCGCACTGCGTCATGCAAGAAGAACGGGCACAAAACAGAGGCGCAACCACTAACTGTAATTCGAAATGGCATTGCAGCGGTCAATGGTTGTCACCACCCTGTACGGAGCAGAGCGTATCGAAGCATCCTAACGGCGCCTAGTTGGGAGCATATGTAGGGACACTGACAGTTCCGTGTTTCGCCATCTCGCACACGTGTAGCACGCAAGAGGACGCTCGCGCTTCGGCTTAAAGGCTTGGTCGCCTGTGTTTGCGCCTCTCCTCTCGAGCGTGTAGACGTTCATTCACGCTATCTTGACAAGTTTGTAATGGATTCTGTGCTGTGTAAAAGCACCAGGCGAACTGCGGCGCCTTCTTCATCGGGGAGTTTTGATGACGCGGCGCCACTTTGTAGTTCTCCCTTTGCGATTTCACTAATTCACCTTCTTAACTCCATGAGTAAAGACATACAAGAACATGTGTGGTGTCATGACAATTACGTGGCTAGCCGATTCAAGAGCAGGGCGACCGTGATGACAATGGGGCCCCGCATGGCTATCACGCTGAACTCTTAAGGCGATGTTTAAGCGTTCCACAACACTTTGCCACTCGTTGGAACTGTAGTCTCTCCAGACGCACTATTTCTGCATTGAGCTGAGGCTTGCAAGCAGGCTGTTTCTCGTTACGATGGCGGAGTGTCTGAACGTCTTCATGAGCTATCAACAACGCAGTACTGTGAATCGCAGAGCCATCAGTGAAACTTTGAGTGTGTGCTTGTAATGAACTCTTACATTGATCGAAAATAAATACTATTCAATTTCCTACATATGTCTGCTTCCAAGTTGAATGTTAGAAAGAGCCCCGCCGCGGTGGTCTAGTGGTTATGGCACTCGGCTGCTGATCCGAAGGTCGCGCGATCGAATCCCGGCCGCGGCGGCTGCATTTCGATGGAGGCGAAATGTTGACGCCCGTGTGCTGTGCGATGTCAGCGCATGTTAAAGAACCCCAGGTGTTCGAAATTTCCGGAGTCCTCCACTACTAATCGGTGTGGCACGCGCCTACAGTACTAAGTACACGCGTGTGTGTACAGGGGTGGAGGAGTTAGCTCATTTCTCTGATGCAACCTCTACGATGCCTCTACACTAGTGCCTGTAGCATGCCTGATTCATCAGTCTTCAATGACATGTTGTCAAGCCTTTGAAGCCCTTTGCTACCTCCTCCTGTTTGTGCTATACAAAGGAAATAAACATCAATCCTGAAACGTACCGCAATTCTGCCCTTTTTTTCTCCCCTGTGGAAAACGGCAAAGCGTAATTGCAGTGTCTTTTTCATTCTCATCTGCGGCCACCCAGCAGACATTTCACAATTAATTATACAGGAGCCACTGTCCACATACATCCTATTAAAGAGTCGGTCTCCCTCAGGGTAGGTGGCTGTCGTCTATGAAGCTGTCATGTATTATTTGTGCGCGCTTTTCATGTGCCATGCGCTTGCAAAACAATTTTCCAGGTGACACCACAGCTGTTCTTCCAAAAGACAGCTTGTAGTGGTATTCGTTAGGCGAATCAACGCATGGCTGAAATGCTCAGCAGTCCAGCAGTTGTTACGGTACGCGGGCGCATAGCAGCTCGAATACCACGGAATATTATCCAACAACAGCCTAAGCGCAGCCACAGAATTACCACAAGGCAGTTAGAACACTGCTCTTAGTACACGCGCGTATTTTCTGGGTTTTTAAGCGATCGAACCTTAATATATCGCACTGATTTGACCAAGACCGCCTGAAACGCACTGCAAAAAAGCCAACTGGCACAGTAGAACTATATCTGGACATTTTTGCACAGAGGAGAACAATGACTCGCCACATATGTATCTTAGAACACTACAGTTTGCATTCGCAGTTGTACCGATGAGTTCTGCGCATCTAAACAAAAATATAGAACGATGGCGCAGAACATCCATATCGTAGAGCACTACAGCTTACATTGGCAGCAGGACCGATAAGAGCAATGGGAACTGCAATTCAGCGCTACCCAGACGAACTGTGCATCCTCGAGGGCTAGCGACTTAACATCGATGTGGCGACAAAACGTTACAGATCGATCGGTAGTTTAATGCTATGTAATAAAGCGAGCAGCGGTAGAAAGCTCGTTTCGCAAAAATTCCGGTGTCAGTATCGTTGGTTGCCAGCAGAAAATCACCGTTGTCCGCGAGTGAAAATTCGAGGTAGGAGGTAAAGAAGATTCGACGACGATGAATTCGAGGAGGATCTAAAGAAGAAACCTTCGGAACGAGTGCGCATCGAGCGTGCGACCCCTCGCTCCGGAGCGCGATGCGCTACGTGCTCGGCCTCGGCGCAAGCATTGTTATAAACTGTTGCGGCAAGCTTTTTATGTGCACCATTTCCCGTTGGTGATGCGCAAATCCCGGAGAAGCGTCTCCGAGATGCTCCAGCGTGAAGAGGCTTGACTGTCGCCCAGGAGATAGCGCAAAGAGCCCACAGCGCCTAGGGTGCCCCGATACGCGCTACTCTGTACAGGGGGGTGACGACCCCCGCATATTCAGTCACACGAGCACTAGCATTCGGCTGCGCTGACGTTCATAAACAGGGTGCGACGTGCGCCTTGTTCTCGAACTAAGCACGGGCACAAACAGACGCGCTTGTGGTGCGCAAAACGAAAAAAAAATAAGGATAAATGCCCCCCTGGCAGCCTTACAAAGGCCTTGCAACGTTTTGTGAAGATCTACTAAGTGCACATCCGGGGTGCTGAACCTCCAAGCAATAATATGCATTACTTCGTCGCTTCGTGTGGGTGGGTTTAGAACAATAAAAACGCTGTTTCGGTTTCACTTCGCGAGTTACCCTCAACTCTGCTGTTGACGTCACATTAGTTGCCACCATACCTCCGAGATCGTCACGCCCACGGAGGTCACGGGAAAACAAACTGTGCTGCAGCCCTGCTTCCAAATTGCGGCACCCCGCGGTTTCGAAGTATTTTCTCACTCTCTAACTTTCAAGTAAATCGCCTCTTTTAGTGGAAAGGTGAGTTCACTATACCTTTACAATGAAAATGACCTCACCGAAACGTTACCGAATAGTACCATGCCGGCCCGTAGTGTCGCATAGTCGTTTCGGGAGCAAGAACGCTGGGGTTTCATACAAGCGTTATTAAATGTCCGCTGAATATTTCGCCGAAATATTTCGGAATCCGCTTGTCAAATGCGTATTGCAGCAGTGAAGATTACAACCGGGTATCTGTATATTTTTTTTCACGATCACTTTAAATCGTAATACATGTCGCATCAGCCTGAAAAATACTCTCGTATTTTTTGGAAAACAAACGAAATATGCGAGTTTGTACATTACCTTTCTCGTTTGTTCGTCAGAGCGATAAACATGTTCTTTTCTGTTTCTTTACGGACTACTTCCGTAGCCTCCGTCCACAGTGTTGCAAATGATGCATGAAATGGAGTATTTTGAAGGCAAGGTGGCTCCACCCATAGTTTTCGAAGCTTCCCGATGCTTTGAGACCAGTTAGTCCTCTTCCTCAGGGGATGACTGGCTTGGCTCGAAGGTGTTGATGACGGTTTTTGTTCGCCTAGTGCAGTTCCTCCTTTCCCAAATGTCGTGGGAGTCTGTGGATATACGCGGAGGGCATTGCTGCCAAGGACAGGTTGACTGTTTTCTAGGGTTTTTGTAAATTAAATATTCCAGCAGGAGCCATTTTCCAGGATTTGTGTCGGTGTCAACGACGACAGCACTGTCGAAGTCGATTTTGTGATGGTACTTTTCGCAGTGCTGAGCAAGGGTTCTGCGTTGCGCTTCCATTTTTGTAACATCGGTCTTGTGGTGGCACAGCCTTTCCTGGGAACTCTTGCTCTCTCCAGTGTAGCATGCTGGGCGCTTGGCGCAAGAAACCTTTTAAACAACTCCCTGGAACTTTTCTTTCAGGGAGCGGTCTTTCGGCCATGGCATTAATTGCGCGAGTTAAGATATCCCTTTGTGAGCCAACATGACCCCCGCTTTCCGAGAATCCTGAAAAGTCGTCCGCTGACTCCGGGGACGTACGGGATTGTGGCGCGCCGGATTGTCTCTGTTCTTTACTATTGCTCGCGGAGGAAAATTCAGGGGGGAGGGGGTTAGAAGCGGCATGGCTTTTAGAAAAGTTTGCGCGGTCAGGTGGCTGCCCCCTTCATATGCGACGTGAGACACGGCTGATAAAAGCCTTCGGGTATCCGTTATTGAGTTGTTCGTTATAACCACGTTTCTTTCCTCCCCATTCCTCTCTTTCCCAGATGCGCAGATCGTTCTTGCGAGTGAACGGAGGGGCATCACGGAGACCTTGTGGACGGTCCGGTGATTATAAATAAAATTCAGACATGTACCGCTGTGCTTTGGCTTCATGTATACTGAGAAATTTTTGCGCTCACCTTGGCACCGGATCAGAATGTGAAAAAAAGAGATTTCCCCTTGCTCTCATTTTGTTGTGAGCTGCATCGCGTGGTCTGCAGCATTCAGGTGGGCGAGGAAACTGTCCGCTTTCGATTTTTTCATGATGAAGAGGCAATCATTTACACGCCTCATAAATAGCTTCGGCCTGTCGATGAAGGAGCCGAGTGCCGCTCCTATATATACTCCGTTGTGCCGGTTCGCAGATGTAACAGAGATTGCTGCACCCATAGCGGGATACGCAAGTGCGGTATCCAGTGCAAAGATCTGTGATGACGTTCCCTTCCTTGTCTCTAAGCACACTCGTCTGATATTGCCTATGCCTACACGATTCTTCACTGCTTTCAGGCTCCCTCCGTTCTCTCTAGCGTGCTTACTCTTATCGATATTTTGTGAAACACAGTAAGCACATATTAAAGACAACAGCTCTCATTTTTAGCTAAGAAAAGAAAAGAGACACAACATGCACTCTCCACCATGCATGAATAAAGGAAGCCTAATTCCTCTAGAGCTACCGCGCAATTTTTTCTAATATTCACTTATGCATGTCCTACAAGAATATTTTCAAGCTTGTTTTCGAAAGCATTCACACCAGCGCATAACCTATCTTAATTGGAGTACACACAATTTTCAAGTGTTTACTGACTAGTTATCCCCAACTAGCTGTTGTGTGTATGTACTCTTTACATTTAAACCTATATTTGTGGTTTTAGATAATAGATTTGACCGATGCATACAAAGGAGCATTGACGTGAGCAAACACACGATTCTGTCATGGTACACTCAGAAACAGCCCAGCATGTTCCTTTGTAGCACAGTGTTCTTCTTTCAATTTCTTTTAAATTTTTGCCCAGAAACTAATGTGCCCTTACGCAGGCTAGAAAATACCCTCTTGGTACGATTGCACAGCTGCGTTGCTACCTGCAAGCTATCAGAAGAGCAAAAGCATTTCGGTTAAGTTTCACCGCCAAATCTTAAACAAGTGATTGTGACAGGAAATGGCAGGGTCTTTAAAATTATAACAAAGATCTTGAATGTTGGAGAACGACTAACGTCAGCAGTATCAAATATACCCTGGTGACAAGCCCCTCAACAACAGACAATATAACAGTCATCGAGGATATTGCAACTCTTAGGCCCGTGTTCTAAAACCTACCTTACTGCTTGTCGCTTTCTTTTCTTATCGCGCCCATGACATTAAGGCGGGTTAAGGGCACTAAAAGGGCGATAAACTCGAAAGTCTGTCAAAGGCTCGTTTATAGACGCGGGCGAATTTCTTCACGAATGACGATAAAGGGCACGGGGAATAATGAAAGAAAGGGGTAAAAATGAGGTGCTTTCATGAATAGGGGCCTTAGAGCAAACCAACAAATTTGTGTATCCAAATAAGTATACTCTATCATTTCTATTGCGTGATAGGTCTGCGGTGTCGTGCGAAAGCTGTAAGGGCACATCGTGCCTGCACTAATACCGAATTTGCAAAGGGGCCCTTGAAGAGTGCATCTCATCCTTGCATAGGAGAAGGGACACTCATCATTAAAGACAGCTAATATATCTTGAAACGTTGCAGGACACGTTACAAAAGAGCGAGCGCTTTGAATGGGAACAGACATAGACCACCTAACTGATTATTGAACCAAGCCAGCGTTTTCCTTAAACACCAG
The DNA here is from genome assembly GCA_013339685.2 of Hyalomma asiaticum. Classification (NCBI taxonomy): domain Eukaryota; kingdom Metazoa; phylum Arthropoda; class Arachnida; order Ixodida; family Ixodidae; genus Hyalomma; species Hyalomma asiaticum. The sequence continues at coordinate 95,737,499 of CM023484.1, read as the reverse complement.
CTGGTCCTGCAGTAGGACGATCTAGGCATTGGATATCTCTGAGCGAAGATGCATTTGCAAACATGGCCTGCAATGTAAATCTCACGGTTCACCTGTATATGCAGTGAGATCCCCAGGAGAGAAAGTGCTCGCCTTTGCAATTCTCGAAGTCTTCGTGGTGCTCAAGGTCAGCGCTTTCGGAAGTAGCTAGGAAGTACACGCGTGACCCACCCACATCAGCACGCGCAGAATACGCGTATTCAGTACTTCAACAGATCATTTCAGATAGGAGGAGCTGGCTGAGGGACAAGGTCTACATGCTTCGAATTCCTCCCCATAGCTGTCCATGATGATAACAGCCCTAAAGGACGTGATTGAAAAGGAAACAAGACAGGCGCTTTCATCATGAATTCATACCGAGTCGGCCAACCTTACGTGTGGCCGAAAATGCTGTACTGACACAGGATCGAGGAGCTGAACTCTGTAGATGTAGAAGAATGGAAGCCGTTATATACCTGGCTACGTAGTTTCTTTTGACTAAGAAGATTCGCAGCTCCAGTATCTCGCAGTTCGCAGTTCCAGTCCGAAGTTAGTCCCTTCGCAAGTCCCAGTATATCGGTTATATCAAATGACAACTTCCTGCATTTTCACTGCGTGAAGAACTAACATAGTTTGCTCAAAAACTAGTGGCAAGTTGCACAAACTGTGCATTGCCGAAAGTAGGCAACTGCAAATGTTTTGGCAGTTGATTAATTTCTGGGGTTTCACGTTCCAAAGCCAGCTGTGATTATGAAAGATGCCGTAGTGGAGGGTCCCGCAAATTTTGACCACTTGGGTTCTTTTAACGTGCACTTACATCGCGCACGGGACACGGGCCTCAATATTTTGCCTCCATCGAAATGCAGCCGCTGCGGGTGAGGTGCGATCCCGCGACCCACGGATCAGCAGCCGCGCACCGTAGCCTCTAGACCACCATGGTGGGGCTGTTTTGGCAGTATCGCCAGCCAACAACCGCATAAATATTCACAGCGCTAACGATAGTACTACCAGGCAGTAATACTACAACGATGCTACTATCGATAATAGCAGTGATAGCTTTGAGATTCACTGTCGATGATTTCGGAAATAGCTATTGATTCTTTTGATGCTTAACGTACCAACAGTGTCGAATCGATATGGAATAACGAAGTAATCTGCATCATTTTCCTCTTCGGACGCTGTCTTTGTGAAGCTGACTATTCTGCCATTTGCACGAGAATGGGAATATCTCCTCAAGGTGGCTCCTTCCCCGTGGCTTTACAGCGGAGCAACAGTCATCTTTCTGCCACTTTATCTTCTATTTCGACTCTTAATTAGCGGGTACTAAGTATTACGTGAGATAATTAATTCTTTTTCTGACTCAGGTGAATAGTTCATTGGAAACATCTGTTCTAGCTGGAGTTGGAAAATCTTAAAGTTCATCTGTAGGTTGGATATAGCGACATCTTTTACTGCGACTTTCTTTCGAAAACTGTCCTTGCTTCCTCTTTAAAGGCGCAACAAAGGGCCGAATGCGTGGGCCGAAAGTAATTGCGATCTGTCTTGTCAATCAGCTTTGATGTGAGACGTGCAATTTCCCCCTCGGGCTGTATGCTATTCCACCAGCTTTTTATACTCATATGCTTCGTTCTATACTCAACTGCATCACATAGCTCTCTGCGACGTAATATAAATCTGTGGGGAAAATAGTTGCAACGACAATTTGCGGGCGCTCGCTAAAGTTGCCTAGAAGATTGAACCTTAAAACATGCTGCTCAGCTGGTATTTTTCCTTTCTGCATTTTCTTATGCTGTTTTGATTTATTGGATACGTTTTTCGAAAATTCTCTATAGTATGTCATCCTTCACATTAATTACGCCAATTGCGAAAGCAATCCACCTCGTCCATTCTGTTGTTAAATTTCATTAAGCGTTATGCTTCGAGAGGGCAAATAGACACAGCAATTTAGAGGCTTGCAGACGTCTACCCCAGTAAACATCTGTGTGACTGACTGCAGGAAGGTATTCTTTCATGATGGGAAACGAAAAGTACCGGAGGACACAGAAAAAAGAAAAACCATATGGCGCAACCTCTCAAGTTAATTGAGAAGCGTTACGAAAATCAACGCAAAACTCGGGTTCACAATTGCTGGAAGGGAGTAAAAGTAGGTATGTGCAGTTTAGGACCTCAGTAAGAGCAAATAGTAAGGCCAGCTCCATGCTTTTGAAATATGAAGAAAGATCTCAGCTGGGGCAAGAGAGTCTATAGTTCACTATCACTATCGCTATGACTGTCATGTCCGAGAGGAGAGCCTGTGGTATGAGTAGAGGACAGGCAAGGGTTCCCTTTTCCACCTGCGCAACCTGAGACTTTCTTTCTTTCTTTCTTTCTTTCTTTCTTTCTTTCTTCATTATTAATGTCAAATAGCAGTGCACTCAGGAGGACAAGTGGCTGGAGCATGGGCGTGGGAACGCTTTTCTCTGCATCCCAAGCAGAGAATTTATTTATTTATTTATTTATTTATTTATTTATTTATTTATTTATTTATTTACTTATTTATTTATTTAATATTTATTTATTTATTTGCTTTTTTAATTTATTTATTTAGATTAATTTTCCTATCTTCTTCGTTCCTCCCGTCCTTCCTTCTTACTTTCGGTATCTCTGTATTTTTCTTCGAATAATCGCTATCATATTGCGGTGTGGGCCGCAGATCGAGAGCAACAGCTTTTCCACTTTACCAGCGAAGCTACCTAAGCTAGCGAAAGTTTATCCTTTCACGATGTACGACCTTTAAAGGACCTTGCCTAGCAACCAAGCGACGCTACATTTAAAAAATACCCTTGCATGGCCTCGACATCATGCCTTGTCACGTAATACGACGTCACAACGACGCCTGATCGGAAGAAGGAACCAAAGTTTAAGATGAGGAGGAAGAAGAAGATGATGACGATGACGAAAATGAGGACGATAAGCTCACGTAACACAAAATCACATGATATGTTCGAGCCAGAAATATCACATTTCACATCAAGTGTTCTGGCAAAATTGACGTACTACAATGCCACATGACATGTTCCCGCCAATATCGTACCTCGAGGTCACGTGGCACGTTCTCGCCAAACCACGGACCGCAATGTCACGCGACATGTTCCCGCAAAAGTACCACATGACTATCGCGTGGTATGTTCCCGACAAAAAAAAATAAATATCACATGTCTGTTACTTGCGGACCAGTTTCAATAAATAATCGGCCAACTTCGGTGTGACCTGCCCTTGTTCGACCTAGCGGAACCTTCGTACAATTTTTTCGTGACATTTCGCCTATTAACTGTCAAAGCCGAGTCGGCATTCACCTCGATACTAAACAGCTCACCTGAAAGGCTCAAGTGCAGGTAGTCGTGTTGCACGCATTACGTGCTTCCCCTGGGATAAAATCAAATTCGTTGAGCCTACGTCATTACAGTTGCAAATTTTGCTGCCTGTATAGCGCATTGGTGACACCCAATGATGTACCAAGTCCTTCAACAATCGAGGCTCGCCTTTTCGTGGGTAATGTGAATATTGAAGCAGCAACCCCTGGCGCTACACACGAAGACATTCGTTGGTGAATAACATGAACTTTCACAGCAATCCATTCATCTACATCTTACCGCTCATTTAAATCTTAATTTAGGTAATTCTATGTTACCTTACTTTACTAACTGAGATCAGGTAAGGAAAGTGCCGCGTAATCTCTACTTGGTTAATGCAGAGCTTCTGTTAAATGTTATAAAAGAAGCTTCGTCATCGTCAAAGGTTTTCAGATTGATTAGTCACTGCAATTTCGGTACGTGATTGCTGCAGTTAGTTTGCTTTTACTCTCGGAACAATAGATTGTCAGAAAAACTACCAGTGCTTCGTGCGCTGTGGCTTCTGTTGTTTTGCTTTTTACACCTGTACGCCAACTCTTCTCGCTTACTTCCACAAACTGCGCTTGTTACTAGGCGCACTATAAAGAGTTAATTAGCGTTCTCTTTCTCATTTTATATTTCGTGGTGCCCAAAACAGCGTTGTAAACTTAATAACTGCTGGCGAGATCCAACATATGCCATTGCGATGGCCATAGAAGATGGCATCTATTAACCGTTAATTTTCCCGAGAGACTATAAAGGACGAGTAGAGTGCGAGTGAGTTTGCAGAGCAGTAGCTACTTTCGTTAGCGTGACGGTCCCTCGAGGCGCAGCGTAATTTTTTTTAACAATGCGCCCGATTTTGCCTCTAGTTGTTCTCGTCACTGTGGCGGTCACAACGAGTGAGTTCTATTGTACTTTGTCGTTATGCTTCCTAGCTTGGTCATGTGTACGCTAGCAATGCTGCTTAATGCTTTTATTCTGCATATAGCTGCTAACTGTCGAACTGTGTGTTTTACGCTATGAGTGATGTAGCTCAGTGCGACAAACGAGTACGCATACGAAGGGATCCGTATTTCATTAATGTGTTTCCTTTCAAAACTCGCGTGATTTTAACGGTTCAGTACTGTAACGCTGCTTACAAGGGCAAATTTGTCAAGCGTAATATTTGAATGCTATCATGTCGGAAGCGCCCCTGTTGTAGCATGTTTATGAAGGACATTACGTTACTACAAACTAGTTCTGTCCCTTGAAAGAAAGTATGATTGGTTTTCGTGTAGGGTAACGGTTCTATCGTGCGGTCGTTTTTTACCTACGCGTCCCTTCTTCTTACAGCATCGGCTTTACCGCCGCTTCCACCACTGCTTCCGCCACTTCCACCACTGTTCTCGCCAATCGTGGAAGGCATCAGTAACATCTTTCCTCATTGCATAAAAGCAAGTACAATTTTCATAAAAACGTGTTAAATCTATAAAGGAATCTGCTATTCAACAACACTAAAAGGCTGGAAAGAAGCGGGCGATCATGCCAATCCCGCAGAGGCGGATGTGCATGCAATTGCTTACCTGCTGTGAAATTACAGCGAGATCTGCACTAGTGTCCAGGTTCACACAATTACGGACTATTTCCTTCAGTATACGGATGTTCACAAAGGAAGTGCATTTCAACATTTAAAATGTAAAAGCTGAAGTTCCCTTAATGTAAGGAAAGCATATTATACATACCCAAAATTTGTTATGTGGGGTTTAACGTCCCAAGACCAGCTCTGATTATGAGAGACGCCGTAGTGGAGGGCTCCGAAAATTTTGACCACCTGGGGTTCTTTAACGTGCACTGACATCGCAAAGCACACGGGCCTCAACATTTCGCCTCCATCGAAATGCAGCCGCCGCGGCCGGGATTCGATCCCGCGATCCCCGGATCAGCAGCCGAGTACCATAGCCACTAGACCATCGTGGCGGGGCATACCAAAAATTTACATGTGCAGCAGTTTTCATGTACAAGCAGCATACGTTCTATCGCACATACATGATTGCCTAAGGCTAATATTCCCGTACATACTTGTTATTGGGTTAGCATTGCATTTATATGCAAGCATAAGGAAAGATGTAAACAGGACATTAACCCATAGCAAAATGCTACGCGCGTGTTTTTCACTCTAGTTTTTGTAAGCCTTGCGACTCTGCGCTAAATAGTTAGGTCCCAGAAGTAAACTTTGTACCGTGGCACATAGTGGAGCACAGAACGTGTGCTCCACTATGTGCCACGCTACAAAGTTTACTTCTTTGTACAGAGGAATTTTTAATACCCCACTTAAGGTGGCGTTTCGGAAAATAGGAAAAACTCATATTTTGCTCTCGAAGACTTTTCACGCGTAGCACTATTTGACGAAAGAGCCTTGAAGCTCCGCTCATTCAGTAAGTTGAAAAAAATGTGGTTGATACCTTCGTGTAAGGAATCCGTATAACGGGAAAGTGCAACCTGTACTTCTTAAAGTTGTGGAATATATAAGCGGCAACCTGGTAAGTCGAAGGATGAAATATGGGTTGCGAACTACAGACATGCGTACGCGTTCCGTGCCGATTCCAGAGGCACCTTGGCAGTCGCAGACGCGCTGAACCTCTTGAACACCTCACATTCCTCTGGAGCCATTTCATTGCACACGCCATAGACCTGCGTAAACCTGCCACTAATCAGGAGGGTCCGCACAAGATGAAACATAGCAAGCGAAACCGAACTGCTTGTCACCGGATCGCTTCGTGGACACAACATTTGAAATGTATATACAAGAAACTCTTCAAAGGCTACATTTATTTGTAATTTCATATAACTTTGTCATAGTGTGCTTGCTACGTAAAAGAAGCAATACTGAAAATATACTGACATATACTAATCAGTTCACGCAGCATTTCGCTGCAGACACAGATGCGCCATCCAAACTCGCCGGTGAAAAAGACACCATTACAATAGAGACTTGAGCTAGCTGGAGGTAGCTGGTAATGGTTCATCTTTAGGTGGGCGCAGCGCTACACAAAACACCTACAAAGAAAAACACGCACATGCGCGTGTTCTTCGTGGTCCATGTTCCGTGTAGCACCACACACGTCTCAAGATGAAGAAGGCTGGAGGATATATGCTGTGTGGCAGAGCACGTAGCGCATGGTGCACCAGAACGAATAGTCACAGGTTCGAATCCGCGGCCGCGGAAGGTATTTTCTTATTTATTTGTTTCGTGCACCTCAAATTTTCGCCCACGGATAACGCTGATATTTCGCTCACAACCGAAGACAACGACATCGACACCGGAATTTATGCAGAACAAGCTCTCTAACGCTACCGCGTGGAAAATGACATTAAAGCATCCTACGTTATTTCGCTTGATCAGAAGAAATGCATTCGCGAAAGATAAATATTGTTTAGGTGCCACGTTCTAAAAGCGCGACATGATAACGAGAGACGCCATTGTAGAGGGCTCCAGAAATACCGAGCACCAAATACCGAGCACCAGAAATACCGTGCACCAAATACCGAGCACCAAATCCATCCCCCCACCATAGGATCGGCAAGGAAAAGAAATTGCCACTACACCATCTAAGGCTACCTGTCAAGTACGCAATAGCTTTGCATGCAATTAACACATATTTCTCCTTCCTTTCCCCCAATTTCAGGTTCTATTCCTACCGAACCGATTCTGCTGGGCATGGGAAAACAATTTGTCTGAAGTGTGCGGAAGCAACAATACGGCTGCAGCTCCTCCAGCAACTGATAGCGCTGCAGCTGATAACCCGAATTCAAACGACGTTGCAGCCCAGACCCCGTCACGTGGGAGCACTTCAGCAGGATCGGGCGGCAACCGTTTCTCGTCACGATAGAGAAATAAGTAGTCCTAGTACTGAGCTCTGAAGAAAGAATTAGGCCAGCTATTCTCTGCGCGTACTATTTAAAGTGGTGCCGCTATTATTATAAAAAAGAAACTGTGTAATTTATATTTTCAGCGTATCTTCAAATAAATATAATTGGAAAAGCTTTATAGGCAAAGGAATCAATTGACTGCTGTTAACTGAACACACCATTCCAAGAAAAGAAAATAGTATTTGAGGTCTATTGCTGTCCCGCAAAAATAACCATCATCCTGCTTGGCATTTCCTTTCTTGGAATCTAGGCTCTCACCAGTGTCCTGTCGGAAAGATGTGTGACGCTGATAGGAGCAAGCCGCTTGTGCACACGATAAAGATGACCATTTTCGCTGTAGGACAAACCGGCGCCACAAGTGCACCTTTTATGGCGAGGAGTCCACTGGTGCTGCTATAACTATACATTGCCATAATTAGCCAACGTTTAAGATCACTTGAATAATCTAAGCCGTGACTCAGATTCATCTCTGTAAATATACGCAGCATTAGTAGTGGCTAAAAAAAGTGTTTTACCTTATCTTGTGGTTTTGTGGTACCATGCCGCCAATTTCCCGCAGGAGTGCGTGCACTCCCGAGCGTACAGTACCTTCGTTATGCCAAGCACCCGGACAGAAATTCGCTTGAACCTATTCGGTAGGTATTCGTTGAGAGCCTAGATTCGGCGAGAGGCCATCTGCCACGTCCGTACGGGGCCACCGTTGAATAAATACACCTAAACAACCGAGCGAAAGGCGTGTGGGCTTATTTACCCTTTTTTATGGAAGCAGTTAGTCCAAATTGCACTAGTGGCGCAAGGCTAACGAAGCAGCGAGCTGATGGGCATTTGGCTGGTCCGTGTTTGTCTCCGGCACCCTTGCATGTCGACGTGGTTTGAGGCTTCGGAAAACGCCCCGCAAAAGGCTGCGAGGCCCAGCGATCGCATTTGATTGTTTCGCGCCGACCTGAGCGTGAAGACGTTAATGATTGTGGTTCGGTAAACAAAGGACGCTAATTTCTGCAGCCCATGTCGGGAGCACGGCTGAGCGTCCGTGTGGTAGGGGAAATGGAATGGAAGAGATACAAAGGAGAGAAAGGCCCTAGTGGAGGGCTCCAGATATATTTTACTACGTGGGGCTCTTTACCGTGCACTGACAACGCAGTACACGGGCCCAAACCTCTGGAGAGCGCTCGCTCAGCCGTGTCACACCGCTGCTGTTTCACTGGAATTTCACAGAAATATTCGCGTAGTCATCTCACAACGTGACTACGACGACATTTCGCTACCTGCCGTCCTCGCTGCAGAGCAATCCGAAGCTGCATAAGCAGCACCGGTCACCAAGGCGCAGGAAAGAATTAACGTCATACAAGCGCGGCGTGTTCGCGCAGGGAGGTGACGGCTGCCCGCAAGGCCTCCTAGTATAGACCGCTGGCCTCTACTCCATCATTAGATGACCTTAGATGAAGGCTTGCAATGGCTGATCAAGGTACACTATGATATATAAAAACAGTACATAGAGATTAAGACACGAGGAGGAGATAGAGAAAAAGTGTGAAGCGTGGGGCAACTAAGAATAGTTCCATACACACGCATATGCCAACTTTTGTTTGTTTGTTGTTTTTGGGGGGTTTAACGTCCCAAAACCAGCTCTGATTATGAGAGACGCCGTAGTGGAGGGCTCCGGAAATTTCGACCACCTGAGGTTCTTTAGCGTCAACTGACATCGCACAGCACGTGGGACTCAACATTTCGCCTCCATCGAAATGGAGCCGCCGCAGCCGGGATTCGATCCCGCGACCCTCGGATCAGTAGCAGAGCACCATAACCTCTAGACCACCGTGGCAGGGCGCATATGCGAACTTTACTGCAGAAGGAGATAACTGACAAGACAAATAATATTCCCTTTTGCACGTTGATTGAAGACCAAATGAACTGGATCGTTCAGTTGGAAAACCGGCATGCTTAGGTAAACTCATAATCAGTAATGTCCAAGAAAGAAAAAAAGTTACACTATCTCCCCGAAGGGGACCATGGGGTGATGCGGTGCATCGCTGGGAGTTTCAATGGCGCATTTAACGGCGGTGTTTACATGTTTGCAGTGTTTTCGCTGTTACCTTTGCGGTGAACCTTGCGTGTGATTACGTTGTTAACTTGGTTCGTTACGACGCATCGTGTAACCGTTGTCAGAGTGGGGGTTGATGCTGATGCGTACTTGCGTCAACCCACTCGCTGACAGAACTGTTGCTTCCGTCACACACCACCAACTTCTTTCATCGGAGAAGGAGGAGATACTACTCAAGCGAAGCCCGCGCGCGCTCTCTACGCGCGCTTTATTTATTGCAGCCGCTGTTGGAGAGAGGGAAGGGAGAGGAGAGTCGCGCATGCGTAGTGTGAGTGCAGACGCCGGACGCGTGACATACCCGCGAGCAAGAGATGCTCCGCATCTAAAAATTGTTGGACCCTCACAAGGACAGAATGTTGAGTGAGTTGGTAAGGGTCCATAGTGAAAGAACTGGCGTGCAAAACACGGACAGAAGGGGAAGAAGTGGACAACACGAACGCCGTTGGACCCTTAAGCTTCGCCTTAAGAGATGAACGCCATATCGCTACTTGGTCCAATTCTCGGCGAGCATTTTTCCCCTTGCCTTGCTCTTCAGTCACCCAGCCACGTAGTTGCGACGACACCCCTTGGCAGAAATTGCGAGCTTCTTGCTTTATTGGGCTTCCGGTTTAGTTCTCGTCGGGCACGGACGCGTCTTACATGCGCTCCGCACCCTTTCGGTCTTATTTGCGCCACCGGATCGTGAAGGCTCACCAAATTTACCAAGCACCTTCATCGTGCGTTCCAACTTCCATTCATGCCATGTGGATGAGCCGGTACCCGCATTTTGCGGCGATTTTTCCGCTTTCTGCAGGTACCACCGCATCGCGTGGGTAAGCCTAACCCATTCCTACCACGACAGCGGAGACACCACTGCTTTACCGGCCGACGCAGCAGGCGTCTACGGGCAAGCAATAATGGTATACACCATTGAAGGCGAATAAATCGACCCTGTGGGTCTGAGTGATGGGTCGTGGCAGCCCGCTAAACGCCCAGCTGACCCGCTAGACCTCTAAAAGCACTTCGGTCAGAAGAAAATGGACCCCACAGTCACCCGCGGACCCAGGGCGCACCGAGGCTTCGGCTTCCTCCAAAATTAAGCCGCTCCCACCACAGCTGCCGCGACGGAAGCCTATGCCTTGGCTGTCAGAAGAGGGCTACAAGACCACAGTGTCCCGTAAATCTGACCAAAAGTGGACTCGTCGCGCTCTTGGAGGTGATCTACACGATAACAAATGTCAACCAATCACAACCAGGGCAAGCAGACCAGGTGAGGGTGCACCCTATTATAAACACCATCACTTCAGTACACCCGATAAAGCGAGGGCGAACGGTTATCACACTCTAACTTTTACAGTCTGATGAGTATAGCATTACCATTGGGATGTCGGCGTAAGTACTGGCTACCGTTGACTTCATACTCGGCCGGGTATACAAGGCCAACACCAATGAAACGGACCACCCTATCAAGAACATCAAGAAAGAACCACAACTACCTATTGTAAGCGCAAGGAGACTGGGGAATTCACATCTTGTAGTTACCTTCGCTCGCAACGTCTTGCCGTCCTCGGTACGTTACCGTTGTGTCACCCTGAACGTGTATTCTCTGAGGGTTTAAACGGTAACGCCGAACGCTAGAATTAACAATTCAAGATTCCCAAGAAAAAGTGGACATTTTGGCCCTCCAAGAAATTGGCAAAGCAGCCAAACTTGCAGGCTATGGAACCTACAATGAAATTGTTAAATGCAGCTGCCCTGCCGCCACGGCGCTCATGGTGCAGCGAAATCTGACAGCAATTCAAATAGACTTGAAATGCGGGGAAGTGGCGTACACGCTCATTCAAATTCTGCGTAATAGGCATGCAGATGAATCTCTCTTTGTTCGAAATTTGTATAGTCCCCCTGAAAACAAGAGTACATCTTCATCGAAACTGATGATCAAAGCATATAAGCACCACGATAAAGCACCCTTCATAGTTGTCAGATGTTTTAACGCTCGACATTCAGCCTGGGGCTGCCCAAACTGTGAAAGTAAAGGAAATAAAATTTGGGACACAGAACAGGGCTATAACTTCACCCTTATAATCGACCCGGATTCCCACACACGCGTTCGCAACAGCGTGAGTCGAGATATGTCATCCGACCAAGCTTTCGTTCGGGACAACACCGAAATACAGAAAATAGATTAGGACAATCCCGAAATTAACTTGGGAAGTGACCACTCTATCTTCGCTATAATGGCCTTTTTGAAAGACTTTAAAACGCGTAAACGTAGTGTCATGCATACCACGCGGGACGTTTTTCGTTACAACTGCGATAAACGAACATCGACGCCCATAACTAACCGCAAAGAGCTTGAAGAATGGGCGCGTACTGTAATTCAAGACGCTAATAAAGCAACCACAGAGGCGGAAACGGAAGAGGTAAGGCCTCACTCCCGACTCTAGGCTAGTTCACTTATGGGGAGCACAGAAGAGTATACGAAAACGATGGTTGTACAAACGCATAAAAAAAGCCTCCGCTAGAAACCTGTACAATTGCAAAAAGAAATTCAACAGCACTGTCAGTTGCTCAATTAGGAACAAGGGAATCAGCTTTGTGACCGAATCAGCGGGCCAGTGGGCAAAAAATAAACACATGGTTCCTGCTGAGGCACCTAATTGACCCGAATCAAGCAAAGGCAGCCTCGCGGAAAAGATGCAGAAGATTATTTATTTATTTATTTATTTATTTATTTATTTATTTATTTATTTATTTATTTATTTATTTATTTATTTATTAAACACACTCTCAATGCCAATTGGCGTTACAGAGAGGAGTGGTTATACATGAATGTCATACGATGTCATGCAAAGCAGCTCGGAGAGGTGAATGATCTTGGTTGGTGGCGACCGAGGCGGTGAGGTGGTTCCATTCAGATGCTATTTTTGGCAGAAGTGAGTTGAAGAAGAAGTTTGTCTGGCGACTTGGCGCTCCGACTTTGTGGCTGCGGTCGATTCGCGTTGACGTGTGCGACGGTGATGTGATGAGGCCATTTTTTATTTCTTCATTGGCAAAATAAATTTTTTGGAACAGGGATAAACAGGCGAGCTTCCTTCTTGATGGCAGGCCAGGCAGATCAAGAATACTTTTGATGGAGGGTATACTGGCACTACGGGACTAATTGGATAAGACGAAACGCGCGGACAGATTCTATTCAACGGTAACCCAGCTTATTGAGACGTTTCATGAGCTGGCATCAACGATCGATGTGAATGGTCAAGTCGACGTTATATTATTGGATTTCGAAAAAGCTTTCGATCGTGTGAGTCACCAGAAACTACTACTTAAACTGAAACCACTACTTAAAAATGACAAATTACTTGCATGGATAGCATCTTATCTTTCAATGAGAAGCCAGTGTGTTACCATTGATGGCATAAGCTCGACTTCCGCCCCCGTGAAATCAGGTGTTCCTCAAGGATCAATTTTGGGACCATTGTTCTTCCTGTTATTTATAAATGATATTGTACTAGACCTACCCGTAAAAATAAAGCTTTTCGCGGACGATTGCATATTATATCAAGAAATTCATAGTCATAGTGATCAAGAATCTTTAAACACTGCATTAGCAACGCTTCAATCGTGGTGTAAAAAATGGCAGATGACAATTAATTACAATAAAACAGTGGAAATGAGAGTTACGCGTAAGAAACAGCCGCTTTTGTTTACCTATCGCATCGCTGGTCATGCTTTATCAGAGGTCACTAAACACAAATACTTAGGACTAATATTCACATCAGACTTGAAATGGAATGAACATGTTGAATATATTGAAAGAAGGGCAATGAAAAAGCTCGGTTACTTGCGAAGGACACTCGCAAATGCTACACCGCACATCAAACTTCTAGCATACAAAACTTTTATTAGACCAATATTAGAATACGCAGCTGCTGTGTGGGATCCCTTTACTATGTCCAACATTAAGAAAATAGAAATGGTCCAAAGAAAATCGGTGCGTTTTGTGTTTAATTGTTACAGTTGGCGCACATCACCTTCACTTCTTTTGTTTAAAGCGGAGCTCGGAAAACTACAAGAAAGAAGAAGAACGGAGAGGCTGAAGCTTTTTTACCTCACTTTTCAGGGTAAAACTGGAATTAACAAAACAGTGCACATTAAACAGACAAGTGAATGTGCTGTGCGCTCATGTCATTCGAAGAAAGTTGTAGATTACGTAAACCGCACAGATACGTTCAAGTATTCCTTTTTTCCCAGAACTACCCGTGAGTGGAATAGCCTAACAGCCGATATAGTGGAATGTACAACAGTTGATTTATTCCTAAGTGCACTCAATAACCATTAAGAAATTGTACTATTACTTATTGAATAACCATGCATTTGACAGAGATACGTATTGCTTTTCTTTGTATTCAGTACGTTCCAGAGGGTGAAATCATGCTATTTGTTGTGCTTTTGTTTCGTTTTTTCTATATTGTTATAAAATGTTCTAATGTATACTGTTTGCACTGTGTATCATGTTTTCCATATGGCTTTCAGCAAATTAGTGTATCTATTATGTTACTCTTGCAGCGAAGAGTTCTGTATATGCCCATTCCTGCTTAAGACCTGGTAAGCAGGTCAGCAGTATGTAATAAATAAAATAAAATAAATGGCTTTTAGCATGTATGCGAGATGAGATGTAGATGGATCCCAAATCGATAAAACATATACAAATTTTGACCTTACCAGAGTTCTATACAGGATAAGGGTTTTATATAGGATTTCCAGGAGATGACGACGCCGCCCTTATTAAGGAGCTGAAAGATCGTTATTTCAACGCCAACAAAGACTTCCCTGTTTCGAACACGTATACATGGGAAGAGAATCCAGTCCAAAAAAATAATTGAGGAGGCTGAAGTACGAGCTGTTCCCAATAGCATAAAGACCACATCTGCGGCTGGTACATGATACCCCGGTGCTTCGCCGACTCACCGTCACTGATGAGTAGGAGAAGCACGCAGATCACCGGAGATCATGTATATTAGATACACGATGATTTTTCTTTTTTAGCGTACACTCGGGCCATGGAACGATGTCAACCTTACGGGTTTCCTCTGACCCGCCCTCTGCTGACGATATCGTGATTGTTGAGAAAGGTGTCGTGAACCTGCTTTCGCGAAATAACAAAATGCTCACACAGAAGGTATTCCTAACAAATTTTTGAACCCTTGCGCTGAGTGGGTGGCTAAATAAACCAAAATAGGTTTTTAGTCATCCCTTACATATTATCTCTCTCCTAAAGTTTGGAAACAGGCCAAAATTGCTCCTATTCACAAAGATGTCACCTCAACCCACGGGGGAAAGGGAGGGGGGGGGCGTTCACTTACCTATTGAACTTTTATGTACCTTCTCTGAGTTCTGGAGCACATTTTTAGTACACACATTACATAGAACCTCTAGATACACAATAATTTGCTTAGAGGTAATGTGAAAGCGTTAACCCTTGAGGATTCTGCAATGGTCTATATACCATAACGCAACTTCTAGAATTAGTTCATAATATCTGTGTAATAGTCAGTAGCGTTGGACCGATTAGATATCATTCTTCTGGACATTTCCGCAGCTTCTGATCAAATGTCCCTCCCAAAACTGTTGTCTTGCTTTTGACATTTCCATGTCGCCAATTGGTTTGAAAGTTACCTCCATTCTAGACAATTTGTCGAAATATGTGGCTATAATCCAAGTCTTTTGTCATTAGTATCAAAGGCACCGCAAGCAGTGCCTTAGGGCCGTGCTATTTTTTATGTTTATTAATAACCTTGCAGAGAGGAGAAATGCTCCACTAAGACTGTTCGCGGGTGACAGCGTGCTGTTGAACAAATCAACATCAATAGACGATCAAATAGAACTTTGATCACAAAAACAAAACGGCATCTCCACGGAGTGGATGATGGTGAGGTGGGCGAAGCTCCGGAGGTTTTTCGGTGATACCGTGAATCCTCCGAGAACCTCGGCCAACAAATCATCAAGCGAAACGTGGTGTGTGCAGAAGAAAATTTTATTGTTGTTGTTGTTTCTTGTTTCCCTTGTATATTACGGCCTTGTGGTCCGAGAAGTGGACTGATAGCGGTTCTAGTACCGGTCTTAGGGGGACGTTTGCAAAGATAACGTCTATACACGATCCCCGCACGGTCGTGGGTGCTAGATGATCTAGAAAGACGAACCTGAACGGGTACCTGACGGCCATGTGCTGAACGATCCATTGCTTGGAGGGGTCGGATATGTCGACGTTAAAGTCGCCCACGAGCACTAACGGTCTGTTTCTGTACTTGGCGTCAAAGTCTTTGCACGTGGTGTCCACGAAGAGTTTTACGTCCCCGTTGGAAAGGTTGGGCGCTGGGTACATGACCATGACGACAATACCCGAGTCGTCGAGTTCGACCGCGGCGTATTCACCGTAATGACTCTGGCTGGTGAGCGGCACTTGTAGGTCCCGAGCGGGGATTTGTTGCTTAACGTAGACGGCCACCCCACCGGCGGTGCGTTCTGCCTCTTCGGTGCACATCACGGGCACGTATCCCCGTACGAACGGTATGGGTGCGTTCCACGTCTCGGTGAAGCAGAGCACGTCCACTTCGGTCAGTATCGGGTCCCTTTCGACGTCTCGCGCGTGCGCGTTGAGGGATCTAACGTTGAGCAGGGCCAGGGTGAACTCGTTGGCCGCGTCAACCTCTTCGCGCAGGGCACGAAGGTATCGTTCCGTGACGGTGGAAAGTTTGTGTTGTTCGAGTCTCCGGAACTCGCTGAGCATAGTCTTGTCTTCCTTCTTGTGCTTGTGACAGAAGCAATGGTCTCCCTTTGCATTGGTGAGATAAAGGTTATTGACGTTGGTGCATCGACTGAGCGCAACGTAGACGAGCTTCCACGCATATCCACGGAGTGAATGATGATGAGTGGGCGAAGCTCCGGATATTCATCGTAGATCGCGCCGAGTTCCGGATTAATTTATTTAACTCGCACGCTACGAATCCTTATGCTTCAACTACGCACAAGTGAAATCTCCCACCGGCACTTCAGTGCAAGTCAAGATTCCAGTGCATATATACACACACACAGACACACACATAACCAATATTACTAATGCCGCTAACCGAACTTTAGGCTATCTTAAGCGAAATCTAAGGCATGCATCTCCTCTGGTGAAATTACTAGCTTATAAAACACTAATCCGACCCAAATTAGAGTATGCTTGTTCCATCTCGGATCCCCCTGAACGCTTTCTAACCGAACTAATAGAATCAATACAAAACCGCGCCGTTATATTTATTTATTCTTATTATTCTTACACTACTAGTGTAACTAACCTAAAGAAAAAAGGAGGCCTGCCCAGTCTTCAGATGCGCCGCAAAATCGCAAGGCTTTCACTCTATCATAAGTTTTTTCATGTTCTGCGAAACTGTTCTCCCATCAACCCAGCTCATCGCATCTCTCAACGCACCAGCCATGTTAAAGCGGTGTACCCTCCCCGTGCCCGCACCGCCACGCATCTGCAATCATTTTTTGTCAAGACCGCCATCGACTGGAACAATCTTCCCTCGGACATCGTCCTTCACGTCAATCATACTCATTTCAAGAATTCCGTCGAGTCACACTTTGTAAATATGAACTAACTTGTTTGTTTATCCAACCCCTCATGTAAAACCCTGTGTACAGGGCCCTTGAGGTATTTTCAATATATATATATATATATATATATATATATATATATATATATATATATACATGGGTGGCCGGTGAAGGGTTCTCCAGCGCGAGCAGTCGGTATTTTTCAATCAAGAAACTCGCTAGAAGACGCTGCCTGTGTCAACGTTGTCTCTCGCGGGTGAGGGCGCGTTCTCCTTCTTTGCGAGCTGGTAGAGCGTTCATCAAAGATTGATTGATTGATTGATTGATTGATTGATTGATTGATTGATTGTGGTTCGGAAAGGACGCTAATTTCTGCAGCCCATGTAGGGAGCACGGCTAAGCGTCCGTGGGGGTGGGGGAAAGGGAGTGAAAGAGATAGAGAGAAAGGCCGTAGTGGAGGGCTCCGGAAATTTAGACCACCTGGGGTTCTTTAACGTGCACTGACAACGCACAGTACACGGGCCTCTGGCATTTTCGCCTCCATCGAAAATGCGACCGCCGCGGCCGGGATCGAACCCGCGTTTTTTGGGTGGCAGCCGAGTACCGTAACCACTACACCACCGCAGAAAGAGCGTTTCCATAGTCAACGCGCGCCTTTTGCTCTCTCTCTCTGTCTCTCTCTCTCTCACAAGACATAATAAACAAGTGAATCGGGCTAGTTGGTATAGATCCATCTTCGTAAGAAGCGCAAAACAACACACAGGGACAACTAGAAGGAAAGACACACTAGAAGCGCTCACAAGACAGCAGATGGAAGAGTGAGAGAGCTCGCGCGCCGGGAGGCACGCACCGAGGGCGAGCGCGAGCGTGGCTAGGACGCGACAACGAAACAGCGAGCGCTGCAGCGCCATCTATTGATCAATTCACGTACTAGCTAAGCAGCACTGCAGCGCCATCTCGTGATCATTCTGAGATCTAGAGGTGGCTACTACGACGCCGGACTAGCCTATGCCCTAAGGAGCTTGGCCCTTAAAAAAGATCGCTGAGTTGTTCAGTCAACAGCAGAGGACACTGAACCTAAAAAAAAACCTGTATCTATGTCTATAATAAGCTAATGCTTTCCTGGCGTGCAGAACAAATGACACTGAAGATAACTAAAGCAACACACGTATTCAGGAACGCTATTCACTGATGACCTTACGTGGAACTCTCACAAATTGACGGCATGCTATAAAGCCAGTAGAGCTTTATGATGCCTAAGACGCACGTTGTAGAGTAGAACTCCTGAAACGAAAACCTTAGCACAAAAGACCTTGAGAACACCCATTAAAGGCGGGGAAAATTGAATGGAACATTCACATGGCAATAAATCGACAGAAATGAGATGATGTCCAGTGTCTAGCATCTGCATTCATCTATGACAAGCATCGTTGCGCTCATTCCCCTAGTAAACTGTGCCGAAATGCAAACCTTGCTGCTTTAGAATTATATATAGAGGGCAAATTTTAAATTTATCTTCCTTATTATTCATAACAAGCTGAAAATTAAGGGATGTGCATTTGTGCAATTATAACCGAATTTACGTCTGAGACAAATAGATATAGCACATTGGCTAGTGCAGAATGATACATTCAATTATTGATGAATTCAAGAGTAATTAACGCGCCACAGTGGTCTAGTGGCTAAGGTACTCGGCTGCTGATCCGAGGGTCGCGGGATCGAATCCCGGCTGTGGCGGCTGCATTTCGATGGAGGCGAAATGTTGAGGCCCGTGTGCTGTGCGATGTCAGTGCACGTTAAGGAACCCCAGGTAGTCGAAATTTCCGGAGCCCTCCACTACGGCGTCTCTGGTTTTGGGACGTAAACCTGGTTTTAGAACTGGTTTTGGGACGTAAAACCCCACAAATCAATCAAAAGTAATTAACGAATGGAACGTGCTGTCTCAGTGATTTCATCCTCTTTTATTACTGCGTTGTTAAACGAACTCAATGCTTCTGCCTATTCGGGTGAAGCGGCATTTCCAGCCACTAATTTCTAAGGCCCCGCTCTGGATGCGAACACTGATTTAGTGCTTTTCTCTCCTTTTACTCCACTGTGTATGAGTATGATGCTAGCAGTGTCCTTGTTTGCCTTGATTGGACGGTATTTATAATTGTTTATCTGTTCCTGTAATGACCCTTCAGGTATTAACAGTATTAATAAACAAATAAACGAGCAAACTATTCTCTACTGGTCAACTGACGGTAAACTATAGCACCGGTATGCAGTAAAAGGAACAAAATGATCAACTTGATCCAAAAGTGCATTTGTGGAACATTTTGGCGGCCCTGATACTTTGGTCTAGTGGCTATGACACTTAGCTGCTGATCCAAAAGTGCGGAAATGAATCCCATCCACGGTGGCTGCATTTCGATGGAGGCAGAATGTTGAGGCGCAAGTACTGAGTGATATCAGCGCACGTTAGATAACCGCAGGGGTTAAAAATTTCCGTTGCTCTCCACCACGGCGTCTCGCACAATCATATCGTGGTTCTTGGGCGTAGAACCCCATGAATCGGCCAACCAATAGACATTTTGGTAGAGACGCTCATTGTGCCTCTAGTCGAAACAAGTTGCTATGAGTGCGCAGGTTGTGAATTATTAGCGGCTTAGCTGCCTGTGTGTCTCAATACTGACGCTTCCATCTTAAAAAAAAAAAAAAAACTAAAGAAACACGACAGTGGGGCTGTAGCGCACGGCTACTTTAATTAAATTTTTTCTGATGAATCAGGTTTCATATGAGACACGATTTTTTTTTCCTTTCAGCCAAGTGCTATTCTTTAATATTATACCGGCATATCTTCCTGTGCACTAGATTGCATCGGATATTTCTCTGCTAGCCAATTTACAACAGGGTGGGAAAAAATATTTGCCGGTAGCATGTCGGTGATACTGTGCGGGTTTCCTCACACGGAACGCAATAAAAGAAATTGCTAAGGCCGGTATTTCTTTCTGTCCGCATTGTTTACGGGATCTAATTTGGCTCGCACCTTTTCGTGGTGCTCGTGGAGACCGACGTCCTTTGTATGACTCAGGCCAATTTCAGCAGCAATACAGTGCACTGTTTCGTTGGGGCTCTGTGACAGTCACTTCCATTTGACGTCGAGCTTCGAGACGGTAGCGATAGACAGCAATTTAATCCCTTGCCAACGCTCATCGCACTAAACAGCTGTATTATTGCAGTAAGCGCACTGAGTCAAGGTGAAAAACAATGAGAGGGGGCCGCAGAAAATGCAAACATGATGTGCAGCATTTGAGGTTCACTTACGTCGGTTAATAAATGAAGCTACAAGATGGAATTGGTATTCACCGAAGAAGAATACAATGCTGTATATTCGATGAAAAGCAAAATTAAAAACTCAATTCCCATTCACACCGCGAATATGCTGTGATAATGTATCTAGAGGCACTCACATGCTTCAGATATGTACGCATCTCACAACTGTGGGTGAGTAGTATAGCGATGCATACACCTGTGCAAGCCCTGGCTCAAACCCCAGCGCTCTATACATGTTTTGTCGCTTTAGTTCCTTGGTTGTTCTTTGTTTCTTCATTGTATTTATTACATTGTTATTAAGCAAAGTAATTAAGCTAGCCAAGAAATCCTCAATAAGTGTAAAATAAACAATACACAGAAAAAATTTAACAAGTCCCTCGTGATTGCTTTCTGTCTCGATTTCTTCATTTCTATGTATATTCATTAGAAAATGCTACGCATGCTCCGCTGGAAGTGGAGCCTGTGCGCCTACACTTGATTGTACAAACCGAGATAACGTGGCCTGCGGCCTCAGCCAAAGGTATTACATCGGATTTCCACTAGTCCGACGGCCCGTGTGAGGGAAAGATAGTTTCGCTGTAATAATTGACGGGTGTTTAAATGCGCGTAGCACGATCGTGTTTATCGTATATTCGACGTGATATTCAGTGTGAGCCTTAGCAAGCAGCCCCCACTTGCCATTTCCTGCACTTGCGATGTAAGCACAACTTACTTTTAACAGTTTAGCTAATGAACGGCTCCAAGTAAAACAGATTACAAGCTTGCGTCTTCTCTAGAGTCGACTCATTACAGAAGCCCTCATTTCGAAGAGCTAAATATGGCGCCATCCTTTGAAGCACCAAGGAAATCATTCATCGTTATGACTGACCTTTAGAATCAGTTGACACTCCATTTAGCTGCCTTCCTAATTGTGTTTACCAGCTCAAGTTCGCCAGTATTGTATCAGAGAATGTGTTACAAGGTTAATGCATAAATGTCGTTAACGTTTGTAAAATAGGCTTCCTGATTATCAATTCTACGCAAGTTCAAGAGTAACTGCAATTTACACCTGTGATTGCTCTGGTTCATTTACTTTTACCGTCGCTACGCTAAATTATAGAATGGCTCCTGCGTCTAGTGGTTTGAATTCTATTCTTTTTTATGTGGCATCACCCCAGATCTATTCGCTTACTTAGACAAACAACTCATATTGTAACTGATATCGGTATGAGAAGTTAACTAGCATTCTATTTCGTATTCTAAATTTATTTCTCTTGAAAGCAACGCTTCTATAAAATTTTTAATTGGCGCAAAGATGCAATATTAGCCATCGCTAAGGCCGCGGCCGACAGCGCCTGTTCGGGGTTAACATGTCCTAGACACTATAAAAGCCGCGTGGAGAGCGAGTGGGTTTCCAGAGCAGCAGCTGCTTTAGGAAGCGTGACGGACACTCGGGGCGCAGTGTGATATTTTCCTTCTCAAACAATGCGGCTGATTTTCGCTTTAGCTGTTCTCGTCGCTGCGGCAGTCACAGCCAGTAAGTTTTCCAAATCCTTGTTTATTAATCCTCGTTTCCCTAACATTGCTATCTGGACGCCAGCAGTGCAGCTCAATAGTTTTCTTCCGTGAATAACTATCAAGAGTCGAATTATTTTAGCATGGGTTAGATTAGAGAAAGAGATGGGTACCGAGAAAAAAAAAACACGTGGGGACAAAGGCACACGTAGAGCGTTGGTCATTGTATTCATAGCTTCTCGTTATTGTGAAGCATTAATTTTACGATTCATTGTAGCATCATTGCTAATCAAAGTGAAATGAGTGAAGAATTATTTTTTAATCCCGTCGTGTTACAAGATGGGGACGTGCTTTGTTAATCTTTTTTTTTGCATGGCACTATGTTAGAATGAATGAAATTTAGTTGGTTTTTTTTTTTCGTAGATACGTAAATTTCTCATGGTGCGTTAGCGTTTTGTCATGCAACCTATTTCTGCGTATATTTCTCTCTGCGTTACAGCTTCGGCGCTACCGCCGCTTCCACCAGTGCTCCCTCCATTCCTGGGGGGCCTAAATGACCTCCTAAAGAAACCACTAATTCCACACTGCATCCAGGCAAGTATTTTCTGTTTTTTTTTACAGAAATATTGTATATCTGCATAAACTGCTATTAAGCAAACTAAAGGGTTGAAGAGGAGTCGGCCGTCCTAACCCTCACGCAGAAGGGTACTCCGTTACACGCGATAGTGTTTACTTGCTGTTACCAAACTTTGAAATATGCCCGGGTTTAAGATTTGCAGACGACATTGTGCTCTTTAGCAATGATGGTGACGAATTACAAAACATGATTGATGACCTAAACAGGGAAAGCATTAAAATTGGATTAAAAATGAATAGGCAAAAGACCAAAGTTATGCTCAATAGCTTAGCTAAGGAACAGGAATTTCAAATCAACAATGAACCCTTACAATGTGTAAATGAATATGTATATCTGGGACAGTTAATATCAGGAACTCCTACCCAGGAAAACGAAATTCTCCGTAGAATAAGGCTGGGCTGGAGCGCATTCGGAAGGCATTACGAAATCATGACCGGAAACTTACCGCTCTCGTTAAAGCGAAAAGTATTCAATCACTGCATTCTCCCAGTACTAACGTACGGTGCAGAAACATGGAGAATAACGAAAAAACTAGAGATGAAACTAAGGAGCACGCAACGTGCAATGGAAAGAAAAATGATAGGGGTAACGCTAAGAGATAAAAAACTAGCGGAATGGATCAGAGAACAGACAGGAGTAGCCGATATTATCTTATCAATTAAAAGAAAGAAGTGGACCTGGGCAGGACATGTCATGAGGAGGAAGGATAATAGGTGGACAGTAAGAGCGACGGAATGGATACCACGAGAGGGAAAACGCAACAGAGGTAGGCAGAAGGTTAGATGGAGCGATGAAATTAAAAAGTTTGCGGGCATAAAGTGGAACCAACTCGCTCAGGATAGGGTGGAATGGAAATCGTTGGGAGAGGCCTTCATCCTGCAGTGGACCTAAACAGGCTGATGATGATGATGATGATGATGATGATGATGATGATGATTATTTCTTTTGCCAGTTGTGAACAATCTGCTTCAGTAAGAAAGGTTTATACAACAAGTACATTTTAACACTTAAAACTTAAAAAGCAACGTTTTTCTATGTAACGAAAGCGTCTCACAGGTACCAACAATGCACATGTACGGAAGTTTTGATGTGCACGCACAATAGACGCCGTGCTCACATACATTGGTTAAGTACTCCCGTACGTACTTCCTAAGGTGGTTATCAGTTAAAGTTTGCGGAAAACGTGGGGAGGTATATCAGTGGAAGCTTAATCGATACAAAAATAATGAGCGCGTGTTCGTTGCTCCAGTAATCGCACGTTACCTTGGTCTCTGCGCAAAAAGCGTTGACGTCATAGTGGAGGGCCACAACAAGTGCTCCACTGTGTCCCATGCTAGCACGCTAACTTGTATCTACAGAGGATTTGTCAATACTAAACACTAAGGGGTGTTTCGGTAACAAATAAGAAATATTGTCGTTGGCCCTCGTATCCTATGCAAGCGCAGCGTTATTTGGCCATTCGGACTCTAAATTCAAACCATTCTGCGCACTGCCAATGGTATCTGGGTTCCATCCCCAGGATTCTCGAAGGCTTGGTCTACTTGCTATGGATGTGAAGCAGGCTTGCTATAGAGCAATAAGGGCCTACCCACGGCTCGATATTCATCCCTGCTCCTATGCAGGAAAGGTTGGCGTATGGGCTAAGCTTATTCTGTCCGCGCTCGACCATAGCCAATATGTCCAGAATAATATTTATGCGTAATGACGTGCGGTAAATCACAGCTTACCCACCGACGCATCAAATGAGGTGAAAAGCGCAAAGCCACAAATGAAAGAGGAGTGGCGTGCTGGAGGAGATGCAGAGTATAGAATACAAGCCTACGCGAAGGTGTGCATGCCCATATTAACAAGTGAAATGGCATGTGGTATGCTTCTCAGTAAACATGCCTTAGAAAATTCCCGTTCATCGAAGTTCCACGAGATATCAGTCCCTCTTTCTGCATCGTGGTATCTGAAATTCGTCAGGTGAAACACAACATATTCGTTCGCTAAGCAGAAATTCGTTGCTAATAATTTCCCGCCAAACGATGCACGAACGTCATTCCCTCTTTTGTTGATACCTGGGATATTGGTATCACATGGCATGGTTGGTATTGGTTGGTATCACATGGGTTAAGCAGTGCGCCCACAATACTAGTGTTTGTTTTTCTGTGTGTACGATACTGGGACATTAGAGTGAGGCTTGCAATCCTTCTCAGATACATTCTAGGCTATCTTTCTTGAAGAGCACCTCAGTTATTCCCATCATCCAATGGATCCTGCAGACATTTCCTTATGACCCTGTACATCGTGAAGTTTCCTTACAATGTCTTATTTTCCCACTACGTAATTATTCGTCACTCTATACTCAGCTAAGCGTTATTTTAGCACTAACTGCAGACCTCCAAAAGACTACTTACATCCTTTAACCGTCACTGCACCTGCCTAAAAAACATCTCACCTAAAGAAATGTGAAGGAGAATGTGTGGTGCAAGACCACCTTACTGGTACCATAACGGGAGGACAACATAGACAAGCAGGAAATAATAACAGAACGTTCAACTTTCAGGCTTTCCCACGAAGCCATATTTAAAGGGATCCTGAACCACCTGTCGCGCAATCACCTGTCGCTCTTGGTTTTGAAGATGGCATGGTTTGAATGGAAGTCCATTCTTCACTGCTCTTTCTTAACTCGGCAGAACAGGCCTACGTTGGGCGATTGTGAAGGAGGCACCCTGCCGAAAAAGTCAACCTGACCAGGCTTAAATGTAATAACAGGTTGGCCATTTGCGCGTAGAACTTGGCAGGGCTACCGGGTGCTGCGGGTGTAGAGTTACTGCGGGGTGCTGCTATTGGCGCATAGTTCTCATAAGTCAACCCGTTCGCTGCCGCACGCCGCACCTGTGTGAGAGCCCTCCCCATTGCGGGTGTAGTGTTACTGCTTGCAGTAACTCTTCACCTGCAATGGAGAGGGCCCTCACACGGGCGAGACGTGTGGTAGCGAATAGTTTAACTTATGTCAAATTTACGCCACCTGGAGCACCCCGCTCTGTTCACGAAACAGGACAGCTATAAGGAGAGGGAGGAGTAGCCATCCTTTGCAAATATCACGCCTAAGTATCAGTTTTGTGCTCTTTTAACAGACGATACATGCTGCGCACAGCAACAGAATTTGGCTGAGCTGTTCATTGCGGCATATTTGAGCCACACATTGTGCTTTGTTCCCCAAGACCAGGGGGTGGTTCAGGGCCCCTTAAGAATACGATAATGCCAACAAAAAGTATGGCTTCTTCTTATGTGCAGCGCACAACACTGCTGAGGCTTCGACATTCAGGGTATGACTTGGCCGTCACTGCGGCGAAAGGTCTGCGGCATGTATGGGATGACCCTATACTGTGGTTAACAGCTTCCGCGACACTGTCTCTCACCTGATTACCTCTGTGCTATATCTCACTTATCATTTCGAGAAACTTTCTGTGGAGATGGAGAATTCAAGCGGTGCATGGACAAACAAACTAATCTGCTTGTCCACATATTGGCTCTAGCTGCGCTGTCTCATCTAAAAAGATGTAAAATTTGTGCAAATTTGAGGTAATGAAGAATTTTAAATTTTCTTGCGTAAGCATGATAATACTTTGATAGCTCTGTTAAATAAATCCATCGCATAAGGATATGGTTCCCCACAGACCGGAAGCCTTCTGTGCTTACTGCCACCAAATGATCGGCGCCAAAAGAACGCGGTCGCGCTATGAAGTATGCTGCGTTTAGGACACACGCCAACCTCTGGTGTCGTGTCGTGTCTCCTGTCGTGTCGTGTCGAATGAAATATATTTAATTAACAGTGAAAATTACTGCGCAGAAAAAGAAGGAAATAATGTTATGGCAAGCTCAATTGGCAGCTACTCCAAGGCGCCAATTGAGCACCCAGACACACTCGCTGCAATTTTGTGTGTTACCCAATGATGCCAGCCCATAAGGCTCGTAACTGCCCGTTTTGTCAGTGAATTGAGGTAATTAAAAATATAATACGTTCATATTTTCCTTTGCTGTGCTGGATCCCATAGAACACACAATGCACCAGGGAAAGAAAAAAAATAGATGTAGATAATGAGACACTTAAGAGCGGACTAGTAGTATGCGTTGCTTATTTTGTGAGCCATATGCATTTGAGATTAAGGGGGCACCCTATTTATCTTTGAAACTAAATCTACCTGTCAAATATGCGAGAGTTATGCGCAGATTTCATTAACAGCGTTATCGTTTTTGCTGTCTTTTTTTTCAGATTTTCTTGCTCCCGAATAAATTCTGCTGGGCATGGGAAAACGATATGTCGGAGCTGTGCGGTAGCAACGATTCCGGTGCAGCTGCTTCAGCGACGGGTAGCGACTCAAACAACGCCACGCCGGAAAGCCCGTCCCCTGGAAGCACGTCACTAGGATCGGGCGGCAAGAGTTTTTTGTCACGACAGTAAAATAAGCCGTCTTCGCACTAAGCTCAGAAGCAAATAAGCCGGACTTTCTTGTTAAAAGTAATGCGACTAAGATCTGAGAAATAAACTACGAAACTACATGGACTCCGTTGTCATCACATGTTAAAATACACTTAAAAATTGTCTAGGCGAGTAGTCAGCTGTGCTGTGGATAGCACTCGAACAACTTTTCTAATCGAGAATATGTGTTCTGCATTTCTGTCCTGCAAACAACGTCATCTTGCTTACTGCCACTTCTGTTATTGAAACATCGAATGTCACCATTATCCTGTCGAGAATCATGTGTCACACTCATCACGGCAAGCCGTCATGGAAGGCGCACGCTCATGAAAGGCGCGCACGGAACATAAATGAGCATTGTTGCCCTAAGACAGAACGGCACTCTATCTGCACCTTTTATGGAAGAAACAAAGTGGCCCTTCTTTAACAAAGGCCTGCCACAGTGAGCCAACTTTTAAAACCGCTTTACTACACCACGCAATAACCGTTAGTCATTTGAATAATTATACCGAGCATCAGCACTTGTATGGCCTTCCTTCACAAACATTCGTTAGCACTGGACATTAGTACCCTTCAAATAGAAAACAGAAAACCATATTGTCCGCTACCGCTAGTATACGTGTAAACGATGTAACTGAAACAATGAAACAAATTAGGTGATTTCATTGGCGACAGCGGGTTCAGGACGCATGTCTTGAGAGTAACTAGACAAACCCATGATACACCGCTAACGCTCACTCAACTGATTACCAAGACATACCATCAATAATGCGAGATTTGAAGGAGGAAGTTACCAGCATTATGGGCCGTTTTTAGGCTCTCTGGAAGCAGGGAATTTATAACAGTGTATCCCACTTGTGAGCCTGAGCGCAGGCCCGATATGGTGGGACAATTGTGGTGGGATAATCGTGTCACCGAAAATTAATTTCCTCCCATATTCTCATCTCCCGGAAGACCAAGTGCTTCCATGAAGGAAAACGTGTGTCTAAAGAACAACACTCCAAGGTTTTCATGAATACACGAACTTCGGCCTCTGGTCGCCATAAAGAAAGATCTTCACTTTACAGAAAAACAGAACATAGTTCTTAAAAAACATCCTGACTACAAGTGACAAATCACACTGAGAAAGGGATTGTAGCGATATTTCGTGACATACCGCCCACGTTGTGCGCGACGGGTAGCTGAAGAGGCAGCGGCGGTCACCGAGGCGGAGGAAGCAGATGAATCATGCATGCGCACTCTATTGTGACAGGTAGATCGGGGCCGCGCGCAAGGCCTGTTAATATAGACTTGTGGCATCTGCTCGATCACATCACGCTGCTTGTACAGAAATCTATATAGCCAGGACAAGCGTGAAAGAGATGTGGACAGCTTGCACTAGTGGTGCATGGCGGGGTTCATAATGGCGGAGCTTGTGGCCCACCTAGGTTCTTCCGCTTTCTACAAGCTCAGCTAGGTCACGCCATTTGTATCGTGACTATCTGTAAGATGGTTTGCCGGGAGCATGACGCGTGAAGACCTGCTACATGGTTTTACCGGGAACATGTCACGTGAGCACCTCTTACATGGTTTTGGACATGCAAGAGGTGCTCACGAACATGTAAGAGGTGCTCTCTTACATGAATAGCTGTGACGTCACTATACGTCATTTCAACTGCGTGTTCAGGATGTCACGTCGTCGTCCTTCTCCTCTTTTCCCTCGTCACCTTCAGGTCATTCTTCCTCACCTTCGCCTCACTTTCCAACCCCTTGCTCTACTGTACATGCGCAACTAGCCGGTCTACCCTTGCACGATCCTGATCTGAATCGGACACAAGCCAGCATTTCCATACACAAAACATTGTCGGAGCGCCAATTTCCCCTCCCCTTTATGTAGTTGTTAACAGAGAGAGATATATAAATGCTAGCGGAAGGAAGGAAGGTCGACAGGAAGGAAAAAGATATTATGAGCAACCACTTTATCGCAGCTCCCACCTTTCGCTTCGTAGAGGCGTGCAAGTGACGTTGAATCCCAGTGAATAGAGTTTTGGGTTCTGGAACGCTGGGGCTGTCATTAGCTGTTTACGTTAATGAGGCCTGTGAATCTCGTTTAACAACACGCACATAAGGAAGAACAGCGGAGACAGTGGCTTGCCTTGGATACTTTGGGAGAGCTTTGAAATACATTTCGAAACTGTTCGAAAACGTGGAACAATAATATGAAATATAGTTCTCATTTTCGTTTCGCTCAGGAATATTATTTCTTTAAATATTTCTCCGCTTCTACATTTGACTCAGCCCGGACAGTACACAGACTTTCATAAAACGAATCCGCAGTGCTATTCAACAACATACTTGGCCCGTAGTGGAAAGCAACAGCTCTCGAAATGCTTCATTTTGTGAAGAAACAACGCGTATGTGACATAAACATCTCTACCACACTCGAAGTAGTCGGAAGGTTCCCTTCTGCACCCTGAGGAAAAATGTCTTGAGAAATTTACACAAGAGGAATATCAATGCACAGAATGCCTGCAGTACAGTGTAATCAAAGATCACAAGCCTGGAGGAACAACTTCGAATGGTATACAGAGCGCCGGGTAGCGACGAACCACGACGTCCACGACTGAGGAGGCCGCTTGCCTGTGGAAGAACATCGTAGGCTGCTTTTAAATCAAGTTTATACTTATTGGCTAAACGTTATATTAGGAAGGAAATTTGATGCCATCTTGGGCCCCTCAAACTCCATGATGTTTCCATTGCTTTAGGGCTGCCCATGCCGAATATATGCCCAATGCCCAATATATATATATATATATATATATATATATATATATATATATATATATATATCTCAAAAAAAGTTCTTCCTGGCTATCGGGATAAATATACTATCAGAAAGACACAGTGACAAACATAAGATTTATTCCGACGTTTCGGCTGGAGGCCAGCCTTTTTCAAAGATGAAAAGGCTGGCCTCCAGCCGAAACGTCAGAATAAATCTTATGTTTGTCACTGTGTCTTTCTGATAGTATATATATATATATATATTGGGCATTTGAAAGTAAAAGGAACCAATGAACACAAGCCCCTGAGGCTACGAATAACTGGTTTTGTAAAAAATAGAATAAGAAACAGTGTCAGTGATAAAAGCATCATATAAGAAATAAGCTAGATATAAATTTCAATTTCAGCTTTTATTCACGACCAAGGAAAATTTCACAGCTAACATTTATGTCACTACACGTTGAAGGTGGCAGTTATGTTGAAGCGACACGCACCAATGACACTCTGAAGACCATAATCAATTAGCGGAACCCTAGGCTATATAAAACTTAAGGGCGCATTACTTCCGTATTCAATTCCAATACCATATAGATAATACTATATTGTATCAAAATATAACACACTTAGTTCTAAACAATCTGTCGCCTGCGAAATTGATCTGGTCTTACGGTATTTTTCGACAGATGATTAGCAAATATGTAAAAATACGTAGAATGTAAATATTCTAGCGCTTTTTCTTCCTGTCGTTTTCCCGTAACCGGTATCATAACGCATTCGTGCCATGGTACTGTTAGCATAGACACCATTTATACTACTTCGATGTTGTCTTTAAGCAACAGCGGTACCGTTCATTTCGGCAGTTTTACTTTCCAAATCAATGGTATGATTATGAGAGACGCCTAGTGGAGGGTTCCAGAATCTTTGACTAGCTGGGGTTATGTACAATGCACTGTCATTGGACAGTACACGGGCCTCAGCATTTCGCCTCCATCGAAATATATCCGGCGGTGTCGAGATTCGATCGCGTGACGTCCGGACCAGTCCCTGGGTGCTATTGCCACTAGACCACTGGGGTGGCGCCAGGAGAGTTACCAATGCCATAATGTAGACGAAACAAGAAAAGTTATTGATAAACAGATTGCTGGTAGGATGTTCTGGTAGGGGGCTTTAGGAATGCGATTTTGCTTTTCACGAATGTTGTTGCGTGCATTAGGCCAGCTGTACAAGCGAACGCGTTGCTTAAGCAGCGCGAAAGACATGCAATAAAAGAACGAAGTGGTAGTGCCGGAGGCAGCCGCCCTGAGATAGTTTCCATTATGTGTTCGTCATCCTCCTTGCGGTTGTCGCAAGGGCGATCCTACCACTTTGCAATTAACCCGATTATATGTCCCTGAGACTCACTGGGCGAATAAAATGGAAAATATCTCCTGAGATATTGCAAAAAAAGAATGTACCCAAAAGCATCGTTTTTAAGTAATCACACAGGTATTTCCGTGAGGTTTAGATAGACGCTCACTACGCATGCTTAGCCACCTGCGGAGATCAGCAGCTTTGTCATGGTGAGCATAATGAAAGTCTCATTCTGACTCCCAGTTCCATGTTGCGCATGTGAAATTTTTTATAGAAGAGCGGAAATGAATGTCACACATGCTTTGAACTTAATTACAGACTCGGGGTAGTGCTGCCGATCCACCTGCCAGACAACTTTTGCACAGTGATTGCGTGACTACAGCGCTGACGAGACATCCTAGACTGGGACAGCTTGTGTATGGCATCCTCGTAATGCGGTTACCATCCGCAGACACCCTGGTAGCAAATTTAAAGCCACTCGGCATTAGCGGATTCTGGGTATATCATATCGCACTAAATACGAAGCGCGAACCTGAAGGTCTTGATTGTCTTCCCCATAAAAAATGCTATATTATGCCTATGCACAGGCGTACGCCAGTTATCTCACCAATCTTTCTATTTGCAGCCTGAGCTATCATCGGCTAGTTAAAATGGCCGATTTCGCTCGCGATGGTGTCCGCCGCAGCTATGCCTGGTAGTTGCAGTGGAGTTTCAGGAGGTTTGACTATGTCAGCCGTCTTCTGTGCTTTCATCGCCGAAACTGAGAAAGGAGAACGAAGAGGAAGAAGGAACCAGAAAAATGAATGGAATAAAGAGAGTGAGAAAGAAGAATAAGAGAGCACGAAGCAAATTGTAACTTATGCTGGGCCTAGGGGGCGTCCTCAGCGAAAGAATTTTACTAGTGCAAGTTATTTGGAGCGAATTTGCGACCGCGCGCATATGACGTACCCATCCCGTTCATCTACTGCCGCGGCATCGTCGCATTTTCCCTCTACGCTCTAGACTCGCAAGTCATATGTCATATCTACTCAGAGACGCAAGTCACAGAGAAGGGGTGAATCAAGATTATGGTGAGAATAAGTTTCCCTTGGCAAATTTATTAAAAATATAAATGAATAAATAAATAAGTGCTGTAACCGCTCTTCCGTGCCTTCTTTGTCAGCCAATATACACTTGTACACGAGACCTGTTAATTAGTATTCAGTTATGCAGTGACTCATAATCATAAGGAAGACGTGACTTGAGTCACTCATCAATGCTACATCAAGAACAGTGAGGTAATAATGAGATATATCAGGGATCTCTATTTTATTTTTCGAAGGCAGCAGATTCTTAGGTAGCCATACACAGGTCTAAAAAATTGGCTGGATTTTTCTCATTTAGGACAAAATAATGCAGAATATTTTGGAGCAAAAATTTTATAAGGCATGTTTCGGCATTCTGGAAATTTTCATAAAAATGAGCGAGGCATATTCTTTTAAACAGCACCTGAAATTTTTCAGTGATCCTGTTTCTGCAATTTTGGCATTTTGGGGATTTTCTAACGAAATTAACAATTCGTTTAATCACACACTTTTTATTTTAAGTTCCAGAACACCTCTGCGACACTCGACAGAAACATATTCAGCATCACTGCTTTAGCTAAACCGGCAAGAAAAAACCTCCAAAATCGGAGTCAGCTAGAGGCAGTTACTCCAAAATGAAGCTTTGGCGATTTCTCAGAAACGACCTTAGATGAAATGTGCTTAGTGTTTCATGGCCCGAAAGGACAACTGATGTAGAATAGCTCAAAATAATTCGGCGGGTATAGCGCGATAGTTTCAAAATTATAGACCTTCAAACTTGTAATATCTATAACATGCGAACGTGCCCTTTTGCACCTGCAGTAAAATGTAAATTTTTTTCGAGATATTTGGGCTAAATTTCGTCTAAGGAAAGCTTATTCCTTTCTAAGGTAACATTTGCCCACCTGGTACAAAATTTTCGCTGGAAACAAGAAATACTGGAACCCTTCTAGGTCTCTCCTTATCTGTACACACCCAGCAACAAGTGCCCTCATAAAAAACGTTCTTCGACTGTGGCATCGTCACTGCTATGTAAAGCGCAACTGAAGCAAGTCTTCTAGTTTTGTGAACACGACTTATCTGGTTACTTCACAGGGCGTGTTATAACGTTTTAGAACATTATACGCTTCTCAGCGCAGCCCTCTTCGTAGGAGCGCTTCCTGTTGTCACGCAGTTTCTGTCTCAACTGACGTATTCAGACAAGCTAAAATTGCGCTGTGGCATGGTTTATACTGTCTACGGATTCATAAGGGCACATGGCGCAAGCCCAGTGCGGCGGCAGCCAGATAACTGCGGGCGTTGTACGTGTGCGTGTGTCCGTACGCAATAAGCGCCTCAATGATGCAGGAGTAGTCAGGATGGTTAGTGGTCCCTACCTTCTGCATCACTCATTTGTTCAATTTCGTCATCACCAGCCTATCTGCGCCGACTGCAGGGCAAAGGGCTCTGCTGTAGTTTTCCAAGTACGCCGATCTTCTATTAACGACGGCTGCTGTATACCCGCAAAATTCTTGGTGTCCTCTGCCCAGCCGATTTTAGCCACACCCTACCACGCTTATATTTTGTAGAAATCAATTGTTCTTGCTAATCACCAATAATTTTACTACCTTTTAATCACATGGCCGCGTGTTCTATAGTTCTTATAAGCTATCATTAGCAGGTATCTTTTTCTGCTATGTTCTCCGCTCTCTTCCTGTCTTTTAAAATTACGCTTACTGTTTTTGTTTCCATAGCTGACTGCGCCGCCCTGAGTTTATGCTGCACCCTTTTCTGAGCCTGGAGATGTGTGGCCCCTAGGTAAGTACGCGTAAGGGAAAGCCGTTAAACGCTTCACTTTTGAGGGATAGGGTTAAATTGGCAAGCTAACAACACGTGTGAAGCGCTCTCCACTACTTTCTTATACGCCTGGTGGCTTGGGCTTCGTGCCATCGGATATGGATAGGTTCATTTACTGTCACGTAGATGCTTTCGTTCACAACATCCAGCGTTCCGCCACCAACGGCAAACCTCTGTGCTCTTCCGAGAATGATGAAGGACCTTTGAAGCATTGTTTCAAAGCGAAGTTGCTTAGCTAAAGGGGGGGGGGGGGGGGGGGTAAAGTGTCTGTCGCGAGCTGAAAACTCGATATGTGCGATATGCGCCATAGGGGTATTACATCAAAGCCTGAGTGTGCTGTATCGTTAAACTCAAACAATTCTTCGCTGCAGCTAGTTAACATTTCGCCCCACCAGATCAGAATATTTTAGCTGCAGCATACCTTACGGTTCCTTCGAGGCGATTATGCAAACATCGCTAGAACGCTAGCTGGGTTGGAAAGGGTGTCGATCCCAGACCGTCTGCGCGGCAGACAGGGGTTCTATCAAAGATCTACGTCATCGGTTGACACTACCTCGGAAAAGAAGCCCCTATACGTAGTGAATAGAAAGGTGGAACGCTTATAGATGGTTAATATCCATGCGTACTCTGGTAGAGCAAATATATGGGAAAGGAAAGGGCGGCTGAGAAGGTGGGAAACGGGGAGGGCAGAGAGAAGAGCATAGTACAGCCTTTGTAGTATGATATAGCAAGGAGGTGGGAACTGAAAGAGAAGGTGGGGACGTGTGACTTGGGTGAGGAGGAGGGAACTGAAGGGGAGCACGATTAAACTATAGCACACCCATGTATAGGGTGGGAAAGTAAGGAGGTGTGAAAGGGAAGTGAGCGTGAGCAGGAGGGAAAGTAGAAGGGCAAGACAACCCGCGCCGCAGGATAGTATAACAAGAAGGTGGGGAAGGGAGGCGAAGGTGGTGAGAAGTGACGTGAGAATTACGACGAGGAAAAAGAGCAGTGGATAAGCATAACATACCCACCTATAGTATGGTACAGCAGCAAGCTGGGAAACCGAAGCGAGGATGAGGATCGGGAAAGGAGGGCGGGAAGGCCACCAGTTCCTCCGTGACCTATAGCCTTGCTCCGATAGTGCGAGACTCCCATTTTTCTTTTTAACGCGGCCAGACAACGATACGGATCAGAAGTGGAGGTACCTGCTAATATGTGGTCCAAGTATTGTTGTACTTTCAATTACAACTGGAAATCTCCTGCTGTTTCAGGAAATCGCGTCACAGCGATAACCGATTGCGTCCCCTAACTTTTTTCGGCGTTGTTAAGGACAGGCGCCTACACTTTTTTTTCTGTTGGCTGAGCTGAAAAGGAGCCAATAAAGCATTACTGAGCGTGTTTCCCCAAACTTCAAATGATCCAAAGCTAGTTCTGCCTCAAGTGGCGTGGTAGGTGCTCCTTGTGGTGCAACGTGCTTGAAGAAGAGTAGGACTTTTTCAGTCATATTCTAAGCCGAACTTGACCTTCTCTTTCTGCGCGCAGGGCAGTAATGTTTCGCTCACATATCACAGGATCGTTCACAAGCACAACTAGCTAGCACCAATTTTTTGACTATGGTCTAAACGTGTTTCAAGTTCTATTAAGCATTTATTAGTTTTCTATCTGTTAATTTTCCGACACACAGTTCTACTTCGCCTGCACCATTCAGTACTCACGCCTTCCTGTCCATATCCTGAGTTAGCAAGCCACTCTAGTCGAAAATCTGGAGGTACATATTATGCGTTAGCTTTCATTACCTCCTGTTCCCAATTCAGTGCGGTAAATGTGTGCAGGAAATGTGCAGTAAATAGCCCTCGAGATATTGCACCTTCCTGTGTCACACCATTCTTTACTGGAAATGTAGTGGTCTCCTTGTGGAGGGTTATGGTAGCTGTGAAGATATCGTCTTTCATTGCTGTGAAGTCCTCATGTGCACATCGTTACAGTTTTCCACCTTTATACTGGCCAGAAATGCATTAAAAAGCCATCCAGACATAATAAGAGAAAACTAACTAAAAGAACCCGAGTACATGGCGAAGCACTAAAGCAGGATTGTGCTAGGGAAGAAGAAACCGGAAGGACGTGAACTAGCATCAGAGTGCAGTGAAAATGGGGCCTTCATAAAATGGGATACGTGTGTCTCTGATAAACTGAAAACTAGATATCTCTTTCGGTGAAGTGCAGGTTCGCTAGAGATCCCATTGGCGCGACTCATTGTTCGAGCGAAAATTTCAGATCGCAGTCATGTCGCCAAAAGGATATTTGTACGTGAATTGGTCGATGAATTTTGCTTAAAACATTCCCGATAAACGTGCCTGCAACCTTAATCACACTCCGCTTATCGAACCGCACAAGATTCATGCGGCTTTTTTTTTTGTAAATTAGATTTTCCGACATGTGTGATGAGACTCGCGGCTTGTCCTGCAGACTGCGTATACCACCTTACAACAATACGAGTGTTCTCTTCGTGTCCGACTTTCTCATTTCTGTTGTAATTTTTGCGAATAATTGCCTAATCGATTTTTTTACATGTTGTGCTGTATTTATCATTTTCAGGAGCAATACAACATTTGCGGGCGCCTCTTTTTTAACAGTTTAGTCGAGCAGCGAATAACAAAATGCACGATATACTCAGCACAGGGCGAATATAGCTTTCTGCATATTCAATCTCTTCTTTTTACTTCAGTCGGTGATCTATCTCTACCTATGATCATTTTGCTGAAGGGATTAATACAGTTTAGGAGCCGTCCATCGTGCTAAGTTGGAAATGCAAAAACGAAAGTACCTATCACGAACCGTTCTACGTGATACGTTGCGGGTGTAACAACCAAAGTATATTTCAGTGGTTCTTAATGAATACAACAAATAACATATAAGCCTGAGTTCTCGTTCCTATTTTTTGCAAAATATACCTATTTGAAACCATATAGACATTGACGCTGTAATTATCTTCCCTTTTTAATGAAAATGCACATGTGACCAGATTACCGCCCTGTATTTCTTCGAATGGAGCAGAAAGTGCAGCGGATGTAAAACGTGAGACACACTCCACCATTGTTTGTGTCTGAATGGGCCGTACTATTCCGAAAGAGAACATTGTGTCACTGCGTATTTATTCCATAGATTCTACGTGGCTTCATATCTCAAAAAGCATTGTCCCATATTAGGGCTAGCTTCGTGAAAACAGCACCTAGACGGGGTCACCGTTGTTGGCATGTACGTCACAGGAGCACCTGCTGTTTCTGAAATCCAGCTGCGCAGATTAATTGAAGGAAAATAACAGACACTGACGAGTGCAACCTAGGTCCGCATTTAACGCTTTCTACAAAACGCG
Organism: Hyalomma asiaticum; assembly: GCA_013339685.2. Taxonomy (NCBI): domain Eukaryota; kingdom Metazoa; phylum Arthropoda; class Arachnida; order Ixodida; family Ixodidae; genus Hyalomma; species Hyalomma asiaticum. The sequence continues at coordinate 95,700,231 of CM023484.1, read as the reverse complement.
AAACCAGCGCCTCCTACAAGATGTCTCCCTGTTTGTTCTTTCACAGTTATCCTTTCACTAAGCAGAGCTGCAACGCTGTATTTTATTTGAAATAATAGTTATGGCGCTAAAACAACGGGACACAGAGATGACACAACACACACTGGTCTTCTCTGTGTCCCGTTGTTTTAGCGCCATAACTATTATTTCAAGCAATAAACCAACTAGCTCAACAACATATCCTTCTGAGCTGTATTTTAGCGAATGGTCTCTGGCGATGAACAAAAGCTCAAAGCATGTGTTATAGTTACTACGGATCCTCAATCATCCATAGGCCATACAAAATGTTGTGATGTATAAACGCTGGCCTCCACGAGCCTTATTCGTCAGCAGTGACGTTCAAACAAACGCTGCCGCGACATGTACAAACATCGTATGCTGGTCCTTGAGCAAAAGCCCTGACCTATTCGAAACGAAACACCTGGGCAGCCAGTCCTAAGTAAGCCGGACGGTTTGCAGAAAAAAAAAAGCAATACGGCTAGCTTATCTTATTTTTTTCTGATGTGAAAAATGTGTTGCTCCTTTGAACTTGTCCAGTCCATAGATAGACGTCCCTAATACCTGTACGACTAATTAAGGTCTATTTCAGATGAACGGAAATTACTTTTCTTTGTCCGGTACATAACGCTGGCTAATAATTAAGGCGTTTCTATTGCGTCGGTCGATTTGACGTAATAAGTTTCGTGACATTCTGCAACAAAACAGCTCAACTTGCCTGTAATAGCTCCAGGCACATAAGCAATAAGTAATTTTCACATTAAAAGAAGCACGCAGTAGAGCAAAGAAAGCTACGCGAATATTGATGTCGGAGAACATGTAATCTTGTGTTTGCACTACGTGTTCGTAGAGAAAACTTTGAACTGCTTTAAAGTTGTGCTTTTATTTTGTTTTTTTTTTCTGGTAACCTGCCCCGACTGTTGACACAAATGTTTGTCATGGTAGATTTCCGTAAGAAAGTCAATTACCTGACCGGGAACTAAAGACGCCACGCAGCTAATTATATAAAACTGCAAGGCTTCAGAACTGAGAAATCAACTGAAGCTGGGCATATATGAGGAAAGTCCGCCAATGGAATTCATAGCTTATCGCCCTGTTCTGGTTATTACCGATGCGTGAATTGCATCAGCATTTTCATTCGGGCATTTTTAGATTGTTGCTTAACGTCGTCTTAACAATCGTTCAATAACACACCACCGTCTCTTCCGACACAACTACAAGCTATATATACGAAACGTCCTACATGTATTACAGACACCTTTAGAGAGATGACTGCGCAATAGCATGGTTTCAAGGGTTCAATTACAAAGCGTATAAAAGTATGCTAACATGCGGATATACTCAGGGGAAGCTTGCATATATCTGACTAAACTTGAGAATACTCACATAAATGCGATGGTTGTTCGACTGAGTGAATTACTGGTGACCATTTAAACAAATATGTTATACTTCGAAAATATCAATACTTCCTTATCCAAAAGGCTTACTTGTCATTGACGTTTTTCGTCGCCCACATCGGATAAATATTTTTGTCATTTTGTCCTTCTAATAAATCAAATAGGGACCTGTAAAGGGGCGATGAATCAGCCATGCACTAACCTAAATAATGGAGAAATTTTGCTTTAAAGCTGGCCAAATAGCCAAATATAAAAAGCAAAAAAGCCCAGGCAATCTCGATTACATTAGGTGATCCGTCTTCTACTGTACTGACGCCCAGATCGAACCTGTACGTCTGCGAGGAAACTTTCTACTTACTCAAACCACTATGAAGGCTAACCCTGCCGTTTGCCCATCTTCATGTGTTATGAAGAGAGTTTAACCATCAAAATTATTTAACAGACCACGATGAAACAAACGAACACAAGACAAGCGATAGCATTCAATAAATGTAATAATTCATACATCGAAGCACAGACGCATATTGCACGCTAGAAACTCTATTAACACCGCAGCTTCCATGCGCATAGAATAACATGTTCCTACCTTTCCTATATTTTCGTTAGCAAAGTGTCTCGAGAACCAAGAATCCCACAAGGGAACGAACAAATATGACGGTGGCATTGTATAGGGTAGGGTGAAATGGTAGTTCTTTTTGTGTAAAATAGATGGATAGAGTATTAGGGATTCAGTGCACAGCGCCCTTATATTCGCTGATTCAGTAATAACTCGTGTCACCTTATCTATGTGGTAAAATACTACTATGGTGCGTTACAAAACAAGCTTGCTAGCACGCATTCTGCAGTACAGTTCCATACACGTACCCCCATCGCATCTTTCGTCAACGTTTTCCCATCTCACCATTAAAGAAAGTCCGTTCTTCAGTGGCTACGTGTAGGAGCAGACACGTAATGACGAGCATTTCTGCCCTAGCAGACACTTTTCAGTTTGCACGTGGCTGAAAAATCACTTTGGTACCAACCCTCACACAACCGCACCTTTTCCGTCCCTTCCGCATACTTCGTAAGCTTCGTGGTCCATTATGATGCTTTATTTTACCCAGTCGGTTTGCAGCAACGGGGATAGTTCACGAATTGGAGTGCTTCGTTTGAGGGGCATGATGTTATAACGCAAAAAGCTGCCTCTGTTGTGAAAAATACTGAACGCCTAACTTTTCTTCCCCTATTATTGGGGCGATCAAGAGGTGTGGGAAGTGAGCTTTTTCTTCATAGGAGACAGAACTCTTTTTCACCAGTCACCGCCCGCCATGGAATCCAACAATGGGAGGCAGCAGGAACGTAAAGGCCTTGCAGGCGCCAGATCTATTTTGTAACTATAAACAACTATGGTATACTGAAGGTAAGATAGCCACACAAGATGAACCCTTACTGCACGGGAAACAGGCAGTAATAGTAGGAAAATACGGCAACATAATGCAAGAAACACATAAAGAACGCGTGCAGAGACAGTGACGTGGCCAGCAAATCCCCTGTAGGTAGGCCTCCCCAAGGGTGCCGTCTCCGTTAGGCATGAGGCTGGAGAGCTTTCTGCTTCGTCTGGCAGACTTAGAGGCTCAAAACACCCGGCATCGTTTAATCTTCCTTTTCAATGTCCCAAATATGTCTCAGCCAGGCGTGGCTGCGTGTAGGACGATTATGAATCTCTGCCCGCCTCCCTCCAGTCGCTCACAAAAGGGGAGGGGGTTGCGAGAAAGGGCCCTTGTGGGGCACTTAATCAAACCCGAACAAGGGCAGTCGTCCTTGTCACATTTTTGGCGCAACCGTTCAAACATTCGTCTAAACGTGTGCCTTCAAGCGCCGTACAGAAATAAAGTAGAGCGAATACGCTAACAATATGTGTACAGAAAACAATGTATAGCTGTAAAGCACGGGACGATTCTGCAGAAGGGGAGGGGAGAGCCTCAGCCATGAAACTGTGTGATGGTGCTATATGATTTTGCGAAGCGTCCCAAGTGGTCTTTTGCCCCGCCATGGTGATCTAGTGGCTGTCGTACTCGGCTACTGATCCGAGAGTCGCGGGATCAAATCGCGACCGTGGCGGCTGCGTTGAGATGGGGGAGACACCTTGAGGCCCGCGTACAGTGCAATGTCAGCGTGCGTTAAAGAACCCCAGATGGTCAAAATTCCGGGAGCCTTGCGCTACGGCGGCGCTATACCATTTCGCTAACTGAACCGTAAGGAGTACACGACATGGGCGTACACTATTGGTACAACACTTTGGTTCGTCATCAAGAGACTAAAATTTAGGCAAGAGGATTTGTGGGAGAGGAGTGGCTACATATGAACACGTCGTTTTCGTTACCGCGCAATTAATGCACAGAGTGGAGGTGCAAAATTGTTACCTCCATCGTACGGTACGTTTTGGTTGACACGAGCTGTGCATTGATAGTTGCGTTAAGGAACGCAACTGAATCCTTTCCACAGTAATTATCCTGATCGCTTTATACTCGTGCGTTACGTAGCGCACTTGCATGAAACAGTATATTGACAGTTTTCAAAGGGAAATAAAAGTAGCCCGCAGGCAAACCTCTCACCACTGTGCTTTAACAACGCAGTGCGCTTTTCTAAGTTTTTCATGTTTCCAAGAATAGGGGAGGTAAATTTTTCCGGAGATTGCTGTTGCACAAAGCTCTGCCACCACGTTCATGCCTGTTGAAATACCAGCATATGGCAGACACCCCACGCTATAGTCTGTGCAGTTTAGAAACATTTGAAAAACGGCGTTTTCAAAGAGTCTCAATCTCCATGAGAAATTTTCGGGAGAACATTATACATAAAAAGTACTTACTCTGAACATCTGTGTTTCACATGCTGTAATTGTACTTTACTATGAAAATTTTTTGCTCACTTGTACACTCTACCTATGAAGTTTCAAGTAGTGCCTCTCTCAGCGAATGCTATAAGAGAAACCCGGGACAACCAGGCACTATGTAGACAACCGGCGAAGAGCCCTTCTGCCTGAAGGATCCAGCGCAGATCAGGTGGTCATATAGTGTTGCTTCCTTTACATCCATTTATATATTTGTATTTTATTTCATCTGGGTATCCAGGTAATCGTCCCCAGATTTCCTGCTCGCTTCAATAAAGAGCATCCTGTGCTGCGAATCCGGGACGCAGCCTTGGTTTGGTTGTGTTAATTTCAGGGACCAAGACCAAACGTGATTCCCTGAAACGTCACTCCAGTGCTTGGAGTTGAAACTGTAGAGGGTGACGATGCAGAATCCGTCGTAGTTTCTCTGCCAAATGAGAAACTAACACCACTGCGGTCTGTAGTCGATCCAGGAATCACAGACGTCGGGTACTGTATCCGCTCGAATAACTGACGAAGCTGCAGTAAGAATAGGACAATCAGGAAGGTGAGTTTAATAGAGCCTATTACCATGTCAAAGAAAAAAAGCCATTCTACAGACCTGGCTTGGCTTTACTCAATGCCTACATTATAAATACGAAGTGAGTGCTGCAATACTTTTAACACGAGAAAGCGAAACTTTCAATTCTGCTTGTTAGTCGTTCCGCGGTAGATCGACCGGGTGTGTAACAAAGCCTTTGTTTTTGTATCGTTCTTTTACTTAATCTGAAGATTCAAATTTTATTATCGGGAAGCATTTGTCGCGCAATAAAAATATTTGTCGGTGACGGCGAGGGCATAACCGTGGTACTTGGAAATGAGTTCTGCAGAAACCCTCAAGGTGTAGTAACGTTTATGAAAGGGAAAATTTGCATCAACCTGTTTGCAGCACAAGGCCACAAGGAAATCCAGAGGGATTTCACAGAAATGAAAAATTCGAAAAATTTGTGCTCGTCCGTCCTGGTCCTGGTCCGGACTAGGACCAATTTTTCGGCAACTACGAGGCATTCATTTCTGTGAAGCCCGTGGTACCTGAGCCAGTATTTTCAGAACTTCCCGGCCGAATTAAAATGAGGCCTGCAGCATATGGTTATCCTAGAAAACGGTGCGAATACGTCGTGGACGTTTCTATAAGCATGTGTACCACATCTTTTATTTCACTGTGCAAACGAGGGAATCTACAATGCGGTTTCAAAGACAAATTAAAGATCCTGCCCATCTTTCAAGTAACCATGCGGGATGGAGAACCGACCGCATCGTTTATTCTTGTTTTATCATTTTATGAACAGATGCATTATTCTCTCTGTTTCTTCAACTGTAAACGAACAAATAACGCATTACTGAGGATGTTGCAGTGATCATGAAAGCACCAATAATATTTTTGCCTCAAGCGACGTAGCTGCTACTCCTCTTGGCGTCATTTGCTGAAAGAACGGGCAGTATCAGCCTGCATTTGAAAAAAGATAATTGCTAATGCCTTGGAGCGTGCAGTGCATTGATATATCGCCGTCATGACTGCAGGAGCCTCCAGGATTGCCTGGAACCGTTTTTTTCTTTCTATTCATGAAGTGTTTCACGGACCTTGTAAAGCTAACCAAAAATTTCATATCGAAAACCTTTGTTTGCTGGTTCTCTATGCTTTTCACATTTTCACGTGGCACAGAATAGGAAAAATGTTAAAAAATGCAAAACACGGCCTTAATGACGTTTTTTTTTTAATTTTCGAAGGACCATAACACATTCTCCCCTTCACATAGACACATTCCAGAAGTAGCAAATATAAAATTGCTTGACAAATGCCGTAGAATCCAGTTTCTCTAGCGTCCAGATAGCAACACGAGTCAAGTGCCAAGAATTTTTCAAGCTGTGCAACGGGGGTTGTCTAGTGCATGCGCAAGAACTATTTTTGTGATTTTGATTACAGCTGATCATTAGGCGTAGCAAAGTCTTAACTTTTCTACAGGTGCTCTGGTAAGTCAGATGCCACTGAACACTGTGAGAATACAAAGGCAATAATGTTGGCTGTGCTTACAAACACTGGTGAAAACCACCACGGCGGAGGTCTCCTTCCAAAACCGCGTGGTCCACCTCTCCTGCGGCCACCACCACCATGATAAGGGTGTGCTAGAAGTAAAAAAGCGAGAATTCGGTAACTTTTATAACTTATTAAGCATCCCTAAATTTAAACAACGCAGTTCACACCGCTTACTCTATACTCTAAGAACTTCACAAAGTAAAAGATCGGCATGCTGTAAACACAGCCGGAGTTCAGTCAGTTCGCGTGTCGATTAGAAGTCCTCTAGCCTTGATAATTTTTCTTTCTTTTAGCAAAGTACGTAATTTAACGGCTTCCTTACATTTCATGATAAAATCTAGAAGCAGCTTCAACTTTCTCACACATTTCGCTGCCAGACACCGCCGCCTGTGCTTTTGAATTGTATCGACAACTTGTGCGTCTATAAATATGCATCTCCGTACGCAGTGGTTTTTTTATTATTTTAGGTGTGTTCCAAATTCAGAACTTAAGGTGCTGTATGCCTGTTCCCAAACAATGGTATGTGTGCCGTTGTTTGGCCGCTTTCGTTTTCTGATTAAAACGGTGCCATTACTTAGTTCAGGGAGTTTCTTATATATCAGAAATTTCTTAAATGCTACTTCGAAGAAGGCTTCCCCGCATGGTTGAACTGTATGGCAAGCATCTTGCGGCCGATATACCCGACAGGACCCAGCTGCAACCGAAACTCCTTTCGAGAAGTTTGCGTGACAACAGGAATCCCTTGTTCTTTGTGTGTTTTGAAACCAAATGAAACATAGATGACAATAATTTCCGTCATCATCCTCGCGCGTGTTTTGATGTTGCCCTTTCTGCGTTTTGCCTAGTCGACCTGTTTGTTAGGACTCACTATGTGATTTGTAAGCTTTATTGTTCTTGCACTATATTCTCCTTGCAGCGTTTGTGAACAAATAAGCAGAATGTCTCCCAGGGGGTGTCGACTGTCATTACCAGGTGAAATCGAAGCACACAATGTAAACGATTTGAAGAATCAAGTATTGCAAGGCCAAGAACTAAGAAGATGTGCATGCGTGGTGAATAATGATAAAATAAATTATTGCAAAATTATTTGACAGAGCGTGAATCATAGGTCTCTATAAAGACGTTGCCTGAACTTGCACTGCCCAGCTTCTAGACTGGGCCAACATAGTTTCACACAGCTTCTAGACCAAGCCAACATAGTCATATTTCGCTTAAAAGTCAGACATACAACTACATGCAATACGCAGATTTCTTGCTGTCAGTTGCTCACTCATGTTACATTGCATGCTTAACACAAGAAATTCAACATGAAACGTCCATGGATTAAATATTATAGCATCACGACTGTCAATATCTATTTGTTTTAAACGGCTATTGCTGTTTCTAGAATATCGCAAGAGAATTGGAGCTTTGCACAGACGTTAAAAATATTTGGGTCATCTACCACGAGAACTGAACCTGTCTCCTTGCAGAAGCGAGATCAAAAATGCAGAACATTGTTAAGCCAACTCGAACAGAGAGCGACTAAACCTGTGATCAGCTGTCGCACGCCAACGCTTAGCGTGACATAATGTCGCTTCCAACCAGCCATCTCGACACAACGCGACTACGAAATAATTTCTTTAGGCGCTCTATAAGAGCCCCATTGATCAGTTGTACCGACTGGTACGACGCCGTCGAAACCCGTGGCGCACTCGAAATGACCACCCGGTTAGCTTAGCGTGCTTTTTTCTGGAAAAAGTGGTCCGCTTCGGCCGTGCCTGCGACACGAAGATGCATGATAGAAGGCCTACGATTTCGCCCCGCGACCTCAGACGGCTTCAGCTGGCCCGCCCTTCGTCACTGATCATTTATATTCAACTCGTCCTTCACAATGCAGCGACTCGGTCACCCTGCCCGAGAGAGAAGACGAGCTTCGGTTGTGCACGCGATGGGCGCTTTTTCTGTGCTCGTCATTTCAAAGCTTAAACACAATATATGTGACTTAAATTTGTTTTCATGCAGGCACTTGAATTTTTGTTTCTAAATCTCCGTTGGTCGCTATGTTTGCTTTGCTGAAAATACCCTGTAGTTTTAACGACAATTGATCCTATTTCGTTAAAAGCTATCCTAGTCGGTCCACGACCAAGAAGACAACATCTGTAGTTTAGAACAACTTGTAGTTGGGCGAGTTGGAAAGGAACGGAAAGCAACTGCGCGGGTAAAAAAAAACGACCACATACCCAGACACAAACACGAGAAAGTTTTGGTGTAATTATATGTGGTCTACGTGAAATGAAATTCAGTCGCAAGTCTGCGCTCGTGTTCGTGTCTGGTTATGTGGTCGTTTTTTTTCAGTGCACTTTCTTTCCCTTTGTGAAGAAGACGTCGTATCGTGCCACCATTACTCAGCTATATTTTTCTCATTCTCTAGAGCTTTGGTTTTCTGATTAAAACGGTGCCATTACTTAAGTTCAGGGAGTTCCTTATATATCCGAAATTTCTTAAATGCTACTTCGAAGAAGGCTTCCCCGCATGGTTGAACTGTATGGCAAGCATTTTGCAGAATTCCTAACATGCACGAAAACTGAGGGAATAGAATAAAAAAAATCTAAACGGTGAGACATCGTGCACGCTTGAGAATGGATACTTTTCCGCGGCGCTTAAAGCAGTTAGCAGCCCGACTGCGCCTGGCAGACCTCGAAATAAGCTGCAACGGAGTTAGATGCGGCTTATTTCGGCCTATTGAAATCTGTTACATGCAATAATCTAATGAAAGGCGTGAGAGAAAAGGCGCGACTTCGTCGCATGCGTCCATGTTCTGGCAGCATTTGCCACGATACGAAGCTGTTCGCTGATAAGGAATCGTCAAAACAATACCTTTTACACAAAGTTTTGTTCCCTTGCGGAGAGGAGGCGACCGTGCTATACGCGACGTTCTCGGAAGCGGTTAAACATGAAAAACATATGTACGAATGGCACAACGTCAACACGTCTGTCTAACTAGCGTCATGAATAGTCGCTATGCGCAATAGGACGAATATGTTCGGCATAAAAACACTGCACTTAAAATGCTCCAGTTTGGCTATAGTCATCGTATGTAATATTAATATAATCATTCATGCCGACCAACTATACCCTTGAGTGGTCGCTAAAGGGTAACATAATACCGGGCTCCGCCAGGACATATGGAATCCATACAATAGGGCAGTAATGCGCACACTGGCAGAGCTTCATGTAGGAATTATTCACGAAAGAATAGCGTTGTGCTGCACAAAATACTAGAAAACATCCATAGGGAAAGGGTGACCGGAGTGAGATCAGCGAATACACATACATAGTAAGCATACAGAAGTTCATTTGCATCAGTTTGTTCATAGATATAAGGCGTGACCTTTCACGATGAAGGAATAAGCATTCCCACTTACCCAAAACTGCGGCAACGATGCACACCACCAGCCACAGGCAAATGATTTTCATAACTGCGCAGAGTAGCACAGTACACAGCTTCGTTACACATCACATCTCATACGAGAGACACTTATACTACTTAGTACAAGCGTTCACAAAGTACTACAAGCCCAAAATTTCGACTGCTCAGGGAACGGAATGCTACGTAAGTACAATGTGCACTCATCGCTAAACTCCTATTAACCGATACCAACGTTCATTAAGGATAACACTGGTGTACTGATTGCAAATATTTGGTCTAAAAATCTAAGCCAGTTCCGCCGTATTGAAAGATGTACGCAGTGCGGAGCTGTGTTTCACCTGCGTTTCCCTAGTGTTCAGCTTGCGTTTATCTCCGGCCTTTTCGAATTCTTATCGCCTAATTTGATGTCATTGGGGAATTATTCGCCCTTAATGTGTACCTCTTCTTTTGTTACCCGAGTCCAGTTTATTTTAATCATACTGAACGTCGATCCATTTAGTTTATTCTGACCCATTCAGGCACGTAGGCAAGGGGGGGCCCAGGGGGGCCCGGCCCCCCCCCCGAAATTCGTCCGGTCAGCCATAGCGCAGGGGTGTAGAGGCAGTACAAGAAGCGCCGTGCGCATCTAAGCAAATGAAACCCAAACGATAGTCAGGGAACTCGCCAAGAACAGCTACCCAAGAACCTTTATTCCGAAAGACTTCAATTCCAAAAACACGGCAACGCTTGCTGAGAGATTCAGTGTCCGGCTCCTGAATGAACACCACAACAGAAGCACCACACCCTCCCATATGTCCGAGGCGTTAGCGAAACCATCACCCGTATTCTTAGAAAAGAAGGCATCTGAGTGACTCGCAAGCCTACGAACACATGTTCTCTACATATTGGCAAAGACCGTCAGGAGGCAGAGGGCCGAATGCACTGTATGCAAATATGCGATGCGAGCTATATCGGCGAAACGAAAAACGTGAAAGAAACATTTCGACAGCAGAGGAATTACCCCTGCAATTTTGCAAGATATCGCAACCCGATAGCCGAACATTCCTAAGATAGCGACAACCGTATCAATCCCCCTGACACAACGGTCATACCAACTGAAACCAATTGTCGGAAACAGTTACTGCTTTGTGATTGCTTAAAGAGACAGAAAACTGTGCAACGCAGGACAATTTCATAAATGTAAGACAAGCTTGTTGGAAATTACCAGAGAGAACAAAATGTTGCCATGCAGCTTCGAAACCAAAAAAAAAAAAAGCGATGTCATCCGTACGTACTTCGTGCGGCTTTTCTTCGTCGCATCAGTTATGTTTAGGAAGGTGGTTGGTTGGTTGTGTCGGGTTTTCTGGAGCAAAAGGCGACCATGGCTATACTGCGCCAAACGATGATTCTCATATACGGTCAGGGCGCTCGGTAGTTGGATTTCTTCAAGGAACAGCGCAAAGAATTATAGGACATACAGAAAAGGGTAGCGTTGACTCCACTGGTGGATTCCCTGAGGAAATGTCCTTCTTAACGGGAGGAGCAGTGTCTTTGTTGCTGCAGAGCTAGCAGGTGGCATATTGCAGGCGTCATTTGTACAGTCGAGTAGTGGCGGCAACTTAGGGAGCATTCAGGTGCTTTGTTTGTCTGATAGCTGCGCGGCGTGGGAATACGCACGCGTACGGCTTTGCATTGCCGCAGACGCAGAGTTTTTCCTCGACCGGACGGCGCAAGCTAACCGAAACCTTGATAAAGACGACTTTTCTATAAAAATTGACGGCTTTGACGACCCATTGACCTGTTCAACCTTCCTGGCACCTGTACGAACCCCACCACCCTTTTACGCTGCCTGTGTCGTGGGGCAGGCGCCCTCGTGTCGAAAGGAGTACACAGGGTAAACAAACAGGGTAAACAGGGTGCTTGTAGTTCGGCGGAAGGGTGCTATAGGCGAGCCACGTTCATTCCATAGATAGATGATTTGAAAACTTCCCTCAAACGGCGCTTTGCAAACCATCGGAACACACTGCGAAGTTTGCTATTTGTGAAGCACGCCTGCAAGCGCAAAATTAAATTTGTGCAGCCGGCCTTCGATTTTTACCTCAGAGGTATGACACAGGGCATATCCTTATGCTGAAAGGTGGATGGGAAATCTGGAAAACTAACAGTGAATTCCACTGGCGGATCTGGAGTGGTGTGCCGAATCCACGACGGAGCAACAAAATTCGTCGCGGAGCGATCCGATCCCCATCGGCCAGCGAAAAATAAACTCGCTCCGGCAGGAACTACAGCGGAAGTTGTCGCATGCATCCGGTTGTCCTTGTTGCCAGCCTTGCGTTGGACTACGTTACACCTCGCATAAAAGTATCCATACCTCTTTCTCCGACTACGCGTGTACTAGGTCTTCGACCTAACCGAGCATTTTGGGGCGTTTGCACGGGGACTCTGGAAGCAGCTCCTTAAATAACGTTTCGTGCAGCACCTACGACTCTTTTCGCTTCTGCTGCTGTTGCTGCTTTCCAACGTAGAACTCTTGCTGTTTCTCAGCGCGAGGAGCAGTCAGGGTCAAACGACGCCATTCCAAAATATGTAAACAAACGCCCATGGTTATCAGACAGCGCCTAAAGAAAGAAATAAAACACTGAAAAAAATCGCCGCGCTCGGCTGATCCGGAAATGACGACACCATATAGCTGGAGTTCCGGCAGAATCCGGCTCTACGAGACGGATCAACGCGGAGCGCTCCGTCGCGGAGCAAGTTGCTCCAAATCTCCCAGCGGAACATGCGAACTTGCTCGGGATCCGCCAGTGGAATTCAAATTCTCGGCCGCGGAGCAAAGAAACATGCTCCAGATCCGCCAGTGGAATTCACTATACATGGCAAGCCATGCAAGAGGAAGAACTTCCCCGCTTTGTTCCTGCTCGGCTGCTCTACCCTGGACGCTCAGCGCTCCTTGGTGGCGCGCGCCCGAGCGGCGATCATCTCCAGTGGACTTCCGGAATAGGGAGACCACCCAAGTGCATCTTTAGTGCAACTCTCTGTATTTTCATGAATAAACGTTTTTCCACCACCACCACCGACGGACGCTTTACCTGAATGCGACAAAGCCCTCTTCGCAAACTTTCACACACTCCTCAAGACATTGGCAACTCTCCCAGTGAGTACACCTGCTGCAGAACGCAGCTTCTCGACACTGAAAAGAGTACAAACATATTTGAGGAACCGAAAAGCTGAAGAGAGGCTTAATGGCCTGCTTCTTAAGTCCATTAATTCACCGGATGCAAGTCAGTGTCGACGAAGTTATCACTGGAGAAACCGCGACGCATGAAAATTGCAGCATGAACCACTCTCTTCAGCCAAGCTGCTTGCTAGTGTTCTTTCTTCTTTTGCATTGACTTTTTACTAATTTTAAAACCTCTCGCACTGCCATTCTTTAATATCGCTTCCTAAAACGAATGTTGGCGTTCTGCTTGTTTTGTGTCGTGAAAGCATCCGTGTTTTAAATCTTTTTAGTTGAATAACACTGTTTCCCCGAATATTTCTGTTTTTCATTTAAAAACTAGTGTCATAAAGTGGCTCACATTCTTCCTGCACGCCTGCTGTTGAGACAGGGTGTGAGGAGTTGGGTAAGGAAAGCGTCCGACAATTATTTTTTTATTGGCCGCACGTGCGTAAGTGGGCGCCTGATTCCTTTGCATTCCTTTTCTTTCTCTTTCTGTCACTCCTCTTTCCGTCACTGACTCTGTATGGCCCTTCTTTGTCGAGATCACTTGGCTGGAATGTATCCTTTCTGGCGCACACGCACTAGCTTTACAGCAGTGTCAAGAACGTGCTTTCCATCTCGGATTAACTAGCCTCTTTTTGTGCTGCATTCCACTCTGTTCTCATTCTCGTCGAATGATTAAGCGCCTTCTATATTCACCCGCAAGCGTTTTTTAGAACTGCATAATAGTCACCCTGATGTGATTGATGCTTTTGACTCCCCCTCTCCCTTATGCAATACCATGAAAAGGGCCTTTAAGGGTCACTAAATGATGATGATGATGCTTTTTGCGAAAATTAGGCCTTGGGCCCCCTCCGAAAAAAAATCCTGGCTACGTGCCTGGACCCATTACTGATACAGGAATTCATCGGGGTATGTAAACATGTGTTTCTGTGCCGGAGTGCTCGCCTGCGTTTCCCTTGTGTTTCTCTTCCGTTGATCGTGGGGCCTCGAAATTATTTTCGTTTAGGCGAACTGCGTGCCTTCTTGGTCGGCGAGTTTTGATCGCGCATCGTCACTTTGCCTATAACATTTCAGTAATTCATCAACATAACCTTACGAGTAAAAACATACAATAACAAGCAACTAGAACTTTCTGCCAAGTGGGGCCATGACAATTACGTGGCTAGGCGTTTGAAGTGCATTGCAAGCGATAAAGAAGGCGCCATGAGAATGGGGCCAGGCATAGCTATCACGTTCTACTCCTAAGGCGAAGCTTAAAGTTCAGACAGCTTTTTCTTTTGTTTCATTTGATGTTTAGAGCGAATTAATACCCTCAATGTGTATGTTTTATTTAATTGTGCTAATGTGGTTTGTTTTACCCATTCTTAATCTCGATTCGTGTTGACCGGCTTTTGGCAGTTATTAGCTTGTTTTCGCCGTGTAGTCAGCTGCTGTTTTCTTAACGTGAGCACAACAGTGCGCGCCGTCCTCCAGGGCTCTAAAGTGCTCCGCGCTTAGAATCCAGCAGTTAGCGCTGCAGTTTACTTAACGGGTTACCTCTGCTCTAGCTTTCCGGAGGGATCCCGCGACACACTCAATCTGAGCTCACGAATCAAAACCAGACTCTCAGAAGAGTAACATCTTATTTTGGCAATCACTGCATGTGCCTAGCAATGTCATGTGCGCATACCTACTCCTATTTTTTGAAGACAGATTTCGCCTGCATGCTCCTTCCAAATAGGGTGGACCCTCCAAAAGTATTACGAAAATTGAAAAAGAAAACATGTCCACGGTACATGTGTTGAAGATGTAGACATAATGAATGACTGGCACTATTGCCAAATACGAGTTAGCTTAGCACGAAAGCATGAAAACAGGCAGACAATAATTTCCGCCTCGCTTTTACTGTATTTGCTCAATGTAGTTCAGTTCTAAATCTTTTTGTTTATTCTATTCTAGAAGTGTATCCCCTTCTTGTGAATGGTATAAATATTTTTCTTGATCTTGGCTTCCGTAGAACGAGGCCTCGCAAGGGATAATCAGAAAAGTATTCGGGAATAGCGATATCGAAATTGGCGTCCTGGAAGCCCGAAATACAGATAGTGAGATATATTTGCCTCTCACACATGGGATATTTCCGTGATGCTGTTGCATGAAGGAACCCTTCTACAATACAGATACAGGAATACAGGTACAAGAATACAGGCATCAGAATGCTTGATGCTTTCGGCGATACTGTTATAACCGCCCACTAAGGGGGCGGTTATAAGCGCGACACGCTAGGTAGCCATTTTCTAGCCACTTTGCCGACGCGCCGCTTGTGTAGCTGCTTTTCGACATGAGGCTGTCTTAGAACCGAACCCGTGCGAAGTGTTGTGAAACCCCCAGAAAGAAACAGCTGGCTGCCTTAACTACTTTAGGAAGGCTGCCGTGGCGATGAGTGGCCGCGAATTTAGTCAGCAAAAGCCGACAATACAGCCTCCACGGTTCAGCCGTCAGCGGTATCGGGCCAGGGCAGGGCAGAGATACTTAGAAAAGCATTCTGGAAGGTAGATATCGAAATAAATAACCCGGAAGCCTAAAATACACGTACTAAGCTACATTTATCTTTGACCTAACGTGATACCTCGGAGTTGCTTTTGCCAAAAAATAAAAGAACCCGCAATGCAGATACAGGAAAGCAGATAGAATACCGATACTGGAATGCTTATTTTTATTTCGGGGTGGGGATGAAAACGATTTATTATATACGGGATCATATTGTGAGCAATATCGCAACGAACTCAAACGTATGCAGTCGTGCGTATAATGCCAGTCACTCAATTGAACATTGAATTCACCAGTGAAAAATGAAAAAAGCCCCGCCATGGTGGTCTAGTGGTTATGGTACTCCGCTGCTGATCCGAAGGTCGTGGGATAGAATACCGGCCGCGGCGGCTGCATTTTGATGGAGGCGAAATGTTGAGGCCTGTACGCTGTGCGATGTCAGTGCACGTTAAAGAACCCTAGGTGGTCGAAATTTCCGGAGTCCTTCACTACGCTGTCTCTCATAATCATAGCTGGTTTTGGGACGTTAAACCCCAGAAATCATTCAATCAATCAAAAATGAGAAAAGCTGTACAGTTTTATTACACATAAACTTTGTTTTGCTGAAAAAGTGTTTGCGTGTCTTGCGCTTAAGAAATGGCAGCTTATCAAGTAGACTCTCCTCGAGACAAAATTTTGTCGGGCTCAAAGGGAATTTTCAACGGGGAAAGTCTACCGCGGCAGACGAGCACGAGTTTGTGTTACAATGAAAGCATACCGCTTTCATGATTGGGAAGTCCTGCAACCTGGCCCGGGTCATCTAGGTACCGAAACACTTCAAATCACACGAGCCTGTGCTAACCATCAGAACTCGAAATATCTCCATCGTAAAACTTAGCAGTATCGATGACGCGCCTGTATACGGCTTAGCATAAAAGATGTCCGCTTTCTTCCCTCAGATACTTCAACTCGTTTCTAACAATAGAAGGAGCGAGAAACTCACCGCTCATTTAGAGGAGATGGGCTCGAGTTCTATAATGAAGCACGCTATGAAGCGCCGCTATCTGTATTCTTGCGGGAGTTCTACGCAGCAGTTAAAAGGCTCAGTAGCTGTGCTTTCCTTTTATAGTAAACCCAACCCTGAGCCTCCACGTTAAAACCACTTACGACATGAGCACATTGTACTTGTACACATTTTTAACATCATTGAGCTGACAAAACGTGACGCTGAGCAAAAAAGATGTTTTTCGTTGTCTGGGCCTACTCCTCCATTGAAACGCCAGCATTTCAAACTGTCAGAAAGCTTGCTTGTTCATACTTCCTGTCAAAGTGGCACACGTGTCCATTTTGTTGTAGTTTTGTGTCTATTAAGGGTCTAGTAAGGGTCACCAAAATATTCAAAATGAAGCTCTTTGTTGCTCCGGTTGACAAAGTCCTCTTGATGTGTAGGTGGAACAAAGGTAGAACAAAGAGGTCATGCGAGTTATTCCACAGTAGCGCAAGAAAAGATATGTATGGGTAATCAGGGGATGTGTAATTTCTGTAATTCATGGTGAAGGTCGCCTGTATTGTATTTATCAACGTTTGGTTTATCAGGCTTATTATAATGCTTGCGCAGTTTTCCCCGCCAACAGAGCAATAAGTGTTTCTCCATAATGCTTCGCACAGTAATCACAGTAAAAGGCGCGTTGCCCATACTACGACATGCTCATCATTAGTAGTTATCGTCGTTATAGCAATCACCATTATGTGTGCCTATAAACGTCTCTGCAATACCTACGCATTTGTCATAGTCGTTCGGTTATAATACACCCCTAGGTTGAATGGTAGCGCTCAGCTACTATGCAACCGAGGTGTGTCTTTCCAGGTTGCTCGCGCCACCACTAGTATAATATAAATCTTAAGTCCCACACCTCACAAATCACTTAGCTAATTGGTGTGAAGTGTTATCGAGAACAAAACAAATTATCCTCTAGCCACATGCAGTAATCTGAGGCAAAATATGAAATCCTCCATTTGCCTTCTCTACAAATTATCGAACCTGTACTACTCTGCGTCCCTTACGAAGGGTTATAACAGCCCAGGTGTCCAGTACTGAGCCTGCGCCGTCTTTCCGGTATCCGTCTTTTCGCCCGTGTGCGGACCCTCTCTTGCTTGGCATTTCCTGCCTACTTCCACGCTGGTTCCACCCTTGCCCTGGGCCCATGGCTGCATGATATACACTACACGATGACAAACGTGCGATAAAGTGTAGGACAAGCTTAGCTCGAAGTTGCGAATTCGATCCCTGCAGCCGCAGCGGCATCTCATATATATACGGGTGTACGTCGGCGCAAAAGGAGTTCCCATGCCGGTGCGGAAAATTTGCAGGTAGTTGGTCGGGTCGAATTCAAAAGAAATGAAGTTTAAGGACTAATATCAGTAATTCTCTGAGAAAAGCCACGTGTGCTCCCTTGCTATCCTGTATTGCTTTGGCGAGGGCCTCGATTCCTTCCATGATAGGTATACTCGTGTATAAGGAGCCGACATCTAATGTTACCAGAATTGCCTGATCCGAGAGTGTTTGCATTTTCCTAATGGGCTCTCTCATCTCCGGAAAGCTGGGTGTATCCTGAATAAAAGGCAGAAGGGTGGACGGTATAACAAATAAGTGGTGGTTTAGAAACTTTGACAATGGCTCCCTCGGTGTATTGTTGGATACATTAGATATGCCCGGTATTTCAGCGGTGAGTAGTTCACCTGTAATAAGCTTATGGATATTAGGAAGGAGAAAGAAACGACCTGCTAGTATATTTTTAGGTATTAAGAAGATGTATCCTGATTGTGTGAATAATTCTCTCGCCAGAAGGTCCTTTATCGTATGTTGTGTGTTGTTGTATTCGACATTTAGGTCGGCAACCAGATGCGGGCGCACCTTGCTTATGACAGGTTTGTGCAGAGCTTTGGCGCGCGCAATTCAGTGTCTCCAGAGCAATGCGAGGTTTTCGAGAACTTTCCTTTGTGTACAACTGTCGAGAATCCCTGTGCAGTGTCGAGGTATCACTTGAGTCTAGATGTAACGAGTTCACATGTCCACAGTTCCTAATCCATCTCCCGCCCCTCGATTCTCCAGATTGCCGCTTATACACACCACGACTTCGTGAAGACAGGTTTCACTTTCCCGCTGTACCATTTCCCATGACAGAGCATCAAGCGCATCACTTGTGGTCTATCTCTGCATTGTAAGACTTTCCAACCTCTTCGGCTTCCCCAGTGCAGGGTACCCTATGAGGCTCAGGCAAAGTTTGCGAACGCGGCCGGTGTTGTGCGCTTTTCGCTGCATGTCATTGGCCGTGGTCCTGCTTGCCTGATATGCAGCGGGGCGCGGCCATTATTCTTTTTCCATAAAGCAGTATTATTCATTTGAACACGAAAAGTATTTCGTTTTCTAGAACACGGTCTAAAAAAAGAAGACAACAAAACATGCTCGTCGAATTCCTGCTGTTCACCGCTTACCCGTTGGGTGCTCGCTCTCTCCCGTTCTCGCATATTTTTAGGTCACCCTGACATAAACCAGTACCCACTCAAACAAAGGAGAGTGACCAATCCTAGAAGCCTGCCCCGCGCTCAGTCGCGCCAAATCCGCCAGGCGCACAAATAGAGCCGCTCACCGAGTTCGTGATGTCGCAGAGAGGGCACAAGTTTTGTTCCGAATAAAGATGGCGCACTAGGTTAACCTCCTTGTCTTTCCTATGTCTTCCTCCACCCCATTCTACTTGCCATTGTTTATTTAGAATGTCTTTGCAGGGTGGTTCTGGATTTCAGAACAATGAAGGCCCCTATAACTAGGCTGTTGCTGATGGTTCTCGTTGCGTGGGGACCCCACTGACCTAGTCAAGACTGTTAACGGCGTTTTGTCTCTATCCCTTGTCTGTCTATGCAGTATCCATGCAAAATAAAGTGATGCTGCAGATTTCATAGACTCTTTGCACGGAGAAAACATCTATGTTGGATCGAAGCGCTCGTCCTGCTCTTAATATTTTTTTTGTCCTGTGTCCCGCTTTTTTTAACGTAAATTTTATCCATAAAATCTGGCACGGAGAGCTTAAAGTGTGCGTCGTTACGCTCACAGATTGCAAATTGCAGTAAACAAATTTGTTTCACATGCTACACAAAGCTCGAATGCTTGTGCGAATACAGGTTCTGGGGTTACATTCATTCATGCAACACACGAAGACAAAAGCCAGGCTGGACATCTGAGGCACGTCGAGTTTATACCTCTGTCAGACACAGTACAGCGTCGCTTGCATTTCTGTGCCGACACGACGGCGGGAAGCTAATCCATAACAGAGTTTCACATCTGTCTTGCCTACACAACTGTGCGGAAGTCTGCCTTGTTTCGACACTCTGCGTCAAACCACTCCCTCACTCGGCATACCCTTAGAGTCTCGTGTAAATGCAGCCGCGGAGGAATGGTAGCATACTTGCTTGGCATCTCGAGGAACTGGGTTCGATTCTAATGCAAACTGCGTATTTCACCGTTCAAGACCAGGCATTGACTTCCTTCTTAAAAATCTCTGAGAAATCTGACGTCGAAACGTAGCTTTATTTTTTTTTTTGATGAGCAGCTCAATGATGACGTCACAGCACGGTCACGGGAACATTTAATAATTAATAATGACTGCGGTTTAATGTTTCAATACCATGATATAATGACAGGACACCTGCGGAGTACTGGAAGGCCGCGAATTGCTGCTGACCACATGTGGTTTTTAACGTCCACTCAAAACGTAAAGTCCACCGGTGTGTAGCATTTTCGCCTCAAAAGAATGCGATCACCGAAGCCACAGTTTAACCAGCGTTCTTCGGGCCAGCAGTCGAACACTATATCCACTGTACGAGCATGACGGACGAAGGTATCTTTTTCTGCAGTTCTTGCAAAATTTTCCTCCAGTACTCTTCGTGTTTTAACGCCCCTTTCCTGCCTTAAGTTGTTTTTTCTGCTCTCTTTCTTTTTTGCTACTGGATGATTGTACCAAAATTATTTGGAGAGTCTGGTGGTACAAAGTGCCAACATAGTCATATTAAGGCTTGCGCTTTGGAAACAAGGAAGCGAAGCGTAGGTCTCCATCAGAAAAACTTTGGACTGTGGTACGTTGTAAATATATCACACCCGAAGTTTTTATTTCAACACTAGAGTAAATTTGCAAGACTACCGGTAGCGCTGAACTCCATGTGGAACAGGTCTGCCGTTGGTCTTCGAGAGGACGTTAAGTATGAATAGACAACCGCTTTCGCATTACTCCACCACCACATTGCAGCCGCCGTTGCCAAGAATACAGGCATCCTCGAACTGAGCACCACAATAGCCCACCCGCTAAGCTCTTGGGCGGGGGACTCTCTGTCGTTTAATATTGTAACTTACCTTCATAACTACAGTATTTATAAGAAAGAGAAAGGCTAATATGGGAAGAGCACTTTATTAAAACAAATATTGCTTTGTGCTTAGCACTGTCCTTCTCCTGGCTGTCCACGCCTGGTCGATCGCTCTTCTTCTTTACAATGTTGCTTCAAGTCGGATACAGCGCTAGCGTTTCAATCACCTGCCTTATCTCTTCTCCTTGATGTCCATAAACGGAAAAGGCGACGAACTCCTGAGACCATTTAGGAGAGTGGAAGGGCTGGGAAAGGTGCTACGGAAAAGCGGTGGCGGCGTTCTGATAATGCTCGGCCGCTGGGTCGCGTCACTCCGATCATTCGAGAAAGGTGGTTGGCTTCCAAATCCAGGTACGCCACCTCTGTTGAGATCAGCGTTGCTGCCGAAAGGTGACGGCGGTGTCCAAGAGGAGCTGACACGATCTCCTGGTCGTGTTTGGTCATTGTTAAAAACGAGAAAGGGCGAGGGGCTGCTAATTTCTGGCTGTCTTCGGTTGTTACTCCCTTGACCAGGTGGAAACGACCATGGTTGCCAGGACATCTCGTCTACTGACTGGCTGTGTCCGTCGCTTTCGAAAGGTTGTATTACAGGCCGCCCGGGCCTTGTGGGAAGTCTTTGTCCATTTCCACCATTATAAGACGACATTGGAAATGGAGGCAATGATCCGGACATTGGGTTTGGCAGACTGAAGGAAAGGTATGGTGGCATTGATCTCCCAAAACTTGGAATCCAGTCATTGCATTACCAAAGGTGGGTGGCAACGTTGGCACTTGCATTCCGAAATTGGGCGGCAGCGTTGGAATGGGCATTCGGAAAGTTGGAGGCCACGATGGCATTCGTACTCCAAAACTGGGCGGTAGAGTTGGGATTCGGCTTACAAAAGCCACCTTGTTGCTGTGCGCTCAAGTACGGATATTGTCGATGTCCTTGGAAGCGCTGCGAGAGAAGGAAGTGTAATTAGCTATATATAATAATATCACTTCATGTTTAGTGCAAAATAAGCAGCTTTATGGTGCTGCTCGGGGAAACTCTATTTAGTTACGTAATCAACATAGACGGTTCATTGGGCGCAAATAGTTCCAAGGGGGCTTTGTAACACAAATTACCTCTCACCAGAAATATGGGTGTGACAAACACGGAAGAACACGCTCGTAATAGTAGTCGCGTGTTCCTCTTCCATTTCCCTTCTTAGCTTCTTAACCGCGAGATATGCAAATGTTGGTGCCGCTATTGTGCGCCGGCGTAGTTGTTCTTAATGTTCAAGTACTTATATTTTTGTCAAATATAGCCTACGTACTCGCCAAGTGCCTTGAGCAATAATAATATAATTGTTACAATATATCATAAACAATAGGGGTGTGCGAATGTATTCGTCGAATAATAAGAACATTTAAAAGATTGATGTTCGATATGAATACGAAGTAACCGAAACTATCGAACATGCGAGATGACTGAAATGTTTCGAAATACTCAGCATGTAGTTCACTCATCTTGTCTGGAATGTCCGATCTTCTCCGTTTACGCATGGCGCCAAGAATGGAGATACCTACGTATGCAAGTACCACGGGTGCACGTAGGCAGAATGGCGGCTAACGAAGAGAGCTACTGTGCGCGTCTGTCGCCGTGAACATGCGCTATGATGATAAATACCTACAAGTGCATACCTGCAATGTTGCTGGCGCTAACGTAACCGCGCTAACGCTAACGTACCCGTAAACGTGAACCGTACGCATCTAACTGGCAATTAACGTGTGCAGCGCTACCAGGCGCAACAGGATCCTCGTGCAGATTCTCTTCAGAATACATTGCGATTGCCTGACCATGTGGAAAAGCTATTCATCCCTCGGGATATCACTTAACATTTGTTATAACTTGCTTCATGTTGTGATATTTTAAGAGCATTGTCGCCATATGGCAAGCTTATGTACACAGTGTTCCTCCCAGTAATTTATTTCGCGTTGATGCTTTTCTTCATGTATACCTTTAATATAAATGTCTGTTAAGGCGTACTACTGAAGTGCATTTGCGTTCCGATATTCAATAGTGGACTCTGTATTCAAAACTAGATATTCGATTTGGATCGTATGTGATGAATTTGATATTCGCACATCACTAATTGCATTTTTTTCATTGACAAGGACTTTTCTGACTACAGCAATGCGATGATTTTTATTAGCGCTACATTTAGCACGCGCTCTAAAATTATCTCTCAGGATTACTTCGACAACGTGACTTATTTTGTGACTGAATTATCTGCGAACTGCGTGATGACGTAGAAACTGTACCTCTCCCGCTCCACCTTTGAAAATGAAAAATACAGTCAGGACTATTTCTGCACTACACTCGCTAGCTTCTTTAAGTTACAATTTGCACCACAAAGAGGTTAATCTGCACAATATTAAATTTCTCGTTTTCATCTTCCTTGAGCACAATACATCGATGCATATTCTGTGAATGTAAAAGCGTTAAACGTACTAACGAGAGGACAAAGCACCAAGTATTTTTCAATGTCACTTTCTTTGCTTCCTTTGCTGCTAACGTATGATTTTATGCCTTTGAAAGGGGGCTTGGCTGTTTTGATGTCTTCGTGGATTAAAGGCAACCTAGACTGAAAGACATCATGCGCGCGATAGCACTTATGAAAGAAAGCCGACAGATAGCACCTACGAAAAAATCCCGCAAGAAACTGTCACAAACCACTCTGTGGGCTCCCGAACTTAAACATTATCCTCCTTCAAAGCATTGAAATAATTTCAAGCAAAGAACGCCTTTGAAAAGCGTTTCCCGAAGCTAGGAAGGTGCCTTGATCGCAGAACAGATATTGTCAGGCATGTTATCGAGCGCTAAAACAATGAGTTTACGGCCAGCACAGCTTCGTATTCTTGTCTCAGTAAATACAAACTGCTTCCCAATAACGGCGATACTATAAGAATCAAAACTAGTTATATGCTATACCATAAAATATCCCCTCATTTGTTCCAAAGTACGAATTTAGTTTATACACTACAATGTTCAGCGTGCCACAAGAAATTTATCGGCGAAAAAGAGCAGAAAATGAATGTTACAATATTCAATCTCGCCCGAAGGAAGCGATGAAATCACTAACAGGTGTGGCACGGCGTTTAATTGTGAAGTGTCTAAATTTAGATGGCCTGAAACTCCATCGCATCCCTAAAGTACTTAATGTAGAGGGTACAGTCTCTCTGACAAACTCGGTGTACAGCCAAGCGGATGATACACACTTTAAAATTATTCAAGTACAGCAGGTACAAAAGTAGGACATTCATATTTAGGCATTTTTTCGCAGGGTAATTTTAATCATGAGACATCGCAGATTCGTTGTCCACTCGATGACGCCGCTTTTGGGAAAGCAAAGTTCCACAATTTCCTGTGATCATGCCCGCGTCATGGCGCATTGCTGTGCGCGCTTTTCGCATCCTATTTCATAGCGACTCAGTCATGTATAAAGCGACGATAACGTATTACTGCCCTTCTCATGCCTCGGTTATACAGTACAAGACCGATTTCAAATATGTCCCGAAAAACTATCCCGAATACCTTTATTCGCACGAGCTTCCCTTTTCTACATTCCTTTACCCAGGAGCTTGCCCTTTTTCTCATCCACACTGGACGTTTGGGGGCACTGAAGAGCGCATAGGGAAACACGGTGATAAGTTTAGCAGACGTTAGCTGCACTGAAAAGAGAAGTCCTCTTGTCGGTAATATGGCACCAACGGCACTTCCGTTCAGCAATTTTTCATAAACTCAAGCAGCCTACTTCCCTTAAACTACTGTGGCCCTTTAAGATTGCGCTACTTATTTGGCCTTCACAAAATAAGAACAGGCGAATTGAGAATGTGACGTCAATTTTGGGCAGAAAAGGCGACACAAGCATTATATTTCTTCTGCAGCTTTTATCTCAATGAAAATAGCAATTATTTTCCAGAAACCTCATAAATACTGCGATACATGGCCTGCCTCACTGTGACCATGACTGATATCATTTCCTTAAAAATAAAGTGATAGATCATAAAAATTACTCACCGTAAGCAACCGCAAATGAACAAGCAAGCCCAAGAAAGGTGAACGTCTTCATAGCGCCGATTGTTGTCTGGTTCTCTGCACATAAAAAGGCGCGAACAATATTTGCGAGCATTCAGAACATTAATGTTATAATATGTGCACTAGAGTAACGGTAAGCTGTAATATATGCGCTGGTTTTTTGAAGCGCTGAAATTAGCGGTGAAGGTGCTAGCGAGACTTAAAATAGTTTCCTTCGTAGGTATTCGTTGTGCAGCCTACAACATCAAGTGATTTTAAACTAATCATTTGCAATATTTCATAAATCCTTTCCTCAAGCATTAGGCTCAAGGAAGATGTGCAAGAGATCACTCGAATAAATTTAACGCTTATTGAGGCACAATGACGCATACATTGCCTCCGTTGCGTCGGGCTGCTCCTCTCGCAAAGAGGTGAACGTCTGCAGCGGCGAAAATTCAATAGAACTCATTTCTGGGCAATGCATTTAAACGGATCTGCCTCCTCACGGAAAAGCTCTGCGATATCATTAGTGATCCACTGTACACCGCTGCAGCACGCATCGTAATTTCTAAGTCATTCCGGCGCATGAACACACAAGGCTTTGCACGCAAATTGAAATTTCTCCTGTACAATAAAGGTATCTCGCGGAAGGTTCAGAAACTCTACAGTCCTGTGGCAAATTTTTTCTTCATGTCGGACGATCGAAGTACCATCAAGCGTAAAAATTTGAAATAAACGGAGGGGAAAACGCGGTGTCAGCAGAGATGATTATTGGTATGTGCATCTTCTAGCAACGCAAGTTGCTCGAAAATAAATTTTGGGGTGAGATAGAAGCCCCAGAGTTTTTCCAATTATTATAAAGCACATGACTGTAGAAAGACATGACTCTTAAATTTACCTATATTTTTTATAGATCAAAGTAATCCACAAGCATAAGCGAACACACACGAGAGACACACAAAAGGCAATCGTGCAACCAATGAGTAAGGGTCTCAATACAAAAAAGAACTAAATCAGTCCACCTGGTTGCGGGAAATTGCTACTCCTTTACAATGCCGCCTTTACATCTTTCTTCTTCTTCTTCTTCTTCTGCCTTGCTTTTTTTTCAGTACAGTGCCCACTCTTCTCTATATGATACGATGTCTAGAAATCAACCAAATAGCTAGGTTTAATAAAAACTAAAAGGTATGCACGGAGAACTGTTGGGTTTCGCCGTTTGGTGAAGTACTGCAAGCAATGGAAAGGCCGCTTCCCTATATATGACGTCATTTCTGTGGCACATGTCGGACGGCAACTAAGAAAGAGAGAGTGATAGTGGAAGCGCTAGAGGTTCACAGGCCAGGCGACAGGTGCGTAAGCATTCTTTCCATTGTGTTGACGAAGAAGGAAAATTATAACTGAGTAACGAGAGAAGATGCTGAAGGGGCAGAAAAGGTAAGAGATCTTGTACATAGGTAAAACTTGTAAATGGTGACGTGGCACCCGCGCGGCACAATGAAAAGCTTCTATGGTGTCGAGAATGTGATTAAAGGTTAGTTGATGTGCATCTTTTGCCGTGCATTGTTGTGTCTAAACTATGCTGTATTTGTTCGCTAGAAAATAATCGTTTCAGGAAGTTAGTACCAACTAGTCCATTTAAACGAACTAACGAACGAACGTTATTTTGTGTTGTAGAGTCTCTCTGCTAGCATGGCATGACGCCGATCAAGCTGCACATCATTTACGTTTCATTCACGCATCTTTACAGGCGTTAAGTTAACGTACTTATACTTGTCACGGTCACTTTGACCTGTTACCGTGGCATCTGTCCAATGCCAGAAAGAACACTTTAGTTGGAAAATTCACAATGAAACAAGTCCAATTAAAGGTTTTTCACACACGCGTTTGTAGCACGATGTACTAATCCTCGTGAAATCATCACTTAACCGAAACACTTTCAAAGCTTTTAGAGGATAATGCGTCCTGTTTCTGGAAGATGAAAACTTCGACAATTTATCCCTCACCTATACCAGATTTAGTTCATGTGCGTGGCACAATACTCGCTTTGCACGCGTACAGTCCAGGTACGTGAGCAACACCATAATCGCTTACCGCTCCTATGTAGCTTCACTCCATAAACACGCAGAACTTTTCACGACGACGTAGCCCATCTTTCTATTCAGCTTTGGCGCCCGGTGTCCACTTATATGCCCATATGCGGAGCTGCTTCCCAAGCACAAATTGTCACAGCTGTCATCACCCGGAATGAGAGGTGTCTACTGGGCAGGTAAAAATAGCAAGGATGTCTGCTCTTGTCAACATGTAGTCGGAAACAAATCGGCGGTCAACAAGTTGTTATGGAGATGTTTGTTTACTTCTAGCGCTCATTTTGGGTTGTCGACAAAAAGTGAGACAATGGCGCAGTTGACATGAAAATATCAAGCAAAAGAAATGAGCATTTCTCACGCTTGAGCTGTTTGCTTAAAGCGGACGCGTGGGACACACACAAGCTAAACAACTGTGAGAGTTTAAAGAAAGCTGGATTGTCAAAAGCGCTATTGTTGTAAATATTCCTGAAATGATTATTAACAACTCACGGGATTTAACGTGTCTAAACCATGACATCCCCTTCAGTAGAGGTGTAAACAACTGTACGTAACTTGTTTTTGGCAGTTCAGTGTACAAGCGGCCACGAAAGTGCTAGGAACACTGATGTTAGGATAAATTAAATCCTCGACGAGCTCAATTAGTCGACAATTTCATGCGAGGAGCCACGTAATCCTGTATACAATTATTTTCAGAAGACGTTACCACACTTTACGAGTGGATCAATGTGGTATGCTTCTGCATGGACGACAAGAATATAATTTTTCGATGGGTCGTAGTGAACGCAGCCAATAACAAGCTCCACGCACGTTTCGAGTGTAACATGTGATTCCTTTTATGGCGAAATAAAAGATGACTGACTGGAGAATAAATCTATATTGATTAGATTTAACATTTATGCACTGTACTCCGTTTTATACATAGGTGCAGCGATGTGAATACTACGCAATTATTCAGTAAAGGAAAAGAAAAGAATAGGTGTATCGCTTCAATAAGCGGACGACGAGCACAAAACACTATCGCGCATATTTCGATCGCTTCCCAAGTAATACGAGCACTTTTTGTCAAGCTGATGACAAGCGTACTACGTTTTAAGGTTTCCGGCAAAGTATTTATTTCTTTTCGCTGACCGCAAGGGACGCACTACTTTTTGGCCGCGGAAGTACACTGCGCAAACAGCAATGCTAGCTCTGGCAGCGTTGCAGGTGATATATGAAACGGAGATATATGAAACGGAGTATAATTACAAATAATTATCGACAACGAACACTTGAATATATGTAGAGAGAAGTAGACTTTATTTATACAGGCCGGCTGTTGGCCTCAGATGGCACTCTAAGTCCTCGAACTCAGGCGGCATCTTTGGCTTGGCGGACGGCCCAGAGCTGTTCTTCCAGCACGTTTTCTTTTTTGGAATGGCATATGTAGTGTCAGTGAAATTACGCGTGAAGATTTGATGGGTTTACTTGCGATAAATCGCGATTAGCCCTTAAAGGGATATGATTATAAAGGTGGCCTCGCAGTGAGGGCTCAGGAACAATTTTGACCATCTGCAGTTCTTGAACGCAGACGTAAATGTAAGTGCACGGTCGTGCTTTCTCTGTTTTTACATTTCACCCCCATCGAAATGTGGCCGCCGTAAGCCGGTATTAGATCCGCCACGTAGAACTCAGCAAGCCAACACCGGTGCCGCTCAACTACCCCAAGTGGCTCCGTGAAGAAATGAAGAAATAGTTCTACTTAAATTACTTCTTTGTAAGACCGGGACTCGAAAGCCAGCGGCGCATTACACAATACCTCAATTTTTACATTACGTCATGGTTTTTTAAACATACATTTTGGACTAATGAGTTCCAAACACTTTTACCGTCGCAGTCAGATAATATAATTGTTGATATTAATGCTGATATTCTGAATGACGCGAGGGTCTTTGCTTTTTTTTACGTGCACTTATCAACGCGCAGCGATGTTTCGCTCCTTGTAAAATCACTTGTGGCAGGCACTCACGGGTGTGTGGGTATGGTCTGCATCTATAGAGTGGAACACCACTGCCGTCTTCTAAAGGTCACCTCTGTGTGATTATGAGCCGCACGCTAAAGGGTGTGAGCCTTTTTCAAGCATATTCCACATTTAGTACTACTTGAGCATCGAAAAGTAGCTCTTAAAGCTTGGCATAAGCGTGCGTCGTCTGTGCAAACATTATCATCATCGTTAAATGAGTTCGCATACACTGCTATGCAGCAGGCGGATGTGCGGCTTTTGAGAGCGCGTTTCTTTCTTGTCTAGAGCGCATGCTCTGGAGCTCACTATTACATTTTTATTTTATTGGCGCCAGCGTAGCTTAGGCCACACTGGCGCCACTGGCGATGTGAGGATGCCGAAAGGACAAGAGAAATGAAGAGGTTTAAATATGGCATAGTCTTGCGTAGTATAATCTGCGCACCACCAAAAATTCGTACGTCCAAAGTAGTTATTGGCTGCTTGACACAATGGATAATATAGTACGAAAAGCGGGGGGGGGGGGGGGGTTAATGAGGAGGTGTGGTGTGAGGGGAAGGATAAAGGATAGGAGAAGATAGTGCATTATCTAAAGAGGCAAAAAAGAAATATGGCCGAGGGAGGAAGAAAAAGATGTAGAAAGAGATAAAGAAATAAAGTAAAAGAGCGAAGATGAAGAAGCATCCGCATTCGCAAGATTGTGGCGCCTGCTTGCCAGCTGTGTTGTTTACCCATATTGCAAGGCTGCAACTAGCTGAAATTTTTTAAGATGAGCGTTCCACACGTATGTTATGGCTTTCTCATTAAAATGAAATGCCACTCCATTTATGATGACAAGTGTTTCACTTGTATTTTTCAGATTAAGTCGAGGGTTCGACGGAAGCCCGTCCTGTCGGGAAGAAGCATGCCAAGAAATAAAACAGGCACACGGAGCAAATAAACTTTAAAAGAAACGAAAGGAAAAGAGACGTTTCGGCTTCCCTACGGAAGACAATAATATCAGAAGCTTCTGTTAAAGAAGCTTTAGCAAGTGACGTAAACATGGTCACTAAGGCGAATGGAGGATTCTATGGTTTCGATTGAGCGTGTGCGGCGTTGATTGTGTCACAAGGGACTCAAGATAAAACGTGAATTCTAGTTTCATTCCTTTGCGAGTATACTCGTATTCTTTCAATATAAGGCATGATTAATATTTGCCGCACGCTTTGCTAGTGCGCTTGAGGACACCTTTTTGTCCACATAATTATGCTGACGCAGACGATGTCTGAGACTGCCTGTCTCCCCGATGTGAAGGCAATCGCATTCCGCACAGGGGATCTTGTAAACAACACATAGAAATACTACTTATGAGAGCTTGTGCTTCCTACCGACAAGTGTCTGTCTGGGTTCGCTCACTAGAACTTGAGCAACCACGAACATGCTTTTCCGTAATATGCACTTCTAGTATTATTGGCTTCATTGTGAACAAGGATTCTGCAGGGAAGCGGAAACGTCTCTTTTACTTCGAGAGAAATTACACGGACAGTCCCGACGGGTTTTCGCCGTCGCCGTTAGCATCGCTGTTATGTCCCGCATAAAGTCCTAATTGATATTCCCCCCTCACATCGTACCTTCTACCCGCGAGGAAAAGCACGCGAGCGGGAGGACGAACGCGGCTGAAGTAGAGATCAAACGAGCCCGGCCCCTCTCTGTCGCTCGGAGGGCGCATGCGATAACAACCCACAGCTCGGGGGCGTGCGTCAAAGCGGAAAGGGCACATCCCGCCCGTCTTTAACGAGCATCAAAAGACGCGGTAGTTTAAGGAGGGGGGGGGGGAGGGGGGGCTGCAAACATCAGACGTACAGCGTACTGGCATCTCGGCAGCCATGAGTCGTGCAGTGTACTGCGCGGCACCGCCTGGATCGCGTGCTCCATTAGAGGCGCCTCGCAACGACAGTAATGCCTTCGCCACACAGTACTCACGCGAATGCGTCTGCGAGTGTCGGAAGGAACGTGTTCGCTTGATGCTGCTGCGCTGGCCGAGTTTCTCGATGGTGCAAAATGCACGCTGCTTAGCGCGATCGCACGGTGTGAAACGCAGGCCAGAAGATATGAAAACAGTATGACTTAGCTCGCAGCTCTGCTGGGCTGTTGTCTCTGCCACTCGGCCGTTACATGATACCTTACGCAAATGCATGCTTAATCAATCATGCTTAAGCCCACGTTCACTAAAATTCAGGTTCACGGATGCTACTCTTCGTATATTATTTGCGCATTTCTTTCTCATTCATTGCTTCGCCCTTCTGGCGCAAATGTGATTTTTTTTCCTTCTCTAAACTTTCTTTTTTCTCTGTGCCTGTCTCATCTCCTGTCACATATTTGAGGTTTCCTTACCGTGGCATAAGCATATGAGTGGAACGGGTAATGTACTAGATTAACCAAAGGGTTTGTGTAGTAACACTTTGAACACTTTGAAAAGAAAACAATCATCCGCCTTTCTATTGCGTGAATGAGGGTGACCAGTCAAGCTTTGCAGCATACTATTCTAGCGTGCAATAAAATGCTCAAAGATACAGTCCCACTGCACACACATTCGCACGCGGATACTCGCGCACATTCACACATACGAATTGATCCTGCGTTCCACGTCATCACTTGTCTGTGTGCTACTCGTCAAGTGTCCCCACTACACGGGGCTTCATGTCACATCCAGAGAACTTGCGAAATAGCAATATGAGCACTTAACTTCGTTTAGAATGCATAATTAATATTTACGGCATTGGCATTTTTACGTCGCCTTTAAGCCTTTCAGCCCTGGATTTTTTTATTTTCATTGCATTATTGAACGTGATTTTTCATGCGTCTAAGGTCTGAATAACATCCCTAGCATTTATGAACCTTGTGGGAAATCTATTAAGAGAGTTAGCACTATGGTGTCAAAATGGCTCAAGCGTTGTAAAATGAGACACATTGGTGCCATATGACCATAGAGGTATGAGGGCCCATTTAAGCCACATCTTTGCTAGGTGCGCGCGTTAAACACTGTGAAGCGCCTCCTTGGCAATTACAGACAGAAATAAACCATGGGTCCCAGCCATTGTTCCATACCTGGGGTCAAGTAACGGCGTGGGGGCGGCAACCAGCGCCGTATGAAAATATGTATGTATGTGTGTACGTAGGTGCTTTACATAAAGACGAGTACACATGGATGGATACACGGAAATATCAAAAAGCTTCGTCCCTCCCCTCATGCGCGCCTTTGAAACGGCGGTTGTGCTTGCTGCATGTCACTGTACTGCAGTCTATTGGAACACTGCATAAACATTCTCTAGGAAACCTGTGACTGTATATTAAATATTTTTCATCCAATACCGTGCTTATAAGCACAGCCTGCTCTTTCTTCCAAGGGGGTGGTCAAACAAAGGCGCGTGGCTCCGTCATCCTTATCGCGTTCACCCTATACATCCAGCAGACTCCCCTTACCGACCTTCTGAAGCAGTGCGCTAGCGGCTACATCTGGAGGTACTTTCATCTTCTTTGTGAAGCCACACTAGTGGCACGAACATATATGTGGTAAAGCAGGCTCAGTGAACAAAACAGCGCGTGAGTTGCTACTCTATGAGTTTCATTCGCAACTGTTGAGCCCTGATGGCGTCAAAATCGCACATGGAGGCAACGATGCTTTAGCAAAATCGACGCTAACCATAACAAAACTTGAGGCAGCTGTGCACTAAGGCAGTTAGAGCAAACAATATAAAAAACTTGGATTGTATGTATCCCAATATTTATTTAGATATAACAATTCAAGGCCAATCCTTAGGTGGCGCATCGCGTGCAAGGGTTTCGCGGCGGCATTTTCTTCTTCCTTGCGGTCCGCATGAAAACATGCAGCAAGTAATCATGTGGATGGCAGTAGTGATTCCTAAATGTCATCTTGCCACTAAAATCGACAGTTCTAGTTCTGTTTCGAAGACTCCTTGCCAAACATTTTCTTGTGGTGTCAATTGGCACCACCAGGGTCGAAAGGGTTTTAAGAAATAGCGCAGGACATTTTGCAATAGAACGCAGATGCAAAAGTATGCAAGTCTTGTTGCCTACTGCAAACGTTGATTTCTGGAAATTTTTATTCAAAATATGAGAAAAGTACATAGTGCTGTTGAAAATGAAACAAACGGCGGTAAGACAAAAGGCTAATATGTGGTACTGCTGTCGTCGGATGATCCCCCCAATTTTCGTGAACCAGTGAGAAGGGCTTTATTAAAGAATAACGGTTTTCTTCATATTCACGAGGCAGCAGAATGAAGAGTCTCTGGGGTATGCGCGTCGACGATTCTTTACTACGGTTTGCTTAGGCGTTCGAAGTGAGATTAACGCTTCACACAATGAAACAGTGGAGACGAGCACGCATCCACACCTTTTATTTTTGCAGTACTGTACTACATACATGCACGACGTATATGTACGAAATTTGTGGGCATCCTACTGATGTAGAATTCGGTATGAATCTCTTACCAATGCGTAGTATATACTTGTAAGGACATACTCTCTTGGGACTAGGCAGTTGAACGAGACATACCTCGTTACATGTTCGCAGTTGTACTCTCATATGTTCTTTCCTTGTCATGCACCACGGCACCCACATTTCGACGGGGGTGAAATGCAAAAAGCACCATGTACCGATTCAAGCGGCACATTCTAGAAACCCTTGTGGTCGAAATGGCGCTGGCGCGCTCCACTACGGGACGCGTTTTACCATCATAGCTGGCTTTGGCACGTGTAACTCCATTAATATTAAAAGAGAATATCGGGGCAAGATTGACGCTTGAATCGATGAACAGATCGTTAAAAACGATATAGAATAGGAAATATCGCTTAAGCCAACGTTTCGAATGGTGGACTTGTCTTCGTCAGGACGGGAACTGCCTTCTCAAGCGTTCATTTATATGCGCTTTGCACAATTTCTTCCGTCCTCAGAAGAAGCGGAGGAGGAGAAGGGCACGTGTGAAAAGGAACAGGAGGGGGGTGTCGAGGTGTTCGGTGACACTCTTTAGCGTCACATATATACGAGGAAAGAACGAAAACTTGTTTGGTAAAAGGAATGACTAATATGTTTAATATCGTCCTTTTAGTCGAACTTTAGTGAGGATCAGCCCCTGAAGAAAGACTTCCGGGAAGAAACATGGTAGCTTGTTTAGTAGAAATAATTTGAGCTTTCACCGTCGTGATTGCTAGCTCTCCACCGTATCTAATGGTCTCAAAAGCTCCGTTTGAAACGCTTATGCCTACAGGCTCGAGTGCACTGAACTTGGAGATGCACGATTCCCTGCTTTTTATGTCCCTAGACGAGCGGAAGTTCGCCTGTTGTATATGAAGTTTGAGTTCGTCCAAATTATTACCTGCAATATTGAAATGCCCCGCCACTGCCTTCGGCAGATTATTGGTAGTGTCCGCGCTATGCCCGTTTCCTTTAGCTTGAACGGACACAATGCGGACACCGCAAATAATCTGGCCAAAGCTGTGGCACAGCATGTGCAGCTACCTTCGAGCAACCTACCCCTCGTAAAAGCAAGGTCTTCTCTCCAACAAAGGGCTCCATACTTATCGCTTTGGATTGTGTATACTTCATTGTCACCTCCACGTAACCGCATACACTAATTTTTAGATGCCCAGTAATTCTTATATTTGCCGGAGTACGTAATCAAGGGAAATATTTCCAGTATTCATTCTTGTCCATTAAAGCAAATCGGCAGTCAGCAGCATTTTCTGTGCTCGGGCGCATGCTCGGATGCTATTCAACCAACATTTTTCGCTGCGGAACTGACTGCGATTGCTGAACGCCAGCAAAACTATAGTTAAGTTTATTAAACCGGCTGTTTATTTACACGGTGTAACTAAACTGGACAGTTAAGACTAAGAAGTCTGGTATCCTTCAGGGTAACAACTAAAAAAAAAAAATGACGAGCGTCAAGGATATCTGAGAAGCCTCAGCGACAACATACAGTAAGCCAGTCTGGAAAGTTTTGCGCGATATGATACATCCATTGCAAACGCTATGGTTGTATGTGATAGTATGAAATAAAAAAATGGAGGGAAATGTCGTAACAGAAATCACGTAACAGCAAGAAGCTGTCATTGCGTCGACCGATGTGGTCGCGAGATCACATGTTATATCCAACACCCAAATTGTAGGAAACGAAACTAGTACGCTTCGGAAAACACAAATAAAACGTATCCGAAACCATGCTTCTTATATGAATGCGAACACCATGATATATTGATACCGCTAGCTCATTGATTCATTCGTTCCTGCTACCAAAGTCACTGCTCCAACTTGACTTCGGGATCTTAGATGGAATGGGCACTATTTTGGGACAAGTGCAACCGGTGCAGCAAAGGCACATATTACAGATACGAACATACACATATGATTAGCAGTAATTTTAGTCAGTAGTTAGCTAAGAGACACTACCAATTATTTTTATCAGAGGAGGTGTGACGCGCATTTACACGATAGAGAAGGCGAACAAACTAACCGAGAGCCCTTCGTACACATTTCTAGGGACATTTTTAATTTTTTTCTTCGGAGCGCTGTGTAAAGGGACACCTTCGTAAGGGATGACAGCACCACCATTTTTCTTGTGTTTTAGCGTCAGTGCCAATGGCAGCAACGAAAAGAAAAATGCTTCTAAACAAAGGAAACCTTTGTCACCCTTGCCGTTGTCGACAAATGTTTCGGGTTTTAAAAGTACGCAAGGACTTCCGGTAGAATAAATAAAAATGAGAAACTAAAGAACAATAGCGGCCTAGGCGCTTCAAAATATCTTTGTTCTGGCAACAAAGTATAGGTTCTGACTTTTCCATGACACAAGTCTTTCTTCTTTTTCCTTTTTTTTTTGGACGTACAACCTCAATTGAAAAAGGATGCGAGTACGGTGACGCATGACGACTCTGCAATATTTTGACGGCTTTTTCAAGACTAAGATCTCCAAGAGCATTGTTTCAACCGCTCAGTTGTTTAGGGTAAGGGTTGTTCCATTGTCGTAGCCATTGTCGCTCGCACTTGCGACCATAGAGGAATAATTATAAGGAAACTTTCTTGGTGAGGCAGTGTTCGAATCCGGGCACACACGGTCAGAAGGTGAGCGTCATAGCCACTAGGCTGTACACAAACAAACGTTTCTCTTTCATGTAATTTATTACGTTATTATTAAACAAAGCAATTGAAGCTAGCCAACGACGCCTCAATGAGCGTACAACAAACAATACACAGAACGAACTTCACAAGTTCAAACAAACACCAATACACTTCATGAACATTGAATTCCAGCCCTGCTGAAATTATTCCTGGTCGCAAGAGTTCTTTAACTGTAAAGGCTTTTGTATTAAATGACGCTTTGGAGTTACAACAAGTTGTGCACTCCTGTCTGAATTACGACTTTTCCATAAACTCTGCCTACCCATTAGAAGGATCACGCAGACAGGCACGTCACTGCTCTTCGTTGGCACATGTAGCGTATGACATGGAAATTTAAATCTCGCTCTTTTTAAGTGCCCTTTGGATAACATCCGAGAATCGGATGGAATCCTTGCAGCTGATCAAGCAATGTTCAGTGGTTTCAGGGACATCAGAGAGGCGACAATCAGCTGAAAATATAAATATATCTTTTCTATTTAACTAAACATTCGCAGTTAAGTCTTTCCTAGTACACGTTGTAAAAACGTATTGCAACACTGAGATAGAGGCATTGTCAAGGTAGCCCATTTCACATTGAACAGTACAAAGGAGGCGGGAAAGCATATCTGCGAGATTATTATACAGATTTTTTTTCTTTCAATGGAGCACAAGTAATGATTTGACAATTTA
Organism: Hyalomma asiaticum; assembly: GCA_013339685.2. Taxonomy (NCBI): domain Eukaryota; kingdom Metazoa; phylum Arthropoda; class Arachnida; order Ixodida; family Ixodidae; genus Hyalomma; species Hyalomma asiaticum. Next base: position 95,663,353 of record CM023484.1, on the reverse strand, counting down.
ATTGACATAAAACGCACTTATTCGCGCACCTCACGTTGAATCCAATCAAATAGGAGCCCGCAGCAAAATTGGCTGACCCCAAAACACTTGGCCAGACGTTGAGTAAAAGTCATTTGCAAAGATTTTCAAAGCAAGCATGAGTAGACTTCGATAAAAGAATAAAAAACGGGATGCTAATTGTTTAACAAAACGGGGCACCAATACAAGACCACCGGCTCTAATTGGTCGCAAAAGGTTATCATGCCTCATTGGTTCAAAAGTTTACAACCAAATAAAGGTAGGAAATGTGTGTGGAAGTTCTGAGTGTAAACCCTGGAACAATGGAGTATTAGAAGCACGTAGAAAAGTTTTGCTGCCTGAAATGCGGCGCATGCGTGCATGCGTGCATGCGGGCTGTAACAAAAATTGAGTGACGGAGAACTAAGATTTTTGGACGCAACGTTTAAGTGCGGGTACACGTTCTTTCAAATGATTGGCGCTTAACTTATTCGCATGCAGTGGAGCACCAAGGTATTTAGGACTACATCACAGAGATATCATGACATTATTACGCACAGGCCCGCGCAGGCTTATCAATTCGTCGTCGTCTTCTGTTGCCCAAGCATGCCAGACAGCTTGTACACTCTTACTCGCCATAGCAATATCGTGGGAGTGATATTATGAGTGACAGTTTTTGCACAGCTGGAGTACGAAGAACAAGGCGAAAAAGAGAGTGAAGAACGTGAAGACAACACCAAGACGTGACACATAGCAACGCATGTCGTTTCGTGTATCGGCAGTAGACTCCTTGCCGCAAGTTAAGAGACCGAAAAGAAAGGTGATGCCACTACCTCAGTTGCTCGGCCAGTCTTTTGGACGTTAGGTCAGTGAAATGCTTCATTTTTTTTCTGTTTATTCACTACGCAGCATCGGGATACGCGGCAAGTGTTTCGTACTGGTAGTGGCTTTCGCCTTCTGAAGTCCTGGTTCAAAAGTGTTTATCTTTGTAGTAATAAAGCTAACCGAATAAATTCTTGCAAGAGAATGTTGCGTTTTGCGCACGTAATAACCGGACTGTATAACGCACATTTGTCATGTGCCTGTGAAGGGCAATTTAATTGAAGTGACACATTCTCTGAATGCTGTCTTATGTCCTTCATAATTCTAGTGAACATTGCTATCCCATTAAGAGTTTTCTGAATAGCCGTCCCCAATAATATGTACGTTCTCAGCCAACTAGAAGGGAATGTTAGCGTCTCAAGAACATTTAGCGCACAAACACACAGCTACGAGGAGTAAAACACACAAGGCCGAGAACACAAGAGAAGCGCTCATCCTTGTGTGCTCTACTCTTCGTAGTCGTGTGTTTGTGCGCTACACGTTTTGGAAAAAAGGGATCAGTTCCAACTAGCCGGCTCATAGTTCTGCTTCAGCGTCTCAAGTATCCATACTTGAGTAACTGACGCTTCGCCGACGACATAGTGTTCTTCAGCAACGATGGCGACGATCTACACACGATGATTGCAGACTTAAGCCGTGAAACGCTAACTTGGATTAAAGATGAACATGAAGAAAACAAAGTAATGTTAGGTGGCACGGCGAAATACGTGCTTTCACAATTGTAAACCAGACAATAGAAGTCGTGCAAAAATACACATGTCTAGGACAGCTACTGACAGGAGAACCCACTCATGTAAAATAAATAGACCGAAGAATAAGCGTGGGATGACGCGCATACGGGAGACATTCCCAACTCATAAACGGTGACTTACCATTATCACTCAAGAGGAAATTATATAACCGCGGTATTTTACCAGTACTGGTATACGGGGCAGAAACTTTGATAATTACAAAGAAGCAAGAAAGGAAGTTAAGAACATCACAGCGGGCGATGAAACGAAGAATAATAGGCGTTATATAGGAAGATAGCCGAGTGGGTCAGGGAACAGGCAGGGATAGCGGACATAACTGTCGAAGAAGAAAAAAATGGACATGCGCAGGTCACGCGATGATAAGTCTAGACAACCGATGGACAGTTAGAACGAACGAATGGATACCGAGGGAGGGTAAGCGCAGCAGAGGACAATAGAGAGTAAGATTATGAGACGAAATTAAGAAAATCGCAGGCATCAAATTAAATCAGCTCGCGCAAGGCAGGAAAGGATGGAGAGCATTGGGAGAGGCCTTCGTCCTGCAGTGGACGTAGGATGGGATGATGATGATGATGATGATGATGATCCGGCTATAGGCAAATCTTTTCGTGCGCAAAAGGATGCCCGTCGTGAATGACGCATTCGCTTGCCTTACAGGAACCTGCCCATTCTCCCAATATGCTGTGTCACAGTAAAATCCTAACGCAATCCAATACTCACCTATATCACGTAATTATTTCGTGTTTCTACCTGCCACTGGCTACTGAAATAAATTACGCAAGAGTGCTATCTTGTCGGCGTCGAGATACTACTTTAGATATTACTGAAAACATCAGCATTGATGCGCGATGTGAGAAATATGCAGCTTTGAACAAGGCCTTTCAACAAGGCCTTGAACAAATTTGATTGCCTTGTTTCAGGAGGGAGATCAGTTTTTAAGACCCGCTGATGGGTTTGAGGTTCGACACTTCCAAGACATCTGCCAGCCGCAAATTTATTTTACAGCGTAAGCTGTTAAGAGATCACAACAAGGGCCGTTCTTGCGCCGTAGTGGTCCGCCGCCGCCGCCGCCGCCGCCGTCGGTGTCCGTAACCGTTATCGCGCAAATTTTAGCAAAAATAACCAGCACCGAGGAGGATTCAAACCATGTCCTCTGCGTGGATTCGAGCCCACAACTTCTGCGCGGCAGTCGAGCATTCAACTACTGAGCCACGCCTGTGCTTGAAAAATCTTCGCTAAAAGACCTAAACAGGTATAACGGCTTGCGAGGTAATGGCATTAACAAATGTAATGTTACGTGGCAGAATAATAATACGCCACTACACGTCGTGGAAAGTGGATTGCATAACGAGTTCGAGGAATCATTTGAAAGAACACCCGGCTGCATGGTTTGTAGCTCTGAATCCATTGCAGAGGCATCATCAACATCATCATTATAAAACATTCTTCTTCAACATCAATATTACAAAGCGCTGCCCTTTGAAGTAGTTTTCTCGTATCGTGCCATGCATCACGCGGCAGGAGACGTCCGCAGCCCCGAAAGCAACCTGACTTGGCTCTTCGAATATACCTGATGGCGCCTCCTCGTAAGGTGCGGACCGCTGCTAAAGAGGCGAATCGCAGAGCTACCCGCGCGGCTGCAGCAAGGCACCGTGGGGCCAATGGACAACTGCGCATAGAGAAGCCCAAACCGCAGCACGCCGTCGACGCCGGACCGAGAGCTAATTTATTTATTTATTTATTTATTTATTTATTTATTTATTTATTTATTTATACAGCAGCGCAGAAATGCGCTATGGCAGGAGTGGGGTTACAAGGCAGTTCAAGAGCGAAATTTTAACAAACAGCAGTGAAAATTATACAAACAGGTAAAATAACGCAGTTGTGTGTCATACAAGGTCAAACATAAAACAAAGGAATACAAGACAAACAAACGATGCAAAGATCCTAACGCAATCCAATACTCACCTATATCACCTAATTATTTCGTGCTTCTACCTGCCACTGGCTACTGAAATAAATTACCCAAGAGTGCTATCTTGTCTGCGTCCAGAGACTTCTCAGAGTTCGTTCTCAAAAAAATAAAAACGACGTCAGGAGACTCTCTAAGACGTGTAGTTATACAGATTGTACATCACAATACCGCACTAATTATGGCGTAGTGGGTACTTCCCTACTTGGCACAATGATAAGAGTTATGGAGCAGGGGACACCTACCACCTCTACTTCCACTAGTTTCCTCAAGCGTTTAAAACGGCACCTAAGAAGGTCGCTCCTCCAGCTTAAGCTGTCACTGTCCTGCGGTTCCGCGTTGGCCTGGCTCTTTTTTTTTTCAGGAAAATTCGAAATGTGACAAAGTAACTAGGCCGTTTCGTAAGAGCTCATACCTAAGCTATTTGCAGTATAAAGCAACAGATGTCGTCACTGCTGAATACCACATTGATTGTTCTGCTTACCTTGTGGTGGTGTACGGGACCTAGTAATTACGAATTACGAGCCGCAGTACGTCCTTTTCTGTTGCACACGTAATGCACAAAGATGGAATTAATTATTAGCTTATGCTCTCCAAACAAAAACATAGCAGATAAAAACAGTGCAGTAGCATTAAGTATTATTTATATGAAAAGCGAAACTTCATAAATCCTAAAGAGTTTTTATATTCCATGTTCTTCATTTGATGCCCGGGACTATTCAGGAAAGCGTTCACTATGTGGTCATGGGCTATAACTATATTGTATTAGTAATACTTCACACATTAGCTACTGAAAAAACCGGTTTATTTCTGATAGTAGTCACACCCCACGTAAACATCTTCATTCAGCTGGGAAGCTAAATGCGGCCAAGCGTTCCATGGTTTATACTTCGGGCACCGTAGTGTGTTGGCACGCTGTGTTCAGGAACTCTTGACACAAACGCAGGTAATGTCGTGAAACGGTACCATATTCTAATTCAAGTTGAGGAAGCCCCAGTCTGATGAGGTAGCCATTCCTGCACACAGTATAGACAAACCAAAGGAAAGTTAGCAATCAGTAGGCAAGCAATTTTAACTTGGCAATGTATGAAAGAGGCAGGCTAATTTCGGAAAATGAGTAGTTGAAAACGCCACTTATCTGTTATTGCTGGTAAGCTTAACGAATGGGCGCAAAGATTACAGAGAGCTGAGATATGTTAAATCATGTATTCTGCTATGTTGCAAAGGTACGTTCTCATGCATCTTTAGGAAGCGTTTGCAGACTGTACTTTCCAGAAATAATAAAATTCAATCTATCTCCCGCTACCAATCTACCTTGAGCTGCTGACAGACCGATACAACTTCAAACAACGCCGGCAAGAACGTTTTCTTACAGCGTTTGTACGGCTGTGGTTCCGTCCATCCACAACAAAACATGTGGGCCTATCCCAAATGTAGGGCCTTTTGACGATCGTGATAGGACGTCGTAATAATTCTTGTGTCAGTGAACGAGCAGTGTAAACATGCGCCTGGACACAACCCCTACAATAACCATAATATTAATAGCAAACCAGACAAAATTTGTTCGCTTCCTTGGGGCTGGAAGTGCACGGTTCGAAGTGCCACACCAACCCGAAGAACAGCGGAACTTCAGGAAGAGGTGGGGGATGCATTTGGTGAGGAAAGTCTTCGAATACAAAATTTCACAATAGCCAACAGTTAGAAAAGTGGGCCTTTCTTCGCCTCTTTGTCGAAACGCTGGCTCTAGGGTTGCACGCCGATAGAACCTCTTCATATGGTTGCGTTATAACCACCATTTCGAATTGTAAAAGTAGTCCACTCGGCTTTCGATCGTGGAGCAGTGATTTAAAAAAACCAAGCGCCGGGAATAATATAATATTGCCCTAATTAAGTGCAGTTGTTATCTTATGCAGATTTGTGGTGCGCGAGAAAGGGTAAGGGCGAATTTCTCGTTGAGCTGACATGGAAGCGGTACCAATTTTTTTTAAAGGAACAAAACAGTGTAACCGCCTAACGCCTCGTATAATATAGGTAGCGTAGAACGCGTGATCTAACAATATGTTTTCATGCTCAGCGTGCCATTTCCCCTTACAAACGCGTACACAGAGGATACCAAAAGTAGTTTGATGAGTATCCCTTGAGAGCGTAGGCGTAAGCCTATGCTCTCAAGCTCACAGCGACACTTAAGTGCAAAAGACTTTTTTTCGTATTAGTAGGTCACCTTTTCCCAATACGAAAAGCACCAGTCTCGTGAGGTTTAATGCCCTCGCTAAGCTAGGAAACGCGCAAAACGAAAGTACGTATGGAAACGCTGTTTTGAAGTTGCAGCACTAAATCGTGTGACTACATAGATATTTGACGGCGCCTGATAAAACCTTCATAACTATTAATCGGCAAAAAGACCCACATTGTGTTCCAAGAAAGCCGAACATTTACGACAAAGACTTCCAGAACTTTGATGGAGCGAGTTTGACAAGAATACGATAAAAAGGGAAAATTGGCCCTCTGAATACATTACGTTCCGAAGTTCCGGCGCGAATTTCAAAACTAAAACGTTAACATTCCTTTTCTCTCTTATTAGAGAAAATGAATTTTTGAAATTAACGACATTCGCGATCTCTAAATATAAGTTATCATTATAAATGACTTCACCTTTTCATTTTAAGGCCCCTTTTAGTTACGGTATATTTTAATTATGTATATATAAAACCTCGCTACAACAATAGTTATAGAAATATTTTCGTGGATGTTTCTGCTGGGTTACATTTTTTAAAATGCCACCATAGCGCGCGAAAGTTCACAAAGAAAAGTGTTCCAAACACTCCGTGCACCACTGTTCGTAATACTTATCCAAATCTAGCAGTAGGCAACACTGCATGTTGATGTTTCACGTACGAGCCAAAATTACGATACGATAATGTCCCATGCAGTGGAGGGCTTCTGCAATTTTGACCCCTTCTTGAACGTGCAGTAACATCGAATAACGCATGGGCCTCTAGTAACACCCCTTTACCGTAATGAGGCAGCAATCAGTCTACTTTCTGGGCATAAATAAACTTGGTTGATTTAGTGATTGTTTGGTTCATTGACTGAATAGCCGGAATTGGATCTGCGTCTTTCGGGTCATCACTCATCCAAGGACCTCAACCACAGTACCACTGTGGCGAGAGTCTGGCTGTAGAGCGTGTTGACACAAATATGTGAGGTACCGTGGCTATGCCTAATAGGATAGTTACTACCACCAGGTACTACCACTCAGTGTATACGGGTGCCTTTGGGCTTCCAGCCGTAACGAACTCTGTACTTATCTTAATGGCGCACGCAACGATTCCACGAGGACAAGAAGCTTTTTGTCTAGCTTCAACTAATTTTAGGTCAAGAAGAAAGCAAGCATTAAGAAATACAGCTTTCCTTGTCTACTGTCAAAACATACTTGCCAAGATGCGGATAGTCTTTCAAGAAAAGTACGGTTTCGTTTTATCCAAATCAGTCGAATCTCTCGAAGCCAGTCCAACGTCCCCTTCCGTATGGACGTCGTCCATCCTCCCTGCTGTTGTCCTCACCACCTCTCCTGGAATATGGGTGTGTTCTTCCGCCTCGACGGCGGTTTTCCTCACTGCTGTCATTGTCGTAATCATCTGTGTAGCGCTGTCGTGAATGTCTGTCTTGCCATTGTCGTTCTTCTTCGCTGCTGCGACGGCCGTCATCTCTCCTTGGCTGCCGATGAAAACTTCTTCCATTTTGTTGGTCTGTCTCTTCACTGCTCCGACTCTTATATTCACTAGGACTGCGACGCCTATAGCTGCTCCTGTAGCCGCGACTCATGACTTCACGGGGGTGCGGGCCTGCAGATGGAGCAGATTGCTGGCCTGCGGAAGGCGCAGGTTCCAAAACTTTGCTTCTGTCCATATTTTGGGATACACCTACAGGTGGCTGGTTTCCGACATCTGTGTTCCAGATTTTACTGATCTCGTCTATATCGCTTTGCCTCAGATTGTCGGGATCTTGTTGTTGGTCTTGTCCATCACGTAGAGCCCGCGCATCGCTGAAACTGGTCCTTGCATGCTGGCTTCCATTGTCAATACTTGCGAAACTTCGTGATGCTGTCTCATCAGCAACTGTCCCGATTCGCCGTCCAGACCAACGTCCAGTCCCTGGATAATTCTGCCCATCACTTACTGTGTTGGGCTGGTCTTTATTAGAGGATGCTGGAAAGCAACATAGAATTAGCCGACAATGTTTCATAACGGTGGGTACTTCATTTTGGGGCGCGCACAAACATACAGACACTCAAAAAACAACAATCTCCTTTCACGGAGAAACCATGTAGTGGTTTCTCACTATATGCATTGAAACATGCAGTTCGCCATTATTTGCTTCATTCTTTGAATTCTTCGTTTATATATAATCAATGAAATTATTTTTACCGCTTCTGCAGTGTTTTTCGTGAATTGACGACTCAGGTTTACTACATATTTTTTATTTTAAACTTGTAAAGATTGCCTCTGTGACACTGTGGTAGCATTTGCTTATTTACTATGTTATTTTCTTTGGTATTTCAGTATCGAATAGTCCTATTACCATTTCGTCCTATGTTGCCGCACATATTCGTATGCATGTATGCACGTATTTCATTATTTTGATTTCTCATTTTCTTTCATTTCATGTATTTTATGACAAGAGGTCCTACTGCAGTGTTCACACTGAGGGATCTCTTTCTGTATATCTCTTTTATATGTAATCCTCCACCCAATTACGTTCAATTACGTTCAATAATCTAAGTATGTCACGTGCCGTTTATAAGTTAACTGCTCACCGCGAAAATACTTTGGTTGACCTTCTATGCTTGCCGACCTTGCTTTCAAACTACGCCAGGGAGAAATTTCTTAATGGAAGGAAAATGCAGCAAACGAATTGATGTATACATATCACTCATTAGACTAACCAAGGGCCTGCAATTTGTGCAGCTCTAATACGGCTTCTCATATTTTGGTATTCGTTTTACCTCCTTTGAGCACAATGATATCCTTATGGGAAAAGGAGAGGGGGGGGGGGAATCAGATGGAAAAAAATGTGCTAATTGCAAGCAGGGTGACGGTGCATCACAGCGTTTGAACGAGAACGTAATATGCGCTGACTATAGTAAAGGTACACACTGCGAAGCCGAGTTATGGAACGAAAAGGCACTAAATAAGTGTTCATAATAAAATTTATTAGGTAATTATAACTTCCCCTACTAAAAAGTTTCATCACCAATTAGTTGTTCTTTGATATCCAATACAATGCAAAATATTCTACAACTCACCTAAAACGGCTGCAGCCATGCAGAGCAGCAGAAAACCGGCGGTGACCTTCATATTTGGTGGTGTCCGTGGCTCCTACAAGTAACACTGCAGAACACAATCCGGTGCTTATTCCCACATTTAATAGAAGCAGCCTGTTAATTTTTTTTTCGCTCGGCTTATGTCTATCTTTAACGTGCTAATGTAACTGAACTCTTGCAAAGGCATTAATTTTAACTGCAGTGAATGACGGTGACTTCCTTGGAGTCAAGAGGGCAAACCGAAACCATTAGTAATCTATGAGCTACTTTCTACGTCGTTTTAAAAACGGCTGTTTCGTTTTCTTCGCCTGTTTGCGTCTCATTTCAAAGTGTATAATAATTCTCTATTGCAAGATTTTACGTTAGGTGTTTGTTCAGTCAATTCTTAAAATTTGACCCTCGCTCCACCTTGTGGTATATTGCAAAACTGATTTCGTCTCAACGTATGCCTGTCGCAGAACCACAATAATGACCGACTCCTGAGCGCGGTCCTTCCCGGTTGGTGTTTGCAACAGTAGATCGCGCTCAACAAATCCATAACACCAGCAGGAGAAGCTCAAATCGAGCCATCTACCTTATTTCTAGCAGTGCATCTACCAATAACTGCGCTAACGTAGGGGGACGAACTTATAACTCTCAGTAGTACATTCCAATGCTCCCTTCACCACTGCAATTGCTTCGCGCTCATCACCTGTTGAAATTATTTGTTGAGCTCTTTGTGAATTGTCTTCTTACTTCCAGAAAGGGTACGGAACAGCAAAATTTTTTTAATTGCGGTGCCATGCACAGAGTACGATTTTACAGCTAATTCGATTCGTCGGTATTGAACACTGGCATAATACGTTTGTAAAAAGTGAATAAAATTGGAAGATAGGAGATACTGACCTCAGACACTTCAGCCTTTCTTGTTGCACAGGCACAATGACTTGTTGGCGGCAACACTTGCGCATGGAACACTGGAGAACTACGTACTAACTTTGCTATGCAGTGGCGGACTTGGCGTCCACGTTTATATGCTTCACTCCAAGGTTGTCCAATACACGTACATTTCCATGTTGCGGGAACAACAGGAAATGCATCTCTAAAAGTATCTGACAAAACACGCAAACGTGTTGACACTTGAAGGGACCGAAATGCTCACTTGTCAAAATTAGCCCTAGAGGAAGAACGCAGCTTCCAGGCTGCCTATTTTTTCCCATGGAAAATTACCTGAGTGATGTAAAAATAACATAGCAGCGAAGTTACTTTGGCGGCTGCCATTTTGCAGCCAACAAAATAACAAAAATGCTTCGGCCATTTTTATGTTTGTGCAGGATCAACCAGTTCTTCTTGCAGTATGTTTCCAGGGTTCTCTTATTAATGTGAAATGGGGTTCACCACTCACCTCACATTTCAGCATCACAGACTGATGTCTAGTGAAACCATTAGCTTCCACGACAGCGAAACGAACTGACCACTGGTGTTTCGGAATTTATATATGAAAAGAAATAGCAGACGGGTCTCTGCGCTGCACGTACGGGCTTAGAAGGTAGATGCACGTATGCTTGGAAGAATATAGGTGCAGAAAATTTTTTTTACTGTAATGGAATTTTTATACAAGGTGGGGTGCTTGCATAAAAAAATGTGTTTAATATGAAGTCAGATTTATTTGTAAGGCATGCTCTTAGACCAAAGGTCCCACTAAATACAAAGGCATTAATCGCAGCTACCGCAGCTTCGCAAGCACATGCTGTCATAAACGTCTGAGATTGCAGTTATCATCACCGGTTTTTGCCAGCTCTCAGGCGGAAGCCTCAAGGATGAAAAGCTTAGCTGGCCAATCCGCATTTACTGGTGTGACTGAAAAGGTCTGTTAATAAACAGCATTTGGAAAAAAAGCAAGGTAATTTTCAGTTCCCCCATGCTGATTTTTCTGTCTCAGTGTTCACGCTTTGCAGTATGTTTACCTTGTTATGCTTTGCAAGGCGATATCACCAGTACAGCGTAGGTTACTGAAGCCTTCTCTACCTGTTTCCTGTCCATTGTAGTAAACTCGTGTCAATATTTCGCAAATAGCATTAGAGAAATTATATGTTCCCATATTCGACCATTCTCTGCTGGATTTTGTCATTTTCTTTATATATGAACGCGTTGAATTTGAGCCACTCTAGGCAATCTTCACTATATTTAAATGCAATTTGTCTACGCCTCCATTCCGTAGAAGAGAACACAGTGCATATATCTTAGTTAAAATGCAAAAAAAAATGTGCGTGGCAGGGCATGTAATCACAAAACAAGGTGACCGATGATCAACGAGAGTAACACACTGGATATCAAGGATAGCGTGGAAAGCAGTGGTACATAGTCACGCCAGCCGATGAAATTAATTTCATAGAAAGGGCGTCAACCCAGTTCGTGCAGGATATTTGAAAAGTATGCAAGAATTCTTTCCTTTCAATCCTCGTAGACAGAGTGATGATGGCAAAGGTAAGGACCATCAGGACCACTAAGATAGTTTCCGGATATTAGCGCATCTGTCGAACTTTTATAATAGTGTGGACCTCTCAATACTACGAAATTTTTTTCCTTGCTCTGTGGTGCAAATGAGCAAGATACATCTATGATCCCACGCGCCCTATGAGGCGAAGAATGTTCACTTGTCAAAGCCAGCATCAAATGCGGATAAATACTTGTTTGGCGCTTCCTTTGACGGGAACGACGAATTCGCGTTCGAACAACTCGGTAGCAGGCAGACGACTGATGTACATTTGCGTCTAACGAATGGCCCGCCCAGCCCGAAGACAACAGCGCTGAAACCTCGCAAATGATGGCATGCCCACAACGGAAATCATAGAGCGTATGAGGAGCAACGCCATTAAGAGCACAGAGAACCACTCCACCGAAAAGCGTGCAGAATTCTGTAATCAATGGCAAAGTGCATTTTGGAATTCGCAGTGACAACTTGGCGACCATTCATGCCCCATCGCGGCTGTGGATATCTGGTTCTGTGCAAGGGCCGTCGTAAGAACGAAACAGTTCACTTCATGGATAATTTTCTTTAGACAGGCATAAACAAATGTGTTGAAACATGGGAAAGAACCAGCCCTCCGTCTTCAGAGAAAAACGCTTTCTACGTGCAGAAAACGTTAAAATGAGCAGCTGCGTCAATGAGACGTGCGGAGTACGGAGCGATCACTTGCCGATCACGAACTCCTTTGTGAACAATTCCTTGCTTCAAACAGAGGCACGTCCTCTCCCTGTTAGATGTTGCCATATCCCCTCATTTAGCCTATTGTTGTCATCGGTTGACGGCTAACCTAAACCGACTTCGGCATTTCGATCAGATGTGCTCATTCTAATTATAACTGTCCGCAAAAGTTTCTGTGTTTAAATAAGCAGGCTGACATAAGCGAAATCTTGAATTGCCGTATTTCCAGGAGACAAAACCTGTAGGATGCTGAAGGCGGCACGCCCACCAGAGTGATGGACAAAACTTCCGGACAAAACTTTCCCACATCGTATTTTCGTCATTCAATACTTTTGTTATGTGTTTAGACAGCGTCGATTAGCTTTATATGGGCACCGCCACCCATTTCTAACTAATATTTCATGGTGACATTAAACAACCTTATTACTTCGCGAATTTTCTACCGCGTGTTTTCTAAAAATCAGTTAATTATCAGCGGATTTACATCGGGAAGATTCAGTGTACTTTCGCTTTCCTGGCGCCTTCTCTCTCTTTCCTTCCTGACGAGAGGGTATGAAAAGGGGGCAAAGATCCACGACAGCGTGCCGCGTGAGCTTGAGCATTTTGTACTTGGTTTGCTTTGAACATATTCGCGCTTCCGCAATGATAAGCATGTCGGTGAGGTCCCATCGTTCACCTGGTGCTGCACCATGGAGTCGACCGTAACTGCGTCCTTGTATCAACCAGTGCTAGCTCTTCCTCCTTATATATATCCTTGCCCTGACAGTGGCGTGGTTTGTTGAAGGAAGAGGCAACGCCTTCCAGGTGTCAATATTATCTGGCGTGTATGTCAGCAGGGTACTCCGAAACTGATCGGCGGCGTTTTCGTGCGATGCTTAAAAACTGTAGTAGGGCGCGTTTAAAACGTCACAAGCCGCCGCACACCTCACCAAAGGTGTGGGCTGCGCCGAGTACCAACGCCACGGAACTCGTGGTATGAACAAATATCTATTTCCTGATTAAAGAAGCGTTAAGTGCCATAGGATTTCATGTACTAATTAATATGGTTGCTATGATATTGTTGAGGGACTGAAGGGTCTGCGCGGTCGCGTTCCGGAGTTGTATACATCTGTGGTGTGTAACGTCTGCGCTCTAAACTTATTTTCTCAGTTTATACACTCAATCAAACCTCGAACAAAGTGAGCCAATAAGCGTTGTGCCGTTACGCCTGCTGCTTACGCACGCATGCGATCCTAAAGCAGCCAACCACGGAGAACGTATGGTGTCCATCCACTGTTTTAAAAGAACAGTGAACCAGTTTTTAAGGTAACCATCTTCTTTATTCCAGCAGAAAACGTACCGGTCAGAGTTCCCAATCATGCAATGGGAACGGGAAAAACGCCTTGAAACATTTTCTATTAGAATTTTTTGCCGGCGGAGCCTTACACACGACACATGTTGCAAACAGTAGCCGAGAGCCGTCGAGTGTATCTGCGCCAGGTTCTGCCGCGATAGAGCGCACGAACGCCGACGCCTGGGAGGTTACTGCGCAGACACAAAGAGAATAGGGTGTTCACGCGTTTTTACGCATCGACTGCAATTTCGACGACTAGTCATGGTTTTATAAACAGCACAAGGCGACGTATAGTGGTTCAAAGACTCCAGAAAGTTGTGCCAAGGTTACGCCACCAGGTTACGCTACATTTCATTTGCCGCGATTTTCAAGCTCAATTTAAGAATACAAATCCTACTCAAATCATGAAAGGGTGCTCGATTCAATCACTACAATTCAGGTTCTTTCCAAGTGCAAAAAGGTACGTTCACACGTTCTGGCCAGTTCTCGGTTCCATTAAAGTATTATTTGTCCACATGGCACCGCGATGAAGATGCCTGATAAGCACAACAACTCTTGAGGGACCACGCTGTACTATCTGCAAGGTTTACCTGTTCTATTTTCGAAGCAACAAACCTACTAGTATAATACCTACACTCCAACAGCTTTAAGCAAACTGATCTAATATGCGGCTTTTTACGTGCACTGCTTTCAGAACATATTTGTCACTCCCGAGCAGGCGAGGGTGCCCGAGATGAACAGACGTTATGCACAGCAAATTACCGTTATGCACTGTAAGCTAGTTACTGCAGAGCGTCCCGCCGTAAGAGTTTTTCAAGTTGGTTTGTTATTAGCATAGAAAAGTCAGACAGATCCCACGCATTCTGAGAGTCCGTGTGATGCAAAACAATTAGCGGCAGTGGCGAAATATTTGGCGTTCGGCCAAGGGTTACGAGTAAGACCAACGTCTTTTTGCAAACCAAATAGTTATGTGATAGTTATGCGCGTAAAATAGGACGTACCAGGCTTGTCGACCGCACTGTCGTGCAGTGTGGTTCACTGTAGGACCTGTCGATTTCAGTGCACGGAAGTATGTTTTGTTAAAGAGGAACACGCGGTACGGTGTCCTGATCACAAGCGTCCTTTGTCGTCATATTTCTACGTGCTCGAGCTAAGCTGGACACATCGCGCTGAGTAACCGTGGTTCATGTGTGCAATTTCTTCCATTCCTGTAAGAGCGGTGAGCGTGAACCGCAGCAGCAAATGCCCGCCACACAACGCTAATACAAAAACTTTACTTACAAGATTCACCGCGCGCTATGAGCCCCCGTCGACGAGTGATGGCTAGTTTGCTAGGCACACCCTTTGCCTGGGTACGATTCCTGCCTTCTGTTATTGAAGCACGCTAGTCTGCATCCATTTGCTGCATGTACCTCATACATCCGTGCCCTGTCACTGGAATATTGATGTACAGCGATTGAACGAGACAACAGCAGAGCACCGAAATGTAGTCCTCTAGACAGATGACAATACTTCGCTTCCAGTTTATAAGAACAACTTCACATTTACCAGCCATTTCTATAATTGGAACTGCAGTGCCCATTCAAGTGATTGTTTATAAATGTAGGCGTTGCGTCATTTAGGTTGATACCTTGGTATTTTCATGCGTTCGTGGGCACGCTAGCGCATGGATATTCCTCAGAGTTTTCCACTGCGCCACGGAAGCTTGTACACAACGGTCTCTGCACTACGATGCAATTCCTCATGGGACTGTTCATGCACTGCTCTAATGTATGATAGCATGACCCATAATGTTAAAAAAATGCAGTAAAATGGTATTAATGGAAAGGGTTACTTTCTGGCAGGTTTACTATACACTTATGGCGGTTTACTACCTTACAAGTACGCGAGAGGTCGTAAATGCAGTTGTTGCTACAATGTGTGTCTAGCGTAGTAAAAGTTACTGCATGCGCGCGTGACGAGATAGTAAGCGCCACTACCTCCACGCTGTAATTCTTATAAAAATATGCAAAGCTTAGACGACCTGTAACTGATTTATGTATCTTGGAACAAGAGTCTCGTGCAATGCTGTGGTACATGTATACGCAAACAGTAAAACATGAGCATTTGCATCCACAAGATCGACTACTTATCGGAATGTATATCTGCTCACGTGTAAAACGTATGCATCCTTACGTGTGGCCATAATAGCGTTAACTTTACAGTTGGGGTATATGTCGTGTACAAGGTTTGGTCTTCTGTGTACAATAGTGTATGCGGTGGTTTCTGGTTCGACTATGTTTGTATCTAATCTGCCACTCAAGTAGTTCTATGCCCGACGTATTCACAGCGCTCATTATATGCAGTAACTAGGGATTGTTAATTAGCTTAACGCGATGTAATTAGACAGCAGTAATCAGTGTCACCGGGCGATGCCATACCGCTTCATTTTCATTTGATCATATTCTTTTGTAATATATTCGACTTGATATGGCAGCATAAACCCGAATTACCAGAGGCCCCGGTAACAGAATGCCAAGTTACTAAAGTTGTAAACTTTGGTTACTACCGTTACCTATAGGTAGTACATAGGTAGCACATGGCATGGTAGTAACGTTACTACCTTCTCGTTTACTAGCTGCAGTTACTACTTAGGTGATGAAAGTTGTGATAAACATTTACTGCCTAAATGTTTGCTAATAGCACTGCCCTTTTACAGCGTAAGCTGTTGTGGGATCACAAGGGCCGTTTTTGGCGCCGTAGTTGACCCCGCCGCCGCCGCCAGGTGTCCGTGACCACTATCAAGCCAATTTTAGAAAGAAATTACCAGGACTGAGAATTATTCGAACCCACGTCCGTCTGCATGGCAGTCGGGCATTCTGCCACTTAGCTACGCTTGTGCTAGAAAAATCATCGCTAAAAGATCTAGACAGGTATAAAGACTGCCGAGGAATCTCGTTAACAAATGCAATGTTACGTGGCAAAATAGTAATACGCCACTACGCGTCGAGGAAAGTGGATTGCATAACGAGTGTGAGAAACCATTTGAAAGAATACTGGTTTGCACGCTTTCTATAGCTCAGCAACCATTACAGAGGCATCATCAATATTATCATTACAAAATGATCTTCTTCGACTTTACCGTCAATATTATTACAAAGCGCTACCTCACAAAGCAGCTTTGTCGTATCCAGTCATGCGTCACGCGACAGGCAACGTGCGCAGCCCCGACAGCAACCTGACTTCTTCTTGTTCTCCTCCTCTGTAAGTTGGCACAAACCCAACGCAGGGGGTTGGCCAAAACTCTTTTGACTTAAAGAGTACCTTTATATGTGTGGTTTCGTGAAGCACAAATGATGAAAATTAAGGGAAATTCTTCTGCTTTCAATTAGAAATGTGATAATTTCTGAACAAACCTGACTTCGCTCTTCGATATATCTGATGGCTCGATCACTTGGCCAGATTCCCAAGCGTTTACTACGGCCACTAAGAAGGTCGCTCTTCCAGCTTACGCCGTCACTGTCCTGCAATTCCGCGCAGGCCTGGTGTTCTTTTTTTTTTTTTTTAAGAGTGCACAGGCTTTCAGAAATTTCCCATTGAAATTTTGCGTAACGGCTCGGTGTTGCATGTTCCTTCCAGTTATATTAAACCTCCGTGTAGGAGCGGTGAACGATTGCTTATTCGCGGCAGTCTTGGCTTTGCTGCTGCTGCCGTATGGAATCGGCGGCACATAAAAATGGATGCTTAGTAGGGCTTTAAAATGAACCCTTTGACGTTTGTAAGAGCACGCCGATGCCCCAACAAATAGGCTGTCATCATGATGAAAGACGTGCTAGCGCAACCAGAATTACATTTCAATTACAAACACACTTCGTATATTTCAAGTTGGGAAACCCCACCAAGTAAGCATTCGTGCAGAGTGAACTGTTTCCTGTATGCCTTGCGCTTTCGATCTTGTTTGCTCCAAGATCCTTGCTCCCAGAATTCAACGTTGGGAGTTAACAATGAAATTATGTTTTCTTTTGCAACATACAGGCGCACAAAGTAGTGCCGTGTAAAGTATGAAGCGCGTAACCAAACTTTGTGACATATAGAAATTTTATTGTTTCCAGAGTTCAAGGAAATATGGCTGGTCAACACTGGTAGAAGACATGGATTCTTTCAGTGAAGGCAAGCCCTTTGATCGTTGGCCTATCCAAAAATGCAGCATTTGTAGTGTGCCAGTTTGCAAGACTCGGGAGTTGGGTGTAACGACGATCCCGAGTGTGACCACGACCAGGCCTTCAGTCAGTAGTCCAACGCCGCGCAGGTCTCGTTGGTAATGTTGGCGTAGTCCACGTCCGTGTGCGGTTCAGCAGCCAATGCTTCATGAAAGTAGAAAAAAAAGGCTTGAATGTACACTTTCGTTACTCAAAATACTCTACACAATACGGTGTTGTGTTTTGAAAACAAAAAAAGTTTTACAAGGCACTTTTCAAAGTAACATATCCACTCTTTACAGCTCCCTCTCGATTTCATTCCCTACATTTGCAACTGACAATCGTTTAAAACACGTCACTTTTAGGCGAAGAACTGCGTCCCTGTACCAGCGTGCCCCAGCATCTTAATACGAGTGTGGAGAGAACCGAGTTCTCGAGAACAGAAATGTAAACCAACCAAATCATCATTATTTTGCATGGCACAAACGCTTGAAATATGCCTGCATTTCTCTGACTGTATAACCAATTCAACAATCTGTCTTTATTTTTTCCATAGTATATCTCACGTTATCCTAGAGTGCAGAATTGCAGCTCCCTTTCTGAGCACATACCTAGAGTAAAAGGCCTGGCGTAATTACTTTTAGTTAACAATCTAGCGCATTCGGTGAGATGAACATCTTGCTGAGTAAAAAAGAAAAAGAAAACTATTTGCCAGTTTTCAAGCGAAACGACCGAAGAAAGGTGGTTGGTTTTTCTACCATTTACCACCACCGGTCATTATACATGAGCCGAATTATGAAGCGGGATTTGATGCTCAACGTGTATACAAGAATGAAAACGCACAGCGTCAATTTTGAGGCTAATACGTACCCGAAGTCTTCACGTGAGTCAAACACCATTCTATGAGTCAGTTCGCGAGATCAGAAGGATTATGGCTACGCATTTTGACATTTACGCCGTTAGGTCTATTACGAATAACCGCAGCATTGACATACCAGTACAAGCTCCATTGCTTCATCGCTGACGTCTCTTACTCTATGTCGCTACTTTCCACATTACTTGTTCGCCGTGAAACGACTAGTAACTTTTTACTGCCTAACAACTTGATCGTGCGTGAGGACTCAAAGTGAGGCAAGCTGACGCAGAAATACGGGCGCAGTACAGCCAACAAGAAAGAGAGAAAGCTTGGACATGTTGGTATTCTATATATTTTGTTATAGCGCACATATTACAAGGGACAAACGTCGGCGCAAATCTGTTGGCCATTTGGTTTTCCACTGCACAAAGTTTGGGTGTGTTCCCACGTGCTCCCAGCGCAGCGTGGTACCAAGAAGCCTTGTGCAAAACATGCGTGATATAACTGAGGCAGCGAAGAATAGCATTTGGGAGAGGGGGCAGGTGCGTCAGCGCAGCTTCATTGTTTTTCAAAAAAGAAAGAATTGGATTTTTTTTAAATACACATGTTTACTCAACAACAACAGTATTTTTAAATGACCTTTTGTTCCTGTAAACAAATCTCTGTTTTGCTATGGTTCGCTGTGTATATCACCACATGAGCACATATCCATCAATAATGTGTCCAATGTCTCTCTCTGAACAAACGCACCTGCGTGAGTTGCTACTTGTGTGAATATATAGTCCGTTTCCTACAATGAAATATTTGTTAGAAGTCAGCTCTTTGTGCAGTCAGTACTATGTTGTCCCCTGTGCGCATCTATACCAGGAAAACAGCAAACAGGAAAGGAGTGAGCGTAAGAGTGAAACGTACTGCCTTAAGGTGCAGCAATGAAATACGCTACGTGCGTTTTTTTCTTTACAAGTAAAAGTAATTTGCGTGCAAGCTAGAGGCACTTACCGCTCCCAGAAGGTTGTATTGTCGTTCATGCTGATTCCTCGCTTCAAGTCTTCGCCCTTGACCGCCACTGTACAGCCCTCGAAATTGAGCCCTTCGTTCGTACTCATCGCTTTGTCTGCCACCGCCTCGTCGGCCAAGTGAGATACTTCGCCCACGTCCGCTTCCAACGGTTTCACCATTGCGGACACTGCCGTGGTCTCCAGAAGGTGTGCGTTGTGCGAGTCCTCGTTTTTCTTGTTTTTCCATACCGCCATTGTCTGGTAATTTCTGTTGTTCATAATGGTCGCTGTCCGAGTCTTCGCCTATGCCAGTACTCATTTGCGGA
The DNA here is from genome assembly GCA_013339685.2 of Hyalomma asiaticum. Taxonomy (NCBI): domain Eukaryota; kingdom Metazoa; phylum Arthropoda; class Arachnida; order Ixodida; family Ixodidae; genus Hyalomma; species Hyalomma asiaticum. The sequence continues at coordinate 95,643,549 of CM023484.1, read as the reverse complement.
GCAGGTCGCCGCTGGCCCTCAAACTCACCTCCCAGCTCCTCGTGCCATCGATAATTTCGCAAAGCGTCAGAGGAGCGCCCACGGGATGCGACTTGTTCTTCTTGATTAGGCTGTTCGTCCAAGGAATGGGATTCTGGTCCTACGCCTAAGCGGATGCGCTCAAATCTACTTGTGTGACTGCTGTCGTCTTGCGAGCTTCGTTTCGTGCCAGGATGCTGCGCTGCTGAGCCACTGCTGCCGTCATTTTTAAGATGGGGTGTTTCGACAGTGGCTCCGATTTTAGCATCATCTCGACCTCTTGTATATCGCCTTGCATCACGTCCAGAAGGTATTCCTGGAAATAAGAAGAATATATATGAATAGTAGGATAACTGCGAAGTTGGAACATCTGCGTTCTGGGATCTATGTGCCAATGAAAAAGTTTCACCTTTGATTAGTACACATTGATTTCACGCAAACCAAGAAGAAACCTATATTTCTACAGCACAGTCGGCCCCCATTTGTCTGGCTTGACATATAGCGTACTGTCTTTTTTATTGTCTCCTTATTTGCAGCGAATTGCACTTTGTCCTACATCTGTCCCTTCCTTTGTCTGTACCGCTTCTAGCAGTACCGACTGTGTAAAATGAGGGAATGTAAGCATAAAATAAAGGTCGATTAGTCAATTAGCTATCGTTTATCCTAAAGATAAGCTTGTATATTACCACACGAACTACCGCATCTAATGTGACTTGATATAATATTATATAAAAATTATATATAAATTATATAAAATTATATAAAATATGCTAAAGCGGACTGATCATCTAAGAGGTCCAGCTATAAAACTCACTGATTCAGAGTCTTTGTTATTATTGAAATGGTCAATAGGAGAAATTGGTGCCTCCAGTACGTATTCCTGGTCTTATCGCGATCGCCTCTCAGTCAATTTACCTGACATGTTATTTCATCTATACGAACTCCAAACACTCATATATGCGCAATACACTTTGTACACCAGCCGTACTGTTGGCAGATATGCATTAAAGGCGTTTAAAATGGTGATTTTATACAAGTCCTTGGAGTGTTCTGTTAGTCAGGATACATCATAATTTTAATTTGGTCATATTTTTGTACGTTCATATCTCGTGATAGTTTTGAAAAATTGGGACAGTAGGTTGTTCAACAATCTTGTTCGAAACCGTTTAAAATTAGTGTTGTATTCAGGCGCATGCATCACGTTTGTGCGTATTCGTACATATATACGTTCTTCCATGACTTTCTGAAGGATACGAAAGCAGTAACTTGAAGTACCGAATGTCTATGGGTTTTCTCTGATCGATGAGAGACATTATGCTGCATATTGGAAATTGTTCGAAAATATACAATACCAATTACTCTAATGATTAAGAGGGATAAAGTCACACGTATGCTGATCTCACAAGGCAGCCGGTGTAGCACGTTCCTTGCAGGAAGAATATTGGATAATCAGGGACAGTGGAATAAGAGAATGTTTCTGAAATTGTTCTTTTTTTTTCACATTGCGTTGTAGTTTGCTAGGGAAAAATTCTAGGCAGTCGTACGACTTCATACGTCCCGCTAGATAAGCGTTTCTATATGATCAGTTTATTTTTTGTCCTACTAGAAGAACAATGCAGTGATAACTCACCTGTGACTCCATAACAAACAATAGCGACAGGCAAAACTTTGAGGCCTTCATCATGTGTCTATGTGGTGCTCAACTGTAAAACTGCAATGAGAAACGTAACAGAAACATCTCAAGTCACACATCTGGCTTCCGCACTTGAACTATGCTTAGCTCTCTGCAGCAGCGTTCGTTCGGTACATTTTTTTGCCGTGACTATGCAAGGAATTTACATCCTCAGTTTAAAAAGGCCTTGGTACACGCAATACTAGAAAGAAGTCGGTTTGGAAAGGTGAACGAAGCACTAGATTTTTCGCAGCGTTTCCTACTAATTCTCGAGCGCTGCTTCCTTTTCTACGATAACGTTACGCATCGTGCCTGCTTTCCCGCCCTTATCGTGTCTTATATCAAAGAATCCAGGAGCAAGCATTACGTAACGCATCCACAAGTAGTAGGTGAAGGTTTCGTCATGCAGGTGAAATAAACTAGGCAGCTCACGCGACGTTCAGCAAAATATGCGGAGGATTGAAATAAAATGAAGCGAAATCCTTATTCTACCCTAAAGTAAAAAAACAAAAAACAGGATGGACTTAATTGCAAAATAAAAACGCATGTAAACCCCACTACAGTGTGGTTAGAAAAGAGTGTAACATTGACACCAGTACAAAAAAAGAGCATTGCGCCATGATGTGATTTGGCAAGTACAGAACAGTGAAAATACCAACGCTACGGATCAGCAAAAATGTATGCATATGTGCACATTTGAGAAGAGACGCATTACATTTGTTAGCAATGTCTAAGTAAATATAAGAAATAACGCAACATGAAAGTAAAGAACGAGACGTCGGCTGTCCAAGTGGCTGCACGAAAATGTTGCTCAAGATTTTACAACCTTGCGCAGTGGTTCAAAAAACCAAAAATTTCAGGTTTGGATTCATTCACAATTGTTTTCCTGGTATGAGGAAAAAGTATTGCTACTTGCAACAGACGAGCCTTTTATCTTCGCTAGACCTCTTTACAATTTGCACCTAACTGATATCCGTTTAAAGCACAAGCGTTTAGAGAGCACAGTTACTCCTGATGCAACATCGCCTTCCTTTCAATGTACTCTTGGACGCCGGCGTGTTGCTTGAGCAATACAATTGAGCAATACACGGCCGCTGCAATACTTTTCTTGTGTGGTCAGTTGCGCTCCGACGCGCTCTGCTCCAGGAACGCAAAGGCTATCCTCGACAAGCCAGTAATGATGCCTTCGATGAAGCGTAACGTATGTTCACAAAACTATCCCCTCTCAACCCGTTCAGTTTCCCTTGGACGGTTTCACCGCTTGTGAATTTTCATGGTTTATTGCGTGCTCACACAGAGCTCTCGCGCGTGCAGTGCAGTGCCTGCGGAGAAATATGAGACGTTCGAGAACTTTCGGTTGTGCATAACTATCGATGATCCCTGTGCGATTTCGACGTGCCGCTGAGGTCTACTTGCAACAGGTTCACGTGTCCAGAGTACCCAACCGATCTCCCACCCTTCGACTCGCCAGACTGTCGCTTATACATTCCGCAGATTCGTGACCACGGGTTTCACTTGCGTCTTATACAAATCCCTATGACAGAGGGATAAACCAGTTTTCAAATAATCCGAATCCGTAAACTATCTAAGGCAGTTGCGCACCGCACTCTAGTGCTAGAATATGCGATATAGCTTAAGTGGACGCAAGTCGCTTGTTATGTATGCGTTCGGCGCCAGCACACGTTTGAGGGTAACTTGCTGTCATATCTTGCTTTTTTCATACAAAGCGCATTGCGTCTGCGCGCGCATCAGGCTTGTGAAGTGAACTTATAGTGTTTACCTCCGACATATTGAAAGCACGTATAACATAAACAGATGGGAATTATCGTATTGAAAGCAGCACTTGTCGGCTCAGCGAAAGACTTTGGTACGATATATGAACGAGGCTGTAAACTTTTCATGTCGTCACGAGTAAGTTGGACTCGTGCTCTATATAAAGGGAAATGTAAGTTTCGGTGAATCTTGCAGCATTCCTCGCACAGCAAATTTCTATTCAATTGAATTATTAGGAATTACTGACAATGGTTCTCAATCATGAAATACGCGCTAAATACATTCTTAGTCACTCCACACTCACCAGTTCTCAGCAGTAAAGGGACCTTTAAGCTCAAAAACAGGAGCAGCATGGCGTGAAAACTCATTCTGGGAATACTTGGGCCCACTGCTCATTTATACAAAGGGTTACAAGGTTTTGTTTACATGGTAACCCAAAGAGAGTGCCACAACAGGAAGAAGTTTGGTATATGTTGAGATGCTTCAAGGATCGGCGTCACTGGCGCCTGTCGACCCCTGTAATGATTGAAGGTCGTCGTGTGACAAGCAGGTCCCTGTTTATCCTTTCTTCATCGCGACAACAGCAACAGAACTGCGTACGCAAATATACGCCAAAAAGTGTCCTTGTAATGTCAAGCCATTTTTTTTTCCTGTCGGAATGGGTGCGCAACGTCGAACAGACTCGTTACAGAAAACTCGCTGCTGCGTAGGACTTCAATGCCACTTCAATGAAACAAAGCATCCTGCCTAAAAAAGAAAACAATTTTCACTGAAGAGTCTTTCCCTGCTTATTCCAAGCTAGTATAACACGTATTAGACGTAGAGGGACTTCCTCAGTACGTTTGCATGGCCACCCAATTTCTCAGTGCTACGGTGGTGCACTAACGACGACAAAAAAGTGTCCTTTACGCAAACATATTAGAATTTCATAATATTGATAGGAGCACCGTCTAAAATAGGCTACAAGCAGAACCATTATTCAAATTGGTGTGTGCCTTAGCCGTGGTGTTTAGTTTTTCGGCAATTTTTATAGAGCAGCCCATATTTAGTAGGAATGTGATTCGTCGCTTATACTTTTTGACTCTGTTCAGTTGCGAAAGATTCCTAGGAGTGCTTCTCTGTGGTTTCAGACGCATAAACGGCGACAGCCAAGACGTTGCATAGTCGAAGCCGGTCTGGGCCAGACGGCCTAAATGCTCAGAGCTTGGCAGTCGAGAACCAGGAAATATATTTCGGCACAAGTTGCAAAGTCTTACATTTAAATACGTGTAGCACATGCACCATATCGACTGCGGCTATGAGCCGCAGGTGACGACATTACTGTTAGTTGGGACGTGACTGAGAATCATGACACGTTCATATTTTTTTATTTATCAGTCTTGGTAGTCATACATTCATGCCCTACTGCCCCAATTTTGATAAATTTCAAGTCATGCAGACGCGATATTTTGACTTCTTAGCCGTGTTTTTGTACCACAATATCCTGCCACCATTTTTCAAAAGCACCTTTACATGAAACAAATAAGCTTTCGTCTCGTTAATGTTCGCTGTATTATTAGATGGCTTCTAGTGATAATCGAAGAGACACATTGATTACGCTTCCTAAGATGTTTCGTTTCCAAGACGATACGTTGCAGTATTGGCGCGAGATATTAGACATTGCCATATTGCGGTTTCCGTGCAGAACATGATGAGAAAATTCTCGATTGTGCACCTTACTTCGGATTTGGTGACTTCTACATGCAAAAATGTAAGCCACCAACCTTCAGTTGAGCAGCTTGCAGATACATTAGTCAGCGGAATGTTAACGCAGAGTTCGTTTGCGTGTATTGCCATACAGAAGACAGGTACAGTGGATCCGTAGGGCTTACAGTATCGTTAATATTGGGGTAGTAAAACTGCGGTGGTGGCAAGTTGGTACGGCCCCATGGCTAAACGCACTGTCAAGGATTGACAGCCTTCGTAGTCTGTCACGCGCTGTCAATCCTTGGCAGCGTGTTTAGCCATAAAATATTGGGATGTTCCTGCATAAATTCAATTCTTCCTATTACGTAAACGACAGAAGACAATTCTCTGTTGAGCCCGTTTACTGCATCCCTTTCCGCCCCAATATCCTGGCCATTTTAGAGTTTCCGTACGAGTTATATAAAAGGCACAAAAATTAGGTGCTTTTCTCACATCGGGAAAATGGCGCCCAACGAAGCTTGGCTTGTTTTCTTCTTGCCTGCTGTGTTCTTCTCGTGCTACTTTTTCTTTTTTTTTAGGACGAAGGTGTCTTCGCGAACTCAAGTTACTTTGCCCGTATTTAACTAACCGCCCAACGGCCTAGGTGTCGGCGCTCTCCAGGTATTCCCGTTTACAGACATTTCGATGGTGGGGTAGAAACGTATGACAAACATTAATGAATGATCTTCACATAACTAACATAAAGTAGGAGTCCTGTGGGTAACGAGTGGTGACTCTGCAATAACGTGTAACGCATAGCCCCACGGCTCGGAGCGCGCCATGAGCCGTGCCTGGTTGACTTTTACACAGCCTTTGTCAGTCAACAACCAGCTAAAACAGACATTTAGTGTCACATCAGAAGATATTGAAAACGAAAAAAAAACACACAATTCGTCGTAGCATCCCATTGGAATGTAGACATAACAAGCGCACAGACGAGCCCGAAAGCGCTGTCATCTAGGTAGGCAACCTGCCATGAACAAGGGAGGGTATCGAACCTGGGCTCCCAAAGTGACAAGCAAGCACGCTATAGCGGTCGCGTGCTTGCTTCCGGCGGCTCTTCCTTCAAGCTACATACAGAAAATGAACCTATTGCGCAGTCAGTTCTGATGGTGGTGTATTGAGAGTCGTCAGAGCAATGCAATAATGCAACTGTTCTGCATCACTCGGCATGCTTTTGTCCAACTTTGCTCTATCCTGCAAGAATACTTCCACTAATGACGCTTCTTATGCGCACATGAGCTCATCGTAAGGTGTATTTGCCTTCGAAAAAGAAGTCGTCTCTGTTCTGCGCTAACGTGGGCGCGAACGTGACGCCGTACCATGAGCTACCACTCAGCCACCACGCTTCTGCAAACGCTCCTTCTTAGGCCATGTTAATCGTGTATGCACTCAAGCACCTCGCACCAAGACACTCATCGAATTCGTAGCGCCTGGAAAAATGCGAAAGGACTACTCACAGGCAATTTCCTTGTTTTCTGTTTCACATGACACCGGTTACCCTAATGCGCGGGAACTGCAGGATGTTTAGCCATTGCGTACTTTCCTTTCTTTCTCTTTCTTTTCTCTCTGGCTATATGCCTTTCTCCCTTTCTTTCTATTTTATTTATTTCTGTCCTTCACTCGCTCATTTCGTTCCATGTTTATTCCTTGCACTTCTTTCGTAGACAATACGAGGAAGCTATTTGAGCCCTGAGGATTCTGTCCAATCCCGGCTTTATAAAATAAGCCTTTCTGTACACTGGACCAGGGAAACATTGTACCAAATATTTCTAAGCATTATGTTGTTAACGTGCTTTATTTGCGGTGACTTGAGCGACAGTCAAGACGAGGATAGGCTACTGAGCGCGAATGGCGATCCGAAGCCATGCGGTGTCTATGCCGATTCTATAGCTTGCGCGTTCCCGCTGCTATTATCCTCGTAGACGAAAAGGGCGACGTTCGGAGACCTAACGGCTAGACGCTACATTCAAGCACGGCTTCACATGCTCTACATATGCAATGGCTCATCCAAGACGGGGCTAGTCTGAGGGCAGTTCAACAGGCTGATTGAGGTTAGTAAAGTACGTCCCAGGCCATTAGCCAAGGAAAGGGGAGAGGGGGGCGGGGGTTGCGAGCCTGGGTTTCTCCCAAAGATTTGGTTGAGGGGTAGTGTTAAGAAAATATTGTAGTGCTAACCGCCTAAAATTTAAGCTTCTTATTAACTTTGTTCTTAAAGATTACTTGATCTACACAATGCAATTTTTATCAAAAATAAATAGTCAAGGTATTCAGCAAGTGCTCCCCCCTCCGGAGAAATAGTCCCTGGCTATTGGCATGGCGCGTTTTAAGATACGCTAAGGTCATTCAAACTCGGACAGTAGACTGGATGAGAAACCAGGTAGGCGGTACGGAATTGACTTCCAGAGAAATACTCGAGGGAGATAAGGGGGCGCAGAAGTGGCATCGCCGCGAGTGCTAGTCTGGGGCTCTTGGTCGTCTTGGACTCTTTATAATATCTGATCGTGGCAGAAGTTCGCGCACATTTAGATGCGTCCGGCTTGTACATGACTGCGTCAATTGCATGAGACGGGTGCCCACCATATAATAAGAAAAAAAAGTGGGAAGGCAGTGGTGCTTTGAGTAGCCGTATTGTAAGAGTAGGATATGAAGTGTAGAACGATATGTCAATTTGGTGTGGTCGGTGGCAACGCACACTACGCGAATGTCGCCGAGCATGCGGTTGAAGCTCTGTGAGAGGCAGCTAGTTAGGCGGTGGTACGCGGCTGTGGTACCATGAACAGCGCAGAACTTCGTAGGAATGGCTTGGGCAACTGCAGAGAAGACGACACATCTGCAGCCACTCGTCGAAGCCGGGCGTGGTCCATTACGCAACATCCTGCTGCGTAATTATCCACTAACATCTGCTACTCATTGAAAGTGCAAGGCTGTTTGTTAACTTGTGCATGCAGATTCTTTTTGGTGTTTATGGATCACATAGCATGAAAATCGTGCGGATGACATAGCTTAGCCGAATTAACTAGAACGCGCTTGCAGGTAACCACCAACCTTAGTTACCGAGCTCGTCTATGCAGCAGAAATAAAGCTGATTTTATGTGCTTGTTCCCATAACACTGCACGGAGACCTGTTAACCTCGTATGGGACCAGTTCACTCTACGTCAATGTTTATATGCTTGAGTTAAAAGCAACGCCATACACAACGGATTTCAAGTTACCAGGTCAACAGGAAATGCATCTCTCTGACAATAGTACCAAGCGTGTGGACGCGTTGACACTTGATGGAGAGAGAACATGCGTTTCCTAAACAGAGCGCCAGTCAAAGAACGTACTTCAGTAGCTATTGTTGTACATGGAATAACACTTCTTTACCGCAAGAGTTGCACAACAGCTACGCAACCGTGGAAGCCAGTAATTTTTTTCCACTTCAGAATGGGAACTGTACCAGAGAGTGGTCGTCTGCATTGTCACTTTCCGTTTTATCAAAGAGATCGCGAGTGGTTTTGCTGCTGCGGCAGCAGACGCCGACTCAAACATCGTGAAGTAAATGCACTGATCATTAAATGCCGCAAAAACGCGACAGGAATGCTCGCGGAGCTAGTTGACAGCATGGTTCTAAATGGTTGCCGTCCACTGTCTTCGGCACAAGACGTAGGATACATGTGGACTTAACATGCATCTCATCCAATATCCGAAGCTCCTTCAGTCGAGGCATCGCTATATCCTCTCAGTAAGAACCGTAACTTACGAGTATTGTTGACTCATTTCTAACATTAGAACCCCAGTGCATCGGAAACATTATTCCACGTGCGTCACATTACAGACACTTCATCACCTATATTTTGCACCTGCTCTCATCATCGTGAGATGGGCAAGTAGGCAAATGCAACCCTGTACTCATTCAAGGGTTTAGTCAGCACGAGCAGTTCCTATAAAGAACACTGGGTGGTGAGTAAGCGCTTGCATACACGTGACTGCTCCACCTGCTTTTCTCGTATCCCAAAGGACGGGTTGTCTGTGATCCGGACGGCACCCTACATGCATGGCTAGAGCAGGCAAATGCAATGTTTTTTTTTATTTGCTTGCAAAAGTACGGATGGTCGTCGTGGCATATGGAGTTATCATAGACATAGAGATGCGCCTGAAGCCACGTGCATGATTCATCTTTCCGCTAAAAAATCATGACGTTGGCGCCCTGCATATGTGACATAAAGAATGGTGCTTCCTTCAGCATCCTGTCGTGTCGTTGACTCATCGCGCGCATGTTATCTTTTGGCAGTAGTAAGTGGCTCATGACATGAACACGTTTCAGCACGTGCGTAGTTGCGCGTCCCTCAACGCATGAAAAGGATCCAATAAAAGGAGCAGCAGCGGGTCCAGACGCACTTGTTCAGTTTGTACAAGCATAGTGCGCTGTTGCCATGAAGACTTTGGGCATAATCGTATGTCTGGCAATCGCAGGATTTGTAGGTATGCATTCTTGTACATTCCATGTTTCAGCAAGGCGCCTTTTTTCCACTTTGGTGTACAGCGACTGTGTTGTAATTGGCTAAATAGGCATCCATTTTGTGGCTTTATTAGCAAAAATATTAGAATTAGTTTAAAACATTTTTTACAACTTCTCCTATCTCTGTGCCACTCCACGCATCCATGAACGTTCAAGTATTCAACATATCAGAAGAAGTAAGCCCCGTCGGCCTAATGAGCAACATTTAGCACAATAACGATAATATAATCCAATAATATTTAACTCTAGCTACCTACGTACACAGCCATGTAACAAAATTCATGGTCCACTCTACTCAGTGAACGTGGATCCCACCACGGAGGGTTGGAGAAGGTTACTCATATTTTGATCATTGTGCACTAGAGGTAGTGAGGACAGCCATATCATTACTGTGATCTACGCTTGTTCGTTTGGTTACGAACCTATCACCGTGGCCAAATATAAGCCTATACGTGGCCTTCATTACTTGAGTGACAGATTTTCGCAATGATCAAGAAGAAGTGCAAATAATTTGAATCATCGAACGAAAATCGTATAGGGGTGCGTATTGTTTCCGTTCCCTTAGATATGATTGGAGAGTGCCTGCGGCAACGCTGTGTACACTATATCAGTCTAACTTCTCTATGAGCAACTTTGGCTTCCAAATCGAAGTGGGCGCTGTTCCACGGGGGCAAAATGCAAAAACACCAATTTAGTTAACGTTTGTTACAATGTGGCGACCCGAGTTGGTAAAGTTTCTCCAAAAATCGTCGATACGGTCTAACCCATATTCGTGTGACTATTTTACCAAGGAAAGCGCTACATATTTTTTCATTGAATCAAACTACATCATCGGGACCAAATTTCGCACCACTGCTTCTCTTCACTCAAATTGGGTGTACGCAGCTCCCGCACTCTGGAGCGAGTAATTTTTGTGCGTCTTGTTTCGTAATTCATGTGCCAGTACACCACAAAACTGATCACCTACACTTATAGATCGAAGCACTCACGTCAATTCTGTTTCAGCTAAATAGCGTTGCATAGACAGATTCCTGATTTTTTGACTACCAGTTAATAAACCTTTATATGTTGTATGGCTACCACAGACTTACTTCACCAAACTATTTTTATTTAAACGTGAATATTACAACAATTAGGATATTGGAAATGACACCTTGAGAGCCTCTCGCAGGAGGCATATCTACATTTGACATTCTTTTTCTGTGTGTGAGTTTGGCTCTACATAATCGGGTTTTTAGAAGTGAAGACGCCTTATTACTCTAAATTATATGGTTTCATTTGCCAGGGAGTTACCTGTCAGGTTATGTGGAAGCGGGGGCTTTCTCTTACGTATTGCATTTTCATGAGCAATATGCCTCGAAAGGCGCCATCATTCCGCATATAACCCGACTTTTGACTATTCGCAGTGCTTGACATCGGAAACCAATTGGGAAGGAGCCGCTGTTCAAGCCACAGTTGGCAGTCAAGCCTCGAATTTCGGCCTTGATACGGAAGCTGGTGCATGCAACTGTCCGCTTGGCCAGATAAGGCATCTATATAGCACCACGCATTATAACATAGTATCTGTAATCTTGCGTAACATACCACTTATAATGTGTGTTGTTTCTTTTCTTTTGCCGTTATGCGCTAACGCAGAGGGAGGAGGCGCAGACGCTCGTCTGTATGGCACACGCGAAGCGCTGAAAAAGCAAAGTTTCAAGTACAGTATTTAGCAGGGTATCAGCTTTACTGCATGCGTACACGTTATAATATCAATATTCCTTTACGCGGGAGGCATTCCACACATCGAATAGTGTAGCACATGACGCTGACTTGTATACTGCACGCATAAATACTGAAAACTACGCTCACTGCTATATTCCACGCAGTGGCAGCATCGCCAAGCAATAGGGAGCGCAGAGAGCATCGTGAACGCGGTTTTGGAAGATTCCGTGGCTGGCGTCCCTGGCGACACCATCATGTAGTAAGAACATGCATCTTACTTTCTAAATTCGTCGCATGATGACTTTTTTCAGCGTATTTCCCTTCTTTAGTTCTGTTAAGCGTTCTTTCTCCTCGTTACTAATACTGACCACACCGAATCTACAGCACTTGACAGCCCTGAGTTATTCATACTTGTCTGCCGACGTACTATGTGTATTTGCTTACAAGAAAATTGTGCGATGATGCAAGAAAGGCTTGAAAACACTATAAGAGCCCTTCAGTTTAGACCTCAAATAAGACTTCAGCCAAAAAACTTTTCAATATCTTTGTTTTCACTCACTCTGGAAATGGGGCTTGTACGAACAGTCAGTATTTGACTACATATTGCATCACATTCAGCCCCGTGCTGCAACTTCCTGTAAATCACTATTTCGAACGCGTCCGGGATGTTTCGCAGGCACGCCCACAGCGCCATCACATTCAGGTAGCAGGTTGTACTACAAGGTAGCAACGACCCTGACCTCGATGTGCGCGCGTCAGTTTGATCGAAGATAGGCTCCGACTCTACTGAACTAAGCATAAACTAAACTGCGTTACGAAAAGCTTTGCAAAAGAGATCATAAATATTGATGACTTTTCTTAAGAGGCGATACATAATGCACACGATAGCAGCCAAAGTTAGCCAGCGCTGGTGACTATCTACTTACGATTAAGGTTGTCTGCTGCTAGGCAAAAGTTAACCCAATAGTCAACAGTACACAAGCGTGGCCCACGTACGTCATCAATGGCCAGCAATAACTGACACAAAAGGCGACGTAGTGCCAATCAAGAGCTCACGTCATAATCTATACTACACTGGTGCAACCCCACTTATCATCCAATGGCCAACCAACACTCACTGAAAGTTACGTAAATCTATTCGTTGCTACCAAGGGTTAACTGTAGTCCAAGTTGGCTATTACTAACCAACAATAACTGAACGTTAGATAGTGCTATAGTGCTATCCAAAAGTTAACCAGACAGTCCATAACAAACAATCCTAGCCTATTTTAGCCAGCAACATTAAGTAAAATTAGACAAAGATGTCTAGTGCTAGCCGATAGCTAGCCTCATAGTAAATGCCACGTCAGTGTAGAGCAAGTTGGCCAGCAAAGCGAGTGCTGGCAGTTCCCCTAGGCTATCCATCACTGGTCAAGAGTATAAGGCTATCCAGTACTCTCCATCAATTTCACCCAACGTTAGGATGACATTGGGAACATTAGTCAAGATAAGCCACATCTGGCATGTATTTACAAACACGAGCTGACAGCGCACCAACATTACGGAGCACCACGCGACTTCTAGCCAAAGTTAGCACTTACCAACCAGCATCACGGCAAAGTACATACCACTTCATCAATTTTTGCTGCTTGTATTCAACAAAAAAAACGACAATATCTAGTATCAGTCCGCGCTGTCAGTACACGTTAACGAACCCCAGGTGGTCAAAATTTCCGGAGCCCTCCACTACGGCATCTCTCATAACCATAGCTCGTTTTGGGACGTAAAACCCTACAAATCAATCAATCAATCCACGGCACTTCTCAGACTATAGGATAGATTAAAACAAATTAAGATGAATTACGGTGAAGTGAAGGAGATAGGAATAGCAGAGGTGACATGCTCGTGGAATTCGCCGAAAGAAATCACCTCCGTGTAATGAATACTTTCTTCAAGAAACGTAAGAACCGGAAATGGACGTGGAAAAGCCCCAACGGAGAAACGAAAAACGAAATAGATTTCATAATGTGCACTGATCTGGGTATAGTACAGGACAAAGAAGTGGTTAATAAGGTCAGAATTAGTGACCATAGACTAGTAAGGGCGAAGATATCCCTCAATCTAAAGCGAACAAGGACAAAGTTAATCACACGGAAACAGGCCAATCCCGATGGCGTCAGGGCGAAAAGAGAAGAATTTATAAGTGCACTTAAGAACAAGTATGACGCTCTAGGACGGGAATATAATGAGGACATAGAGAAGATGGACGAAGATATTACTAAGCTGATCACCGAAGCAGCGATCGAAGTAGGAGGCAAAGCACCAAGACAAGTTGTGAATAAGCTCTCGGAAGCTACTAAAAATCTAATCAAACAACGCCAACAGATGAGAATAACTAACTCAAGAGACAAGATAGAATTCGCCGAGCTGTCTAAGCTCATCAACAAAAGTAGAGCCAGAGACATACGTAACCATGACGTGAAAGAAATAGAAGCAGCCGTCAGAAAAGGAGTCATCATCAAAACAACTAAAAGGAAGCTCTGTGCGGGAAAGAACATAATGCATGCAGTGAAAGATAAGCAGGGCAACATCGTTACTAACTTTAGTGATATAACCAAGGTGGCCGAGGATTTCTATTCCGAACTATACAGCTCAAATACGAGTCTCCCCACCAAGAGTGTTTTAGATGTTAATCAGGACTACGAAATCCCATGCGTCACTGCGGACGAAGTTAGGGAAGCAATTACGGGCATGTCCCGCGGAAAAGCAGCTGGAGAAGACGGCATAACCGTCGACTTGATCAAAGATGGCGGAGATTTCCTAACTGGAAAGCTCGCGACACTATACACACAATGCCTCAAAACTTCAAATGTACCAGTCAGGTGGAAAAACGCAAACATTCTATTATTATATAAGACGGGGGATGTAAAGGACTTGAAGAACTACAGGCCGATCAGTCGACTCTCAGCACTTTACAAAATATTCACAAAGGTTATCTCAAACAGAATAAGGGCCACACTTGAATTTAATCAACCAAGAGAGCAAGCAGGGTTCAGAAAAGGATACTCTACCATGGACCACCTGCATGCGATCAATCAAGTAATCGAGAAATCCGCTGAATACAACAAACCCCTCTATATGGCTTTCATAGATTACGAAAAGGCTTTCGACTCGGTAGAGATACCAGCAGTTCTGGAGGCACTACGTCGTCAAGGAATATGTGATAGCTGCATAAACACAATAGCCAACATCTATGAAGATTCTACAGCCACCCTGTTCCTCCATAAGAAAAGCAGAAAAATCCCAATACAGAAAGGTGTCAGACAGGGAGATACAATTTCTCCCATGCTATTTACTGCATGTTTGGAAGAAATCTTCAAAAGGTTAGACTGGGAAGAGAAAGGGCTCAGGATTAACGGCGAATATCTGAGTAACCTGCGATTTGCAGACGACATACTACTCTTTAGCAATGATGGCGACGAATTGCAAAAGATGATTGAAGACTTAAGCCAAGAAAGCGCTAAGGTAGGATTAAGGGTGAGCATGCAGAAAACAAAGACAATGCTAAGTGGCACGGCGAAAAAACGTCTATTCACGATCGAAACCCATACATTAGAAGTCGTAGAAGAATATCTGTACCTAGGACAGCTGATTACTGGAGAACCCACCCATACAAACGAAATCCACCGTAGAATAAACATGGGATGGCGCGCATATGGGAGACATTCCCAACTTATGAACGGAAACCTACCACTATCACTCAAGTGGAAACTATATAACTACTGCATCCTGCCAGTAATGACTTACGGATCAGAAACCTGGAGAATTACAAAGAAGCTAGAGAGAAAGCGCTAAGGTAGGATTAAGGATGAGCATGCAGAAAACAAAGACAATGCTAAGTGGCACGGCGAAAAAACGTCTATTCACGATCGAAACCCATACATTAGAAGTCGTAGAAGAATATCTGTACCTAGGACAGCTAATTACTGGAGAACCCACCCATACAAACGAAATCCACCGTAGAATAAACATGGGATGGCGCGCATATGGGAGACATTCCCAACTTATGAACGGAAACCTACCACTATCACTCAAGTGGAAACTATATAACTACTGCATCCTGCCAGTAATGACTTACGGATCAGAAACCTGGAGAATTACAAAGAAGCTAGAGAGGAAGTTAAGAACCGCGCAGCGGGCGATGGAACGAAAAATGATAGGCGTTACATTAATAGATAGGAAGACAGCCGAGTGGGTCAGAGAACAAACGGGGGTCGCCGACATAGTGAACGATATTAAGAAGAAAAAATGGACATGGGCAGGCCACGTGATGAGAAGGCTAGATAACAGATGGACAGTTAGAACCAACGTTACTAGAATAAACTCAGTTTAAAAGCTCCGCCGGAGAGGCGGTCCGCGTGGCGGTCGCGAGAACTATTGGCGCTGTAGTCACGTCTTGCGCTTGCCGTTGGCTCTCGCCACCGGCGCTTGTTGTAACGGCGCAGTCGACGTGCACGTGGGTTGCAGCAACTGGTACAGGAGCGCACCCGGGGTCTCTGCCAGGGGTGGGTTCGATTTTTCACAAAGGGCCAGGCACGCGATTACACAGTTGTTGCGTGTGAAAAAAAAAGTAAATAAAATGCCAAATAATAGTAACATCAATGACGATGATTATCTTTGTTATTTTTTTCGGCGTTTTGCAGAGAAATTAGCACATAGGAGCAGTTATAAGGTGGGAGGGGGGTTAGGCCGGCTTCAGTGGGGGGGGGGGGGGTTACAACCCCGAACTCCCCCCCCCCTCGTCGGTGCGCCACTGAAATGGTACGCTTTGTTCACTCGTAATTTTTGTTTTTTTTTTTTTGCCAATACGAAGTGCCTTGGATGAAGACATATACGTCGTGTACGACGCGTAGCGAGGAGCCATAGGATCATTTACGCGCATTATGCAAACTTGCTTTGCACCGGGGTGCAAGATCGGGGTGCATCGTTGCAGACACCGCAACGATGACGTCGGTTCACGCCACTTCGCACCACCAAAGGACCCCACGGAATTCAGGAGGTGGGAGCAAGCTTAACATCGGAAAGTTGAAAGCCCACTCCGAAATGCAAACTCTGTGACCTTCTTTTTGAGCACGGCAATATTATAGAGCGCGACTTTCACGTTTTTGCTGGACAATAAGTTTTGATCCCTCGGAGAAAATGAGAGCTAGCGCTTGGTACGCTTGTTCGCAGCACTTCCACCCCATATATATATAAGCCAAAATGTTCAGGGTCAAGGCGCAAATACCCGGAAAAACGCATGGCGTCCCGCGAAAGCCCTGTGCCCAGCTCGTCGACGGAGGAGCCGTCAGAAGTAGAATAGTAAGACGAACGACAAGCGATTACCGACACTTCCGGACACATAATTGCCCTCGCATCACATTCACATTCGATCACTTGTCAACTGTCGCGCTGCGTTCAAAGCAATGGCTTTTTGAGTGTTTTTACGACGAGGTAACGAACAGTAGGTGCGCAATATTTTACACTCGCCGGCTTGTGAACGGGTTGTGCAAAAAACAGTTGTAGTTGATGAGCAGTTCAACTGCACAGTGAACAGCTACATAAAGCAAACAGCTTTCGTACAGTTTAAGCTGTGCTGCGGGAATGGAACATCTACTCTGCGAAGTTGACGAACTGAAGGTATGTGAACGATAGCGACAGAGCTCGCGCAAAAAAACTGCTTGGTTTTCACGTTACGCCAGATCTGTCCGAATTGTTTAAGACGTCGTAGAAAGGAGCTACTGCAGACACCAGCGGAGGCAACCATTAAGAATTTTAAGATGAAGAATCTCAGAAGAACGTTGCTTAGGGCCACAGCAGCTCGCGAGAAGCAGGAGAAACAAATCATGGAACTGAAAGGACTTAGAAACGACCTCGGAGGAGAGTGCCTGAACAAGCAGCTGGACTGCCTCCCACCGCTCGAAAAGGTGGCGGTTGCAAATGCATTTCGCAAAATCAAAGCAAAAGCACCGTGTGGAATGCGTACAATGCAGAATGGTTGCTTAACTGCATGCTTGTACGAATCGCCAGCCCAGAGGCCTAAAGGCTGCTGATAGACCTGAATATGCTACCACTGCCAACCACGAACCGGGTGGCACAAATACTGGAGGCCATTTAATATAAATATGGATTTGAAAGTCTGTCTGGAATACATACAATGTCAAATGAGCAAGCAGCTTGGGGACGCTTCTTGTCGATGAAATGAAGCTTAGGCATTCTTACGAGTTCAACAAGCCTACCTACAAAATAGACGGCTTTGTTGATTACGGTGGGATCGCGAAGGAGGGCACAGCTGCCAGTTAGCCGACCGTGCGTTGGTGGTTATATTCGTGCCATGTTTGAATGATGAGTACAGTCTATAGCAAGTTTTGTCACAAAGGTCGCCGCACCTGGCCGTGTGTTGGCCGAGCTTGTGCTCGAAGCCGTTTTGCAGCTGCACGAGTACGGTGCGGCCGTTATTGTCGCGGTAAGCGACGGTGCCGGGAATAACAAGTTCAGGTGGTAGCAGTTTGGCGTTAATGCATGGTGCCATTTTAGACACCAGGCATAAAAATCCAACACCCGTGCAATCCAATGAGCAATGCATGCGGGTCGATGCATACAGACGACCTTATGCATATCCACTTAAGTAGTGCACAAATGGGATGTGGGAACTTCGACTGGACGGACGATAAATGTTTAACTTTCGCAATAGCACTACTAGAAAGCCGCCGTGCGAAATGCGCGGTGGACCGCCGCTGTGCTCCGCCGTAGCAGACGACGCGCCGAGAGTAGCGGAAGACGCGACTGCAGCGCCGCAAGTTCACGCGACCGCCGTTTGGACCACCCTCCTCCGCTGGCGGAGATACGGAGCTGCGAAACTGAGTTTGTTCTAGTAACGTTGGTTAGAACGACGGAATGGATACCAAGAGAGGATAAGCGCAGCCGTGGGCGGCAGAGAGCAAGATGGGGGGACGAAATCAAGAAATTCGCAGGTATCAAATGGAATCAGCTCGCGCAGGACAGGCAAGGATGGCGAGGATTGGGAGAGGCCTTCGTCCTGCAGTGGACATAAGATGGGCTGATGATGATGATGATGAAGATGAAGTAAAGGGGATTAAGATAGCCTATGATTGACTATGGCGGATGAAGGCAGACTATGGCAGATTTTGGAGACTTATTACAGATTACGCTGAATTCAGGCATAGTGAGGGGTATTAAGGTAGGCTACAATAAATTGCAATGTATTTGGTACCGCAATGTGGATAATGAAGGGTTAGGGCAGGTTGAGATAAATTGAGGCCTATTTAGGTGGGTACCGGATTCTGGTGGATTAAGATACAGAAAGCGAGATTAGGAAGCGTAAAAGCAGATGAAGATGAACTGAGGCTTATTAAGGTGGATCACAGCAGATGATGATGAATTAAAGAGCAGAAACATGGAGTAAAGTGTATTCGGGCAGATTAAAATAAAATAATGTGGTATAGTGTTAATTAAGAGAGATTAAAATAGAATAATTTAACCAAACTGTGTTTTATTGAGAAGTAATTGCATGAACTCGCAGAAAACTCTAGCACGCTTAGCCTATAGGGCTAGTAGCTCGTGCAACGTAGTACGTAAAGGCTAGTAACTCACATAATTGGTAATGAAATAATGGGTTCTTTACATATGCAAGATTTCACGATATACGTGTCTACGAAGGAAAGGTTGTTGCTAATGTCAAGACAACAGAAACACTTAACAGCTATAGAAAAGTTATAGGTAGCCTTTATTTCTAAAACCAAAGTTACAGATCACTGGTCCGAAGAATACTAACAATCGTTCGCCGTAAACATTGTTACGGGTGGGAAGGTTTGAAATAATGTGGCTTTCTTGCCTTTTGGTTGCACGCAGGAAGTTCAATATGGTGTTGGATAGTGGAAAGTTTGTGTGCAGTGAGTTAAACAAGCAACCTTATCATTTCTTAGCGCCGTGGAGGAGGATACGAAGTTCGTTAAATGGAATGCGATCGGTAATGAATGGCAGAGAACTTATTATTCTGAGAGCACGTGTTTGTAAGTTAAGTTTCTGTGTAGTTTCGCGTGTTAGGCCCCATGCTACACAGCAGTAACCGTGACGTGTATGAAAAAGAAAGAGTATAGGCAGCAATCTACAGAACGAGAAGGCAAATTAAGATGAATTAACAGTTTAGAAAGCATTATGGTAGATTAACACGAATTAACATAAATAAGCCGGAATATTGCATGTTAACACGCAACAACAAACATTCTGACGGGGTAAGGAGGATACGATTGGATTAGTTCGCATTAAATTTTGAATAAACCCACACTACTTTGATTCTGTTGTACCTGATAACCTTTAACAATATTTATCCGCATTTGGGTACTAAGATTTGCTGTAATCCGCCGCACTTCACACTACAGTGCCCCAGTCTGCCATTAAATCCATCTTAACCTGCTCTAATGTGCCCTGCCTCACCTCAATTCTTCTTATTGCATCCTAATGCGCCAGAATCCACCTAATCCCCCTTTATCTGTCATATTCATTGTTATTGTGCCCTAATATGTCTTAATTCATCGTAATCCATCCTAACCCCCTTACTCCTGCATAATCCCTATTCCGCTGTTAAGCTCCCTTAATTTGCCACTATCAACGTGAATATGCTGTAATACACTGTATTCGGTTAGTCACTAATCTACCTTAATCCCCCTAACCTGCCTTATGCGCCTTCATCGATCCTAATCCGTTTTAATTAGCATGACATCCAGTAATTCGCCTTAATTTGTAAAAAATCCAAATCTGAATTTAGCCTCTACAGAAAGAATGAATAGATAGCGCTGTATATGTTTCACCTTGCTTTGGCTCTTCAACGGTTAAATATCAAGAAACTGCCCTACTTTTCGGCTGTAACCCTCCTAGCAGAATGTGGAAGTCTACGCGAGCTACAAGTGCACATTTTTGCCTGGAGCAGGTCGATACACTTCTTCTTTCGAAAAGAGTTCTTGATGGAAATTACTCTTGCTTACTCGCTGCAGAATCACACCTGCGATGGAAATGGAACCGAGGCTACAGATCCGACGCAAGGGACCAATATAAGCACAGGAGAGAACAGCGGCGATGTCACTTCTTCCACTGACTCAACAGTTCCGAGCGACACAACTGAAACGTCGACAACATGATTCCTTGAGACGAAACACCGTTCGACCAAGTTTCGCCGAAATGTGTAATTTCTTCCTTTTCAAAAATTAAATAATGTCCCTTCGGAAAGATTGCGCTGTATTTCTTTAAAGCTGAAGGATCAAGTGAACTTCAGGGAACAGTGTAAGGCGTATACTGGCCACGTATTCTTGCGTAGGTTTATGCACCTTGTTGTCCATAACCGTAGAAGCTACAGTAGTTGGTATGCCATCGCTGTAATCGGAAGCCTTTCTTCTCTGTGGAGCAGATTTATTGCCGAAGGTTACAATTCTCATGTTTTCTTAACTTTTTACTTCACGTACCCATTTATCACTCGGAGGTTTACTACAAATGTAAAATGAGAGAACCGCAGATTCACCGGCTTTTTCAATAGGCATCAGCCATATACTCTTCACAAGCAAAGCTTTTTCTGATTGTACATAAACGTTTTCCCGGCCGAGCCGCTTTTGTCGCCTGCTGTGCAGCCCACTCAGGGAAGTACTATTGACACAGGTCAAGGCCGCGTAGTCCCTGCACTCTGCAGCGCCCTGACGAATTTCTAGAGGAGTAGAGCACGTTCACCAGAGCTATACTGTCATCATGAAAAGTAAGCACACCATCAGGTGTGTGCATTTTACAAATTTCGTGTCCAAGGGAGACGTTTTTTCGGAGTGCACCTATATATATATATGGGTGGCCGGTGAACGGTTCTCCGGCGCGAGCAGTCGGTATTTTTCAGTCAAGAAACTCGCTAGAAGACGCTGCCTGCGCCAACAAGACACGCTGTCTCTCGCGGGTGAGGGCGCGTTCTCCTTCTTTGCGAGCTGGTACAGCGTTCATCGAAGAAAGAGCGTTTCCATAGTCAACGCGCGCCTTTCTCTCTCTCTCTCTCTCTCACACAAGACAGCAGATGGAAGAGTGAGAGAGCTCGCGCGCCGGGAGGCACGTGCCGAGGGCGAGCGCGTGCCTCCCGGCGTACTGAGCCACAGGTGCCTGTGGCTCAGTACGTCTTC
Organism: Hyalomma asiaticum; assembly: GCA_013339685.2. Lineage (NCBI taxonomy): Eukaryota > Metazoa > Arthropoda > Arachnida > Ixodida > Ixodidae > Hyalomma > Hyalomma asiaticum. The sequence continues at coordinate 95,621,965 of CM023484.1, read as the reverse complement.
TTTGCAAGCTATGAAAGTTTAGCCTAATTTGTTGTAGCATCATAAGCACAAACATTTGTTTTGCCTTTTCTATAAACACGCTTTTACTAAAATATGCAAAATGTACGTTGTACCTTCTCGCATTCTCTTTTGCGATTCTTGAAAAACAAAGAGAAAGAATACAAAAGGGAGTATATATCTCAAGATGGGCGTTGTTCTACTTAAGACTCATTTATTTCGTTTCCCTAGATAAATGCGCAAAAATCGGGTAACATGTATGTTCTCATGAACCACATTGATTGACGACGCTTTCAGACCATTGTTTGGATGTTTGTATTATAGTTTTATTTGTGCAGACGTGGTGCTCACAAGCTCAAGTTACTTCTGAGCCAACGGTGAGTCTCTTTCTTGGAGAAGAACGGCGACGTTAACAACGACGTTATTATTATTGAAATTATTTTCAAGAAAGCGGAACTGTAAGCCCAGAAACCAAACGTCTTTCTAGCCACTTCTGTCATATCCTCCAAAGGCAGTTGGACGGCGTTGTCCGCCAAATCCAGGCGGCACATCTCTGCCTCCATTGTAACCACCACGTCCGGGATATCCGCCGCCGGGTCCTCTCTCGGTATATACTCCTCGCTACTACGACTGTCCCATTCACCGCTAAACCGACGCCCATAACGACGCCCGTATTCTTCGCTGCTGAGACTGTCCTCTCCACTCCATCTTGGTGGGATATAACCTCTGCCACTGCTCCTACTGTCATATTCACTTGGAAAGCCGCGGTTATAGTCGCTTCTATAGCCACGACCTACGTCTCGACGACGACCATCGCCACCAGGGAATGCCCTCGGCGAGCCCGCGTTCAATGAGGGTTCCGCGCCTTGCTTGACACCGATATTTGTGGGCGATCCAGCAGGTCGGCCACCACTGTGGTGCCTTCCGACTGCAGTGCCGTCTCTCCCCGTTCTGGAAGTTCCATAGCCAAGCTGACGCTGCTGTCCGTTGCCTGTTGCCGACCCGGTTCCAAAAACACGCCTCCCATCCCTGCCACCAGTGTCATCATTTCCAAAACGTTGCTGTGGTCTGCTACTCTCTGGTGGTTGTATGTGTTCACCGGGCTGCCTTACCGGCCCTGTAGGGTTTATTCGATGGCCAGCCGTGTGCTGACTAGGCGATGCTGTAAAGGAAATGTAAATTAGACATTCTTAGGCTCGTGACGTTTGCTGCTCCACCTTAGCATATATACGAAAAAGCGTTTTTCACCAGGGCAACACCAACTATAAAGCATTGTTCCAACTGCCTAATTATGTTACTGGTAAGTCCCAACAAATGGCGAGAACACTTTGCGCAAACACTCATGTTCAACATAAACGGAAATATGAAAACATGAGGTTCCTGCCAGATTAAAGAAGCGGTAAAACTCCCTCCACAGGTCCCGCAAGCTTTTTCCAAGCAATTAGTGGGCATTTTAGGTACATACATAGAAACTTTCACGTAAATTTGAGCAAGTTGTTACCTCTTACATGCAACAATATCTGTCTGCAACACTGCTTTCTTCGATTAAAGCGGTACTTGACATTTAACAGCAGTTGACATTTGACATTTAAAAATTGACATTTATCAATTGACATTAAACAGCAGTTGTTGCGAGTTCTCTCTCTCTCTCTCTCTCTCTGTTTTCTGACAGTGGTGTAAATAAAATATTTAAGCACTTGAACACCACCATAAGATGCCCCATAAATTGCAAGGATATAGATGTTATTTACGTTAGTAGCAGTAAGAGTGGACACATTGAAAAAAAATTCCTATATTGGATTTCAGAATTACCCAGCAGGCTCCCTGAAAGTACGTTCTCTTATCACATAAAATGAGCAACTGATTAGCTTGCGAGAAGTAAGTTTGCTCTTGAATAAAGTCAACTGCGAGCCTAGTAGCAGCGGGAGAGTTCGTACAGGAATGCTTGAATACTTTCGTAGCCGCTGAATGCCTATTCTACTTCTAAATCGACAAACGACCCCACGGTTATAAAGATGGGTTCATTGGATGTGCCAAACCACATGCGACAAAACTAATGGTGCACTGGCATTTGTGGCGCCCCAAGGAATATCTAGCGGTACCTTATTTATATGCTGCAAACAAATGCAAGATGCATGAAAAAGACAGCTCTTCATCGCTGCTGTACTGGGACACAGCAACCTTGCCCTGATGGCCGAACGATACACATTGCTTGCCGTAGCGTTTACAGCACTGCTAAAGTCAACCCTGAAATTATTTCCCCCGACAACTTTCTATTTCAGATCTATATCGTAGAATTAGGGAACACAGCGCCGCTATTAATAAGCGTAAATACACTGGAGTTTCAGTGCTGAATTTCGCGCTTAATCTAGTTCCTTCTAAGTCTGATGTCTAGAATTTTTCCGTTGGGTGCGTCGGCAACATGCGATCCAATATTATTATATATAGCGTTATTATTATCATAGTATTGCATCTATAAAGTACATGTGCGTAGCGTGTACCTAATTTCAAACGAATATGTAATTACGTGCGTTGAAGCAGGCTCCGTTAAATTTGATGTCGTCAGAGTGGTTTTGTAGTGAATGCGGTAGACGACGTCGCTACACATATTTATTGCTCATGTATATTTTTCGGACTCACCAAACGTGTTTTGGAGGACAGTCTTGCTTTTTTAGCTGCAGCGAACGGCAACGCAGATGTGAAATCTTTTTAATATCGTTTGAAGAAGTTTTAAAATTCTTGGCTTAATGAACGCTCTTATTTGCGAGCATGTCTCTGACCGCGTTTTTCTGTCATTCGGTGCGTTTCATGTATGACAAAGAACCACATCACAAGAAAATTATTGTGCATACTTTAAAGACAACGTGTTTTTTTGTTCTGTGGTATAAGGCTTGCTTTGTGAGTGTTGTAACTACGCTGTAACTAATGTGGTGTATTTTGCAATGAACATTTCGTTAGCAGGTTTTGGTGACTCAGTGCCTGCTACAGATGTATAGTCAGATTCGAAAAACTAATAGGAAGAATGCTCTTTGTGCTTCTACTTATCATGACTGTTTAACGTCTCATTAGGTAACGGAAGTGTAAACGGTCGAACGATATGTAAGATAATAGGAGGAGTTGTTTTCAAAATCTGTGACATCGGTGCTTTTACATATGGTGTAGAAATCATTTAAGGCACAAGGCTAAATTATGGTACAGCAGTGTTTACGACTTTGGACAATTAGTTAGGCTCTTTTTGTGTTTGATCAACGTTCATGCCACATTGTCAGTGAAGTCTGGGCCTTAGTATACACCCCAAAATACATCTCGTACCCTTTGGGACATTTACTCTCGCTGCTTTCGTAACAGATTTGACATAGCACAATCAAATATTCTTCCTCACGGGACTGCTTATAGCTGCCATTCAATATTACATTGATTCGTTGTATGTCTAAAGTAAGCTTCCGAACTATTACGTAAAATAAATAACATAACGGTGCTTGCAGAAGCATCATATTGTCCTGTTACATCCTAGTACGTAGAACTGGGATTAGCCCTATGTAGAATTGCCTCTCTGCATTCCATTCATTTTGAGAATGTAGTTGCATAAGTGCCAAGAAAAGTTTGTTGAAAATAAAGGGTATTGTCAGTATGCCAACTGAATTCAGTATAAATTCGGGGAAACAGTCTTCGCTTTTCTCACACAGCGACGAAACACGTACTGTTAGTCAGTAATATGAGACCCCGGGCAGTTAGTGTTCCAAAAACGAAAAATTATGAATATCCCTGGGAGCTTTCCTGCAACCATGTAAAAGAACTATTATTCCTTAAAACTCACCTGACACGCCTACATAAGCGCATATTAGCACTGCAACGGCGACGACCTTCATGTCTTGGGGAGCTTGTAGCAACCAGGGAGCACTGCGCAAGACATTATGACGAGCTAACGCATTCGCTTTAAACACTTTAATTTAGCTTCAGTCTGTACAAATTTATTGATTACGCTTTATTAAGCCTCATAAATTGAACTACTTCTGTCATAAAACACAACGTTCCAGTTGTGTCACGCATTACTCTAATTAATATTTAAAAAAAAGAAAACGCCCACGCACATTCCAACCGAATGTGGCTGCAATACTTGCTTTACTGCAGCGGATACGTTTTACCTAAATAACACAGTTCTGAAGTGCACCAAAAACGACAGTCATGCTTGCGGCAGCGTGCTTATACAAACTAAGAATAAATAAGGTTTTATTTTTCATGTCAGTACGTGCAAAACCGAAACTATCATTAGGATGCCCATTTTATCCCGAAAGTCATTAATAATATTATTAATCAGGGTCCTTAACACGCGTTCAGCTTCCAGCATGGAAGCGTACTCGAATTCCTCATCTGTGTTTCACCGGTAGAGCTAGAACGAAATGCGCTTTGTTCTAACGAGTACATTTCTCAGGAACATGTCCAAGAAATCAATCAATCAACAGCGTGTTCAAAGTGAAGAGCATCGGGTAACGTTGGACTGCAACAAGACGGCGAGATGGGCTGTTGGGCTAGTTGAGATGGGCGCTGTCCTGTCAAAATCTTAGTTCTTCTGTCCCCATTCTCTGTGCACTTAAAAAGCTTTTGCTTTAAAACATAACAAATTGGACTCACCAATGCCTCAGATACTCGCCTCTTGTTTGCAGTGGCAAAGCAGCTACTTCGTTAAGGTGCTCGCTGAGAAGGTAGCAACGAACAACATGGGTATTTTATGTTTCGGACTTACCTACGCGGAGCCACTGCTTATATATGTCACGTTCAAGGCTGCCCGTTTCACGTAAAATTCCACGCAAAAATGTCAACAGGAAGCGTCCCAGTTTGAAACAATCGGACGTAACAGATGAACCTGTTGACACATGACGAGACAAAAACACGCGTTTGCTTTTAGCAACACGTAAACAAGAAGAAACTGTTTCCGTAGGGCCTATTTCTGTCCACGGTAAAGCGCTTCACAGGGGCAACTTTTACACATCAGCTGAGCAAACTTGACGGTCCGCTCTTTGTTTTCCACGTGGAATATGGCGATGTCACAAAAAACTATTCCTAGTGTCCTGAGATATTTCTGCACCGTGTGTAATTTTTCACGTTACTACGATGGTAAGCTTCTTGGCCCGTATTCACAAAATCAACTCACGAAAAAATGCTGGTAAGAGAAAATTTCAGCCAATCATGATGCTGGCCATATCATTACAGAAGCCCGCTGACCAATGGCAAAAAGCACTTACGAAAGAGAAGTTTTGTGAATTCGGCCCCTTGTAATCAAAATACATTTAATTATCCCCCAACTATGATCACTCGTTAAAACGATGCCTGCCCGTGTACGGTGCGTTGTCAGTGCCCAGGTGGTCCAAAATTTTCGCAAGCCTCTACAACGATTTTTCTCTCCTTTCTATCTCTTTGATTCCATTTCCCTTACCCCACGGACGCTCCGCCGTGCTCCCGACCTGGGCTGGAGTAACTAGCGTCCTTTCTTTAACAGGAGCATAATAATAACAACTATCATCAAGGCGCAGTTTAATTTCCCGGATGCTAAGGAAGCTGGGCAGCGGGGAAAATTAATTTAACAGAACAGTCATAATTTTCGCCGTGAAGACGCACGTAAACGAAAGTTCACCCGCTGATAGAGCAATTTATTTTTCTAAGAAGCCCTTAATTTCGACAATGAGCACTGAAGCCGAAAGATTCCAGGAGAACATACTTGGTTTGTATTATTTGTAGCGTCGCTGTCGTAATTCTCGCTCAGTACGCTGACTAGCCAGACCCGCTCATCAAGACATCCATCTGCCACCCATCTTCGACCCCTGTAACTTTGAAAAGTCCTGGAATAATTGATTATCGGTGTTGTTCTGTATCAAATGCAAAGTAACGCTGGAGAACTGGAAAAGCAACACGAGAGGCACTTATCATGGGTTTCTGTTATTTCTTGCATCCGGGTTTGTGATGGATCACATATAAGTAGGAAAGTGGTATATTCCCAATTTAGGAATAATTGCCATTTCGCCAAACGCTTGCACATTTAAAACGGCGTGTATTATAATTTTTCCTTGTCTCACGACTTCAAATGAAGCCCTTATGATAAAAAACATCATGATTGCATCCTCGCGAAGCTTCGTTGCCAGATTTCCGATAAACTTAACGTACGCGGACGTGAGGCTATAGCGCATGGCAGAAATTTCGCAAATCTCAGATCTTATCGCAAAGAAGGAACCCTAATAGCAATACATGGTGTTCACGTCTTCAATTCCATCAACGAGACTCATGCAAAGCACCATGGTAATACACTATTCAAATGTTTACCACCAACTTCTCACCTCTAAATGATTGATTTGATTGATTTCTGGGGTCTTGCATCCCAAAACCAGCTATGATTATGAGAGACGCCGTAGTGGAGGGCTCAGGAAATGTTGACTACCTGGGGTTTTTTAACGTGCACTGACACCGGACAGTACAGGGGCCTCAACATTTCGCCTCCATCGAAATGAAGCCGCCGAATAATGGATTCCATCCCGCTAACCTAGGACCAACAGCCGAGTACCATAGCCACCAGACCACATTGGCAGGGTTACCTCTAAATGCCGAGTTGCCCCATGATGAAGTTATTTCCAAACAGGTTTTATTCCAAGGAAAAGAAATCCTATGTGCGGGCTGCCCCTATTTCTGAATTCCTTGTCTCAAACAAATTTCTCGCGAAACAATTATTTCAGTGAAGGAGAGCAAATCATAATCCATGTCCATGTTGAATTCGGCAGGAATTTTGGCTGAAGCGTAGCAAATATTTTAAAGTCTCATGCGCATGGACTGCATAGAACGAGACCATGCATTCGCTTTATGAATTGGAACGCTTGCGTCTTCATTCATGAACCACACTATATTGCAGCGGCCCTACTGGCGCACGATTCCGATTGTTATTTCATTATTTTCTTCCTGACCTAACCCAAGCGTTACTTGCACTTCACCCACTTTTCAGAAACTGAAAAACCACCCTTACGTGAAAGGCCAGAGGGATGCATGTCCAACACGGCGATTGACCGTAGCAGCTAAATCGGCTTGCATCATTTGACTACTTATTTACACTTGATTTGGACAAGCCATCGCCGCAGTTCCACTTATTCTAATATAGTTCGTGTCATACTCCACAGGGTTTAGGCAGGCAAGATGAAGCAAATATTTACCGAATAAGACTAGATGTAGTATACGCATGACACTTCACGTGCAAAATTGAACAGTATGATTCTGCAATATGCTTATCATGCAACACGTGCGAGGATGATGAGCACGTACAGTGTGATTCTCCGTACTAAAACTCTGAGCGAAATACTATGAAGAGATCGCTTTATATGCCACACGGATGGAGTTAAGGGGTGCGGCACCACCTGAACCCGGGGCAGGACTGCACCTGCGGACTACTCAGAACGAAAGTGTATGCTGTGAGTGCGTGCGTGCCTGTTTGTGTTTGTGAGAGAGAGACTGTACGCGTTGTGTTCACATGGGGTCACTGTCACTGTGCGCGTAATAACCACCAATAAGCACTTGCCGTAGCAAGCTCGGCCTCACACCAGGGTCAAATTTCTGGAATCATTTCCAAAGCCTTCCCTGTCTCTCACTCGTATGACAATGTCAATATAACAGTTGCCACTATAAAAAGATTATAGATTAAGGCAAAATTTCCGCCCCTTAAAAACCACGTTAATCTATCACCGTACCTGACAGTGGAAAGGTAAGTCTTTCTCTCGCTCTCTCGCTAATCCAGGCACCACAAGAGGCTCATACGTAACGCGTTACAAGTAGATGATTATTTGGGATCTACGAAATTTTACTGTAATTTTTTAACGATTCAATAACTTCCTTTATTCAGTAATCGTTCTCGTAAACTCTTCCTGCACTCCGTCACAAAACTACAAAATACAAATCACATAGGCATGCATCCAAGCGCTGCTTGATCATGAACTGGTGCGCTAAGTGTTCGTACGGCATAACAAGGCATTTAATTCCAACACCTCTTGGGGAGTGTCTTCATCGTTGCAGCGAGCGTCTTCACGAGTAAACATGGGAAAATGACTGTCGCAAACTTCGAGAAACCACTGCAGCTAAAACTGTACCACGTGTGGAGGACAAAATAATATGCCGTGAATAAATGCCGGGCACTCGTTTAAAATATAACTCAGCGTAAATAGCGAGACCACCGGTAAACACGATTATGAAAAATCTGTTCCTAGACGTCGGTACCGCAAATTTGTTTGTCAGATTTCAAGGGTGCGTGTTGAAAACTGACATGGTTTGCACTATTGGAGTTGTGCCGCTAAGATAAAGCTATATCCTTCCCTTATGCTTCTCTTAGTGGTACTGGTACCTTGATGATATTGTGGGCATTGTGTCACTTTTTTCATACCGCCGCTATGTGCAATGCGGGTATTAGCTGCACGGGATTACTTTCTTTCTTCTTTCTTTTCTTCTTTCTTTTTTTATGCGTAACTGTGCCAAGCTCATGCATATCCCAGTCCCATACTCACATATTGAGTGTGGGTATGAGTTACGCGTGATCTTAGTTTTCATTAACTCGTTTTTACTAATTATTATAAGGGTAAGTGCAAAAGACGCTAGCGGTCTTTAGTACCTAAGGCTTATACTGACACCACATCTGCTCATGAAATTGAACTGTAGGCATGCATTTTAGTTAGGTTTCATTTTAGCAGGACGTTTATAATATAATTGTTGGAAACGTAAATCGTAGCTCATTCAAAGCGCCGCGCAAGAAACAGGAGCGTCAGTTTTTGTTTGTGCCTCTAACATTATTTTGGGAAAATTTGAGGTACGCATGTGCAGGTCTGATTCTTTACGTTCGATTTATTTAAAACCCCGCTATTTATGGCAAGCTATATGTATATACATGGTGTTGTAGAAAATATGCAAAAAAATCCAGAAATTAAAAAAAATACATAAATATAGAAAACAAGACCTCTGCGCACTGTCTGTGAAGTTGCTCTCTTCATGGTAGAACGCACCGTAGTACAGGTAGCAGAAAAAACTTAGACTCTGAATAACCAAGTTACGCAAATTCACTTTTAGACCGAGAAAGCCAGGCGCTCACACACCATTGAATAACGCACATCAGTCACAGTACGAATGCGTACTCGCTGTGACAATTGGAAAAGGGCGACTGCAGAAATTCGCACAGATTGATCACATCCGCCTGATATCAACCACGTAACCGAAACTGAACTGCCAAATCGCGCAGTTGTCGCGGCCTTTGGTAGTACCCCAATCGACATGGTTGGTTCGCTCGCATTACCCCGCGAAGATACGCAAGCGTCGTATTCAAGCGGGTGTTCTGCAAGCTGACTTCAAGCGCGGCAAGAGAAAGAAAAGATCGGCCTCATGACAACGCCGCTTGCTCATCCTCATTCGGAAGTGCGAAGGAAGCGCCATGTCAGACAGGGCATTACCAAACGCAGCTGCAACGGCGCGCGTTGGCGATTCAGTTTCAGTTACTTCTTGATAGCCGTCAGTAATTGATCTGCATAAATCAGTAGAGTCATTTCTTGAAATATAAGAAAATGTGTGGATTCCCGGTATATTTGATGTGGGCTACTCAATTATGTCTTAGCATCAGGTTCTGTAGGTTTAAATGTTAATTGTTGGGTAATTTGCTCATTCACGGTTCACATGTTCTTTCCTACCTGTTTTACAGTGCGATGTTGAAAGCAATTCCTGAAGAAGTGAGCAGATGCCTTGTGTTTTCTGTATGTGTATTTCCCGTATTTCTCTAACTTGGGCACATTTTATAAAACACCAGGTGTACGTGCTACCGTAATAAAAGTGATGTATGTAAGAAAACTTGGTGAAGTAATAGAGTGCCCTAGAATACTTTCGCGATTCCGTTTGGAACTGTTCTTCTCTTTATAATCGGCTAGGTTTCAGATGACAGCAAGTGGAACTGTAATGGGTTCTATTTTTTTTTCAGCGGCACGTGCAAGTCGATACGTACGTTACTGCTGAATTGTAACGATCATTTCCTCGCTCGCTCAATTATGAGCTGCAATACCTCAGTGAGACCCAAATGAAAGAAATACCTATGCATGCCAGCCACGGCGCATTTCTCGGCCGTGCTTCCACTTTTACTTTTTAGGGCGGAAGTCTAGAGCTGGCTCTGAGAAGGCATGGGCGGTAGAGATTATAGGAGCGCATGTGCGGAACGCCGCATGTTGGCCATTCCATCGAGGAAACGCATCGCGCTATTGGCGACCACAACTAATGATGATGATGGTTTTTACCGACACCGCCACTTTTATGACATGACTGAAAGCTCAGTTGTTAAAAAGCAAAGCCAGCTGCACGCCAGTGAAATCTCCGTAATTGATAATACTGATGGGTACCTACGTGCCAAGGCTAGCCGTAATTATGAGGAACGTCGTGTAGTGCAGGGCTCCGGAGTAAGTTTCGGTCACCCTGGTTTTTTTAAGTTGCAATCAAATCCATGCACATGGGCGTTTCTTCCATTTCGCCCCCTTCGAAATGTAGCCGCTGCGCCCGGGATTCGATCCCGCGACACCGCGCTTCTGAAGCCAGCCCACCAGCCGATAAACTACCATAGCGGGATTCTGCCGAGATGTCGTACATAATATTACACTTTTGCAGGCAAGAATCAGCTGGTGAGATTGCGTGTGTGTGTGAAAAATTCAAAGTATTTCCGCGTTGCGAGAACCGTGGGAAAATCGAAGCTGCGACACCTATTGTCAATCGTGACGTAGCTGGCGATGTTGTAATGTTCGCTGTCATCAGTGTAACTATCAATATCAGCATCACTATCTCTTGCATGTACGACATAAACGAAAAGCGGGTGGGCCCACTTTTCCTATGTGCAACCCGAGACAGGAGACGAACAATGAGGCTCTCGGTCCTTATTTATTTATTTATTTATTTATTTATTTATTTATTTATTTATTTATTTATAGTCCTTCGCATTATCATGATAATATGGCAACGGACTGAGGCAAAGGGTGCGGGTAGGGGTTCGTAGCATAAGTGGGTCACTTTTTCACCCTTGCGTGACGGCGGCCCACGGGTACAAACATGGTGAGCCCCGAAACGACCAAACCCCTCATATCTGTTGCTTCATACCGTCACAGTATTTTCCATCACTGCAGCGCTGTGACGGTTACGTAAAGAAGAAAACTAAGGAGCTTCGAGAAGAGCGGCCAAAGAAACCAAAGGAACTACAGTGGTACATGCGCATGTTCACCGTTTAAGCGGCGCCGACGGCACGGCAAAAACAAGTGACTGGTGAGTCAGCCCATGTATCCGCTTCACTATACCACTTGCACTACTCGTTTTACCGTGGTTGGGATGTCTCCTAACCGGACGTTGTCTAGGCGCTTCGCGGAAGGCGGAAAAAACAACGCGTTTTATTACTTCGGTTATCGAGTAGCGGTCGAGTGCGGTCGCGTAGTGATAACTTCTGTGAATAGACATTTGTCCCAGGCTGCCTGCCATTTCTTCGTACGCTGAATCACTGTGGCAATAAAAATCACACGTTACTGCCCCGCCTAAAACACTGTGTTATTTCCATCGGAAGGGCGTGCCGGTCTCTCAGCGTGCGTATTTCATGCCCGTATTTCCGTCATAAATTTATAAGGGATGAAAGGACCACATGTAAACACATGCTTACAGGAACGGAAGTAGTAGAAGGGGCAGTTTCAAATAAAAAGAGCATCTTTCGAGTAGAGAGCAGCGCTTTTTTGGAGATATCAGCATTTGCAGAGCCATGAAAACGTTGAGCATTTTGATATGTTTTGGGAGCGCAGTGGTGGCAGGTGAATTAGTTTTGCTCTTGTTGTTTGAGAAGATTGCTTTCTTTTAGTTTGCCGAGCAGTTCTTTTCAATGTCATCCTTTTAGTAGGTGTACTGTGCCGGAACTCTGTTTCTGCATTTTGAACGTGCCATTATTATTGGCATTGCGATTTAGCGTTAGGAGCAATGGCAAGTAGCTTCGGGCACATGTCGGCCCACAATAATTATTACAATGGCTAATGCAACAAAAGGAAGAAACTTGGAATCCATTCTTATATAACATGCCAAAAAAGGTCTTGCTGTAAAGGTTATACATGAGTGAACGGCTATTGGAAAACTTAGCGGAGGTCCCTAAATGTCATCACCAAAGAGGCCGTATCTGGCTCAGATATGGTCTTGTATAGAATATAATACTGAAATCTTACCCGCCGAAACCATGAAATAATTCACGGAGTGCTCTGTAGTGCAGAGCTGCAGAAATTTCGACCACCTGGGATTCTTTAACCTGCACTACATAGTTTACGTCCCTCCAGTATTTTAGCCTTCTTTGGAAATGGGACCACCATGTCCACACTGGATCTAAAGTCTGGTATCAGAAAACAAACATGTTATAGATGCTGACTCGCGCGCTTGCTTTCGTTTATACATAGGGAACGCCTTTATCATTTTCTTGTGACACATAGCGTAGGCCGTGCTTGCCTTGCATGCTGTTTCGCGAATGGTATCTACGATTATACAAACTTTGCATGACAGTCGCGCATATTTGAGTGCCTTCCAGAACATCAGTGGTAACACCAGAACTCACTGTCACGAATGTACAAAAGCGACGCACTGCTTCTCAGTTTTTACTGTCGACCGACTATTATTCACGCCGCTATCGTCTTGGGGCGCCATTTGCTTGAGTATAGCTTCGCCTAATAACCAGTTGAACTTTCAAAGTTTTGAAGTCGGCTGCGTCCTTCATCGTCACGGCCACGTGACAATAGGAAAGAAAAAAAAAAACAAGCAAGACATTGCCATATTTGAAGGCCACCGACAACTATGAAATCTAATTCCAAGAAATGACAGCGAATAATTAGCTTAAACAGTGATAACTAATAATGCACATTCCGGCGAAAATGAGTATGTCCGACAGCATAGCTAAAAAATCGCTTGATAATTTTTGAAGGAAAGCTACGTGTGCATACGAGCAGCGAATCAATCGCACAAGTAGCGCGGTGTAGGAAGGCGAATAGTTTCACGAACAACGCTTTTAATGCCAGTACGTCTGCATGTTTCCTGATGTGTGGTTGAGTAAATAGTCAACGATGTTTCTTGTTCATTTTTGTTTGCTGTTATCTTTTTCTGCCTAATAGTGCTCTTGTTACAAGACGAACACCAGAGAGAATTCATGAGCGTCGAATTGTTGTAGCACATTTATTCGAAGTAATATTGATGAGGATGGATTGTTTCAAAGCCAAGAATGTATCAACGTTGTGTTTGTATTCAGAGAATTAGATGGGCATGAAACAGAGTCAATGAAACAAAGTTGCCAGGTAAAATTTCTGGTACACTAGTAGCTCTACTATAGTCCCAAACTTACCGGTACCGCTATCAAAATCACGCAAAAGTGCTATGTCACAGCCAAGCAAAGCGAAAAAAAGAGGAAAGCCGGAAAACCAGGACGCCCTACGGTGGCACTCCGGGCATTCAATTACTTTTCATAATGATAATGTGAAGAAAGGAATTCTTAGCTGTAATGAAGAGCAGGGACTGCCGCAAGAGGCAACGTTTCGACAAGCAGGCATGTCTCCAGTTATTTCAGCAAGTCTTGACATCTCCACCCGCTGTATTACTATGGCGTGCTTCAACTTACTTCCTAGTATTCGCAAGCAAAGTTGAATTCCTTTCTGGCATAATTGTTGATTGGTCTACATACTCTCCGGCGGCTTTTACCAGGTTATGGGTAAAGGATGTTTTTGTCTCGAATATAATACATGTCTTGAGCTAAAATTACGTGTTCAGATTGCACATAAAATGCCTGCGTTGATATTCTGCGCAGCTACCGCCTCACCTCACGATCGCCAGCGTAGAGAGCGTCGCGATCATGATTTTGGAAGACACCATGGCTGGCACCGTTGTCGACATCACCGTTTTGTAAGGAAATATTTTTTTCTAAAATTTTAATCACATGACTGAGTTTGGTCAAACCGTCCTTAAATAGGGTAATAAAGCGCTCTATACTGCTTGTACAGTCCTTGGCCGTCTTGCGTGAATGTAAAAGACAGTTGTATTTACCGTGCCTGACGGAGCACGCAATGCTCATGATGCTGGGAAATTCAGTATAGTGTAACTTTCCTCGCATAAGTTGCCCTACCAGTTTTTTATATCGATAGATAGATAGATAGATAGATAGATAGATAGATAGATAGATAGATAGATAGATAGATAGATAGATAGATAGATAGATAGATAGATAGACATCTTTGGTGGAAATGCGCTTTGGACGCGGACAGAGAAGAAGACGAAACACACACAGCGCAACATTATTTTGCGACAATTTCGTTTTTATATAGAAGTGTGTAAAACCCACTCCTGCGGTAGCCTAATTGGGGTGCAGAATGGAATGTAAAGACCTATATATATATATATATATATATATATATATATATATATATATATATATATATATATATATATATATATATGGTCTACATGAGCTACGCATGGTCGCGTGTGTCCGGGCACAGTTCTCGTATGTGTTTTCTTGCGCAGTGTTTTCGTTGATCAACCCATGTTCTGGTTACTGCTCCCAGAACTGCACATCTGGCAGAAATGAAACCACGTCTACGGCTCCGACCCAAGTGACCAACGTGAGCGCTGGAGCAACCAGTAGTGGGGTGACGGCACTTTCAACGGCTTCAACAATTCTGGCCAATACAGCACTCTCTGCAGTGTCGACTACTTAAATCCCGGGATATCAAGCTTTGGCTATCGCGGTCATTCTGTATTTGACACAAGGATAACGTTATCGTGTCGCAAGGCTTTCGTTGAATTTCTTCAAAAGAGAAACATAAAGAACATTGGAACATCATGTTTCTATTCTCCAATGCTTTCAATGGCCTCTTTCTCTTAGCTTCATTTTGTACATATTGCATATCAGTATACATACAATATCGCAGCAGGAAAATTAAGCGTCATGAGAATACTTCCAGAAATCGGATCCCAACTAATGTACTCGGTCAGCATAATGCAGCTATGTGGTGATTGATTCAAAATACACCAAATTTGCTTGCAATGTATCGGATATTGCAGCATATGTCGATGGGATTTGAAATGTTCATTGTAAATGTTGAAGCAATCTCAAGCCCCACGTTATGTTTCCGCTCCAAGCTGACTTTTGTACGCGAATGTGGTTTCACCTGCTGGTTTCAAAGCTTTTATATACTTCAGGGATCTGCTTAGCAGTAAAGCTCACTTCTTCAATGCACATCACTCCGTAATGCGCGAGAATACTTACATCAAAGCTTCGTAGCAGATCAAAGCATGTCTAGTATTCAATTTCCTTTTCTGAGGTATTAAAATTCGAATTCGTAGAGTATACAAAACTGTGGACTACTTCTCGACGCTGCCTTCTACATACGCTTCGATTCATTCAGTGTATTCGAAGGCAAACATATCGGCTATTCGTAGCAATGCAGAACGTACACGACCGTGAGAGGATGGTGCATTGTGCGGTAATATGGTTCATCGAATTAATAATAGTACCTCATCGAGTGGTTAAGCGCGCAATGCATAGAAACATTCGAAAGGCAGTGGCCTGCTTCGGTTGATTTAAACTGGTGTTTACATATCACAATGGCAAATAGCTACGCATTAATATTTTAGCTGTTCTTATTTGGGCATAACACATACAAGGGTCTCCCCTGAGGTAAGGAAAAATTCGAAAGTTACACACCATTTGGCAGAACACATGTTGCAAATACATACAGCCCACTTTAAAGCCCACTACAGAACATGTGTTGTTTATAAAAGAAAATTATAGATATAGCTGGATCACTAATGTAGTGGCAAAACGTCCTTAGCATAAGTCGTACTTTTACTAACATTCGTACAGCACATCTGGTTCAGAAGCAAGAAACACGTTATTCAATGTTTAAATTCACAATATTTTTGACAATTCATCGCTATATCAACAGCGTTAGAATGGATACTGCATAAACACATGGTTTCGTTCTCGATGATTTCCCTACCATAGTTTTTCATGGTTTCCTTCATTACTACTAACGCCAAATGCGCCAAACCGCCCAAGTGATATATGACATTTTGTTTGGCAAGACCGCTTGGCATATTGAACTGCGGAGTTTCGGGAGCATCTGCATTGATTTTCATTCATCATAAACAGCTTCTAACTAAGGCGAAAACCATATTTGTCACGTGCGATGGTATCCTTGGGAGAGCCGGAAATGACCTCGCTGAAAGCACGGCACTCTCGAAGATACTGGGAATAATGTCCCGCTGCAATAGAAACACACGCCTGTACAGTAGCATAAACGCAGTACACAATAGCAACCTCATACTGAAGAATCCACTAAGATTTCAAGAAGACGTCATGTTGGTCAATAACATTAGTGACGTTACCGCTGACCTAATTTACCATGCCATAACGTAAACAAGCTACGTTTGATCTTAAATAACACGCACAGGTTCCGGCGAAATAAGGCAATTCCGTCTTATAAAAAAAAAAGAAAACTTCTTTGTTTTCGTCGAAATTGAACCGACAGCCCCGAGAGAGGCGACTGTTCATCTAGGATGCTTCAAGCGTGTTACTTGCCTGATATATTATTCTTTCCCAGTGAATACACTTGTAAATTTTATTCTTAGCTCAGACTGCCAAGTCATCTGGAGGCACACAACTGTGTACTTCATCTTTAAGGTGTGCTTAAAGTCATATTAATTTCCGTGGGTTTAGTATTGTAGCAAGATGATGCACGCCACGTTCAGTGTTCCATTTCAGGAACCTTAGATGCCATGTTTACAGCGAAATTGAATCGCACACATATTTCGCAGAAATCATATTCGTTGGAAGGGACGTCATAAAAGCCTGAAGCTTTTCTTGGAGGCAAAACCATCGTGACCTATATGTCATTTTAGCAGTAGCTGTTATCTCGAAGAACCTCTGGATGCCCCTCCACGGTGGTCTAGTGGCTATGGTATTCGGCTGCTGATCCGAGGGTCACGGGATCGAATCACAGCTGCGGCGGCTGCATTTCGATGGAGGCGGAATGTTGAGGCCCGTGTGCTGTGCGATGTCAGTGCTCGTTAAAGAACCCCAGGTGGTCGAAATTTCCGGAGCCCTCCATTACGGCGTCTCTCATAATCGGAGCTGGTTTTGGGACGTCAAACCCCACATAACAGCAACAAGAACCACCGGAAGTCACGAACGTGCGTTTGAAAACTTTTACGTTTTTGCCTTCTCCTGCATGCATATTTGTTCATCTGCGTTGTGTTGGTGAGGCAAATTAGCTTACGGCAGTATGTAATTAACGCACAGGCATAATTCAAGGGTATGTGCAAAGATAGAACATTCTGAATACGAATAAAATACCGCTTACTCGTTTCCGAAACGAAGTGAAACACGGAGGGGTGAAGACGGGTGTCTTTTTAATCAGTGAACAAATTGCTTTGCCATATAGATGACTAAATGTGGAAAGAAAGCTGTTTCCACAAAATATATTTGCCTAACATTTTTGCTATAGCTTCGCGGTATACGTTAGAAGGTTCTTATCGTGATAAGCATCCTTATATTGGACAACCATCTTCTTTCAATTTTTAACTATAGTAATTCGGTGATGCTAGTGAAAGAAAGAGCATTTGAGCATTTTGTGGTGGCTAAGAAATTGTTTATAAGTCTCCACTTCTACACACGATGATACGGTTCGACTCTCCGCCATGACGGTCGCATTTTCACGTGGATGGACAGGAGAAGCACCTGTGGGCTTGGATTTACGTAATAATTAAGAATTTAGGTAGTGAAAACTGATCCACACTTTATCATCACAATCGCAAGGAGTTTATGGCACGCGCGATTCCCGACATGATCTTTTTTTTTCCTTTCCTGAACGCCAAAATAATTGCAATGGATGTATTACATACGTGCCAAAACTAGGATACGATCGTGAAGCGCGTCGTAGTGGAGAGCTTCGAACATTTTGACCGCTTGGTGTTCTTGAACGTGTACTGGTGTCGCGTGGTACACGGGCCGTGCGATGTTAGCCTACATCAAAAATGTGACCGCCGCAACCTGGATCCGGCCCGGCTCGTTCGGCTGAGCCGTCACGCGCCGTAACCTCTAGAACACCGCGTTTTTTTTTTTTCGTTTTTTGCGACTACACCACCAGGGCGTACTCTACTGCAGGTATCGAGAAATCGTAAGGCCTGTTTAAAATGCAGTTATCGCAATGAGCTTTGCGCTATTTTTACTGCCGTATAGTCGTATACTCTCTGCGACTGCCCAATGCGGGCAGTTGTGAACGTTGTCTGACCGGCGAGATAGCGCAAACTTATTGAGGAATTTTAAAGATGTTTAGATAAGTAGTAAAAGCAGTTTGGTCGATCGATGAGATTTAGCGAAGCAAGCAGACGAAAACAGCGCAGGACACAGGACAAAGAAGAGCACAGACACGGGCGCTGACTAACAACCATGTGTGTTTATTGCAACAATCGTCGTGCATAAGTATGCCGCCACTATCAATAGACAACAGAAAAACAAATCAGCATGCTCAGATTGCAGCTACATATCTTCAATTTAGCAAATCACGTAGGATATTTCCTTCGAAAGAAGGGAAATGGAGGGTAAGCTAACACATGCTTCTCCACTACTACGGATGTGATAGCCTTCTGATACAAGACGTGCGCGTTCATCACGGTACTTAGACAAGAATATCACATTTTTAAAAGATGGCTCACTGCCGCACTCATTGCAATGAATTGATAGTTGACTATCAGTGGCCTTCTTTTTAACATTGTTCGCGTGCTCACCCATGCGTACATTAACACACCGGCCGGTTTGCCCAATATAGAACCGGCCACACGACAGGGGGATCTTATACACTACAGAGTCACAACACTTCTTTAGAAAAGGCTGCCTATGCTTCCTGCAACTTTTTGTGGCATCGGCCTCACGGTTGACCTGTCGACACATGTTACCTAGCTTGTTACGGGCAGAGAACACCAAACGAACACCTGCTCTGCCGACTACTTTTTTTTTTTAGGTTATGGGAAACCTTATGGACAAACGGAATAACCGCGACCATTTTCCGTGGCTCATCCTGGTGTTGTGCCACATGCGGTTGCCTTTTCTTTGATCCCGTTACGAGACTTTCCGCAATGCTAGATAACAGCATTTCAGGGAAACCCGCGAGCTTCAACCGCGACACTTGCGATTTTAAGCTAGCCTGTACTTGGTGGCAACAAGACCTAAGAACTGCCGCCTTCATGCAGGCTTATTTCGCAATGCCGCGCTTCACAATCTTGGAGTGTGCCGATGAAAAGGGAAGGAAACCCTTGCTCGACCGAGGAGCATAGCGCCAACAAACATGGTTGTCTGAGAACATGAGTTCCAAGTCCAGAAATCGGAGTTTGTCGTTTGACGGATACTCCGTGGTCAGGTCAAAGGAACTTAATTCAGCGCGGAATACGTCAAGGATTAGGGCAGCCGCAGGCTGAGAGTCAGAACGGTTAGCACGGTAAAAAACTAAAAAGTCATCCACGTATCGCATCACCTTAACTGTGTTCGTCTGGCTGAGCTTCCTTGCTAGATTGCGGTCACAGTTGGCCAGTAAAATGTCACTTAAAACCGGGGCTGTGCATGAGCCGATGCACACACCTTTTCTTTGTATAAAAACTTTATCGTCAAAATTGACGAACGTGGATTGCATGTAAAATTTTAAAGGTTCTAAAAACCTATCAACAGCGATTCCGCATGCATTCTGAAATCTAACTACACCGAATTTGTCAATACAGTTGCCAACTTCTGCACAGACAAGCTCTTGAGACATCAAGCATTTGTATTACTCTTTGCCTCAAGAGCTTGTCTGTGCAGAAGTTGGCAACTGTATTGACAAATTCGGTGTAGTTAGATTTCAGAATGCATGCGGAATCGCTGTTGATAGGTTTTTAGAACCTTCAAAATTTTACATGCAATCCACGTTCGTCAATTTTGACGATAAAGTTTTTATACAAAGAAAATGTGTGTGCATCGGCTCATGCACAGCCCCGGTTTTAAGTGACATTTTACTGGCGAACTGTGACCGCAATCTAGCAAGGAAGCTCAGCCAGACGAACACAGTTAGGTGATGCGATACGTGGATGACTTTTTAGTTTTTTACCGTGCTAACCGTTCTGACTCTCAGCCTGCGGCTGCCCTAATCCTTGACGTATTCCGCGCTGAATTAAGTTCCTTTGACCTGACCACGGAGTATCCGTCAAACGACAAACTCCGATTTCTTGACTTGGAACTCATGTTCTCAGACAACCATGTTTGTTGGCGCTATGCTCCTCGGTCGAGCAAGGGTCTCCTTCCCTTTTCATCGGCACACTCCAAGATTGTGAAGCGCGGCATTGCGAAATAAGCCTGCATGAAGGCGGCACTTCTTAGGTCTTGTTGCCACCAAGTACACGCTAGCTTAAAATCGCAAGTGTCGCGGTTGAAGCTCGCGGGTTTCCCTGAAATGCTGTTATCTAGCATTGCGGAAAGTCTCGTAACGGGATCAAAGAAAAGGCAACCGCATGTGGCACAACACCAGGATGAGCCACGGAAAATGGTCGCGGTTATTCCGTTTGTCCATAAGGTTTCCCATAACCTAAAAAAAAAGTAGTCGGCAGAGCAGGTGTTCGTTTGGTGTTCTCTGCCCGTAACAAGCTAGGTAACATGTGTCGACAGGTCAACCGTGAGGCCGATGCCACAAAAAGTTGCAGGAAGCATAGGCAGCCTTTTCTAAAGAAGTGTTGTGACTCTGTAGTGTATAAGATCCCCCTGTCGTGTGGCCGGTTCTATATTGGGCAAACCGGCCGGTGTGTTAATGTACGCATGGGTGAGCACGCGAACAATGTTAAAAAGAAGGCCACTGATAGTCAACTATCAATTCATTGCAATGAGTGCGGCAGTGAGCCATCTTTTAAAAATGTGATATTCTTGTCTAAGTACCGTGATGAACGCTCACCTCTTGTATCAGAAGCCTATCACATCCGTAGTAGTGGAGAAGCATGTGTTAGCTTACCCTCCATTTCCCTTCTTTCGAAGGAAATATCCTACGTGATTTGCTAAATTGAAGATATGTAGCTGCAATCTGAGCATGCTGATTTGTTTTTCTGTTGTCTATTGATAGTGGCGGCCTACTTATGCACGACGATTGTTGTAATAAACACACATGGTTGTTAGTCAGCGCCCGTGTCTGTGCTCTTCTTTGTCCGGTGTCCTGCGCTGTTTTCGTCTCCTTGCATCATGAACCAACCAGCCCAAATGCGTGCCCTTCTACAGTTCATTTAGCGGAGGTCTATTTACTTATTAATAAGGCGTACAAACGCGGACACAGGACAAGAGTAGTAGAAAACAGTAGCGCCAACCAACAGTAGAGTGTTTTGTCTACTCTTCTCCTCTTGTGTCAGTGAGAATGATTCTGAGTACATCTATAGGAAAGCTCCGTAAGGCTGTCCCACTGAAGAACCTGTACGCACGTGTATTTGTCTTAATGAACCCCTGTCGACTTGCTCAACCTTCGATCCATTTAAGCTCGATATCTAGCACTTTCAGCTCTTTTCTATATTCCCCTGCGTATGTGCACAATCCTGCCTATTTGGCCTCATTAAATGGTATTTGATTGGTTGAGATCCGCCTTTTCTTTGCATAATGAACCCGCATGCTGACTCCATCAGCTTTCTGTCTTTTTTAATATTTAGCCATGTCCGGTTTTATATGTTTTGTATGCAGTCGGCACTCTAGAACACCGCAACATACTTGTGACACTATAATTGTGACACTTCACGCACGCGGTTTCCGCAATCGGGCGATGGCGGAACCGGAGTCTGACTATTCCCGGGAGCTTACACATCCCTTCAGTGAGCTCACACAGCCCTATACCGCCGGAAGACCGCTGTACACCCCACCCCAACATTCTCTGAACAACTTTCAGCACAACTTGTCACCTCCAGATTTGCACCCATATGCGCCGCGATACTTATCTTAGACGGACCGCAAACGCTCACGCGCAATTCGACAACTCACCTGGAGGTGCTGGAAGATTTATAGCGAAGATGTATGTAGCTACCCTCACCGTTTCTAGTGCCTGGAAGTTAAAACAAAGAAGTCCGGATTTCTGATCTTCTACAACGCAGTAAGAGCCTTACATGTGTTTCCAGGACACGCGCACGCGTTGGGGCAAAAGGAAGGAATTAATAGTCATGAAAAGGACCTACGCTCGTCATATTTTAATATACGACGGCCTATGTAAACGTTTTAAGAAGTAAAGCTAGTCTCGCACCTGTGAGATCGGAGTACAAACAGCGGAGCAGGGGCAAGAATGTCATGTTCACTATTACTATAGTGTAGCAGGGAGCTAAGGGCGAGGAAGGGGGTAATGGATGGAGGGCAAGCTAGAGGCCCGTTCTTCCCTTTTGCGCAACCCGAGACTTTTGTTTCTTTTTTGCTTTACCTGTTTTTTTTAGTCACTGTCACTACCAATCTCCACGCCTGAGAGCAAAGAATGGGTAAAGGGTCACGGGAGAGCATGGGTCATCTTGTCCCTGTTGCAAAAGCTAAGACATTTATATCATATCTTTATTTCCTTCTTTCCTATTTGTTTCTCACTTTCTTGATCTCTCCCTATGTAGTCCTCACAATCACAGTGTGTCTCCACTTTCCTTCTAAGAGACAGCTCCAGTGTTCAAGGTTAACGCTACCATGTACGGTTTTGTCTCAACCGTAAACACGTGTGTGTGAAAATGTCTTCCCGTCATTGTGTTCGCATACGCAATTGAAGCCAACTTTAATAGGATCGTCGTAAGCTTTGTTTTTGTTAAGCTGGCTGTTGTTAAGCTGGCTGTCTCGCTCACGGGAACAGTGAAAAATAATATAATAAATCTGGTGTAGAGCCTGTCTTATATTTTTTCAAGAGAAATAATGGAATCCGTGCAATCTACTTGTATTATGATGTGAAGCTGAGTTTGCGAAGAGCGCTTTCACCTCGAGATTTGGCAAAATTTCCTTCACTGCACATTGCTTGGCTCCATTTTGTTCACTCAATTTCATTATTAAATTTCTTGCACAGCATCGTAATCTCTTCAGTTAAACTGTCAAATGAAGAAACGAAAACAATGAGCGCCGACCAAAATGAAAAAGCTTTAAATGTTTAAAAAATGACGTTTCGGCTACCGTACGGTAGGCTTGTTTATCCAGACTACGAAAAAAAATGCCGAATAGGAATTATGGCAATCTGCCACCAGCGTACTCCAGATGTCTCGACAGCGTTCTGAAACGGACATAAGCCCGCTTCGCTGGACCATTTTACTGTGAGCAAGGCTACCTTATGGTAGCCGACACGTCATTTCTTAAACTTTTTAAACTTTTTCATTTTGGTCGGCGCTCATTGTTTTCGTTTCTTCATGCTTATTCCCGACCAGATGATGCTTCGTCAAACCATAGACTTCATTAAACTGTCAAATGCCAAGGACTACATAATATTTGCACCACGGCTGACGACAAGACGTTATCACAACGTCAAGTTGAGTAATATGTTTAAATTCAGTTTTCCCCCGTTCCATTGAAGAGTGCAATTCCGTTTACCTGGTTCGTTACTGTTGATGGTCATCGAGCAGTTAGGAAACCGCCATCTACAACTTGCATATTTAACACGCCCTGGTTTTTTGACAAGTAGCATTATCTTTTGAGTTCTCTTGTTTGTATGTTTGATTTGCACTGATTTTGATGACATTTTCGTATACTTTTACCACTGTGTCACCACACATCTGCATTTTCTTACCTGTTTGGGCAATTTCATTCATGTTCACTACAGTTCTGCGCATCCTTGTGTGCCCACTCCTGCCACAGAGCACATTCCGCTCTAGCAGCAATAAATAAATAGCTAGCCAACTAAATAAATAAATAAATAAATAAATAAATAAATAAATAAATAAATAAATAAATAAATAAATAAACTTTCTGGCATAGGGTGTCCAAAAGAGAAAGGTCCATTCAAAAGGACAGAAAGTTGAGCGAGTTGGTAACAGTCCATAATCAAAAGAAGAGGCGTGCAGGACACGGACACAAGGAGAGCAGTGACCAACACCGGCGTCGGTGTTGTTCACTGCTCTCCTTGTGTCCGTGTCCTGCACGCCTCTTCTTTTGAAAGGTCCATTCATGTCGTGAAGCGGGGAATGAGGTCTTTTAGGTGGACTTGGCGAGCACAGGTACGTTACTGTCCACTTCGATGGTGATGTCATCGTCGATGTATTCCAGAAGACTGTGCACAGTGTACCGAACGTCTATGAACCCATTTAAAACCTGATCTATGATGCCAAGCTGTCCTTCGCTGGGTCACCTCTACGTTGTGTGCTAAATTTAGCTTTACTCGTCATCGACTTTCACAAAGTATAATAGCTCACTTTTTTTCTTTTTAGATTCACTGGACGAGCTTTCCTAATTTTTCAGTACCTCAAAACGTCTTCGCCAATAAATAAAACATTTTTCATGTGATCAGACTGAAAGTCATGATATGTTGCCCACTCCTGGTTCGCTGAGCACATGTTACAGACAGAGATGTCTGCGACCAGACACACACACACACAAAACGTGCTTGCTGCTCTATTTCCGCTATATTGTCGCGCTTCCCATGCGTGGCTCTGTTTGTCGGAGCACCCATCAGGATCACAACGGACATTCATTTCAAGCGGAGGAGTGTTATGCAGAGCAGTGAGGTTACATAGCAGCGGTCAAATTACTTCCTGCCCTAACACATGCTATGCCGTTTCGGCATGCAGTGACTCACTTCAGCGCATATGCGCATATGGCAAAACGGTCAGTTAGCTACACCCAGCCCAATGGGAAGATATTTTTTCGACTTGGGTCGCGCCTTAGGAGGTTACTCCAAATTTTATCAAAAGTAACATCAGCAACGAGCATGGACGACTTTGGCGCAAGTGCGTCATTTTCAGTCTTTAGCACGGGCGCACAACATCAACGCCCAGCATTAGTGAAGTGAGATTCGCGCTCACTAACCTATCATTGATTACGGAAACGAAAGGTTTCGACGAGAATTTCCTCAAATACTGGAAGGCTCTCCAAGCTGCCTGTGCACTTTCCGAATATTATCGCGTGAGGGCGTGCGATTTTTCGAATGGAGTAGTCGTACGCGTTGGCCACAGCCAAATATGTAGTATCTGTACTGAACAATATAGAGTACAGAAGATACGCCAACATGTAAGAAATGTGGCAAAAGCGTTTTGAAAGTAGCGAAGACATTATAAACGCTAGGAAGAAAATGGGTGGAGAGCAACCAACCAGATTGTGTGGACCGAAGCTTGACGGTGAGGCGTTAGAGCCTCATCCGTGAGCAGTCTTTTTCGTTTGTCTATGCGCTTTCAGCAGTAGCTCTTCAGTGACTCCGGGTCATGAAGAGAGAGAACCAGCTCGCATTCTGAATGTGCACTTGTCCCGCCAATTTCGCTGTGGATGAAATGATTTCCCTTGTCTGCCGAAGGTAATGTCTACCCATCTTTTATGTGTAATACGGGGTCCGAAAAGCTCAAAATTATCAATATCATGTGCATAGTGAATCACCCCGTGGCAAGTTGCCAAATGCGCTCTCAGACAGACATGAAGGTAGGGATTTGTAGGTTCCCCGATTTGTGACTCCAAATTGTGCTAACCGAATTATGTGAACTACTACAGGCATTTGCTACGGTTCCTATAAACACTGTAAAGCGTGGATGTTCAAACTGTCTAAGGAAGAGGCGGTTATACCGTATGTGTACTGCAGTGGTTGAAAAGCGGCTACCGAGCGTGCACGTTTTGAGTGGCCTCAGATGCCAAAATGATCGTGTAAATTGGGTAGTCATATTAAGAGCAGGCTAATCAAGCCAATTCGATGGAAATAATAATAATAATAATTATTATTATTATTATTATTATTATTATTATTATTATTATTATTATTATTATTATTATTATTATTATTGTTGTTGTTGTTGTTGTTGTTGTTGTTGTTGTTGAAAACAGGTCGCTACCTATTGGCTAGAAGATCATTCACGTAGAAATCCTAGGGCTAGAACTTAAGAATAAATGCGTGAGAATTTCGCTATTGCGTGGTTCTACAGCAGGCATAATTATGAACATTAGGCCTTACGTGCAACAAAATTGCGCTGAAAGTAATTCGCTAAAGGCTGCCCGTTATAATAGAAGCACCACTTCAAATTCTGTGGCTGCGGTTTTCCCATAAGAAAGAAGGAAGCATGCGAGCAAGCCTGTAAGTTCTGGGGTAGAGCAGGGTCATTAGAGCGTAGAGTGAAATGCATATATAGCACACGTTTGTTGCTTAGATGAAGGTAGGGCTCTCAGCCAGAATATGGTTTAAACTTCTATGAAATCCTCAGTTCATGAACTAACTAGCGTGATCTGATAGCTCGCGTAATATAACCTGGTTTCGAATAACCTGAAAAGTTGACAATGAAAGCTGTACTTTGCGGAAAAAAAACCTATCAATCTCTATTCTACCATAGCTGAAGGGGAGAGAAAACGTACCGGCTAGTTGTAGAACTAACGTCTCAGCGATCAATTTCGCTCACTGGATGGGTGCCTTAAGAGCAAGCCGGGGTGTCCTTTTTTTAATTAAAAAAGAGCAAAATATGCTAATGCAGTTCGTGCTGAATTATGGTGGTATGCTTCGCATAACCGTACCTCATGCTGTAAACACTTGTGATCCCATGTCTCTTGGAGATAAGCATGTGAAACAAAGGGTACACACGACTATTTACGTTTTATAGTAAGTGAATACCTGTAGAACAGGACATTTCGTGCTGTGGGCCCTCAAACCACGACGGGCATGGCGGTAATCCTGTTGCTCATACGTGGCTACTTCAAATGCATCCATTCGAGATATGTGTATTTATTGCGCAGAAAAAGCTTTATCCAAACGACATTTGGTCATCCGGAGAATGACGAAAATCCATCAAGCAGTTGTCGCTGTTGTTGTAGTCTCGCTACCACCAGTAGTTTCACTCGCCGTGGTCGTGGCTTGCGTGGTCGAGCGGCTACCTTTCTTCACAATTCCTGGAGGCTATGCGAAAGAATATCGAAACAAGCACCTTAAATCCACAGGTCAGATACGTTCAGCAGCGTCGCGCAATCATACATAAATATATGTAGGCACAATGCTAAGATTCAGGATGTTTCAGCTAATGTAGAGGAAAATTTTAATGGATGCAACCCAAAAAAGGATTGGTCCGTTTGAATAGAACCGGTCGCTATTGCGGCACACATTTTAGGTACTGCCGAGCTCTACACAGACAAGGTGCACACCGACCGCACTGCTGTGTTTCTCGCATCCTCATCAGACGGGAATGGCTTATGCCTTCGTTTTAGAAGAAAAACGCTAGAGAAAAATTCAAAATACTAGTGTTATAGCCAGCAAGTGTGTTCATCCAGTGAGCCGTGCGATATCGAAACAATGACCATTAGACGCCAAGTGGGGAGCACAACGTCCACGTGACAACTGCTAGATTTAAAAAAAGAAAGAAAAAAGGCTACATCGGAGCAACTAACTTAAATGAAAACCTCCGCAGGCAAGCTGTCGAGGATAATTCAGAGGGAACAAGCCTATAACGACAACACAAATCTAATTCGAGTTCTCTCGGAACGCAGTAGAGCGAGCGACATGCGGTAACGATAAAGAAATTAACTTTTTGTGCGAAAGCCTTTCGCCACGACGGAGCATGTTTCAACTGCATCTCGGGTATCTAACAAAATATAAATTTGGGCGCTGCCCCAAAGACAGCATGAGAGGGCAAGTATCTCCTCAACTAATAATTAAATTCACTTGGATGTATCTACGCTTGTGGCAAGAAACAAAGTTAAGCTAAATGCGTGATTAAGTTTTAATTCTGTACCGTCACATGAGAAACATACGAGGCGTGAAATCGAACTTTTTTCACAACAGAAGCTTGTATTTTCGCTGCCATAGTATTAAGCGCTGTAAATATCAATCAAGAGCATCATGGTGCTCTTGCGCACGAGGCGAATTCCCAAAGCCTCGCCGTCGCAGCGGGAAACTTGTTCTTTTCTATTCCGGTGCGTGGTAGAAAACATTAAGGAAATGCCACAGTTTTACGAAAAAGATGCCTAAATTATGGCGATGACCAACACTATCGTACTGATATTGCCGTCATGGAACATATTGGTCGTGGATAACAGCTTTGTCCCACATTGCATGAAATGCATTCAAGCAATTAGTGTTTCAATGCACTCCTTAAGACTGCAGAGCCAAGCTGGCAAGCACGGCTGCCGTGACAGCAGTGCCGTTGCAATTAGATTGAAGCAAGTATGGTTGTTTTCAAGCAGTGTCTACAGGCTTCCGCTATAGCTCTGAAGCAGCACATTGAACCTTTGGTCGATCTGTTATTTGCTAATATACTTGCTTAACTGGGAAAGGAGCAGTGGAAAAGATATATGTCTCAGCATAAGGTTGGTGTTTGATTATTATTTTCACTATGCACAACGAAGTTAATGATATGAACACGAAAGCCATTGGATGAGTTCCAGGAAATCGCTTAAAGAGATCAGTAAGCGTTGTACTGCTATTCTTTAGGGCAAGAAGCATAACTCTGAAGTTGTTACGTTATATTGACTTAGCTATAACTAGTCCTACTTACGTAGTGTCACATGATGTATCGATATGTCCAGATTTCCTTTTACCCGTATTGCCTTAATTGGACCTTAAGGAAAAATAGTTGTAGAAAAGGTACTCTCCTTAAAGTAGACAGCCACGGATGCGCCGCCACTTACCGAGCGTTACATCCCTATTTATGCCAACTGTGCCGCTAGTAAACTACAGAGGTCACATAGAATGTAAAAAATTCGTGCTAGTTGGTAAGGATGCATTATGAAATAAGGTAAGTCTTGCAATCGCGTACTAGAGAGTGCCAACTTCTCTTGTCATGCGTTATGCTTCGCACGCCCTACTCTAATTGGTTACCAATTGCCGTATCTATATAATCTCCCGTTATCACTGTAGAATGCCTTCTCAATTTCACGCTCGCTGCAACAACAATTACGCTGCAATAAGTAATCGCAAGGAACTTGCTTTTGTTCTTCCTAAACGACGAATTATGCGCTGTGATAAATACACTCCTTCGTTCATAGAAGCACGGAATAAAACACGCGATATCGTTCACGCAACGTTATGCAGCATATTTATCCCTACAAAGATGCACGATGAGAGTCCGCAGACATGGAGCACCAAAGTATTAGAACACCTCAGAATAAACTAGATCTGCGAACTAAGCAGATTGTACGGTGCAGTAGGTATCTGTTATAGCCTATGTGTTTCAAGAAGAACTTACGATGAAAGGGAAACCTTGGCCTGGAGGCCCGCCAGCTCCTGGGGGACCACGA
Organism: Hyalomma asiaticum; assembly: GCA_013339685.2. Lineage (NCBI taxonomy): Eukaryota > Metazoa > Arthropoda > Arachnida > Ixodida > Ixodidae > Hyalomma > Hyalomma asiaticum. Next base: position 95,592,522 of record CM023484.1, on the reverse strand, counting down.
CCTTCTGAGTCCCCTGCTCAGGAACACACACAACGTCGTAATCATTAGCCTCTCTATCTACAGCACATCTTGGGCGCAATCTGAGAGGCAATTCTGGAGTATTGCAGATAACTGAACAATCGAAACGGTTACATTATATGCACATCAACGGCCATGGGAAGCCTAGCAGAAAAAAAATGCGTGGTCAGACAACTCTGCATACACTTTCGGGTGCAAAGTGTTTCGGCCTTAATAAAATCGGTCAATACGAATAAATACAAGTGTACTCAATAACAATAAATGTGTACTTGCAAGCGTTCCCCGATTCGGAATTACCCCGCCACGGTGGTCTAGTGGCTATGGCACTCCGCTGCAGATCAGAGTGTTGCGGGATGGAATCTCGGCCGCGGCGGCTGCATTTCGATAGAGGCGGAATGCTGAGACCCGTGTACTGTGCAAAGTTCACGTTGAACAAACCCCGGTGGTAAAAATTTCTGGAGCCCTCCACTACGGCGTATCTCATAATCACAGCGGATTTTGGAACGTAGAACCCCAAAAAGCAATCAATCATTCAACTGGAGATTGCGCTTTAAAGTCCACTCTCCTTAGAAAAACACCAGAGCTTCAAGACTATATCATAATTGACTTACAGTTCTTTTAGTCTCATGCCCAGCAAGAATTATAGCGTCCCGCCCTAACTTCATGTGTGAGTGATGGAAAAGCAAAAGTGATCACCGTGTCCGTGAGCGGAAATGCTGTCTAGATTATTCCCCCGAGGCCATTTACTCAATACTGCCCAATTTATTAAAGTAAAAGTAAGGCGCCAAATAAAGGTATTCCTGCAATTATCAGACCGTTTATTTCTTGCCTCATGTGCAACAGCCAGAATAAAGCAGTCAATGGGAAAACATCAGTTTCAAGAAACCTCTTACGGCAGCTTCGTGGCTTACAAGAAAAAGTGTCTGCGTACAAGAGAAAGTGGTTTTCGAAATTGCACTTATCCTACAGGTTAGACAGCAAGAACGACACGTCCTATGAGAATTACTTAACGTACATTGAAAGCTTCGGAAACTCTTCGCAAAAAAAAAAAATACGGTCTAGCTTGATGCTAGGCTTCCACTTGATGTAAAATTAGGCCAAACGGAAGGTTTTGGAAGCCGCCACGCTTTAGCGTTTTACACATAGGAGCACCAGAAAAAGAGGAACAGCCCATTAGGGAAACATTTGAACAATTTTTGTGAGTGTACAGCTCTTTCGTAGGCTCGAGCAGTTAATTCTGATTCAGTCATGCGCCCATTCAACGGGATTTCTCGGCACAATCGCCTCGAGAGGCCATACAAATACCTAGCGTATTAACAACGATAGCCACGCTTTCGAACTTGAGGCAAAGTCAGTTCTTTTACCATAACGCAGAAGCTTACACTGCAGTAGAACAGTACATTCTGAATTAAAGAATATTCCTATAATAAACGTCTTAGTAAACTCAGATAAAAAAACAGTGATAAACGTGGACCTTAAAAAGTGCTCTGTGTGTTTCTACTTTTCCCTCACCCAAGCGAGGCATCACTGCGCCTCGACTGAGGGCGAAATAGAAAAACAATTAATTGTTTGTCCTTTCCATATCGTAATAAGGCAAATCATCGGCTGCAGACATCTCTGATCAGGTACAAGACCAAAGTTGCTCAATTTCATTCTGAATTATTTGGCTACGGGAAGTCCAGTGTGATTGTGTATGTCTTTCTTATCTTTTATTTTCCTTTTTGGTAAGAGTGACGATAGAAAGTTGAAGAGTTTCTAGCTGTACCTTAATTGAGTATGTATTTTACGTTTGGTATTGGTTGGAGGGGTGAAGAATGTTTTTTTTTTGTACGAAACCAAGTTTTTGTTTTTTGATATTATGACCATTTGCTTATTTTGTAAAAGTACTTCTTGAGGGTCCTTTTTGTTTTCATTCGGAGAAAACGTTCAGTTGTATACGTATTGCATAAAACCCGTATCTGCGATAGCCGAATCGGGCTACAGCACGCGAAAACTAACTGCTGAAATAAGGTCAACGATAATTATGAAACTCGAGATTTAAGAATGCCGCGGCTAAGCTGTATGATCCATATGAGGCTTTTATAAGAAGTATCTTCGTACAGTTATACAGGACCCTGTCATTTGGAACATATTATTCAATGAAATTTTACAGCAGTAGCTCAAAGGCCTTGGAGGAAATTTTGTCTCGCCAAAAGTTTCTGATGTAAGCTTCTTCTGCTCTATAGAAACAGTTAAAGCGGCTCCTAAAATATTACCCAAGGAATATCAAGATAAGAAATTTATTCATTTTACCTAAGTAAACTACAATGTGATTACAAGGCACATCATGGCGAAAGAACCTCAATTGCTATTGGCGGGCTGAGGTTCCTTAGCGCATAAAATAAATGAAGGGGTGTTGTGTAAATTTATCTCCATCTATATGCGGCCCTGGTCTGTATGTGGCCGAGAACTGCAAAATGAGCAAGCTTGATTTTAGCAGGACATACTGAAGTATTGGTACTTGCTATAGCTACATTATTTGCTGTATTAGCCCCAGAAGGGTGCGTTTTATACCTTACTTCTAGCATAAGAAAATTAAATGCCACCTTGCCAATCAAAGCTGCTTCAACTCACCGCAGAATACTAGGACCAGGAAGAGTGCCACAGCTATGGTCGCCGTCTTCATGGTTTCAAGTTGTTTTCCGGATCAAGAGATGCGTCTTCCGTGACAATTGCGAGGAGCGTAGTGGCAGAAAAATTGGTGGGGATTTTATAGGGGTGGCAATGCGGCAGCGAGTTCCGCCTCAGGGATGCACTAAGCCATTACGCGAAGGACACACCTGCATAAGCTACACGAATGAGCCAACGCTGCCCTTGCTGTTCTTCTAATTAAGAGTTGGGTGGCATTATTCCCTGAAAGGTTCTCTCCACCATAGGTGCTACGCAAAAATAAAGCAAGGGCAATAAATTTTGGGAACGTCTAAATAAACCTGCCCCAAAATGTTATCTCTCGCCGCTCATAATAGGGTCTGTAACTGAGCGTTCATTAATTTGAAGGTACCTCTTGTTCAGCGTGGGCTTAGGGGAAGAGGGGGGTGGTGACACGACTGGGCTGGCACGTGTCATACGAATAAAAAAATTTTGGACTTGATATAGGCGCTGCTCCGCACCTAGTGACGAGTATACAGAGATAAGCAAATAAAAAAAAAAACTGGCGTTGGAAAAATATCGTACGCGAGATAGACAGGCACACATATTTTGGGAAGGGAATGGAAGTGCACACAAACGCGCAAGGGGGCCAGAATTATGCTTATCCGGTTTTGCTACGCATTTTCAATCCTAATATTAGACGCGCACGTGCCATTGAAAAGGATGTGCAATGCAAGATTGACTTCGGATTGGTATAAAGCTATAAAATATCAAAGCGCCTTTTGTGCACCTTTATTTTCCGCTAAATTTATGTTCCTCTCCTACCGGATAATTTTGTCAGTTTTATTATTGTAGCACAAATTTGCGTCGTCAACTCCGCCTAGCTTGATAAATCGTGCTCCTAAAAGCCAGTGTATCCTGCTCCGGGATAAAGTAGCACACTAGTACATTATTTACGGAACCACGTAGGAAATGTTGACGGCGCGGGTAACTGGGTCCACTAATAGTACTTGTGGAACACGGACATTTTTTTTACAGGAGCAGCTGCAATGAAAGCATCTCAGGAGCACAACATCTTGCACCGAACAGGCCACTATTTTTTCTGTGTTCTACAATGAAATAAAATACGAGGACGCATTGGCCCATTCATGTAGCAAAAAGATTACAAAGACATGGCAATGCGTACAGACTTTTAAAACTATGCGTGAAATTATATCTATAAACATTGTGGAATGAAATCATATCTGAAAACAATGCTTAAACCAGAAAAAAATGTTTTTGTCTTGTTTTTTGTTGTTATATTTGTTGTTGTTTATTGTGTTTTCTTTCTTTTTTCTTTTCCTTATTGGTTATGCACGGAATTCTTCGCCTGTGGTCTATAATGATGCACCACTTGTTCGATGTTCGACGGACTGTTCTCTAGTATCTGCGTCATCCAGAAGCGTTGTTTTCGTATATATGAACCAATCTTACAATCTGAAAGTAATTTTGTTGCTTTCTTTGACCCTTTTTTCCTTCCTCCAGCATCGTCACATATGCAATCTGATTAACAGGCGTGCAACTGCAAAGAAAAAAAAAAGGTCACGGAGAATTCTGGTTTAAGCAATGTTTCCAGATATGATTTCATGCCCCAATGTTTCTAGATATGATTTTCCGCTTAGTTTTGTCATTATCGCGAGTGTCGTGCCCTTGCCGCTCTTGTGATTTGTATGTATGTACGTACGTTTTTGTTTTCAATAAACACAGTTGGAGGTTAGCTCCCGTCCTGTGCTCTTTGTCTGTTCGTGCGTTGCTTTGCGCTACAATTTTTAAGAAGTCATGAACCAACTAGCCCAAGAAAACGTTTTGCTAAGAACTAGGGAGACCGCTGAGGCCCTCTTTGTTAGAAAAAAAAGGAGTGCTATATTATTTAGTTAGCCACCGACCTCACTTCTAGATTGCGAAATGTCTTTCATATATGATACATAAACTTACCCAATCATTGCCTTCATCTGTTTCCTCTGTTTTCATTGGCTCATTTGGCCTGTATTTATATGCTCCGTAAATAATTTATTTAGCCTACGCATGTCTGTGTTTGCTCTCTTTTTCCCGTGTGTTAGCGCACATTATCTGTCATAAACATAAAGTATTATGGCCGCGCTAGACAGAGGCGCTTTTATCACATTTATCACATCCTGCCTCTTCGATGGATAAGGTTCAAGGGACTCGAAGCTGCCAGCCTCCTGATGGTGTCAAGTGCTGGTCACAGCCTTTTCAGGAAGGAAAGCGTAACGCCCCGTTTTGCCAGATGATTGTCCCTAGTCATGTGGTAAAATTACTAAGGAAAGTCATCTGGTAAAACGGGGCGTTAGTACACGGGCCTCAACATTTTGCGTGTATCGAAATGCTGCCACCGCGGCCGGTATTCGATACCGTGACGTTCTGATTAGCAGCCGAGTGCCATATCCACTAGACTACCAGTACCACGTTTCAGTCTCAGCACAGGGCTCAACGACGTTCCAGTCGCTGAGCACTCCACACTTCTGCCTTGGCATTAATTTTACGCAGGCCTCCGAATAAAAAGATAATCCGAACATAAAGCTACATTCACTTGGCACATTAGGATAGCCTATTTAGTTTGAGGGCCGAAACTGTCACATCTTCAGAATATATCTTAGTGGAACGTTCGTTGGACACGTTTTCATCAAGCGTAAGTACGTAGCCGGTATACTTCCCGTATAATTAAAACGTGGCATGTGCTTTAATGAGCCAGTTGCAATATAATCAAGCACATTTGTCAGTACATTGGCAAGCCACACGCATTGCTACATCATCGCTGAGCTGTGTACATTATACCATTTAGAAACGGCTTCTGGCGGTGTCAATGGCATTTGCAAAGGTGATGCAGCATAAAGAACGCGTGTATATCCGTGCTATGGGACCCAGACCTTAGCAACAATAACAAATTTAGCCCCCTTTTCTAGGCCAGACTCTGAGTTCAGCGTTATTATTGCTGCGCATCGTGCACTCCTACACCATCGAACTTCACTCATCCAGTAAGACCACCATTATCACTGTGGCGCTTTCATTCCCTCGAAGCGCTTTCTACCATTCCCCGAAGTAAAAAGACAAACAGCTTGACATCTTTAGCCTTACGACAAGCCACCTTAATATTCCTGCATGGGCAACACAGACGACGCCTTCACGTTTACACAGATGGGTCAGTTTCCTCTGTGAGCGCAACAGGAGCAGTGATCATTCCAGCAAATCCGTCACCGTACGATTCAAAATGTCCCATTTCACAACTTTGACGGCTGCAGAACTCACCGCCATTCATGCTACGGTAGAGGTCATAATTGCAGAAACTTCCCGTGCATAGTCAATGTTCACAGACTCCAAGGCAGCTCTTCAGTGTCTATCGCCATTTCGTCATGGATCTCACGAGCAATTAGTCGCTCACATAAAAATTCTTCATCATCATGCAGTCGAGCAAGGACACAGTATCACGCACCAGTGGATACCCGGTCATTGTGGGATCAACGCCAATGACCATGGCGATAAATCCGCCCGATCTACCCACCATGACAACCACTGCAGAGCAATACCATTCTCCAGGACCAACGCATCTGCAAAGCTTCAATCCCTTGCACGTGAACTTACACGTACACATTGGAATACGTCAGAATTCACCAATTCTCGTGTGGATAGTTTGCACCCAGGCCTTCAGTTCCGCCTACCGTCAGGAATACCTCGAGCTGAAGAGCTGAGACGACACTTCTGTGTCGTCTGTGCCTTGGCGTTTCCTTCACAAATGCCTAATCATTTCGTATTGGAATGACAAGCGACCATTTGTGTCAGAACTGCGGCTGCGACGAAATGAATCTCCTGTGTGAGTGTCCCCGTTTGTAGTGGCCCCAGGAGAGAACTTACCGCTGCTCTAGACAGACGTGACAGGCGCCCTTTGTCCGAGCGACGATTATTGGGTCACTGACGAGGTCCATCGTCAGCACGGAAAGCGTTGAACGCGCTGTTGCTATTTTTAAGGACGAGCGATCTAATGAACAGAATAAGTATATTGTGTCGCGGGTTTTTTTTGTTCTTTTGTGTGTGCTTTTTCTCTCTTCTTCTTCATTGCTGTCATGTCTCCTTTCCGTTATCTTTCATTCCCCTCACCTCCTGTCCCCTTCACAGGCCTGGGAATTTCTTCTTTCGTTTAATCTTTGCATCGCGAGATGGACTTGCGCCTTCCATATGTTTTTGTTTTCAAAGGAACTGTAAGTCAAGCTGGTTGTACAATTTTTGCTAGTTTTTTTTACATCAAAATATTTTAATATACGCGGTAACTATCCAGAGAGCTCACATAGAGGCTTTGGGTCCCGAGTCTGAGGTCTTTGATTCCACAGCATGCGCGTCCTGTTAGCCACGAATCGCATACAATAATGTGTCTTTGCGATCTGGTGGTACAATGAACAGACTGACACTACGATGTGTGCCTTCATGGCATTGTCTCTTTTGCACGTTGGACAACGTACCTAAATTCTTATTCGCAAGTACCAGACTGCGGTTAGAGCGGTTGGAGCGCTCTTTCCCCGAAATCTCCGTGTACAATTATTTTAGGTCTTTTCGCTTTTGTTGCAATCTGAGTGGGCACCCGCGAAGGAGAAACCTGCGAAGCACGAGCTTATTTCAGTACTTTTTACAACATTCTCCACATCCTAAATATATGGCAAAAGATAAAAGCCACAAAAAAGATCGCTTAATAAAACACGTTGCGGGGCTAGTAGGTCAAACATGTGGCATGAAATGTTCAGCGCTACTGGTAGACGTGGAGAGTTAAACACACCGGATGGGTGCTACTCCAGCTATGTTTATTAAAACCACACAAGTTACCCTTTATAGCAAACGTAGACACTGAGCTCATGCACCAGGCCAATGGAAAACTTAGGTTAAGGTGCTAGAAATACATTTATCACCTCTTATTTAGGATTCCAATTTCGCAGCAACGCAAGCAAATAGATGTTGTGCTGATGCATGTGTCGCCCTTCTGCTTGATAAAGTGTGCTTCTGATATTTCGCGGGCCAATAGGCCCTTCATCATCATCATCATCATCAGCCCATCTTATGTCCACTGCAGGACGAAGGCCTCTCCCAATCCTCGCCATCCTTGCCTGTCCTGCGCGAACTGATTCCATTTGATGCCTGCGAATTTCTTGATTTCGTCCCCCCATCTTACTCTCTGCCGCCCACGGCTGCGCTTATCCTCTCTTGGTACCCATTCCGTCGTTCTAACTGTCCATCGGTTATCTAGCCTTCTCATCATGTGGCCTGCCCATGTCCATTTTTTCTTCTTAATATCGTTCATTATGTCGGCGACTCCCGTTTGTTCTCTGACCCACTCGGCTGTCTTCCTATCCAATAGTGTAACGGCTATCATTTTTCGTTCCATCGTCCGCTGCGCGGTTCTTAACTTCCTCTCTAGCTTCTTTGTAATTCTCCAGGTTTCTGATCCGTAAGTCAGTACTGGCAGGATGCAGTAGTTATATAGTTTCCGCTTGAGTGATAGTGGTAGGTTTCCGTTCATGAGTTGGGAATGTCTCCCATATGCGCTCCATCCCATGTTTATTCTACGGTGGATTTCTTTTGTATGGGTGGGTTCTCCAGTAATTAGCTGTCCTAGGTACAGATATTCTTCTACGACTTCTAATGTATGGGTTTCGATCGTTAATAGACGTTTTTCTCGCCGTGCCACTTATCATTATCTTTGTTTTCTGCATGTTCATCCTTAATCCTACCTTAGCGCTTTCTCGGCGCGACTTAAAATTTTGATTCCATCAAGTTGTGACTCACAATCAAGGCAAGTGCTGCAACGGGGGCGCAGGTTTAGGTATCTCGCTGACTCATCCTCTGATGAGCGCTCATGTTCTTTGGCGCGCTGGTTAATACAGCGGCCCGTTTGACCCACATAAACTTTTCCACACGACCGCGGTATTTTGCAAACCGCGGCGGTTGAACATCGCCCAAACAGCTCCGTGTGGTTCTTTCTACAGCCGTGAGGAACCACACTGCCACCGCAAACCTTCGGGCAAAGTTGTGCCAATTTTCCTGGGGCAGAGGAGACAATCGGGAGACCGTACTTATTGCCAACCCTTTTTAGGATATGAGACACCCTATGAATGTAAAGAATGACCATTGGTTTGGCGTTCTGTTCACGGTACTGTCGCTGAAATAAGATTATTATGGTAGCCACTAATTTAACATAGTGAGTTTTGGGGCTTCGTTATTATGTGAACCTCAGTTAGGAAGTTATAGCCTGCACAGTGTCACATGAAGGCTAATGTTGCACCTGGATGCAACTGCAAGATATTCCTAACAAAAAAAAAAAACTTCCAGTTTCTGCAATGGCAAGGTATTCCCACTGTGCTTATACACGTACTGAACATCGCCTCCTAACACAGCATGACGTTTTAACAGCTGAGGTGCTCAAAATTGAAGTAAACCCATACTTAGTTGCGTTTGAAGTTAACAGCGAAGGAAAATCGGACTCGCTCTTGACTTCGACCAACTGCCCCCGCTACGACATGATGGTCACAACGCGAAGGCTTAAGAAGAAGTAGATAAAGAAAGTAAGAAAAAATTCAAAGAAGAAAATAAAGAAAAGTGGTACGGCTGGCAAAAGCAAACTCGCTCTTAATTACCATGGCCTGCTATGCACATTCTTGTCCCCAGCCCAATGCTAACTGATAGTGATAGTGATAAGGAGAGTGTCACATGATAATGATAACCTGACATCCTCCTTCCAGCTCAGCTGCCTATGCAAATTTTATGGCTGCGGAACGGGCTTTACTTTTTTTCCACAACGAAGCTGTTAAAGCCTTGCTAGGCTGGTCATGGCATTCGCTGTTTCGATCGGGGTGGAGAGTGTGTCAAGTTCGGGAACGATGTACAGAGAGAAAAAGGAAGGAAGAGAAAGCGATAAATGAATAAAGGACGGTAGAATTTCTTGGTTGCGCACGATTCCAACACAGGTACCCAAAGTGAGAATCCTAACGCCATGACTATCATATTAGCCCACTTTTTTTTTTCTTTCTTATGCAGAAGCAAAGACATTGTGTTCACACAGGCATTTCAAAAATAATGAGGCATATTCATACACATATCCACTATATGAAACCAGTTAAGGCTGTCACAAGAGCGGTGTATACGGCCCGAATTTTTTATTCTTGGAAGATGTTTCCTGTATTTCGCGGTCGCTCAGGATGCCAGTCTGTCAACCTCGCTCTCAAGAGACCGTGCATGCCAATAACTAAGAGGAGGTAACCTCAAAAGGTAACCTCTTTTTCTTCTGTCATGCGAATGTACTGGAGCTTTGTAGTGGAACAAAAAAGTCCTTTGTTTAAATTTGCGCTGCGCTTCAAAGTATCCTGAAAGAAGGCAGCACCACAACAGTCTGCGAAACAATGAATAATATTTTCAGGTTTTTTTTATGTAGTGTGCACCACTATGTAGGTAAAAAAGTAGGGTTGTGCGAATATTCTAAATTTCGGATAATTTTCGAATAGCGTTTGCTATTGGATTCGATTCGCACCAAACATTTACTTTTCGAATAGTTCGAATAGTAAATAATTAGCGCGAATCGAATAGTAAGTTGGCAAAGAAGTAGAGAAGTACTGCTAAAGAAGTATTCGTACCAATCGAATAGTAAGTTGGTAAACAAGTTGGTAATTAAGGGTGAAAAATATGCTGTCTCATGACAAGTGGCCCACTCCCGCATGTAGTGCGCTTCGCCGCATAATAGTTTTGTACTGCGGCGAAGTTAAAACTCGCGTACTGCGGCGAAGCTGACACCCCCGTGGTGCGGAGAACCTAACACCCGTGTACTAACACCCGTGTACCAGGAAGGTTCTCGTGTGCAGCTTAAAGAAGAAAGTATTTGAGACTCAAGTAAGCAACATATCTTTTGCATTAGTTAGCACATCCGAGGACCGACAGTTTCCAAGTCACTTCTATAAGATGGCGTTGGGAAAACACACGTTAAGAACACTACGCACTAAGTCTTTGAAGCCTGAGCTAAATAAATAAGTTATCGAAAACCTTGCGTGTACAAATGTTATAGCATAGAACATTCGTTTGCGAAGCCATCATCAGAAAAAATTTTGATGTTCAGTTATTCCGTCGATAGTCAGTAATTTGACAGATCATTCACCCGCTTCGTCTGGAGTTCTGGGTACCAGCTCGCGGGGCGAGGCAACTTGGTTCTCCTACTCGAAAAGGTTAGCGTCGGACTTGCACATTTCTTGATGTGCATTTATTCACAGTTTCCTGCACTTTCGCGATGCTACGCATCCGTTCCTCAGAGCGCTGCTGTAACGCCGCCTGCCATAAGCTTTACCAACCCTTGTAGTCACGTCTTATGTAGACTCAACTCCCTCGCTTGTAGGATATATGCATTTATGGGAACCATGTGAGTGCGTTGTACCGGCAATTTTATCAAAACTTGCTGAGGACGAGGGGAGGATAAACTAAAGAAGTAGGCAAAGAGACACACGCAGACAGAAATAGAAACAGAGAGGGAGGCTGAGTCTAGGAGGGAAAAGGGATATATATAAAGATTTGTCCTTTCCTGCACTCTAATTCCTTTCCACTAACTCCAAATTTACAATAACACAATTAGGATCTTGAATACGTTCCGCTATCCTTTCCTAGGCTTCAATGTTTGTTGGTTTACTAAGTTGTTTCTAACAAATAAACGAGCCCTTGACCACTTCCATTTCGTTATTTCATAGGTCTCGTTGCGGCAGAGTTGGTGCCTTTAGGTGGCATACGAGGGCCTCTTGGACGACAGCCATCTCGCCATAAGATCACTTTCTGCGTGGAGCTTACCGGCAATAAGAGTCCGACACTCGCCGCCATGGCTACGAGTGGCGCTGTCTAACACACCCAGGATTACACATACGTAAAATACCCAATAAAGCGGACGGAGCGACTACCGTCTTCGTAGCTCAGTGGTAGAACATCGGACGCGTTATCCGAAGGTCGTGGGTTTGCTTCACGCCGAAGGCAGGCTTGTCTTTTCGTCCACTTTAATTCCTTCCTACTTACTCCAAAATTACAATAACAGAACAGAATTAGGAACTTGAATACCTTCTCCTATGCTTTCCTAGGCTTCTACGTTTGTTGGTGCCTTGTTTCTAACAAATAAACGAGCCTTTGACCCCTTCCCTTTCGTTATATATATATATATATATATATATATATATATATATATATATATATATATAACCCGTCAACGTCGTTGCCGTGCTCTGGTGCCCAGTGCAGCACTTTTCTTGTTCCCATCACGATCGAAGAGCGGTCGACGGGGGAACGCCACCCACGAAGAAATGTGGCCGGTGCCCTACCACTGCGTTGTCGGCGCATATACGCTCGAAGCTGTACGAACGCGGCTATGAGCGCGGCTCTGCACGCGTTCATCGAGGAGGACTTTGGAACGCGCCTGGACATGTGCCGTCATCCAGAAGAAACTAAACGAAGTAAAGCTGGACTGATATACTTTGCATATCTTGGATGGCGGCACCGTTCCAGGCAATGTGCTGGATGTGCGCGCGCTTAGCCGGACGACAGCGTCGAAGAAGGAATCTAATAAGCGCGTTCGTACAGCATGGAGCATGTGCGGCGTTAGCGCAGTGGTAGCTCACCGGGCACCTTTCGACGTGGCGCGGGGGGCTGTGAGTTCGATTCCTAGCGCATCAATAGAAGTTTTTCTGAGTGTTTCTCTTTATTCTTCTTACATGTTTGCTTCACTGCATCATATTAGTTACGTATGGGGTTCTGGTGGACCTGGCATAAAACACTTTCGTTTTAAATATTGGGTTCGAGGAAGAAGTAGCCTCATCGTAACCTGGCAACACCGGCACGAGCCCCCTCTGCACCGGAAGCGGCGCACCTACAAGGCGGCGTGATCGACAGACTACGGCTTCGGCAAACTGCTCTCAGCAGACGAAGAGCCGTGGCTTGGGTCGCAAGGTAGAGGCGTCGCGGGAGAAAAGGTGAAAGTTGCACTTGGCGGTACGCAGCTGGGTGGGCTGAAAGAGCGCCCTGCGACATGCCTTTGGGAAAGACCAGCGGCTTGCTGTGATGACAGTCGGGCAATCGACGATAATGGAGCTGCACGCGCACTGCTGCGATCGAGGATCAGGAGCGGTTCCACGATTCGCTGGCGCTGGACACCGAGGCGAGAGATGGCGAGGACAAGCGTAGTGGTGGTGTGAGAGAGCCGGGTTGTCATCGAGGAATTGGCTGAAAGGAAGTAAAGCCGGACATCTCCAGGGCAGCAAATCTTCCTTTGAGCGGAAAGATATTTTTGCCACGGGATCGGAAACAGTTTGTGTGTTTTGTGTAAGATAACTGCATAAAAACCGGTGACATATAAGCCAGTGACAAGAAGGAGATTCCTTAAACGTGCTTTTTATCAACACGATGTTGGAGTTTTTCGCATCCTCAAGGTACTAGGGATGAAGGAATTCCGCCTTCGATTCCTTTTTGACAGCTATAAACCGTTTCGCTGTTAGTGGAAAGAGCGGAAGAAGAACTGCAAGATGCTAAAGAAATGGTAGGTGGTGCAGTGTAAGAAAATGCGTTTTTCTGCTGCTTAATGTTGCGCTCCTTCACTGAGACCCGCAGCAGTGCTGGTCAGCGATGTTTGCGATCTACAGCAAATCTGTGCGTAAATTTTATTACATATCTTCCCAGCGACGCATGGATGTCCACGAACCACCTGTCAAAATAAACCAAAATAGCTTAAATAACGTTGCTCTGTTCTTGTTCAGTGGCCGCGGTGTCCCTACCTCTAGCCCTATGTCTCTAGGCTTGTGTGAACAGAACGTCAAAAATGTTTTTTAACTATGATGATTTTCTCACACATATTGCGCGGCAGTACATATTCTTGCTTCGATTGGTTCATTATGCACAACTAGCTGAAATTATATAAAAAACCTTTATCTGCCATGGAGACACTGTTATCCCGCGGGATAATGTTCTTGATATGAATATCACAAAAGAAAACTGGGATCTAAACATATATTCGCACACACATTTTTCTGTACCTTTATTGTACATAACACAAACGTTCTTCAAATGTTAACACTCAGCCGATGTACTGAAAGAACGACAGCTGTGGTCTTCTTATGTTGCGCTTCTTCAACCTGTGGCATTGACCGACACGTTCCCGACGGGTGTGCTACCGCCAGCGGAACCTGTGGTACTTGAGTTTGGGAACAGAACGTTAAGGAAAGGAGCCTGGAACGAAAAAAAGAAAAAGAAACACCAGAGGCTGTCACAGCACCCCATAGTGAGTGATAAGAGTGAGTAGTAAGAGAGTTCTCCAGTTACGCATTAGTGGTTTTATTATCTGTTAATGAATTATGGCAGATGCTTTAGAATTCATTACTCTCTGTTTCGTTGTATGCATGCCATTCGGCTGGCTTTCTTCTTCATGAATGGGACTGAAAAGATATTGCGATCGTGGATAACAACGTTATTAACCTCGCCGAAGGAAAGCTCTACGCAAGACACTATCATCCATAATCTCTCAATGACTGATGAACAGTACCCAAGAGTAAATAATCGAAAATGGATCTTAGTAGTGGTTTTCATACTCTATAATCAACGAATACCTTATCTTTGGCTTCAAAGCACCTTTCCTTATGCTGGCTTGTGTATCGGTGCACAAGGAGTGTTGCTTCGGGGGCGAATTAAACTATAAGGTTTTGCATATTCTCCGTTGTAGTTGCAAACACGCTCCTCCCCAGTCCGGCCGTCGCTTCACTTCGCCTGTCCTTGATGGCGCCATTGTTCTAGGAAAAGTGCGTCTCGGTACGCGCGCGAAAAACCGGACGAACGCGTCGAACAAGAGTAAAAGAAATCACATACGAAAGAACGTAAGCTGCGTTCGTGTGGCTTTTCCGAACGGCACGCTGCCCAGGCCCTTGATACGTGCGCCCCGGCACACATATCAACCGAAAAACGCGGCTTTGAGACGTGCTGATTTTCGCTGACCGAGCTATACGGCAACCTCGCTGCTTTGCACCTGATTTATGAAACATAATACGGTATAGTCTCAGCCAGTTCTTTCTGCGAACAGTGAGTGAGCCACCAAAAAAAAAATCGTCATGCAAAGTAAAAAGAAAATAGTACTTTCAACTGCCGAAGCCAGAATCCCAAGGTGATATACGGTATAGTCTCAGCCAGTTCTTTCTGCGAACAGTGAGTGAGCCACCAAAAAAAAAAAAAAAATCGTCATGCAAAGCAAAAAGAAAATAGTACTTTCAACTGCCGAAGCCAGAATCCCAAGGTTCGCAAGCGCAGAAGCAGAACCGCCTGTAGCTGTATTCATATATGTTTCTCACAAATTATTTGCCTCAACATGTCAAAGCCGAATCAAGAACCGCCCTCACATTTCCCATTATGGAGTATCGTAGCCACCGGCCAACCTATCAGTGGTAGGTAAAACGTTCCGCAAGAAATACATTGTATTACTCACTAGAAAGCTATATCCAGGGCAGAATAAACCTGGGCATGAGAAAAGGCTACTCAGGCCAAAGAGGTTGCCGGAACTCAGACTGGGATCAGCGACCCTGCAACGGAAACAAGCACAGCGAGTATGTGTTGTAATGTTATCGGTATTGATCGTCTGTGATACAATAATTTTTTTCTAAACACATGTTCTCTTATTTGGAGAGCAAAAAACGTAATTGATGAGTCATGTTTCGGGCGAAAGAATGATACACGCTAGTATTTCTGCATATCTTCACGTAGAAACGGTGGTAGCTTCAAGCTTCAAGGTTGTCAGAAATCCCCCATCGTCGCCAACGCTCAATTTAGAGGAGATATCGAACGTTCCAGAGCTCTTGGTGGAGGTGCCACATTCTACTACAATCTGGAACGTGCTTGAGCCATTGGGCGTGCTCGCCATCATGCATGTTAGATTAAGTCGCGGCCTGTATCACGGTCGAAACATTAAAGTCTTCACTTCAGGTGGCCCGGACCGGTATGAACAAAAGAAAAGGTAGAAAGAGTCGCGATAATGTTAGCTGTATTAACGACAAGGGTGATTCCGTAAAAATATACGTTTTGGGCCGTTCATGTATCATTCATTAGTGGCGACATACATCCAAGATTACTGATGTAGTTGGCCATGATGACCTCGTCCAAAGGCTGGCAACGGCGCGCCGTTTCGGATAGCTTGCGTCACCCTTCAAAAAAATTCACGTGCGCGTTACGGGTGTGCAGTCAAATTAGTGTTATCCACTCTCATCTAGCCCCCTTCAGCGAATTAGCTAATGTTACTTATTTAGCCAACGTTGTAACTACATCTGTGACTTTAATAGGAATAGCTTGAATTTTGGGGGGCATCTAAGAAGGTGCGCATTCCAAAAAGTACACGTTACTGTAGCGCTGGCGTGCGCCAAGACTAGCACCCTCGGACGCGCTGACAGCGTGCTAAGAAACCAAAAAAGAAGGTGGAAGTGATAAACGTTTTAGATTGCTAACGAGAATTAAAATGTGGTGCCACAGAAATGCACGCTGGCAGATATTTCTACAAAAAGAGGTTATTTGGCTGTGTTTTTCTTCGTGATCGCACTGCCTAAAGGTTTGTAGGCTCCGAGCATTCTCAGCGCGACGCTTACCTCCTGCGGGCGCAGTCTTCTTACTTTTCTCGGTAACTATAGAGCGAAATGACAAAATTATATGACGTATTGAATTGATATGGTTCCGTTGGCCCGCGTTGCAATAAAATTCGTAGTAACCTTTTGTCTCGAAGTACTGTCGCTTGTACTGATGCAATCAAAGTTAATGTACTTGTTCTCGTAAGCCATGCTTCCTTATACAACACACGGGACCTGCTGCGATTCCTACTCCTGATTTATTGGTGATTTGTTTATTAACTGTTCGAGTACCACAAGTGCATCAGTTTTCTTCAGGAACATCGGCACCATAACGAGTAATATGAATGATGGCGATTATCTTCTACGCGTCAAGCATATGGCTGCCGAAGTCTTTCTTTCAACGTAAACTTTAATCTTGTCTGTCTCCCTAATATTTCGTCTACTTCATGGTCCTATTGCCTCCTGACGCAATAATTATTGTGCATTTCCTCGCTTCTCATCCCTCTTAGCTCTATTCATTGCTTCAAATCTCAGTTGCCCACCACGAGGTATAGTGGTTAATACACTGGGCTGCTGATCCGAAAGTAGCGCGATCTAATCCCGGCCGTGGCAGTGCAAGTAACCCTTGATGGTCGAAATTGTCGGATACCTTCACGGCGGCGTCTCTCATAATCACAGCTGGTTTTGGGACGGTGAACCCCACAACTCAATCAAATCTCAGTTCGAGGTACACTAGTACGAGTTACCACAAGATAAACATGCTTTTGCATCATCGAATGAACGTGAAAGCCTGAAGTCTAATCAAATACTGTTGGCTCATTACGCGGCCTTAGTTGGAAAGCCATACAGACCAGCGCGATTGCAAATAGCTGCCCTATTTGCTTAGATTCCAACTTATTTGTAAACAAGAAGGATGTAAGAACGAGCTAATTCTCGTTCCTGCAGACAAAGGGGCTGCTATAACTGGGTGTCTATAGGTCCGGGCGTGATTACTTTGTGAAATTCGTCATAGTTAAACGTTCTTACCGTACACAGCAGTAGCCAGGCAAAGTATGAGGATAGAATGAAAGATATGCATCGTGTTGCTTGCTTAGCACGTCCGTGGATTTACCAGAACTCACAGAGGAGAGCACTCGGGTATCAGTTTTAAGAGGACGCTTTGGAGGTAGCGGATGCATCGCTCACTGTCATTGTGCACGGCCAAACGACACGGAGAAGCTTCAGTACGTTTATTGCAAACACGAGCCGGCAAATAAAATATGACACCAAAACATGCTTTCTTTCATGATACTGGCTTACAAGGTAAAAGAAAAAGAAATCTGAAAACACCCGGACGCGAACCGGTCGTTTATGGGACGATAGTGGAAATAAAACATATTATGGCATAAACAGAGCTAGGGAACATTGTAATTGAGGTTGGTACAGTCGTCCGTTACGACCGTTAACTGCTTTCTGAGAAAACAAGCTCACGGATGGTAGTTTGTCATATGCAACGACCTACCAAACACGGAGAGCGTAGTCACGTTTTGCACTGCCCGTGGAGATGAATGATTGCAGAATAGATGCATCCGCATTAGGTTTTATGATGTTGCTGCTATGGAACTCAGGACTTCTGTTAAAGAAAAAGAACACAAAATTGGTGCCATAAGAGTACTGTGGTGGCCGCCTGGAGAAAAAGCGCGTGCTCTACTTTACCATAATATATTGAGGCAGAAAATAGGCTGCTTGAATCCATAAAACGATATTTTGTGATTTCTGTTCTTGTTGAGCATGGAACGCCGTCGTGGAGAAAAATAGTACACGTGCTGTACACGGGAAAGACCAGGCACGTAGACAAATGAAACACCATGGTTCTAACCGGTGTTTATTTATAAACGTCTTTTTTTTAAATTTACCTTAAGAAATGGAAACTCTTCATCCGTAAACATGTCATATTTATTGCTGGCATCCATTTTACATAAAAAACACACTGTTTATACAAGTTTACTGTGTAGATTGCATGACATCGCCAACATGCATACACTGTCACCATTTTCCTTCGCATAGTGTGGTTAAGAGAAAAAAATACGTCTGGGTTCCATCCTAAAGGCTGAGCTTTAATGACCGCAATTCTATCATAAAACGCTAAGTCACACAAGCAGTTTTATATATCACGTGAATCACAGTGCACTTCATTTACATATGAAAATAATTATCATAATTACGCACCAGCGCGTGCACACGTCATACTCGATAATGGAGAAATTAGCAGTCAGTACTTCGACGGGCTGGAAAGAGTCGGAATTCATCCACCATCTATCCATCATCAGCCTGTCTACGCCCACTGCAGGACAAAGGCTTTATTTTGGACAAAGGCTTTAATGTTGGAAAAACAAAGGCAGTGATGTTTCATCCACGTAACAAACAATTTCAACTAACCCCCATTAAAATAAATGATACTGAAATAGAAATACTATCGTCTTTCAAATCGCTTGGCGTATATTTCTCTGAAACTATGTCGTGGGATTGCCAAGTGAATCACTTAGTAAACTATCTAGAGCAATAGGTACTATGCGTCGCCATTGTCATTATCTTCCCACATCCATTGATATGATGTTATATAATTCAATGTTTCTTTCCCTAGTTCAATACGGGATCTTAGTCTGGGGGACGACCTCAGCTGAAAACATTCACAAGCTGATGGTATTAAAAAAAAAGAGCAATACGCCTTGTCTCCAGGGTGCCATATCTCTGTCATACTGCTCCCTTGTTTACAAAGCTTAGGACTATAAGAATTGAATCCTTGTACACCTATAGGCTTTGTCGCATGTATAGAATAGGAAAAACTAAGAATGTTAACGCTTTAACAAAATTGGCATCCTTAAGGCAACATAATTCTTCTTCTTATAAATTTCGTCATTCAGAGCATTGGATCGTTAACAAAAACAGAACTACATACGGTGACCAAATGCTATAATTTTGTTTACCTACTCTTTTAAATCAATTATACAAAGAAAATGGTCTCAGGGTATCAACTCTGTCGCTAAAAAGGCTACGCAACGTATTTATATGATTGCTTCTGCTACCATGGTTTCAGTTGTTTGTCTTTTTTGTCTTTAATACTTCGCCAATTTTCTTCCCTTGTTTCAAATGCTTCCACAATAACCTTGTTTATTTATGCCGACCGTGGATGTTTGCTGTTTTTCTGTTATAGTTAGTTCATTATGTATACCGTGTGTTTATCTGACCGCTGTGAAGCTGCCCAGTGTATGAGGTGGCCAGGTTCCCCTCAAGTTGCTCAATGCAGCTTTTTTGCCTGGTCATCCTCGCAACCTTGTTGTTGTGAATAAACAATTCTATTTATTTATTTATTTATTTATTTATTTATTTATTTATTTATACTGCCATCTTGCATAGCAAGATATTGCAGGAGTGAGTATACACATAAACTAGAAATACAATATGGAGAAATGTATACATTGAAAAAAGATAATTACACGAGGAAGCATACACAGTTCTTCAGTGAACAAAGTTCGGCAAATGTTCCACAAATTCATCATTGAACAACTCGCGCCGGGGGCCGTCAAGACCATTCCAAATGTCAATAGTATGAGGAAAAAAGGAAAACTTAAAACAATCGATGGATGATTGCAGAGGAACTATATTAAGGTGGTGACTTCTTCTTGTGACTCGAGACGAAGGGTTAACAAATGCAATAGGTGCATTGATAAATGTTTTCCCGTGAGCAATTTTGTGCAGCAGGGCAAGACGGTCAGAAGTACGTCTGTGGGCTGAATAACTTAGCTGCAGCTTGTTAGTGTGTGATGTTGGTGAAAAATGGCGATCGTAGCGATTACATATGAATCCAACGGCTTTCTTCTGAATAGACTCCAGCATATTTATTTCTTTGGCATGATGTGGTGACCACACGATGGACGCATAAAGTAGCAGCCTTATGAGTGATCTGTACGCCCCCAGTTTACATTCTTTTGACGCATCTCGGAGGTTTCTCTTAAGATAACCCAGTTTCATTAACGTCTCCCATGGATCTCCAATTATCCCTGTCCTGTGCTAATTGGGCACAATTTATCCCCGTGAACTTCCTGATCTCATCTGCCCACCTAACTTTCTGCCGCCCCCTGCCACGCTTGCCTTCTCTAGAATCCACTCTGTTACCCTTAATAGCCAACGGTTGTCTTTTCTTCGCATTACATGGCCCGCCCACGCCCATTTCTTCTTAGTTTCTATTAATATGTCCCTAACACGCGTTTATTCCCTAACCCACTCCGCTCTTTGTCATGCAGTAATGCAGGCATTGCTGAATAAGGGCGTAGACGAGCACTACGTAAGACTACTGGAAGACATCTACAATGGCTCCGCAGCCACCATAGTCTTCCATAAGGAGAGCAGCAAAATACCTATAACGAAGGGCAAACTAGAGGAGAAGCTCCGGGGAAGATGGATGCTTGAGTCGATGAACAAATCGCAAAATTGTGTGCAAAGGCGGACATAAACGAACGCTGGAGAAGGCAGTTGTCGCCCTGACGAAGACAAGTCCACTTGTCGAAACGTTGGCTCCTGCGGCATCCCCTATTCTAAATCGTATTTTGCGATTTGTTCATCGATTGTAACGAAGGGCGTAAGACAAGGGGATACAATCTCTCCGATGTTATTCATAGCATGTTTACAAGAAGTATTTAGAACGCTGGATTGGGAACAGGTGGGTGTAAGGGTTAATGGGTAACCTCAGACTTGCTCAGTAACCTCAGATTTGCTGATGACATTGCCTTGCTAAGTAACTCGGGAGATGAATTACAAAGCATGATTACTGACCTAAATAGGTAAAGTATAACAGTGGGCCTGAAAATTAACATGCAGAAAACTGAAGTAATGTTCAGTAGCCTTGGGCGAGCACAGCAATTTCAGATAGCTGGCAAGGCATGGGAAGTACTGAGTGAATATGTCTGCTTAGGCCAGGTAGTGACCCCTGATCCAAATCATAAGGCTGAGGTAATTAGGAGGATGAGAACGGGGTGGAGTGCATACGGCAAGAATTGTCAGTTAAAGCCTTAATCATTAAAGCCTTAATGGTCAGTTAGAGCCTAAATGGCTTTTTGCTTTCGCCCCACACCATCACTCTTATGACTTTGTAATGTCTGCTGTGGTGTCGGAATAAACTGAATTGAGATTGAATTGAAATTTAAACGATTTTTCGACATTGCGTCACTGCTTAGGCAACACAATTGTGAAATCCTTCACACCATAAATAACGTGAACCACCATGCCCTAAGGCAGCTATGGTATTTCTGCTGCCTTCCTCCTTACCAGTGCTGTTTCTCCTCAACTCGATCAGCTGCGCAGTGCGCGCTAGCGACAACTGCGCCTCCCACGTCAGCCGCTGTGCCGAGCCCTCCGTAGCTGACATAGCGCCGCGATATCTTTACTGAGGTCGCCGGCCTCGGCAGTGCTATCCTCTGTAATAGAGCGCCGGCGACTCGTGTGTATGCCGCCAGATGCCACGACGATACCGTTGGCTGAAACGAAGGAGCACTTTGCATGAGCACGTTGTTTCGCAGTTAGCTTGGGAAAATTACGTGCACGTGACTGGTCAGGGGCCAATCAGCGGCCTCCCCTGCTCGTACATTCGATTGCGTGCTCCTTTATTCGATGGCGGGGTCGTTTGAAAGCGCCTTTTGGCGAGCCGCTGCGATCTTTTGTGATGCGCGTGTTCAAAACCTTATTGTAAATTACACACCTTACGCAGAGCTCTGAGATCTGTCCTCTAATGACCCTAATGACCCGCTCTACCGGATTACCATGCTTGCATAAAACCGTTTCAGGGTCCCTTTAATGAATGGTAGCTCACCACTGTCTCTGAAGGGGAAAGTGTATAACAGCTACATCGTACCGGTACTCACATACGGGGCAGGAATTGGGAGGCTAACTAAGAGGGTTCAGCTTAAATTAAGGACGACGCAGCGAGCTATGGAAGGGAAAAGGTAGGTGTAACCTCAAGGGACAAGAAGAGAGCGGAGTCAGAATTAAATTAGGTCAGAAACATGACTCATGTGTGCATGCAAACTTTTCAGGTTGTGAAAGCTTTGGGATACACACATTCATTAAAAAAAGTTATAAACGAAGCTGAAAATGAAAGTGCTCTTCGCTCACAGCGTTCCAAGTTCCCTTACGAAAGGGACATATATGGCCATATCAGGAGTTAGGCATATCGGACTCTATACTGAAACGGGCACAGACAAACGGGCACAGACAGCGGAGGCCATTTTATAATAAAAGCGATTTCACCGGCACAGCCTGAATTGCAGATCGTGAGATTTGCCGCAATGTGTCGCCTCCCTCATCTTTATAGTATCCGTCTTCTTCCTTGCACTCGCAGCACTGTGACACTGCCCCCATCGGCAAATGCGCTGACCTGGCAGCAGCTACAACGCGATCGCATCGTTTGGCTTCACACGACCCACGTGGACACCATATGACGTATAGGACGGGGGAACATCGGCTGCAGAGATTCCATAAGTCAACCAATCCCGCTCAATGAGACATCACGTTCTTGCTCCTCACCAATGCTGCCAAAAGCACCGAGTGTGAAGATTCCAGCAGCTCCATTACCAGAGTTCAGAGCATAGAGCGGGGGGCGAGGCAACCATTCGGCGTCCTGGTGTAGCCTACTGAACTGCTACACCACTCTGCAGTCAAATTTTCGGAGATGTAGCGCTCAGTGACATAGACGACCCGATGGATCATTATGTGTCGAGAGGCATTAACGAGCACGGTAGTCTGTGGTAACAGCGAAAGGTCGGCCATATAAGTATGGCTGGAATTTGGTCACTGCCCACAAAAGTGTGATCGCGAGAATAGCCCCACTACGTCGTCTCCTCTGTCGTCTTAGCGATCGTCTTCCTTGATCTCGTAGCACCGTGACAATATTACACATGGCTAAAAGGACCCTATTGGCCCAATTCATGATAGAGCCATACATGGCAATTATTGTGTAGTTCTTGTATGGTCATATCATGAATAGTGCCAATATGGCCATATACCGACACGTATCATATACAGACCATATCATCAATTCTATATATGGCCAGATATGCATATCGAGCTATATACGCCACGTGCCCATATAGGTAACATTTGCTCTCTTCGTGAGGAAGAGCCGCATATTTCAACTCTTGTGCAGGTCGTCTATTGCCATGCAAATGGACAAATATGGCCCAATACGGATCCGTGCAGCATACAGTCCCATATAAGGACGCCTGATGTGGCCACATACGACATTTTTGTAAGGGGTGACTTGAAGGTAAGAGCCCTTTCGCATTAACATAAAGCTTCCTATATGTGAATCTCTTTAATTTAGTATAAATGCATTTGACACAAAGGTACAGTTTGATAAGCTCTTCTAAATTATTTAATATGGTGTGAATATAACCTGGAGATGTTAATTTTTCAATCATGCAGCGCCTACATGCATAAATATGGCTAACAAATGATAGCGTGGATCACATGTTGTACTTTCACTAATGACGCCGTAGATTAGAAGCATGTAGTGTTATTGATGTCGCAACCTCTAAGCGGTGTTACCAACACATTCGCGCTCTCTATTGCTCATCCTGGGTTATGAAAGTTAAGGAAGATGACCATATCCAAGCCTGGCTACCATTAATCATGAGGCTGGCAATGCCGGTCATGTTTCGTGCTTCATAAATCATATGAAGATTTTTACCCAGTAAATCTAGCGCGGTCTTGACCTTGCCTCAATGAAGGCGGAGTTGTAGAATATGCAGCTGGAGGAAAATCATGCAGCAAAGCACAGTGCAAATACGTCAAACTTACATGCAGAACTGTGAATATAAGTGATCTATTGCTCCTGTGTAACCTCATGTTTTACACCACCACAAAACGTGAGTATCTGCAGATACCTGCCGTGCTACATGTTACTTACCCTGCAACCTTGCAACTATTACTTCTCGCCGTGTTTTATGAGGAGGTTTTAACTATTGAGTATGGAAAACAAGGACTCCGTTACTCCAGAAAGCCATGAGGCGAAGAAAGGCCACAATACAATGCACACGAACTGAGCATAGCGTGCTCCAACTTCCAACAAATGCTTGTTAGATGTTCAGACACGCGGATTTTATTTCATGTGTCCTGTGCGTTTGCCTTCCTTACGTGACGTCCTTCTGGAATAAACTGTGACCAACGAGCCCACACATTGGCGCTGCCGCAAAAAATACCTCTTGTGACGGCGACAGCACCCAGCGACATTACAGTTCTTCGTTATGACCTAGGAGGCACCTCCGGATAAACGTTCTTGCGATAGACAAAAGAGAGGTGCCGGGTTATCGTAAGGAAAAAGTATCACTTTTGAAGTCGTATGACGCGCAGGTGATAGAGGAGCACATGTATAGTACAGAAAAGAATAAATGAAAGTGCCAACAGCATATCATATGCCTGCACGAGTCCCATCTAAGAAAGAAAGAAGAAAGAAAAAGCTTGCACAGCACGTATTGTAGGAACCGCTGCCATGCGAAGACATGTGCGAGAAAATTGCGTACGATGAATAGTTCGATATTTAGCCAAGTGTTGCGAGTAGGGTCCAGGTCCTAGCGTAAGGGGCGGAATGGGTCTATGCTTCCTGGGGCGAACCAGGAATGTCTGCAGCACCTTCGCTACTGAAAGGTAACTCATGTTATGACGTAATGTCTGCAGCTACATTGGTGCACAGCTCAAGCGTCTGCTCTGTCAAAGAAAAATGCGCTATACAATGCGCTGATGGATGCGCGATAATAAGCGTCATTCTCTGAAATACTCAAACGGAAACGACTTAATGAGCAAACAGACAATGGAGCTTAGGAAAGCATAGGGAAAGTTGCTTGTGGTGTTGTAATTGTGGAGAAAGTAGAAAGGAATTAAAGTGGACGAAAAGACAAATCTGCCTTCGGTGGGAACCGAACCCACGACCTTCGGATGACGCGTCCGATGCTCTACCAACTGAGCTACGAAGGCGGTCGTCTCCCCGTCCACATTATTGGGTATTTATGTACGATAATACGTACATAAATACCCAATAATGTGGACGGGGAGACATAAATACCCAACAAAGTAGACGGGGAGACGACCGCCTTTGTAGCTCAGTTGGTAGAGCATCGGACGCGTCATCCGAAGGTCGTGGGTTCGGTTCCCACCGAAGGCAGGTTTGTCTTTTCGTCCAATTTAATTCCTTTCTACTTTCTCCACAATTACAACACCACAAGCAACTTCCCCTATGCTTTCCTAAGCTTCATTGTCTGTTTGCTCATTAAGTTGTTTCTAACAAATAAAGAAAGAGCCCTTGACCCCTTCCCTTTCGTCAAACGGAAACGAGCAACATTGCACAACAGCATTCAGAGGGTAGCAGGACATATGTTCTTCCTAACGTTGCCATGATAGGGCTTGAGAGGCATGAGACGTTCCACTGGCGCTACACAAGCACTAGCATGACAACTGCTAGAGCAGTACGTTTATTTAGTAAATGTATTTACAGTGCGGGAGAAGCCGCCGTAGCCTAGCGGTAACGTGCTTGCTTGGCAACACATGAGGGGGGGTGTCTGTGTATGGGAACGTCTTATGTCCACATTTCAATAGTAAGCTACGACAAACGGTGTACGTTACTTATTTTTAGTACATTCTAGTGATATATTATATGTAGTCTTTCGTTACATCCTAACTTACCTAGGCCGTATAAATTTATACCTTGTGTGGCGCATTCCCGTATTCGGGACGAGCACTGCGGGTGGGAGCCACACGTGATCTCAGTATCACTTTTCCTCGCGCACATGACGAGTATATCACGTCAACGACATATGTATAAATCATTCATATTCCTCATATAGCCATGCACTATCATACAATCTTTGGTGTACACTACGTGAAAGAGACGATCAGGACAGCCCCGAGATGTGGCTGGCTAGATAGAGAGATGCGGTAGGTAAGTGTAAAGTTCGCCAAGAAATGTTTCGTAATTAAACGAGAGAAACAGAGGAAAGCAAGGAAAAATGAGATCATGCGTCACTTATGCACACGCTGAGTACGAGCCAGTCAGGGAGTAAATGCCAGTCCACCTGAAGTTCTCCCAATGTTGCCACAGTCAACCAAAACTCCACCTCAGTCAACCAAAAGCCTTCCAAAACTTGCGAAAGCTTAGAGGCTGGCGCGACTCATGGGGTTCAAACAGGATGTATGAGTCACGCTAGCTTGTGCCATGGCCTTGAAGATTTCCTCTTCTCTTTGAACGTATTCGCGCGTCCGCAGTTACGACAAACTATTTGCCAAGCACTGCGCATGCGTAACTCCACTACACGCCAGTGGTAGTTCCCGCCTTTATTTCGTAGTCCTTGCCTTGTATGACGTGTTTATTTGAAAAAGAGCTGGGTGTATTGCAGGTTCATTTTGAAACCAAATATCCCATTCCCCGATGCATGTAGAGCAATAGTGCTCTACATAGAGCAATAGTGTCGGCGGACGTGTTCACAACATCCTCCCCGACTGATGGGCGACGTTTTTTTGCTGTGCTCAAAAGGTGTTGCAGGGCTCCTTTAAGACCGTCAATGTTTAAAATCATCATAGAAGAGGTCTACTACTGAATGTAATGCAGCACTGCTAAATTGCTACTCTTAAATTAAGCAATGTAAGCGCGAAGGAAGTGATAATCGTGCGCTTCGTTACCGTAGTAAGTAAAGAAAAATATTAGGAAAATATTTTACGGTAGATTTAGAGGAAAGAAAATTACTATACTAAATTTATAGGGAGATTGTTCGTATGGTATGCTGGTTCTCTACCAAGTCAGTAAAAAAATATGGGGCGTGCGCCACACTCCCATTTGTCGAACTTCTCATAACGCGTTGCCAGGGAGCTATTGTGGATGCGCGCGCATTTGTATGTGCGCGTGTGTGTCAGCGTTTGCGGGGAGAGGGGGAATGTTCAATAAGTGTTTGAAGTTTCTTTCCATTTTCATTAAAAAATTCCATCGTCCGTATTCTTTTGTCACGTGCCTCATGCGGCGACGGAGTGTTTAACTTGAGTCCACAAGTACATTAAAACAGAAGCACTTCTGGCGATTCCCGTCTAGGGGTTATTGGGCGCATCCGTATCCTGCAGGCATTCTTCTTCATAAGAACAGCTTGATCCTTCACAATTTTTTTTTTCGTTCATTTTTCCTAACTTGACCAGATTTTTCATTTCGCCCACACAAGCCTTTCAGCCGTGGTACCGGCTTGTATCCACGTTTTCCATGCATATCAATTCACTTATACCATCTACCAACCAATACGTAGTAGCGCGCGCATTTCTGCCTTCTATAAATAGTGCGATTTCTATTAAGTACGACATCGACTAGGACTGCTCGCGTGTTTGTCCTTGTAGGCAGGATGTGCTGCGCATTTCTTCCATTCCGGTCGTAAAGCGCACCGTAATAGCCCGGCTTTTGTTTAGGCCGATTCCTAAGCTCCGCACTCTAAAACATGTGGCTCACATATGTTACGTGCAGCGTAGGTATCGTAAACTTTACCCTGTTCCTAGGAACATGGAGCGCACTTGCTTTTATGAACGCGTGTGCTCGTCTGCTTTTTATGTTCTTTTCTGTGTTTTTCTAGCCAGACATTATAGAGCGTAAATGACGTTCTTCTGGCATTGCACACCACGTGCCAATACCACGATCTACAAAGGATTATTTCTAATATTTCTGGCTCTGTAAAACCAGAACATAAACATAACGATGCGAATTATATTACTTTTTCAGCTTATTCCTCAGTATAAGCGACATAACGCGACAACTTGCGTTGCACCACATTTTGTGAGTCTGTATAGATTAGTGCGCGTATGAGCCACCACTGCGGATTCAGGATGACGTGCCTGAATTTGAGGATTTACGCAGCTGCCCATTAAGAAGTGCTAATGGGCAAAATGTTCGAAAACACCAGCAACGTCACTGAACTGATTAACTGAGCCCACGTCGTGAGTCTCGTTTCTTGCGTAAGCGGCAAATTGCAAAATGAATGAGCAGGTAATAGAAGCATTCGGGTGACAGAAACACGTCTTCTGAGTCCGCAGAGGGCTGCATCATGGGCTTCAATTTCATAACCTCCCTAAACTGCCTTTAGGCGATAGTTTATTACATGTGGCGGAAACTGCGCAGGGAAGACGGGATATGCGACATACATACATACAAAGAACTTTATTGTGAGACCAGAGGGACTAGTTTAAGGAGGTCCTTGGACCCCCTCAACCAGTCGGTGGCTCCACCCAGGTCGGCACCGGAAGATGAGCGTCCTCCGCGATGGCCCGGGCCCTCCGGACAGCCAGCAGTTGCAGACCCAGGTCCGGGCTGTGTAAGCTCCGCCGCCACGAGTCGTCGTCACAAAAATCAGTCCCTACATTCGCGGGGCACTGCCAGAGCATGTGTGTTAGCGAGCAACTCTCGAGGCCACAACGAGGACACTCTTCTGGAAAGTCTGGTGCTATCCTGCGATACGTACGCGGGCAGAGATACGTATCCGTCTGTAGGAGCCTAAAAGTGATTCCCTGCGCTCTGTTGAGCCTAGCATTAGGAAGGGGAAAGCACCTCCTACTCAGCTTGTAGTTAGTCGTAATCTCATGGAACGTTGTCAAGGGATCCTTTCTGAGGTCAATGTTCCCCCCAGACGCCTCACCACCCCCCGCACGGTTCGTGCATTCACGTGCAAGGGTGTGAGCGCTGGCATTGGGATTAACCCCATCAATGCCCTCGACGTGCGCTGGAAACCAAGAGATATGATGACCACCGGCCCATCTCGCCTGCCTGCGACCACTCCGAAGGAGCCGTGCCGCCTGCTGCGAAATTAAACCTCCAGAGAAGGCACGGACGGCCGATCGTGAATCCGAGTAAACCACACAAGGTACCTCTGCCGCCTGAAGAGCTAACGCAATGGCGATCTCCTCCGCAACTGTGACATGATCTGTGCAGACTGATGCCCGGGCCACCAGCTGCCCTTTACCATCGACAACCGACACGCCAAAGGCCCTCCGCGTACTGTACTCCGCAGCGTCCACAAAAAGCGCCGCTTTAGCATCGCTACCTACACTTCGAAGTATAGCGCGGGCTCGAGCCTCACGACGGCCTGCGTGGTGCACAGGATGAATATTGCGCGGAATAGGATCCACCTGAATATCCTCCTGCTCGTCTCGTGTGAGCTGAACCCCGTCAGATATCTCCACCCTAGGAGCCGCAATGCCAGCCTCATCCAAGATCTTCAAACCAGCCTTAGTGCTGGACAGACGAGCCACCTGTGCCGCAAAGTGCGCTTCAATCAGTTCATCAACCGTGTTGTGCAATCCCAGCTCTAAAAGCCGCTCAGTGCTAGTCGTCTGTGGAATTCCCAGAATCCTCTTAAGCCCGACCCTGATGAGCGTATCAATCTTCTTCTTCTCTGTTCTAGTCCATTGCAAATATGGAACCGTATAATTAACATGACTAATAAAGAAAGCATCAAAAACTCTTAGCAGTAGATCCTCTCTCAAACCACCATGCTTACTCGTAATCCGAGAGATCAGGCGCAAAATGTTGCTCGCCTGACCCCCCAATCGCTTAATGGCTCCTCCGTTACAGCCTCGCGCGTCAATCCACAGACCCAGGATTCTGACAGAATTCACTCTCGGAACAACCGTCCCCTCCCGAGACCATAGCCTTACCGGAAGAGAAGCCAAAGGCTCAAGGTTTCGCATGCCCTGTCGCGCCTTCCGAAAGAGTAAGAGTTCCGACTTCTTTGGAGAGAGCACGAGGCCCGTACCCTCGAGAAAACGCTCCGTGACGTCCAGCGCCTCCTGCAGGGACTCTTCAAGCGTGGCCAGAGAGCCACCCTTACACCACACGGTAATGTCATCAGCGTAAATAGCATGTCCAATGCCAGGCACCCCCGCTAGCTCTTCCGACAGCCTGTGGAGAGCAATATTAAAGAGTAAAGGGGATAAGACCGATCCTTGCGGCGTGCCCCTCTCCCCCAACTCGTACTCCTCACTCAATACCGAGCCAAATCTAAGACGTGCTCTCCTCCCCGCGAGAAAAGATTGCGTGAAGCTATAAAATTTACGTCCCAAACTCAGCAAAGAGATCTCCCTCAGAATGTGCTCATGAGCAACCGTATCAAACGCCTTAGCAATGTCCAACGCCAAGATCCCCTTGACATCACGCGTAGGATTATCTAGGACGGCCCGCTGAATGAGGAGAAGGGCATCGTGTGTGGATAGCGTTCGCCGGAACCCGACCAGATTGTGTCTGAAGAGTTCATGTTGCTCTACATACTCTGTGACCCGATTATGAATCGCATGCTCTGCGACCTTGCCCAGACACGACGTCAGTGAAATCGGACGCAGGTTGTCTACATGCGGTGGTTTACCAGGCTTAGGAATGAGGACCACCGTTGCAGTACGCCACTCAATCGGCACCTGCCCAGTGGACCACACATTATTGATCTCTTTCGTAATAAGCTCAATAGCTTTATCGTCAAGGTTACGTAGGAGCCTATTTGTGATCCCGCCTGGACACGCTACGGATCTACCTTTAAGGTTAAACAGAACATGCCTAATCTCTGACACCGTGAAAGGCGCATCAAGCTCTTGCCTGTCCGCACCTCCATATTCGCTCGATAACCGATCCCCAGTCGCATTTCCACTCCTAAGAGGCAGGTACTGGTTGGCAAGGTCATGGGCCATCTGTGCCTCCGTGATTCCCGTACTCAACTGCTTCCTAATGATCCGATCCGTCGCCAGACAAGCCGCCCCCTTCGATGCCTTGTCATTAAGGAGACTCTTTAGCAGCCCCCACCTACTACCCCTACGCATTCGGCCATTTGATGACTTGACATGTTCCCGCCATCAATATAACATTACTATCATGGGCGGACCATATTCAGTAAACTATCAGACAGCTTCGCTATGATCTGGCCTTGCGCAATCTAGATGAAGCTGCCACACAACCATTGTGGCATATTTGTGGCTACACTGCAAAGTGGGTTGGAAGCGGGACTTTTGCTAGATATGCGTGAGGGCAAAACATGGTCTATATATGGTCCAGCATGCTCCAGGACGGTCGTTGGTTTGCCAGGTAATATGCGAGAAAATCTCAATAAGCACAGTTATCGCTCACTAACCCTACTCCCCGCACACATAAAGAAGTTCGTTGTTCATTCATTCGACAAGTGCATTCATATTAATGGATCTTCATGTGTATGAATGTTGGCGCGGGAGGTTGAGTGCTGTGGTTGTTCACATGTCCTGTCACGGACAAACCGTTCCGTCCACCATCTGCAATACAAAGGCGAAACCGAAACTGCTTTTACGCACCCTTTTCACTGTAACAATGCGCTCTACATTGCATTAGTTATTTACACGCGTCAGCGCACGTTGAAACACACCTGATTCGTTCAGTAGTATCAATGCCAAAATGCTTTAATCAGGATTACAGTCGCATCGTCAATGCAAACTTAAAGGGTCATTTTCAATTCATAAAATTAGCAATATATCTAACCGCGTGAAAGAGAGCTCGGCCACTCTAACTTTTCTGTTACCATCTCATATGAGAACGTTTTGACTACTTGGTGATATACGCCACGTGCTCAATGTCCAAGATTATCGTCTTCTTAGGTACGTATTGCTTGAGCCGTGTCTTGATTTTGTGTACCCGCTTATGCTCTTCCCGCTGATTTTGCTCCACCCGCTTATGCTCCTCCCGCTCCTCCAGCTGTCTCTTCCGTCGTGGCACTGTCGTTTAGTGTTAAGCGTGGCCGAAATGCTCAAGTGTCAGTGTTGTCTACTACGACCTGCCTTTGTGGGTACCACGCCACTGCCTACGTCAGTACATATGACCGACGTATGAGGTGTAGCGTCGCCTAGAACACGCATTGAAGCTTGAACGCTCCGACGTCTCCGATCTTTATGACGGTTAGGATGCATATTGCGTGGGATTGTGGTCACCTGAATTTTGCATCGAATCTTCTGTTCAATGTCCTTGCGTTCTTGTAGCGCTTCGTTCGGCATGCTGTATCCCAACCGGGAGAGAATATGAGAGAGAGAGACACTCTTTATCTGGAAAAACAGATTTTTGTCGGCCTGTGTATAACTAGTGCTGACGTTCTACTTGAACAGGGATAGGGAAGTGGGTATAAGAATTTAAGAGGAAAGGGAAAAGAAAATAGAAGAAAATGTGAAACGCCCACGTGAAGTGTACAGGTGAGATGCCAGATTAAACAAAGGCTTTATTTACTATACGAAATTGTGAAGCTAAAGCTTTCTGATTAGGCCAAATTCTGTCAGGTAATTCAACAATATACCCGAAACACGACGATGTTTTGAAGGTTTGCACATTCTACCTAATATACTGTGCAACGTTAGCGGTTCTTCGTAAATCATGGCCTTATGTTGCTCAAAAAGCTGTCTGTCGTCGCGGTACGCGGGGAATTCAAGTAATGTATGCTCTACTGTTTCTAAGTTGCCACAGTTATCACAGTAGGGATTAGTGGTACACCCTATGCGATGTAGGTAGTGGCTGGTCTATGCCACATTAAATCGAAGGCGATAATACAGCGTCTCTAAGGGATGAGAAAATTGTCCTAGTAATTCTCAGTCTTCCTTCCGAGTCAATATAACGTAAAAAGTTTTCTAGCTGAATCGGAAGGTTCCGCATGCGATCGTTTTCTTCATTGGCTTGTTTTATTTTGCTATGCTGGAGTGTCGGCTGTGGTAAAAAGAATGTTTTCTAAAGTTTTGGTGTTGAAGTCATCTTCGGACAGCTTCATCCGCTTTTGGTTTCCTGAAATAGCGGCGCGAACCATTATCCGGTGAAACATGACGCAATGTCTAGCAATTTTAGCCTTGTGGTGAAGGTAGGCGATGTAGAGAGCTGCAGTCTGGTTACTGCACATCCTGAGGCTGTTGCGCATACTTTGCAGGGCTGTTTTAGAGTTTGTGAATATCCCCCATGCCTTTGGCGGCTCCTGTCGAAGTACATGCACAAGGGCCTCCTTAATGACGTATAGCTCAGCTGATGTAGATGATGTTGCTCGCGGAAGACAACGCGAGAATCGTTGCTCTTTTGCGGGAAAAAATTCTAAAATTCCGTACGATGAACGATGTTGAGCTGCAGAGACATAGGTGAATATAAGGGTTGTAGCTTCGTATTCTCTGTGAATAAATTCCAAGGCTATCTGATGAACCGCTGCTTGAGGCATTATCTTGTTTGCTCTTATGCCAGGGATGTATGGCACGATTTCTAGTTGTGAGAGGCTGCAGGGTCGTATGTTGCTTGGCGTAATGCGTGATGTCTGAGCAGGAGTTGAAATACGCTCAGATATGCTTCCTACAGCCTGCCAAAAGCTGGGCGTAGCACTGTGTCTAGCAATATTCTTCAAGAAATGGGTCTCCGTATGCAGGACGTACCTCAGGTGGACCCGCAGGGACTCCTGCGAATCTAGAGCTTCAAGAGGGAGGCAACAAGCTACTAGTACTGTTCCTGAGCGGGAGCATCCCTTCGGAAGGCCAAGGCACGTTCTAAGACATTTATTCCGGGTGACCTCAAGTTTCCTTTTGCTTAGGAGAGACAAACTGTGCGGGATCGGCAGGTAATACCACAGTTTTCTGTCGACCTAGGCCTTATGGAAGAGCACCATTGATCGGCAGTTGCTGCCTCAACTGTAATCCGGCGAGAAATCAGAATGCGTGCGACGCTGAAGAAATATTCCCGATGAGTCTTTTTACTTAGGGCGACGACGTGAGATTCCTGTCAATCTTCTCTGCAAAAAACCTCTGCGACTTGACGAATGCGAGGACGCGGCCACACAAAACTATTGGATATTTGTCCATACGCCTCTGAAAAAATGCCATAAGAGCGTTTTTGTCGGAGGGCAATTTCAGTCCCCTCAAACTTAGGTAGTTCGATATATCTGCGATTGTTTTCTGGCGACGTTGCTGGGGTACACTGCGGGAGCGCGCAGCGTTCCAGATGCAGATGTCGTCCGCATACATAGCGATGCTGACTCCATGGGACACAGTTCCTTGCAGATGGACGAGGACTAAGTTAAAGAGAACAAGGCTTAATAAAGCACCTTGTGTTACTCCTTTTCCAACAGCATAAAGCATCGTGGGACCATCAGGAGTAGACATGAATAGTTGGCGTTCTTGGAGATAGTCTGCAATCCATGTGTAAAGCCGACCACCGAGGCCAAGGGCTTCCCAGGCGTGAAGTATTACTGTATGGTAAACTCAGTCATATGCTGCCTTAACATCTAAAAATAATGTGGTAGGTAAATTGCCAAAAACCAGTTTCCCTTCGATTGGTGAGATGAAGGCGATTACATTATCAAGCGCAGACCTAATTTCACGGAACCCATTCATCTCCTCGGGGTAAACATTCTGGTCGTCCAGGAAACAGTTTAGTCGTTAGTGAAACATTTTTAGGGGCGAAGCTCCTTAAGGCGTGGGTCGTGCGTCCCCGATGTATGTAGTAGTAGTAGTAGTAGGTAGCCACCGGCGCGTGCCTGCCGGGAGGCACGCACGCGCCGAGGGCGAGCGCGTGGCTCCCCGGCACGCGCTCGCCCGCGAGAGACAACTTTGGCGCAGGCAGCGTCTCCTAGCGAGTTTCTTGATTGAGAAATACCGACTGCTCGCGTTGGAGAAGCGTTGGAGAACCGCGAGCAGGAATTATCGGTTACCTTGCATTATCGGTTACCTTGCGAACGGAGCAGGAATTATCGGTTACCTTGCATTTCACGGACCACAAAGCAGTCATAAACAAGGGACCACGCAAACCAGCAATAAAAGTTTGATGACATTTACTCAAGTGTTTCACTTTTAATTGTAGGGCGAATTGCACGGAAGAGTTTCACGGTTTACCGATGATTCCTTCAGGAGCTTCGCCCCACTCATCATCATTCACCCCGTGAATATGCTGTGATTTTTTTTCGAATAGCTCTCCTACACAACTGAGCAGAAACATGGGTCAGAAGGAGGTGTAATTTGTTGGCTGTTTCCCTGGCATATGGGTATGATTTTTTTCAACCTTCCAGAAGGTTCCAGAATGCTCCAGAAGACGCAGGTGAGATGTGTGACTAACATGTGCGTGGGCTTCACAAGTCACACCGTCATGACCTAGTGATGATCGCCTGTTTGCGTTGGCAATTGCTCCTGTAAGCTTTTCCAGCGTAAATGACAATTCCATATCAGTAAGGATTGCTTGAGGTGGACTGGGATGACTGCGTGTAATTTTTCAGAGAAGGTTTTGTTCAGATGGAAAGGAGCCTACATTACTGCTCTGCCACCTCTTTCAGCGATGTGCGCTCATGTAATGACATCGCAATAATAGGGTAAGTTGTTGTAGTTCTTCGCGAATGGCTCTGATGACTGGGCAGATTTTGGCCTAAAGGTTTTGGTATGTCCAGCTGTCCTACAAACGTCCGTATACCTTTTTCGGTTCAGTTTGGTAAGGTAGAGTTGTATGTGTCTTTGTGCCCGCCGGCAAGCTCCAGGGTCTTCGATGCCCTTGCACGTAGTGCTTTCCTTTCGGCTCATCATCGAATGGCACATAATCGTTCGAATTCCCCGCTGTTCCTGGCATATATGCATAGTCGCAGTGGGGGGGGGGAGGGTACTTTGTGTGAGGCCGTGAGCTATGGTCGGCATCATTTCTTCATTTGTGTTTGAGGCTGTGATCTTGTCTACGGCTTCTGCATAGGCTTCCCAGTCTACCGACTTCACTTTCACATCACTGGGCGACGTATAGAATATCAGTGCCCTGTCTTGTCCGTTGGGGGCGTTGAATTCGACTGTTCAAGAGGCCTTACACGAGTTCTCCGATGGTGTTGTGGACCCCAAGTTGCAATAGGAGCTGCGTTGACGCGCATTGTGGCAGTCCTAGAGCAGCGTTTAGTGCTGTGCAAAGGAGAGGGTCATTCCTGTTCGTCTCGGTTTGAGTAAGGCTATAGTAGGGGAGGTCGTAGGTGAGTCTGCTAACCACTAGAGCTTGTACAATTGGGAGGGTGTCTTTCTCGAGAAGCCTATGTCGGCGGTTGGCAATGCGCCTTATTACGTGCTTTACTTGGGCAATATGTTGGCGCAGTAGTTGGACGGTGTATGTGGCCTTGCCATTGTGTTGGATGTGGAGCTCTAGTACCCTCGGAATTTGGTTGTCTTTCGGATGCAAGGGTCACGTCTGGCGGTTTTTCGGTCTTTTTCGGTTTTTTTTTTCAACACGAGCACAAGTTCCGATTTCTCAGATGCGCAAGTGAGTCGTCCGGCAATGGTGTACCATTGAACTACATTGAGGGCTTGCTGTAGTGCGCCTTGAACGGCGCCGTCCGCCCATTTCGTCACCCGGGTTGTGATGTCACTGGTGTACAGCGCGTGCTGCGCATTCAGAAGTGGATCCAGCTGTTGTGGTAGCGATACTGCATAAACACGTCTAGTTTGTGATACTGCGTAAACACATCTAGTGGTCCTTCTCTCGCGTGGTGCGTTCTTTTCGTAAATTTACTATGTGGTAACAACGGGCGCCGCCTACGACATGGCCCACGAAAGCACTTATTGAAGTTTCAAAGTTTAGAAAAAATATACTAATCTTATAGTTGCAAAAGATAATTGAACGTTTACGTAGTATTTCTGAATTATGCCTTTAAGCATGTGTGTGTGTGTGGTGTGTGTGTGTTTGTGTTGCAATTCATCTGCGAGCTCTTCGCGTAGCTAGTGCTATACTGAGGGCTCGCACAATTCCACATCCGTATAGATGGTAACGCGCACCCAAAAATGACACCTCAGAATAAGGTGGCAGTTGCCAGAAAGAGGATGCAAATCTGTGATATTTGTTACAAGTCTCACGTAGAGATAACAAATGTGCCTGACATAAAAATGAAGCATCACTCGAAACTCTGTATGCTGGGCTTGAAGCCTTCCGGATCTGGCTAAAGTTGTTCCTTTGGTTTTCATCCATAAACGTTGATCAATGTCGCTCCTGCCGGGGCTGCTGATATATTCACACTTCTACGTCGCGAGAAGCGGGCAAACTCATGCTGTGCGTCAGGTACTTTATTTCTTCTGTGTTTAAAGCAGGATGTAGCATCCACATAGAAGATTCATAGTGTGTGCATTGTGCGCGATTGTTTATCGATGCGTTCTGCGTTGCAAAGCGGAAACAACTAAAGTCGCCCCATCAACTTTATCCGTATTTTTACTATGTACTGGCGCAGATGGTAGCATTTAAGTGGCTTGGACTATGTTCTTTCGGACGGAAAAGGAATTGCTGCTTACCAAGCGTCCTAAAACTGAGACTGGGGAGAAAATTTGGGCTTGCACTGAGCCAATATCTGCCATGTAGGTTGTTATTGCCGATGTCATGAAGTTTCATATCTAATGAATGGATAGGCGAGCATATGTATTCACAAGTTCTGAGCTTCTATATCGCATACACTCCTGAGCGGTTAAGTGTCAGTGATGAAGTCATGAAATACCAAAGTTCGTGTGGCCTAGCTTGGGTAGAGTCCAATTATTAATTTAGTAGATTAATTTATCGCACAGAATGCTCAAAATGCTCTGTAGGTATTTTTATACAAAATATATTAAAATTAATTCTCAGGCCTATACAAAACACTATTCCAAATAGGCGAATAATGTTCACTAGTACCGCATTGGCACAGAGACCATTGTAAGGCGAAAGCGTTGCACGTCGCGTGCGAAAGTGCCATTAAAAAACGGTGGTCAGAGGGATCCCATGCACTGCGGGAATCCCTATGATGTGAACTAGTTAGCGAAAGAATTGCCTATGCCCAATTGGTATCCAGACACGTGTTACGAGCAGGATGAACATCTGTGTCAAGTTAAGTGGTTATGAAGGTATCATGGCTTTGCCGGGGACGTCAACAGTATGGCGACGAAAGCGTGGCTCATGGTATACCTCGCAACCTCGGAACTTACGTCATTGAACAGACGTCTGTTTTCTCGAATAGAAATGTATGCTATGGCTCTTTGATATGCACATCATAAACGATCTTCCTTGGAGGCTTCATATATATTGGAGCAAAGCGAGGCAAAAGCCGGTTCAGCGATAGTTGCACGTGCCCCATGTATTCTTTCATGCATTGCTGCCAGAGCGGTTTGCACATGAGAAGAGCGAAGTTGAAATTAAAGAAGCACCAGTAGCGAAAATCTTATGCTATAGTTTTTAAGTGCGAAGAATTTCATGGCGAACTTGACTCACTTCGACGGTATCTATCTATCTATCTATCTATCTATCTATCTATCTATCTATCTATCTATCTATCTATCTATCTATCTATCTATCTATCTATCTAGCCGCCTACATATATCGGTGGTCTCATAGTCATCGTTCCCACGTGGTGTACACCAGTATTTGGACGGCAGGATATAAGGATACGACGAACTGATATTTACACCACTTACATATTATACTCGATATGTACGTCACCATTAACGATACTGCAACCTCTTGAGTCCGCTGAAGGTGTGACTCCTTCCTGCATTACAGCACATGGAAGATGATGAACGTATTTCATATACATATCCATGAAAAGTTGCCAGTCATGCAACGGTGACCACATGGGCTGCAAAAAAGATAATCTGTCTTCGTTTTTCTTCGTTGTGAGACACAAACTGGACAGCAAAACCACAGCTCGTCCTAGAAAACAAGTGACATCCGCGTTGCACTCGTCTTGTCTGCACAGACAAGACTGATGCAGCGTTAGTGACAAGAAAAGAGCCCTTCATAGAAACAATTCGAATACAGCTAAGTGTAACTAGTGCAGCCCGAAGAAAAACCACTTTTCATGTAGGCAACACAATTGCACGAGCGAAGCCAGTTATAGTCATAGACTATAATTCATCTCGGATTATGTTGTGCGGAGAAAGCTACGCTGCTATACCTGGCTCTTGTTGACCCATTGTCCTAGGCTCTTCAAGGCTGGTCTGAGTGTATGCTGTACATGTTACCACAGCCTATGACCTTACCAGTCTGAAGTTTTGTTTCTGGTTATTAACGAGACATGCTAATGTAATGCAACTATTGGTTTCTGAGTATGAATAGACAGACACAGAGAAATAGGAGAAACAAATTACTCCACTATTGCCCTTCCGCGTTTCAGGCTAGTGGCCGTTACTAATTTCATATGCACACTAAGTCACCTAGTACTCACTACGTCTGCAATCACGTCTGGTGAATGAATAGACTCCGAACTACTAGCCAATGAAATTTCGCGTGACGCGAGTGGGTGGTTCTCGTGATCTCAAAGTAGGTGCGGCGTCGCAAAGAGGCTTTGAAACGTTGAAGATTACGGCCGTCGTTATAATAGCTGCCATTGGTTTGTGTGTAATTAGGGAGCACAGTGACACATATTTCCTCATTATAATGGCCGAACTCTTGATATCGTTGTCATTTCCCCGCTCTAGTTACGCGGGAGCCTTTTTTCTCCTATTCTCACACAGCTGCATCTGCTGTGCCAAGGCAAGTCCTTAGGTCTGGTAATTGAAAATTTCTTCTTGCACGAACACTACATGTGAAAATGTGTCTAGTATGAGTATTTTTGATGCGAGTAGTGCCTGACGGAGCAGCAGTTTTCCGCGAGCCCGAATCTTCCATTACAGAGTGCACAAAACACGCTGTGGAAGCGTATCTCGGGTCACATCGGAGATTGTTGTTTACGAACGCGGGCGGCTTTGTTCACTTTTCACTGCGTCTCATTGGCCGTGGTCATGCTTACTTAGCGAGCACCGAAGCGCGGTCGCGCTTTTTGCATGACCACGTTCTCTCTGTACGTCACGCGTTTCAGCTCGCGAAAAAAATATTTGTTGTCATGAAACAGGCTTATTTATTTCAGCAAGAAAAAGTTACGTTTTGTAGTATATTATCTAACAGAAGACAAAACAACACTTTTTGGGATCTTCACCGCCTGCCCGCCGGTTGGCTGCTCTCGCCCTCCCGTTCTGGCATATATTATGGTCACCCTGTCACAAAACACTACCCGCTCAGGCAGAAGATAGTGAACAATCCTAGGTGCGCACAACGACACCACTTCGTCTTGGTGACGTTGCAGTGAGCGAGCGTGTTGTTTTCCTTAGAAACACCTCCGATCGCGCCCCTGCAACGAAGGCATGGTTCTCTTGCCGTGGCTAACTCACCAGTACTAGAGCCTGCATCGTTTCCTGAATTTCGCTGAGGGGAATATTTTGCAATTAAAAGTACCACATATAAAGATTAGATGTTTGCGAGGACCGTAGCAAAATCAACTAAGGTAAAAGAAATATGGGTTTTCAGTAGTGATGCAGAACTATCGTTAAATGGACTATCGATAGTATCGATAGTTTAAAAAAGAACTGTCAATACTATCGATAGTGAATTTAGCGATAGTGTTAACAGTCACAATAGGCTACTATTCACAGTACTCGGCTTGTTTCATTTAGGAGAAATTTTT
The DNA here is from genome assembly GCA_013339685.2 of Hyalomma asiaticum. NCBI lineage: Eukaryota > Metazoa > Arthropoda > Arachnida > Ixodida > Ixodidae > Hyalomma > Hyalomma asiaticum. The sequence goes on along the minus strand of CM023484.1, from coordinate 95,551,760 downwards.
AGGGGCGAAGCACCTGAGGCTCTAGCCTTGTCCGTCCACGTTGTCCGTCCGTCACGGCACAGCACAGCAGGTGGGCCGATCCTGGAGGCAGTGCGCCCAGACGGTGTATATGTAGGGTTGTTGGGTCAGAAACGATTCTCACGAGTTTCTCCTAATGCACCGGGGCTGTCGGCGTTAAACGGCGTCGTCGTAGCCACGGTAAAGCAAGTCCATCAGCAGCTACTGACGTTTCCTGTGGGAAGCACTGCAGCACCTTAGGAGCTAGCTTTGTCGCCGACTCTCGCTGTCACGGTATATACAAAACCTTTGCTATAGTCGAAACATATCTGTGTATGTGAATCCAGAACTCAAGACGATATACGAATTATAGCAAGAGGATTAAAATGGAACAGCTTTGAAGAGGAACCAAACAAATACATTTGTATGCAACACACACTTTAAGTCACTCATTTCACATTCGCAGGGGCAACGCCCGGGTGCCGTACGGTCACATAGCGGTACGATACCCAGTGCTTCGCCACTCGTCAGGATTCACGTTAGTGGAGATGCGGTGATTTTTTTTTTTGTGAATGAAATTACCTCAGTGAAAACGCCGGAATATGTCCACTAAGAAATTAATGCTCAAAACCAAGCAGTGAAACCTTACAAACAAAAATAAGTTTATGATTTTTTTTTAATTTTAAACCACAAGACGCAGCATAAGTTCAAAGTCTTGCAGTTCTGTGACATGAACGGCTTCCTGGCCGCTACCACTGAACCGTTCAATTTAGGTATCATTTGTAAGCCAAGCATTTTGGTGAAGGAACACAAGCACGTCAACCTTCTCTCCCTTAGCCTGCTCCTTTTTTCTGAAATGATCTGTCCAGCAGCGGAGAACACGCGTTCTGGAGGTACTGGCATTGCTGGGATGCACAAGTACTTCCTAGCCATTTGAGAGAGCGGCGTTGTTCCACATTGCCAAGAGTGCCAGAATTCTAAAGGATTGCTCTTCCTTTCCTCTTGAGGTAACTCTAAGTACTGGCGAACCATTAGTTCTGCGTTTGAAGTGGTAGTTGAGGGATCTAGTTGTTGCGTCTCAAGAAACTGCAGAATTCGGCTTCCTGCCGCATCTTCGTTACGAACCACATGCTGTCTACTTGGTTCAGCTGCAGGACCAACTGGCTTTGTCGACAATCGCTCGCTTAGTTCACCAATCAAACAAGCTTTGGCGCGTCCTGCGTTGGTTCGATTCAAAAACGCCCGCTCCCTGGTAGTACACTATCAATATTACCATCGATAGTGCTATCGATAATTCTTCCTACCATCGATAGTTCGATAGTGACTCAATCATCGATAGTATCGATAGTGTTATCGATATTCCTGCATCACTAGTTTTCAGACGTTTCGTATTTCAAACTGATCACTGGAGACAGCGCTGACCCCTGTACTAGCCTTAAATGTTTATGTGTTTACATTTTTATCTTTATAATATTCCATTACTAAAATCGGCCTCTGCTTGTGACATAAATAATACACAAAAGGTTCTAAAGGCTCAATCCGGGGAGGCAACTTATTTTGTGGAATCTCGAAAACGCCGTCCACTAAACAACGGTAAACGAAGCAACCGCCCAGTAAATGCAGACTCCTGATTAGCCACATTAATAAGATTTTTCGGTGAACGTGGCACTGACGTGTGTCAAATATACACAAAATTTGTCCCACTATTGACAGCCAAGAGAGGATTGGAGCATCAAGAATCCAACGTAAAGCAGCAGGTTTAACAGACTCCCAGCCCTACCAGATATGAAAATCTAAGCCAATCTTTACTAAATTCTCAACGAGTCGGCAACAATGGACTGCAATAAATTTCACAGGACAGCATATTCAAAAAGAAATGAAGAATTCGTCACCATTGACCGGGCAGAATCTTGAGACAAGATATGACAACGCGACTTTACGTAGAATTTATGTGTTTCATCGACGGCGCCATTGGAACAAGTGGGGATGTAAACACGCCTTCATCATAGATAAGGTCGGTGAGATTCTATAGAGAATTATGCACACATACGCTGCCGGAGACAGGTCGCAGTATTTCGTTTATCATGACATATAGGGGAGGGTGAAAACATATCCGCCATGCTGCACGTGTTCGTCGGCGATCCGCTTTGTTTATTCTGAATGTAGAACACCTGTTTTTTTTTTCTGCTGTCAATTCGTCCACGCAGATGCAGCCTTTCTGTTCAGGAGATTTTCGAAAAGCCAGCTGCTGACGCGTTCCTGTTCTCTATGAAACATTCGAGGTAGCCATATAAAATCCTAACAAGTTCATAGAGGAACGCTCATTAACTGAATTCTTTCATTACGGACGTCATTTTATGCTAAGGCGATTAACGAGAGGTAGCCAGCTCCTATGTTACAGATGCACATGCTCACTCTGCTCTCGTTTCTCGAATCGGCCTGTTCTCTGCAGCGGTCATTTCTGAACTCTTTCGACTCTGCGGTATCAGATGTTCTAGTGACCTATTTGTGGAACGAGAGTTAAGATTTACTCGAATGCCAGCCGCCGGAAACTCTATAAAACATGGCGGACTGTGTTCCCCAAACACGAGCATATCACTGGAGAAAAGTTGCTCACGCGACTTGTCTTTGAAGAAAATGAGATCTCTTGCAGTAATTTTTCTCTTTGGTTTGGTCACAGCGACCATAGGTAAGTAAACTTAACGAAACGTTTCTCGGTGCGCGCTTTCAATTTTTATTAGATATCGACGCCGCATAAACTTCAACACTCAAAGATATATAGGTTCCGAGCAGCGGGTGACAGATTTTCGGTGTCAGATTCGCCTCCACTTAAGAACTATCTTATTCGTGTTGGCGAGCTAAAATCATGAATCAAGTGAAACTTAAACAGTGCAGAGTGTGTATCGAATGTTATATTTGGAGAAACGGCTATCAAGAAAAAGGCAAGTTCGAGGATCACTCTTTCAAACTATTGGAAACACTCCCTTGAAAAGCACTAGTGGCGGGATGGGTTGGGCCCGGCTATATTGCAAGAGAAATGGATGATAAGTGCTTTCCCCCGCTTGCAGCTTCTTACCTCTATGAAGATGTATTTGCACAGTACCACTGAAAGCTCGGCTCCTGCTTTTTCTTTTTCCTTTGCAGTTGCAGCCTGCCATTACAACCGGATGATGCAGCTTTTTCGCTTCCGATGTCATCCCGCTTATAGATTTATAAATGTTACTTTCTTCTCGGCAGCCCTTCACTGTCTCTATATGTGGGGACGATTCTCGTATTTCTGAAACAAAATTTTGTTAACCAACTGATGTTCATTGATCTTTTCCTCTTGTACATACGCAAATATGACTTTTTGATTATGCGAGTTATGCCCTTAAATTCAGCGATACCTCATTGGGTATCGAGACTATACATTTTATAGCGGTAATGATAAGTTGTTTTTGTATTCGTGGAGAATGAATATGATAAAATGAAAACATTGGGCTTGATATGTACGTGTTTTTACTGCAAATATTCACTGGCCATAAGAAATAAATAACTGCTGTACGGTATCATTTTGTCTTTCTGAGACATTGAAGGCTGATAAACATTAGGGTGCCTGACTTAAATCGTTGTCAAAATTTACTAATTATAACTTGGTAACTATTTAGTAATTGCATTTTAGCCGCGGCCATGAGTTCTTGGGTTCTGGCGGTTTTCTCGGTCCTCCTAACCACTCAAAGTTGACCTTAAAGCACAGAGCTGAACAACACAACTCTTTAGAGTCAGCCTTGTGCTCTATTTTCTGTCCTATTTGGCGTCGTTACTATGGTACCGCATATTAAGTGATGCAGTCGACGCTGAGAGTACCGGAATTCGGGCGACATGGCTCGTTAACCCCACCGTGTCACGACAAATCTAACTTTAGAAGCCCAGATAGGCTTAGTATGTCGAGAACTGAACAAAGATATCGCAGTTTAATCTATCGAAGTTCTTCTATAACCTTAAGCTAGCGCATTCCCATTTAAATTATCTGTTTTGACGTAATAATCTTGCCTTCGCACATGGCAACCTAGTTGTATTACTTCTCTTCAGCTGTTACAACCAAGCACGAATACATTTAGTGCACAACGTGCGCTAAATGTATGATGAAGTCAAGGCTCTTTTGATAACCTCCACCACACAGAACTTAAATCTGTTCCCCGCTGTACTGGGCTAATGTCGTCAGTATGCGTTCGTACTTATTTATCTATCAAGGCGAGCTCGCCAACAGCGTTCTCCTAGACTGCGCTCCAGACTTAAGTATTCCTGTATAGACCCAAAGAAATTAATTTTATGGATGATTTGATAATTCGCGCGAAAGCTAAACATGTGCACAGTAAGTGCAATGCACACTTCATCGCTCACACGTAGCACATTCATCTTGCACTTTCATTTCGTACTGCTCCACCTGAAGGCTAGGTGTTCATAGGTATGAAATATTTATCTGTTCCTGTTATTTCTTTGTCGCAGCATCTCAACTATCCAGAGGCCGCAGACCCCAACAACAGAGCACCTGCCCTGGCCAAGAATCATCTTCCGGGGTAAAAGTCGTTACAGCATGCGTGGTTTTGCCTTACTCTGCCGTACTCCCTGTCGTTCATGTCCTTTTTTTTTTTAGCTTTGTGCAGCCTCTATCAAAAATTAAGTGATGATTATCAGTTTTCTTTTTACTTCAGCGAGGTCTTTCAAGTTGCCCAAAATTTCGTAGGGTTCTCTTAGGCAATACACCAAAGACTAAAATTAGTTTAGGTTATGTTGTGCCGTAATATCTCATATCTAATTGCGTGCAAATGCTTACTATTATATCTATTCCCCTGGAGTGTATAAAGATATTCAACATGGCGCTCTGCTAGAGCTCCCGCTTTAGGAGCGAAATCGCCTTTGTTATTGCGCACTCCCCACAGCACCATCTTTAAAACACACTTCAGTGTGTCTGCTCTCGCATTAGAGGCAGCGAAGAAACAGAAAGGGAACGAGTGCTTTTTCTTCGCCTCCGTAGACGACAGAAGGACCTCCCAGTCCTCCCAGCTTGAGATAGCAGGCAGTCCCTGCGGGGGAGGATCAGAAGGAGAGCCGAAAAGAATACGGGAAAGTGTGCTGTGAGGTTCGCCGCATGGGGTACATGTAGGGGGAGTGCCACAGTAGTGGAACAGCAGTTACGGGTCATTTCAAGAAAAGGCTTCGCCATGTAGACGTGTCGTGGGACCGCGTGGTGGTTCAGGGATCCAGGGGTTCAAACACACAGGCTAATATAGTATCTCTCTCTCTCTCTCTTCTCCTTCTCCGTTTCTGAGGTTCGAATAGATTGAGGAATCATTTTCGCATACGCTGCTAAGCAAGTCCTGACGACCGCTAATTCGTGTGCCGAATGGTCGCCTCTATCGTACTCCCCTGTAAGACGGCTTCTCTATGACTATACGACCCCCTCTCAGTCATGCCTATGAGTGGCACTGGCTAACATTCCCAGGATTATACGCACATAAGTGCCCGGCACTGTGGACGGCGTCACCACCGCGGTCGTCCGTCTGTAGAGCATCGGACCCGTTATCCGAAGGTCGTAGGTTCAGTCTCTACCTACGGCAGGGGTTTCATAGTCTACGTTAATTGCTTTCTATAATGTCATGCTTATCACGCTACAATTAAAAACTACGAAGCACGACCATTTACCTTCCTGGACTTTATTATATATTTCCCTCATTCGGTGGTGTGTAAAGAAGCGAGCCCTTGACCCACTTCTCTCCTTTCTTGGACTTCTCTTGCTTTTCGAGTTCCTTGAAATATGGGTATTCTAGTAATATTGCTAGTTTAGTACTACTTGCTGCGCCACATTGGCACAGATGAAGCGACAGGCACTTGGTAGTTGTTTGACAACTATGTTATTACGCATCAAATGTGCGGCAGTTTTGATCTCATGGCAAAAATAATTAGTCAAATGCTGTTTTCTCAGCCGGAAAATATAAGCGCAGAGAAATTCCCAGCTTATCATGTAGATAAGGCTCTTTATACAAGGCAGCTTTAGTTTATCGATATTTCTATCACCCTTAAATTTCCAGTAAACATCAACAGCTTAGCGCAGAGACAACTGGGAAAGTAATAAATAAGGACTATATGCCAGTTATATTAACTACGGAAATTGCATCACTATGCGGCTAGTTCTGGGGCCGAATTCACAAAGCTTCTCTTTCGCAAGTGCTTCTTGCCATCGGCTGGTCGGCTTCTATAATGATATGTCCAGTGCTGGGATTAGCTGAAGTTTTCTCTTACGAATATTTTTATCGTAAGTTGTTTTTGTGAATACGGGGCCTGTTGCTTGAAATAGTAATTACATGCATTTTAGAAATTATCGTATTGTTACCTCAAATAAAGCGCTGGTGTCGAAAACTTAAGAATATCGAAGTACCCTTGAATGCACTGCATGCATTTTAGCACCGCCACGTTAAAAAACACACAATAACTGAACTGTTAAAGATGACACCTTAACTAGGCGTTCTTATGCCCAACAGAGAAACCTACTCTCACTGTGAAGCGATAGCGGCAAGCACAACCACTGGCCGTCAATGCAAACTGTACAGTGATGTGACGCATGAGCATGCTTCACGTTACACTCTCGTATTATTTTACCACATCTTTGCAATATGCATAATTTAGCGCTCAGTACAGGCGTCCTTCCTAAGAAAATGGAGATATCAAAAGTGTTCGTGATATTTAAAGAAGGTGACAAAAACTAGTTTTCCAATAGTCGACCAATTTTCATATCACCAATTCTCTCTAAAGGCCTAGAAAAAATAATTTTGACAAGGTTAACCAAGTTCACTGATAAATTAAATGTGCTTAATGACGCCCAGTTTGGCTTTCGCAGCGGCCGTTCCAAAGAACTTCCACTTTTAACACAGAAACACTTTATTCTCAGAACATTCCAGGAAATGGAATCAGTAATAGGTATTTACATAGACTTCTCGAAGGCATTTGATCGACTGAATCATCAAACATTAATAATGGAATTACAGTTGTACGGTGTTCCTGGTTTACTATTATTTCTCCTAGCATCATACCTCCGCAATCGCAGGCAACTTGTAGAAATAAATGACTACTCATTCTCATGTAAACCAGTAAAAACTGGGTTCCACAAGGGAGTATTTTAGATCCTTTATTGTTTAATCCCTGTATAAATGATATCACAAATATTATTAAAATATCTAAATGTGTCTTATACGCAGATGATACGGCGCTATTATTCCGTTCACAGAATTTACATAATATAACTAGTGGTATAAGCGACGTTCTCAAATGTCTTAGCACGGGGTGCAATTTGAATTCGTTACAAATTAATCTAAGAAAATCTAAAGGTATCATATTTTCACTACCCCAAGTAAATTTCTCGCTAGCATGCACCTTAGTTTTGGATAATTCCGCCGTAGAGATTGTTGGCACTGTCGAAACTCTGGGAGTTTAATTTCATAAAAACTTGTCGTGCGATACACATATCAACCATCTCGTTACACGCACTTCCAAAACCGTCGGTGTCCTCGCAATGTAGTAATTTTTGCTTCCGAGCAGTGTCAAACTACAGCTATATCATGCATTATTTCCCTCTCAAATGAGCTACTCTTTTCTTGTTTTGGGCACCATGACACAAGCAAACATCAACAGACTGCAAGTACTGCAAAAAAAGAGCTATCCGTCATATAGCTGGCGAACACTACACAGCACATACCGGACCACTATTTCCGCGTTTTTCGCATTATTCGTGCTTAATACTTATACGCATACAATTTAGCCCACAGATAGAAACAGTGCCTTAAATTTCCTTATAGAACACTACGTACATTAGCTCAACTTAATAAAAAAACTCACCCTTATCTTTTACGTAATCCTCAAAGTGTGATTATTCCATACACTCGATTAAATATGAGTGAGCAGATGCGTTCTTACCGACTGCCAAACTTTTAAAATACTTGATAGAACACAAAATATCTATTGAATCCCACAGTAAGAAACACTAAGCATTTTTTTTCTATCCGGTCAGTGGTGCCCATCTGCGAAAAATTGTGCGTTTCTTCTTTTTCAGTTTTATATTATATATGTTTCTATGATTTCTTTTTCTCTCCTTCGTTCATAGACTGTAGCCAAGAATATTTAATGTATTTTTCTGGTTTCCTAAATGTACAACGTGGTGTCTCCACGTACTAGACATGCCGTAAATGTAGCATGAGGCACAGGATGTTTTATTCTTGAACTTGCGCATAATGAGTGTCTTTTTTTTTTCTTCTTCAATGCACTGTCATGGTATATGCCTTGTAAAAGGGGCTCGAATCCTCGTCGAGTGGACACAGTTTCACCTTTTGTTCGGGCCTCCACCATTTTTTTTTTGTGTGTGTATCGCAAGAAAAATGAGAAATAACTGAATTTAATCACTGACCCTGTCGTGCTTATGCATGTGCATCAGGCATGCAAAGTTTGTAGAAAAATCGACACCGCACAGCGAAGTAGTACGCAAGTTCATCGGGGCCTACGCCGAGCAATAACGCGCGTCACAAGTTAGTGAAAAAGTTGGTTCCGTGCGGTAGGAGAAACACAAGTGCACGTGTCAATATAGAAGAGACTGTTTCACAGCGACGTGTCAACAAAATCAGACGTGGGCTTAAGCCACGTGCAAAGAACAAGGCCATGGGTTAATAGCAGCAGCTCCATCCGCTGATGCCAGTTGCATGTCGCCCACGTTAACAGCACTGCCGTTCAGCAACCCCTGCAGGATTTCAGCGACTGTGTTTACTCTTCATGATAAGGTACATTGCACTAGACCTGGCGGGCGGATGCTGTGCGACGAAAACAATACAGTCAAGGTAAAATGCTTTACACGGTAAGGAACCGCGGCACACACAGTGTCTAGGCCAGCATTGCAGAGCTCCTGATACACGATAGCTCGGACTAGTGGCACCATCTGGGAGCCATGGTCACACGTACGGGTGCACGTAGAAGCAAGAAAAAGAGCGTCAAGTTCCCATCGGACGATATGCTTCACGTGTTCGACGGTGAGTGGTGCCGACGGCTCAGGTACATCTTTACACGACCATGCTGCTGCCGGGCTCGCAAGTCGAGCGAACTGATGGGCAATACGTCGACCTTTGGCGGCCTCAAAGCGCTTGCTCTCCTAAATGATGGCATCAGTGATGTCGCAGTCTGTGCAGACTAGCATATTGAAGGCGTCGTCTGTTATGCCCTTTAACAAATGGCCCACTTTCTCAGACTCCGCCATGCCGTATTCGGCTCTGCGGCAAAGGGCGAGCACGTCCTGTATGTAAGTCGAGGTATGACACCGCCGACGTTGGCGCTCAAGATGCTATCTCCTTCTCCGCTGATGCCTTTCTGCCTGCAGACTTGTCGAGCAGGGCACGTATATTTTCCTTGCATGCATCCCCAGCTCCCAATTTCGTCTTCTTTATTCTCAAACACCATTCTAATCCCACTCTAAACCCCATTCTAATGGGGTGGAGTGCATTCGGCAAGTATTGTCAGATAATGAATGGTAGCTTACCACTGACTCTGAAGATGAAATTGTATAAGAGCTGCATCTTACTGGTACTCACCTACGGGGCAAAAACTTGGAGGCTAAGAGGGTTCAGCTTAAATCGACGACGACGCAGCGAGCTATCGAACGGAAAATGGTAGGTTTGACCTCAAGGGACAAGAAGAGAGCGGAGTGGGTTAGGGAACAAATGCGTGTTAGGGACATATTGATATAAATTAAGAAGAAATGGGCGTGGGCGGGCCTTAAAATGCGAAGAGAAGAGAACCGTTGGTCATTAAGGGTAACAGTGTTTATTCCTAGAGAAGGCAAGCGGGCCAGGGGGCGCTAGAAAGATAGGTGGGCCGATGATATCAGGAAGTTTGTGGAGATAAATTGGGCCTAGTTTGCGCAGGACAGGGACAATTGAAGATCTATGGGAGAGGCCTTTGCCCTGCAGTGGGCGTAGACATGCTGCTGATGATGATGATGGTTCTCAAACCGCACCTTCGCTGTTCCCTTTAGGTGAAATAAGACTATTGCCAACATAATTTTTTCGTCCCAGTGATAGTTCTTACTTCCACGTTCGTACATGGGGAGCCAGTCTTCAATGTCGACATTGTCAGTCCTGCAGCATGTGCCTGGGCCTTTTAGTGAGCAAAGACGACCATTGTTCTTGCAGCCACCCTGGTGGCCGCTGGTTAGTCTTCCGTCATTGTGGAGAAAGCCAGCCGTCGGCCGCTACGAAGCTCCGTTGTACCGTATGGGTACAAAGCACCTCCCACCAAGAATTATACAGGGATAAGAGTAACCAAAACAGTATAGAAATTATATTCATCAAATATATACAAGGAAAGGCAGCAGCAGACAAGATGGCAGAGCATCAGCACGAGCGCTGCTGTGATCGTCGTCTCCACCATCTGCTTCTACTTGGTGCATTCCTACAGGTTCGCCCTTCTGGTTAACCTCCCTGCCTTTCTGTTTTCCCTTCCTACAGGTTCGGCAGGAATCGTCACTAAATGTGCTGAATAGCGCGTCACTATATATATATATATATATATATATATATATCGAGAGAGAGAGAGAGAGAGAGAGAGAGAGAGAGAGACAACCACACGATCTCATGAAGCTTACAACAGAAAAACAGGCCAAGGACGAAATACGGGAAGTTACTTCTAGTTTTTAGCTGTAGTGTAGTGTAAAAGCTACAAGTTACTTCCCCTATGCCTTCCTTGGCTTCCCTGTCTGCCAGCTTCATAAGGTTGTGTCCACCAATATTCCGTTTCCAATTATTCATCTGTGGGTGGCCCTCACTTATGGTGTTGCAAACTTCGGGGTTCGTTTCTTCTTGTGTCGTCAGATACCCCATATATTGGGTTGTGTCTCGAGAAAGAATGCAAAATTCCGCCTAGCCCTCTCAGTTCTTTCAGAATTTCTGCAAAGCCGTTAGTTATCGTGTTAACTCACCTATCATTCATGTTCATTTTCAGTCAAGTGGACAGACCAACAGAGAATCAGGCACTCAATCACAGGGATCTGGCGAAGAAAGTGGAAGTTCCCTTTTTGGTCAGGACTCGTCATCGCAAGGAGAAGCCGAATGAAATGTCAAGCTTTCTGGGCACAATAAACATCGCGATCGAATAAATGTCTTCAAGCGTGTATTATTATTGCGCGTCTATAAATTTTTCATGTCTTCACACGTCCTTGCAGAGTACGTCACTGTTTCAATGCAAGACGAAAACGTGGTACTGCGTAAACAGGCCAGTTTTCAGCAATTACTTGTGGCGGTGGTGCAGGTACAGGCTTATCATTAAAAAGTCTGTCACGTTCTACATGCCATCAAGAAGAATCAATCCTCCAACCTGGAAAGCATACCTAATTTGCTACTGGTTGCAATCGCTGCGCAACCAGCATACAGCAGGTGTCGCTCCAGGGACGCAACCCCTCAACAGACTCGCCAGTTATGGTAATGTCTTCAGCAATTTAATTGTCAGCCGGAATACGCTGCATATTGCAGCACAGCGAGAACACACTGAATTCAGAGAAAGTGCGCTTGATATACATTTCAGTATATTTTGCTCTTTCTTGCCCGCTAGCCGACTGAAGTGGCACAAAGATGTTCCGTCCAGAGAAGCTGAAACTGCGCCTGAAAATTACATATGCTACACACAGCCACATGTGCAGTCTTTCATGCCATAGCTTGCTACACAGCGTAAGATAAAAGTTGTTTTTTGTTTAGTGGTCTAATATTTGAGTGCGAAAAGATGGGTGTATAAGCGAGCTGCTTACTGCGGTCTTAAGAAGACACTTCATTCGTGCACTCATGTTTTCTCCTCGCGGCTTACACCACCAAAGGCAAAATTTAGCTATTTACACCTATACCCAGATTTGAAGCACACTGGGGTTGTCCTAGAGCCATTCACCGATTTCTGCAATGAGATACGGAGCGAAGTCTGCGAATGGGTACCCAGCACCTCCACTGACTATAAAAGTGCTCATTTTGTAAGGATCGGAGCAGCGCGGCGGCGACATTCAGACCCCAACACGTCTTCCATGTTCCAGTGCCACTCTCGAACAAGCATGCTAGAAGCGTTAGCGTCTGGCCTTGCTGGGCGCATTCGTTTTACAAGTGCCGGACGGCTCCGGTTGGTCCCAGACGCCTGCGGCGCATTCATTTTTCACGAGCACCTCCCGAAAGCCCCGTCCACTCATCCCGGACCAATCAGGTGCATGTTTGTTTTTCGCGTACCGAGTGGCTCACCGGTACGCGACTGATTTCGTTTGGACACTAGCGTCTGAAGAGGACTGAACACCCCCGACTTTCATTTCAATCTGCTGTGGCTACCATGCAGGACTAAATATGAGTGTTGGCGTTCCCCTGCGTACAAGGCCACCCACACCATGCTTCGCTTCATGTGGCTTCGCCAATGTAGTCCGCATTTTTTTAACTCTCGAAACCAAGTTTAGAGCCAGCAGACGTATTGCCACCTAGTTATCACATTCCCGCTTAGCCAGCGTAGGAGCTACCGGACTTTTAACGCGACACCTCATGTTCAGCGAACACTAGCGGGAAACGAGCGATAAAGATTGACCGTGCACTACCCTGGTCATTTCTTACACCTGTCAAGCCCCTCCCCCCGCAGATGGCTGCGCCCTAGAACCAATGAAAATTCTGGTGTAAAGTCAGCCCGAATGCTCGACGTACGAGGTAATCTGCCGCGTCTGAGCACAGCGATCCGTGATTTTTTGGGTATCCGTGATTAAAAAATGATAATTTGCGGTTTCGATCACTTCGGAATGAATAGTAGAAAATCGGATGTGTGAATGGGAAGCATGGTGTGGTGAAGAAATCTCGATTTGTTGCCGTCACTCATGTTTCGAGAAACGGGCACCTAAATCAGAGTACACAACGGCGTCCTCGTAGGGCACACTCACTGTGCCGTCACTTTTGCTACAAGACAACGTTGACGTTGTTCAGCATTTTATCTTGAAGAGTGATGATTTTCATCCGCCATGCGATGGGCTAGAGCAACCATGCCCTTTCATTTAGGTGATCAAAGTGCCAGTCAGTTCGCAGGCCAGTTACCGTAGGCGGCGCTGAAGCAGTGTGGTGTTTTTAGAAACGTGTAGCAGCATACCTCGTTCAGTACCAAGAGAGAGGTGTTTTCGCGCGTAGTAAGGCACCGTCTTTGAGCCTACCAGTGCGACATTCTGTGATCTCTCTCATGTTTACAACGTCTGCTTCGCTGAAAATTGTATTTGTTGTCGATTACTCTTTAATGAACGTTCCGAGCTTTTTGTATGCTGCTCATGTCTCGAGGTTAAGGTTTCCTTTGGCATTGTGTAGGCTTTCCAGCTCTAGTTATAATTGTGGAGTTAGCGAACTGATCGAAATTTTGTGCAGTCGGGGCTATTAAACAGTTTTCTGAAAGCCGCAAGGCAGTAACTTCACGTTGAGTATGTAGCATATGTCCAATAACATTACAGTGAATGAACAGGTGTTTCTAGAGCACAACGCCATATGTATTTTATGTACATCGATAAAAACAGGAACGCCTTTGCCTGTTGAATACCTGCGCCGCATGCGTTTAGCTCCGCGTTTCAGGTAGGTAGCAAGGAATTCACGTATTGAGCCCGCACGCCCTTCCACTACGTTTTCTGATAAATTTGACCGTTGAGCTAAAGAGCATGGTGAAGACGCTCACTCGATCGCAACACAACAATTGTATTTTCAGATGACTCGAGGTTTTAAGGGTGACCTAATTCAGGCATTCTCATTTTCTCAGAAACTAAAGTTTACTAATATAAATTTCTGTTAAGATGCGACTGTGTGAGGAGCTGTTGGAAAAGAGCAGAAATAAAGACGCTTGCGGAGTTTCACTGGTAAGCTCAGTCTTGATTCTAGACAATGTGCAAAGAACATCTTTTTTTTTGGTTAGATTTCTCAGCGCATTTTTAATACCGTCTTGTGTAATCTAGCTGCAGTCCTGCAATCGGATGTCGGAATGAGAGTTCAATGTTTTCCTTTTTCTCAAAGTTGAAATTTCGCGAGATTAGCTGTGGCCCATTTTTTGAGACTGAATTCCGAACTATAAGTTGCTTACTGTTCCGCAGGCTACATTAACAGCGCTTGATGTGATCTTCAGAATCACATCTGCAATATGTTCTGTATATAAGAAAAAAAAAACACTGTTACTGCTGCTGGAATCGCCACCATTGTGATTCTTTATTATTTCTTCTCCACGATTTGTATATCTGATATCTGACTGCAGAGCTTCCACTTGGAGCACTCAAAGGTATTCGCTCCCTATGGAGTGGACACGTCTGACGTAGGCTCCTAGCTTGTGCCTTCAGCAGTCGTATCAGCACCTGTCGTGTCAGTGTCTGTAGAAGCAGAATCTGTAGCTGCGTCGGTATTCAAATCTGACGCACTCTCTGCGGTGTCAGCACTCGTGGTTGTATCTGCAGTGCTTTCTGATAGAACCTCCGGTGTTTGGTTCTCGGTGGTAGCCTCTGACGCAGTGCCCGAATCGCTAGTGCTCCCAGTTTCTTCACTGGTCCCACCTTCAGAAGCTGTCTCACCCGTATTAGAATCAGCAGTTGCCGCTGGTGACGGCTCATCCGGTTGTGTCTCGGTCGTGCTCTCTTGAGTTACGCCGTCTGTTACCTCGTTCTCCACCGAGGTGACGTCTTCGCTTGGCGGCAACGTACCCTGTGATGTCGTAGGTGCATCCGTTACGGAAGTCGTCTCTGTTTCTGCTGCACCCGATGTTGTGGTTTCAGGTCCTGGAGGTGGTGGCAAGGTTGGTGGTGGTGGAGGAGGAGGAGGTCGCTGCTTCGGCGGTCGGTTCCAGTGTCCAGGTGGAATGTTGCCAAAGATTTTTTTCAATATGCCAGGAGGCTGCAGATGAAAAATAGAGATAGCTTAGTAGCCTCAATATTTCTCCATAAGCACGAAGTATCATGTGATAGTGAGCTCAAATGAAAACAAGAGCTGAAGAAGCAGCTCTCAAGGAAAGTTAGGGCTGCTGGACTCCTTAATTATAGCTGGGTCAAGATTGTACACTAATGTTGTAAGTTCCCGACTATCTGCGCTGTATATAATTCAAAACGCTTTGAGTGCTACTCCAGTAAACGTTTACGGGTTCTCTAATGTTTTGAGAAAACTCAATGGGGCGAATTCTCAAGACGACTTCGATGGTAAGCGAACCCACACGTCGGCTTCTACTATTTCCAATTTTTTTCTCACGTCCTCATTTTTCATTTTCATTTATATGCTCAAAAGAATAGACTGGTGGCCTAGTTGGTAAAGCACTTTTTTTTTCAGTATTAGCACACAATAAACATGGATGAAGAAGGCAACAAGACGGCTTTATTTTTTCCTGATACATTTCTGAACAAATGAGCTTATCAGGTCATCCAAGCATACTGTTTTTGCTTTTACTTAGGGGCCCCTTTGTCATGTCGCCCATGAAACTGTAAACATGTATTATTTATCACACCTTTACGTTTATTATGTATACCGGCTTATGATTTCTCACATCTTTGTGATACCATTCTTACATATATTTATGTGCTCTTTTTTTATCGGTAGTATTTAGCCTTGGCTTTGGCCTTTGTATGTCTTCACCTGTATCTGCGGGTTCCTAGATAGCTTCGTATATGCTGATCTGCCGTTACAACTCGTGTTATGGCCTTAAATTGTATTATTCTATCTTTATATGTCTATATTGACCGGTCTCTGAATCTTTAAAGATATAACGTTCAGCAGCTTTAAAAGAGCACGCGGTTTCTGCGTAGACGTAGGTGTCACGGCGTAAATAATAATCTCGAGTCATTATCGTTTCCACTCAGCCTATAATGCTTCGTTGTAAATCAGCCTG
The DNA here is from genome assembly GCA_013339685.2 of Hyalomma asiaticum. Taxonomy (NCBI): domain Eukaryota; kingdom Metazoa; phylum Arthropoda; class Arachnida; order Ixodida; family Ixodidae; genus Hyalomma; species Hyalomma asiaticum. The sequence goes on along the minus strand of CM023484.1, from coordinate 95,535,857 downwards.
GATTGACGGGTCCAATTATCGTCAGACTGCGGCTTTCATTTCTATCAACTGCGAGATCCGCTGTTCGAAACGGCGTTTTTCTAGCTCTTATGAAGCAATAGCTGTGGCAATGTTTCACTGATCCAGAGGATACCGCCGTATATTTTGGGACGGTTGCCTGATAGAGTGCAACCTGTTATCAACTTGAAGGTCGAAACGCGGAGTCCGCTTCTATCCCGCGAACGGAGGATTTCTCTGTTCGCGCTCGAGCTACGGCCAACTTGGTCGTGCTGAAGCGTGTAGTCAGTGTTTAATGATTATTCACTTTGATAAATACCTGTTAAGCTCCACTTAAAAATATGCAATCGTGCAGGTTTAATGAAGAGCTCGTCTTTTCTAGCAGCTTGCTGAACTGGTAAAATATTGAATCGCCCATGTAGTTTGGCCTGATGAGCAGCGATATACTTTGTGTTGAATGGACACGACTTGCAGGCCCACTCGAAAAGGAATATAAAAATATACGGAAGGACTTACAATACGGTTGCCTATTAATGACTCGTGTAGCTGTTCTGACTCTTTAACACAATGTCCATAATTAAGACCTTTACGCACTTTTTCCAACACAAGCACATTGACGCGCGCATGATTGAAACTGTGACGGGTGTGAGCGCGTCGTACTTAGGGATATTACTGCACGAAAATATTGTCTGTGGTATGGGAAGTCTTCGCTTCGCTAGCATCGAGTACCATCATACCATACGATTTACCAGCTAGCATTCGGCTGTGGGAACTTCATTAATATTTTATGCGCCAAATAGTGTTTAAAAGGACACTAAAAGAATGTGTTGAGTTTGGCTAGTTAAATTTTTGTCTATATTGGAGTCTATCACCAGGGCTCTGAGCACGAACAAACAGATTTTGACATCGGAAACTTCCGCTGAAACTTTGGTGTCGCCGCTAGTTTGAATCGCCCGCGTCGTGAAGGGGACTTGACGTCAAGATCTCGACTGCCAACATTGCGGTGCAACGGACTCCGCGACCGTAGTATGCAGCAAGAACTGTCGCTGCTGCAATTTTTTTTGTCACTGTTTATCTAACGTCGTTGTTTTAATTTACAATCTGCAGCAGTAATAGAATACTTAGAAGAGATGAGCTGGCGTCATTTTAAAAATGTACCTAACAGGCGGGACAGAGGGCGCTGCTCTAATTTCCCAATTTCGTCGTTTTCTCGCTTAGAACTACTCTGGTGTCGCCATGAATGGTGAGATGGTTATCACATAATCCTAATATTTCAATCTTGTACAACATGATATCTGCCTTTAAACCAAATAAAACGCATGCGCGTGCTTAATTCAGCGTAGATCGTAATCCACGGTATACGTCACTTATAGTCGAGATACTTAACGAAGCATTAAATTAGTCTCTAATTGGTGTGAGAAGTGGCAAATGAAGCTTAATGTCACCAAGTCATCTCTGCTTACAATAATCCGCAAAAAGCGAAAATAGCGCCTTTGACTACTCGATTATACATACAGTCCAAATGGTGAACGAGCACAAATATCTGGGACTAACACTTTCACACGAGCTCAGGTTTAAAACACACATATGTAACATCGCACCGAAAGCTCTGAGAAAGCTTGTTCTTCTCGGGACATCGACTACGTTTCGTGCCATCTAGGACAAATCTATTCGCTTACTCCATCCTAGTTCAACCAATACTCGAATATGGTGCCGCGGCGTGGTACTCACGTGCTAAGAAACTCAAAAAACGACTGTAAAGCGTACGACAGGCAATTCGCTTTGTATTTAATAAATAGAAAAGTATAGATTCCCCTTGAGAACGGCTGCAAAAGGCCGGCATACTAACAATAGAAAATAGAGGTAAGCTGGCACGACTGAAATTCCCGTTCCAATGCTTCGATAGCGACATTCAGATATGCACCACTACGTTCATCTCATTAAACAGTACCAGATAAACACGACACAAGCACCCCTGGACATTTGACGAATACTCTTCAAGTAGCAAACTGCTTCAAATATTCATATTTTGCATTTGTAAATAAAGAATGCAACGAATTAGAGAAATCAATGAGTAATACTCTCTCCACGTTTTTACTGACGCTACTGCGAAATACGCTGTTTATCTCGCAGTTGTAATAGCCTGTGTGTTACTTATATGTGTTTCTATTCTTTGTAATATTTATCTCACCATGTCATGCTCATTACATGATCATTATAACTCATCTTATTAATAAAAATGCATTCGCAGAATACTAGCTGTACATAGTGTGCCTTTTTTACATGTGCGATTCTATACATCAATATTTTATTGTGTTCAAAAATGTCTCTTACGGCTTTGTGAGGTATCGATGCGATATTGTTTTTGCTATTCTTTGTAGAGGTTTCTTGATTTCTTACGCATTTGAGTTTATTTCCTTCAGGTAGTACTGTGTAATGCATTACAGCAATGACTATGCGTTCGTGCTGTATGAATCTAATTTCACTCATCAATGTATTTTGAGTCTTATGAATCTCTGTACGAACTATTTTGTGTGTTCCTCTTGTTATGGCCTCAAATGAGATCGGCAGTATTTTTGAATAAATAAATAATCAATAAATTGTGGACCATCCTCGAGGCATCGCCCGGTACGACTCAGTGTAACATAAGTCTTTGTTGTCTGTTCGAGTCCCTACTGAATGCCTTCTTTCCGCCTAGGAAGAGCATTCAACAACATAACATTCTCTAGAAGAATTCAAAAGTTCTACACTCGTATAAGGTTATTTTGGCAACTACCAATATAATTGTTGTTTAGTTATTTCAGCTTAGCTGCTCTAGAACGTGAGTTTTAAATTTACTGATCTCGCTTTAAAACATTAGTGCTATAATACCCGTATGCACATATTTATGATAGGACGCCTACATAACACCTTCCCTCTCACAAGACCTCCTAGTACTTTCCATAACATGCAAGCCCGTTTCTGTGACTTTTAGGCAAAACAAAATAAAAAGTGATCTTTATCTCGGGCTTAAAGTTCTGTTTTAAGCCTATGTTTTAAGCCTCTTGGGCGCAAATCGATTGCAGTTCTCTTACGAGGAACCCTGGAAAGAGCCCTGGAGGTCCACCAAATCCAAAAGGTCCTTGCCCGCCATTATCACCAGGGGGACGTGCTGCGTTACAGAAAGGCAGTAATTAGTATTCTGTCAACATTCTCGAGCTCTCTCAACACTTTAAAGCTTTCGTAACTTGTGATTCCCTTCGTGTAAATAACGCAATGTTTGGAAAGGATAGATCACAATACAAAAATAAGCGACAAGAAGCGCCGTTTAGAGCAGTGTTAATGAAATGGACGATGGTGGTGGATGTACGCATGTAGTATTGAAGCAGCAGTAACGTAAGCATGGATGCACTATACAAAAGCATATGCACGCAGTGCATACTAGGAACATTTTTCCCTAAAAAAGCCGACTCGAGAAACCGAAGCTGCTGTAAATTTGACAGTGCCACGAAAAATGCCCAGGTTTATTTGTTGTTCAAGCAGTTCTGTTCGAAATTCGACAATTACAAGCTTAAAGGGCAACTCCGGTGATTTTTCAGTGTCCACCGATCTCAATGAAAATTTCATTATGTATTCTCCTCAGCACTGTAATAATATATGCCAAACCAGGCGGTTGCAAGTCATTTAGGTTTCCTGGAAAATAATATTAAATTTTTTTTAGCGGATTTCCCTACGGGCCACCCTGTGTTTTTGACGTCATCACCTTCAACGCTGCCTACGCGAGCATGCGGGACTTCAAAAGCAAAACGGCGGTGCTTCAGCGTTAAAATCGTCACTGTCAAGTTCAGAAAAGCTGGCATAACTCAATACACCATCGGATGGCCTTGCCACTGTCAGTTTTCTCCATATTTCTGATGGCGGGGAGGCTGTGACGTCATCGCATACGCTGCAAGAAGCGTCTACCCATTTCGGTTTCGGTTTGAACACGCCTTTCGGTCGGTTATTTAAAATGATTGGTGCGTTTCTGAGCAAATTTAACCACCCTGGCTGCTACAAGACTATCAGTACTAATCGAAAACATCGATATCAGAACATGGCGAAAAATCCGCTGGAGTTGCCCTTTAAAGTGCCACGGCAACTTAGTTTCAAATCTAAAATGAGTCAAGTCCTTTCCAGTCTTGATCAATGAGCGTGCGCCATGAACATCTCGTGACCAAACTATACACATCACCGCCTCCAGTTTTGACGCCAGCGACTATGAGGCGATATGGTCATCAATAAAAAGAGTGGTATTGATTGAAAAGCATTATGAGGCAAATTTTGTGACAATGCATTGCGAAGTCTCTTGTGCACTGTCATTTATACTTTTCGAGGGGCCGAAGCACGAACAAAACGGAGAGCTTTAATACGAGTGAACCAAATCAAACTTTTACTCGGAAATATCGGCTACAGTAGTTTATCCACATTCCAATTGCTACGCAAGTTTGAGGTGTCTTTTACGACATCGACCAACTGCTTGAGCACTGCTTAACAGGCTGGGCCACATTGTCAATAAGAGTAACTCGTGTGTTTACCTCGTGATTCCGTTTAATATGTGCCTGGTTATTATTCAAGAATCCAGTCAAATATACAACACAAAAAGTAGTATCGCACATTAAAGGTCGAGTGCCACTCACCGTAACCCCAGGCAACAAAGCCCAACGCAAACAGCGTTCCTACGACTCGCATGTTCACTTCGGGAGTGGAACTGAGACCGCAACGGTGATTGCACGAGGGAGCATATAAAGCGGGTCCTGGAGGCCGTGGGGGAATGGGGAAGACAGTACTATTTGTAGAAATTTTAGGCCCACGTGTTACGCCCCAGAAAGTTCACCAGATGTGCTGGAGGCATCTGTGCGTAGCGAACCATCCCCATACGTTGAAAATTACGCTCGACGTTCTAACCTTTCTTTTTTACTTGACAGATTGCACGACTATGGCCGTTGCTCTTGTTGCTGTCTGCTCGGTACTACAGACCCTGCCACTGCAACAGATGGCGGGTTGCGCTATGCGTCAGCAGGCGTACTCACAACGAGGGAGGGAACCTGCCACTTCTCCTATACATGCGACCTAACCTGGTGTTCTGGCGGTGACGACACATGCCAGACATCGCCGCACTTGCGCTCGATTTCGAGCACGATCAGGCGAGAAACTTGCTAGTGAACTTAGGCTTGATGACGCGTTCATTCGGCACAAGCATAGGAATGCACGATGCAGGTGTTTCTGAAACATGGCTGGAGCTCATTGCGCTGTCGTAACGGAGATCAGGCCCGCTTGAGGATGCCGCAACATATAAATTATATACAAGTGATCCCATAGACAAAGGCAAGTATGGGCGTCACTTCATAGCAATGAAATGTTGCCAGGTGAAAATTCTTTGGAACTATTGCGTTCCCAGCCCGCACACTTCTCTCTTCAGGTTAATAAAGAATATATCGCCGTTGGTGTCTAATGCCATTTCTCCTGCAGTTGCTACGCACGTTTAGAAGAGCGATGCTCGAAAAACAGTCTGCGTGTATCCTGTGTCAAGCTTGATATACAAATGTAGTCTTGCAGTTTTCAAGGCATATCGGCAACGTAATAAACACATTACTATCTATCATAGTCTCCTTCGAACTTCCAGAGCTGACTCAAATACGGGTAACAATTTTACCTGTGCTGAGTGCGAAATTTGGTTTCTTCTAAAGGAAAATTCACAAGCCGCGGGAAAGTTATCTGCAATGCATTCTATGAACGTGAGAGGTAACACTGAACAAGTTGAAGCAGTAAGGTATTATAAAAGGATCCTATTTACAGCTTCCACAGAATAAGGCAATTACGTGTCTCTTGCTCTGTCCCGTCCAACAAACAAGCCCACCGTGCAACCCTAGTTAAATGCATTCGACACTGCAGAAGTAACAGCATCAGCAATCTTCGAAGCGTCGTGTCAGAGCACGATGTTTCAAGACAAACTTTTAATGTTAACCTGCATCCCCGAAAAATCCACAGCTACTTACCTTGTCCGCAATGAAAGTCCCAAGTTAAGATCAATAAATTACGCCAGGGAAGGCCACATGATCTCCCCAAATTACTTTTCTGGGTGCTTTGAAGAAATCTTGAAATTGGAAAATAGGGAATTAGATTACAGGAGGAAAACATTTACGGAGAATATCACAGATATTGCGGTCAGCATATGACGTTCTTCTCCTAAGCAGTGGTGGCGGCAAAATGCCACAAAAAATGTAGGCATGTTCCTCTAGTGGTGCAAGACTGGAATAGCAGCGGAGAGTGTGACCGACATAGCTTCTTTCGTGTTCTGGAAGCTTAACTGTCCCCAAAATTGTTACGTGACTAGCTCTTACAAGGTTCATGAACATATCACGTGGTTAACCTGTAACGTGGCTTTGAGGCAACAATGTCACGTCAGTAGTTACACAGGTATGACGGGTACATCTCATGTGACTAACTCTGACGCCACGTCATGTGATTTCGGCCACGTGAGTTGGTTCAAATTGGATAGACGGGAAGCGTCCGGCTGTGTCGTCCACTTCTTCTCCTTTACTTCCTCAACCTCACTCCATTCCTTCTCACCCTCAACACCGTTTACCACCTACCGCTATACTATTACGCATTTGCCTTTGCTATGCTTCACCATATCCCATCTTCCTTTCTCTCTTTCTCACACTCATTTACCTGCTCCCCTCATTTTCAATGCAAATGTATGCTATGCTGTGAAACGCACCTGCAAGGGCATCCGCTTCCGATGCGGTAGGTACCGCATTCAAAGCGCCAGTGTTGGTCGGACACGCAGAGCTTTTTCCAAAATGGGTAGAGGAATACACACCTGGCGCTCGGTGGTTTAAGTGTACTCATCTCTAAAGATGGCCCCAAGTTTTCAAGTTTTAGTTTCTTTATTTGCAAATATTACAGTACAATGTACAAATATACAGACGAAGGTCCCAAAGTGATAAAACTGTAGTGGGACCCTCGGTAAATAATACATGGCTTTTGGTAACATTTACATTCAGCAAATCACTAATACATGTATATATAAGGCCATACTGGGCTGTGGTTAACATGTCTTGAAAAAGGCCGGGCTCCGACCGAAACGTTGACTTAATAAACCGTCGTTCTCTAAGAGGCGCATCGTCAATTCTGTTATTTATATATATATATATATATATATATATATATATATATAGTGAGATGGATCCTCCTTCGAACAGTAACAACGGAAGATTTATTTCATGCAACGTTTCGACCGGAGTCCGGTCTTCTTCAAGCATACAATGCATGGTTTGTTGGTGGTATTATACAATGTGTATGAAGGAGCGAGGGAGAAGTGGCAGAGAAGAAAGGAGGAAAGACAAGAGAGGAGATGAGACGAATGCAGCAGCCGCGTGGCACTGTGGAGAAGCAGTCTTTTAAGAACATCCCGTCCGGTGTATGAATTGTGGGCGGCGCCCTTTGGCGTAAACGATGTTGACAAGAGGGCGAGAGGGATGGCAAAGTGGAGAGCGGTTTTAAGGCGGAAGTGTCTGTTCCATGGCCTACGCGCCCTCTCATAGTGGTTGTCGCACCCCCGCGGCCTCTCCCTTTGTCTTTTCTTGTGTCGTGTAGGCGCCCTTCAGGTATTGGCGCCATCTTGAACGAGACACCTGTAGCGCGCCGACCACTCAGGGCCCCTCGTTAATCTTCATTTTTTTTTACTTCCGCACACATTTCCAGAACTGCGAACTGAAAGCTAAGGTGGAGGATTATCGTTGCTGGACGTGTCCTTGGGCTGAAAGTGTCATTCCCAGGATCATCTCGATGCAATAGGCCGAACGGCACTCTTTTTTATTTTTTATTTTATTTTGTTTTATTTTTGTTTTCAGTGCCTCCGTGGAGCCGGTCACGTGCCCATCACCTCGGTCCTTTTTTGCCGCTTCTTCCAAATTGACGCCGTAAGGCTCATTCACACCGAAGGCGGGGCGGCCAAAGCGGCAAAGCGGTGAGGCGGAAAGCGGGAAAACCTCCTCTCCAGGCGGCGAAAGCGGGGCGGAAAACGAGGCGGCAGGTCCGATCGCTCTCGGACCAATTTTTTGCCGCTCGCCGCTACTCGCCGCTTTGCCGCAGCCAATAAACGCGCTGCAAATATCGACGACATCGGCACAGCGGGTCGAGATTATGGAAATGGCGGCAATCATGTCTGAGCAACCGGCTTTCAGCGCGGAGCTCCTAATAGATGGCATAAAGCAGCACCCGGTGCTATTCGACAAATCACATCCGCGGTACAAAGAAGTCGAGTTCAAGAAAGAGCTGTGGATGAAGATTGCAGAGGATTTGGGAGTGACTGGTAAGTGCACAGCACCTCGGTCATAGCATTGGGAAATTGTAGCTGGGCGATCCGCTCCGGTCAGACCGTCGAATGCTAGCTATTTACGCACAAACGCTTAGAAGGAACTGCAGTGCGCGTGACTCTATTAACTCGTCGTAGCGTGTGTTTCAATGACCAGTGCGAAATTTTGCCTACGAGTGCCACGAGATGGCGGCACACGTAGGCGAAAGCGCGCGATGCCCCGCCTCTTCGGCCGCGCGGGCAGCCGAGGGAGCCGCGCGGTCTGAACAGATGCGCGCACTCGCCGCCTTGCCGCGATGAAAAGCCCGCTTGGCCGCTTTGCCGCCCCGCCTTCGGTGTGAATGTACCTGTACTCTTCAAACCATCGCGCTATTCATCAATACCCTTGACGTTTCGCCAATATAATTATTAAGGAGTACGGTTACTGCATGGCAAAGTTCTATATGAAACAGCGCACTAAAACTTAATAATAAAAAATTGAAAAACATAAGCATGTAATTTTCTCTTTTGCTCGGAGATAACCTAGTAAAAACGACTGTGGACTAGTGATGCAGGACTATCGATAGCACTATCGATACTATCGATTGTTGAGTCACTGTGGAACTATCGATGGTAGGAAGAACTATCGATAGCACTATCGATGGTAATATTTATAGTGTACTACCAGGGAGGGGGCGTTTTTGAATCGAACCAACGCAGGACGCGCCAAAGCTTGCTTGATTGGTGAACTAAGCGAGCGATTGTCGACAAAGCCAGTTGGTCCTGCAGCTGAACCAAGTAGACAGCATGTGGTTCGTAACGAAGTTGCGGCAGGAAGCCGAATTATGCAGTTCCTTGAGAGGCAACAACTAGAGCGCTCAACTACCACTTCAAACGCAGAACTAATGGTTCGCCAGTACTTAGAGTTACCTCCAGAGGAAAGGAAGAGTAATCCTTTAGAATTCTGGCACTCTTGGCAATGCGCAACAACGCCGCTCTCTCAAATGGCTAGGAAGTACTTGTGCATCCCAGCAATGTCAGTACCTGCAGAACGCCTGTTCTCCGCTGCTGGACAGATCATTTCAGAAAAAAGGAGCAGGCTAAGGGAGAGAAGGTTGACGTGCTTGTGTTCCTTCACCAAAATGCTTGGCTTACAAATGATACCTAAATTGAACGGTTCAGCGGTAGCGGCCAGGAAGCCATTCATGTCACAGAACTGCAGGACTTCGAAGTTATGCTGCGTCTTGTGGTTTAAAATTATAAAAAATTCATAAACTTACTTTTGTTTGTAAGGTTTGAGTGCTTGGTTTTGAGCATTAATTTCTTAGTGGACATATTCCGGCGTTTTCACTGAGGTAATTTCACTCACAAAAAAATTTCTCATAAATGAAACAAGCCGAGTACTGCGAATAGTAGGCTATTGTGAATGTTTGACTATCGCTAAATGCACTATCGATAGTATCGATAGTTCCTTTTTAAACTATCGATAGTCCATTTAACGATAGTTCTGCATCACTACTGCGGACCCTTCAGCCAGTGAGCGTCAGCAACCAGATAGAGAAGAATAACGCGATTTGACTGTAGCCAGCGAAACGTACTAAATTTTCCTGGCTGCTAGAGTTGGCAACATCTTTTTTGACTCACCGGAAGCACCGGCAGGGGAGGTTGACGAGGTTCTCGTTCATCCATTCCACCGCCATGATGTGCGAATGCTGCAAAACGAAGAGAAGTACAATTGTCGAGAACGTGTTTGTCAATACATTGCTTTTACTTCGACGCTGCTGTTTCTATACAGTCTCTTGAGTAGAAGAGACGCTCAAGGCATAATATCAAAAGGTGCATAAATGCTCGGGTAAAAATGTGAACAATGAACGCTATTTCAGAGGGAACATTTCTGTGAAGATTGGTCACCGCGTTTTCGTGACATAAGTAGATTTGGCATTACAGGGCACCAACATAGGCACCGCCCTGCGGTTGTTATACTTTCTTTCGTATAACGCCCGTTCCCACAGCGCGTGGCACCTGTCGGTTTCTTGATACAAAGCACCTCCCTCCCCCGCCGCCTATCCTGCTGTCTTTGGTCTTCGTTGGCGTGCGGCGGCAACAAAATAAAAGCCCATTTCCAGGCTTCACGTATATATTGCCGGTTTCAATAGGGGTCACACAGTAGTGCGGCACTCATGAACACTGTAGTCCATCTGAGGTTCCTTAACGAAAGTCTAAACCTTAGTAACAAACTAATACAAAAAAAGGTGTTTCAGTTTGATTAATCTTTTCTTAAATTTTTTACCACGAAGTGTGTTGCGCGGGCGTCCACCAAGAAATCGGTGACGTACATCCGTAACGCAAGTAGCTGTCTGAAAAATAAACACTTATTTCATTTGAGATTGAAGAACCAGACAGGGTGCGGCGGCAGCAACTGGAAGCGCTACCGACCACACCACCGCCAGACTTGTAATACGGAGCAAAAAACGAACCCTATAGCTTGAGTACACCACTTTATAATTTGCGTCTAGCCGATGTCCAGTTAAAGCAAATGTATTGCTTCTTGTTTACGGCAGGTTTGCGCACGGCGCTGACGCGTTCAATGCTGGGTCTCCGGAGAAACGTGAGCCGTTCGAGAACATTCTGCTTTTCTGCAACTGTCGAGGATCTCTGTGCAGGGCCGAGGTGCCGCTGATTCTAGTTCACTATACAAGGGGTTCACACGCGCAGAGTATCTAATTCCTCTCCCGCCCATAGTTCGCCAGATTGCCGCTTATGTGCGATGACAGTTTTCACTTTCGTATTATACCGATTCCAATGATAGAGGGATCAACCACAGTTTTTTTCGCTTCACTCCTTGGGATTGGGGTCCGAGTGGTAGCTTATTGGGTCAGCTTTCTGGAGCTCTACCTTACCCACTAAGCGACCGCAAATGATGCGCGTCGCGATCGCATTGATGCCCGTCACCATGAGAGCAAACATAAAGGGAGAGAAAGTTGGTAATGGTCCATAGTGAAAAGAACAGGCGTGCAAGACAAGGACACAAGTGGATAACACGAACGCCGGCTATCAACTGAAGCATGGCACAGAGGGGAAAAGGAAGAAGACACACAACTTATGTGCGCATGCTCAGGAAAGGTACAGACAACTTTCAAACGTTTACTAGCGCCGGTCTACACGATAGACAACTGTTAAGGCATTCTATCTCTTCTCTGCTTAAGCTGATCGACGGCCTACTTAAGCACGCGCTTCCACTAATACTGATATACCAGGCCTCGGCCATTAAACACGTTTCTTCATTCTACGTCTGTACAGGATTTCGCTTTCGTCTAACATGGGTGTTCAGTTACAGACCTGGCAGTGCAAAGATAGATTAGACGGCGTTCCGCCTGATAGCGATCTTCTATGTTCATTTAATCATTGATTAATACAGCGTGCTGTTCGTCTTACATAAAAATGCCCGCCGCTATAAAAGGAATCTTATAAACCTCACTCGTGCGACAGTCGGTAAAATTATTTTTGGCTCTGTGCTTTACCTGACAGATACCTGTTCGCCTTTTTCCTTCCATCAGCTCATTTTTGCTATCAACGGCAGAGCAAATCCGACCTAACTTATTGGGAGCCGTAAACACAACGTTAAATCCATATCTACTTCCCACTTAAACCTGTGCGAAACTGCGTGTATATACGGAATACTCACGACTATTTTCTTGTTAATGTTATTCACTGGTACGGCGATCGATCGGGTTCAAATCGACTTCTTTAGACGTTCAGCTACTGTATCTATAGCTAGACTGTGGTAACCTGCTTCTAAAAGGCGCTCGACCTGTGCATTAAAGTAATTGCTCAAACGGTGCACGCACGACTTCGATAGGGTTGACTTTACACGACAAGGCTATTCCGTTTTTTACTACTTTCGAATGTTTAGATGCTCTAGGGGAATAATGCCAACACACGTAATTCTGCTCCAATGAGAAAGAGATATCTAGAATTTCCATTACGTAGCTCATAGACAAAATGAGCTGACAGAAGGAAAAAAGCGAACAGACAGCTGTCAGGTAAAGCACAAAGCCAAGAATAACTTTACCGACTGTCACACGGGTGTGGTTATGAGATTCTTTTAGCTGCGGGAGTTTTTATGTAGGGACAAACAGCGCGTTGTATTAATCAAAGATTAATTGAACATAGAAGCTCGCTATAAGGTGGAACGCCATCTAATCTACCTTTGCACTGCCAGGTCTATAACTGCACGCCCATGTTAGAAGAAAGCGAAATCCTGCACAGACATAGAATGAAGAAACGCGTTAAATGGTCGAGGCCTGGCATATCAGTATTAGTCGAAGCGCGTGCGTGAGTCAACCATCGATTAGCTTAAGCAGAGAAGCGATTGAATGCCTTAACAGTTGTCTACCGCATAGAACGGCATGTGTAACCGTTTGACAGGTGGCGCTACCTTTCCTGAGCATGTGCAGATAAGTTCTTACCTATGTTTTTACCTATGTGCTCAGCTTCAGTTGATAGTCGGCGTTCGTGTTGTCCACTTCTTCCCCTTGTGTACGTGTTTTGCACGCCTGCTCTTTTCACTATGGAGCAAACCTATCTCGAGCGTATTCTTGTCACGCAAGCTGCGTTCGCCAACACTTCACCGACACAGATATGGCTTCGTCAAAACTTCACGCAAAATCTTTGCCACGTTGCATGGATCCTATAAGCAGTTTTTGCATGAGTGTTCTGATGCGTAAACATTGGCAGCAGAGTAAAAAGTACACACCCACAAAAATTATCTTGTCCTTAGTGCAAACTAGAAGAGAAGCTCATGCGAAGATGGAGGCTTGAATCGATGAACAGGTGGTTAAAAACGATTTAGAACAGGCAATGTCGCAAGAACCAACGCTTCGGCAAGTGGACTTGTCTTGAAGAAGACACGTCCTCACGTCCTGACGAAGACAAGTACACTTGTCGAAACATTAACTCCTGCAATATTCCCTGTTCTAAATCGTGTTTAGCGATCTGTTCATCGACACTTGTCCTTAGTGGTAATTGAAGTGAAGCTATTGCCACACCGGGATAAATTTGCCTATGCTTCCCTAATCTCACGCTGTCCACCTATAATACGAAACGAACTCGTGAATGGAATCCTCAAAATGAAAACATTCGTTCGCAATCGCAAGGACGATAAACCTGCTCGAACACACTGAATTGGTGAGGATATTTTAATTTCAGGCGAGATTTTATGAAATGGTGGAGCTACCTGCTGTCGGCCGATTACGGTGAAACACACTGCGTGGTGTATAATAGAGATGCTCTTCATAACTGCACACATGATAGCGGGGAGGTGCACAACGAATTTAGCTTTCCGTGATCTCTGCAATACGTCCTGCCAGGAGCATCGAATCCCAAAAGCACACTGCGCCATTCGGATACATTCTTCAGATGGTGCCACACCTCCTGCGTGCGCAGAACCGCCAGAGGTCGCCTCCTGTCCTGCATCTCTTCCTTTTTTCTTCCTGCCCCTCACCTTGTCCTCTTTATAGTTTTGTAGGACGATTTCGTACAGTTGTGTGATGAGGGAACGCGAAGCACCTGCGTTTTGTGACGGTGTCCTGAATCAGCAAAAGAAGCTCACACACATGGTCATATATCTTTTTCATAACTGCCCCATCGTCTCTATGAATATTTTTAGTGCAACCTGCTGCAATTCTAGGTTCTTTTTGTGAGCGCGAGTACAATTTAAATGCTTATTTTGGAATCAATGTTTACTTCGCTAAAAACGCTATACATTGCTACATTTGTATTGCTATAAAACACCTAAATAGCCATGCACCATGAGCGCTTTGCACATATGTGGCTTTATGACAAATATATGCGTCTGTATTTTCTCCAGGTGCTTACGGACACGGCTAGTCTGTGTACCCTGTGGCCCTAACCCAATGACGTTGTGTGAAATTCAACAGATATATGAAATAGAAACTAAAACGTTATATAGGCAATGTCGCTGCCGTCTGCAACTTTTACGTGTCTCCATTTTGTGGTTCTGAATTTGCTCGTCTTACCGTGAGAAACGGCAGCTAAACCTTTGTGGCCTTTCCTGTATATATGGACAATTTCATATTTGTATTCACGATAACCTTACGCACTTGAATACTATACTGTGTTTAGCAGAAAATGAGTTGGCCAGAAGCCGGCTGACGGCTCAAGCAGCATGCGATATTTAAATAATTGAGAACAACTAACAACTGATGCAATGGTGCAAGCAGATGCAACTGATGCAACAGAACTATTACTGCTAGATGCATTGTAGCAATGCCCGTCCTCAAATCATTGGACGTGCAATATACTATACTTATAGAGGAGCTAATTCATACGTGCCTATGGCCGCAGTGGTGAGGGCTACCACCGAAAATCTTCCGAGTGTCTTCATTCCGGCAAAGCTCGCTGGTGGAACTATCACATAAACACGATCGTGTTCCATATATATGGGTATTGGAGTCGAGACAATGCCGACTGATATGAAACCACATGGTGTCATAGAACATGTTTCTACGTATACGCTCTCGTACAATTGGTTCCCTGAAAACAGCGTACTTCCTGGAATAATCATTGTGCTGCGCACTTTTCTCGCACACATATTTGCGCACTTTGTGTGGGCTACTGGTTTCATCCTCCTGTGCTTCGTAAAATGGTCGCATTTTGTAAAAAAAACAACGTTGCTGTAGCGAAACTGTCTAGAGCATTCAGAAGTTAACACAATCTGAATCCCGCCTCATCGCTTTGTTTGCTAACGCCACTATAATAACGCACTATAAGTGAAATATTCTTGCTAAGACAATGAGCTAACAGCGCACTGTGCTTGCGAACTGCAAAAACCGATGGAAGTATGGGCGTAAGAGAATGAAAAAAAAAGTAAATAGGCAGGCGATTCCATCTTAGGATATCAGGTATGCTACCGAACACTGGGTTGATTGGCGGTTAGACATCAAAATTTGCAGAGAAGTAGAATGAGCATATTCTCAATGTCATAATCGGTATTCCAGATCACTAATTATATTCTGCCACATGTGCCCGCTTTTCGTTTTCATGAACTTCAACGCTGCATTGGTCTCCCTCAGCTGCGAAGTCGATGACTGGACGCAATGACGAAAATCTGCAGCGGTTTTAATTGACATTTGGCTATCGCGACAGTTATGTTTTTCTTGTTCGTTTTCTCCTTGATGTGGACTGAAGTCCCGTCAAGAAGATGATCGACGTCGATGAAGCAGGAGGCAGGTTGGAGGTAATGAACTTGAAGGTATATTGTAGCAAAATATTTACAGTCATATGTACATCTTGCCGAAGCACACTGATGATAACATAGACATCAACAGCGTCTTACTCTTCTACTTAACTTTTCTTAAGTTAGAGCCTAGCACACTGTTACTACATACAACGAACTTAGTCTCACTGTTCGACCACCGAGTGGTTACGGCCCAGACAGAAGTTGCATCGTACGGAGTCTTACTGATCGATCAGTTAAGTGATTACAGCCTAGACTGAAGGGAAACGAATCCCGTTCAGTCTTTAGTACCTTTCGGTAACAAAGAAAAAGGGGAGGTGGCCACTGCTGGTCCGCCTCAACCTTCTGTCATCCAATCTGTTTATCCTCAGATTAAGCCACTCCCTAGTGGGCTGTCCCTAATCTTGACAGCAGCGTCTTTGCAGTTTAAACAGGCATTTTGGCATTCTTTCCCATCATGGCTCTCCCTCTCCTTATCCCACGCTCTCAGATATTCTCACAATCGAAATATCGGTATCGTAGCAGCCCTGCGGCATTCGGGCCATCTCCCACGCTCATCCAGTCGAACCCTGTCGTTCCAGGAAACACAGCGTGTGTTCGCCTTTCCCGCAGTTCGGACCGTGCACTGCTGCGACTCACCCCTTCGTTCCAGTCGGCGCGCCGAAAGCGCATGCTGGTCGTTAAAGAATTGGTTGGGCCAAGCGCATTGTCGCTTCAAGCGACGGCGCACTTCTCATGCATTCTTTTCCTACGCGTCCGAGCTGCTCTTCCCCGAAACGGCCACTGAGGGGACAAGCACGGTCGCCCAGCCGCGACCCCCCCGAGCGACGTTCAGCGAAAGGGAAGGGTCTCGTACCAGGAACCCCTGGGGGCCAGCGTGGGAGACCAGCCGCTCAATGGGAGCAGTTTGCTTTCCATTGATAATTGCTGTCCAAGACCATGCAGAGAGAGAGCCGAGAAAGAAGCTTTGTATAGCGTACGGTGCTACGCCGTCCCTTCTGTACGATCGCCTTATGAGCGGCAACATAACAGCGACTGTGAACTAGAACAGTCTGGGAGTGAATGCGACTGAATGTACTTCTACTGCATAGAGAGGACAGCCGCATATGATGTGCAGTATTCTCTCGTCGCTATGACAGATATCACCGAGAGTATTTCCAGCCATTCAATTGTGAACGACAATGATTTTGAAGCAAATTCTCAACATAAACGATGAAACATATCGCCTGCCTCGGCGGAGGCCAGTTGATATCTGAAAATGTAGCAAGGAAAACAGGTAGTTTCGCCAGTAACTTTGGCTTCTTAGTGTACTCCATACGCAATTTCTTGTGCGGGCGCTCTTAGCTTGCTACATCATGTGTTACGCTGTGAAGGCAAAGCAAGTAGTCTGTAATCAGAAAGAAAAGGTTGTTTATCGCTCCGACAAAAAAACGCCATACATAAAATACAAACTGGCATATTTCTGTTGTTTCCGCAGCAATACAATCGAGTTTTTTCAAGCTCATGAGACATGTATTATGATTTAAGGTTCCCAAAGAAGCAGGCAACGCAGTACATTTTGGTCGCGGAAGTACGCAGCGGAAACACGAGCACTATCTTTGACAGCATTGAGCCTGATGTATGAAAGGGAATATAATGTTCTTGAGAGGTTTGAGACACACGCTTTCTGAGAGCAAGAAGTGCTTCGCAAGAAGAAATATCTTTTTGTGGTGTATTGTCTAAAAGAAGCCAACAAAACATGCTCGTTAATTAAACCATGCTCGTTAAACGTGCCCCCCCCTTCGTGACGTTGTAGCGCGAGAACGCGGTCTGTTCCGAAGAGAGATCTCCCATCGCGCCCCGATATCACAATAACGTAATATTGCGACAGTATGATAGAAGTGCATTTGAGTGTCTGTATCATGATGGTGGTCGTGATTAAATTAAGGAAAGGAAGCCATTTGTTGCAGCTCATGTCGCAAGCACAGATCAGCATTCGTGAGGGAAGGACAAAGGAATCAGAAATACACCATCGCCGCGGACTGAAGGGTCATTGAACAATGGGTTAGAGGGTTGGGGGAGGAACTTCGTGAAGTAGGCCTCCTCCACCCTCTCAACCCACTTCAGGATTGCCTCCTGAATGTCGAGCCTCGAGCTGCGCAAGGGAGCTTCCAACTGCTCATCAGAAGAAATGAGTTTTTTAGGGAAAACTGGGAGGGGATGCATAGGGCACCCCCACATGATGCGGTTTAAGTCTGCTCCAGGACAGACGTAGAACTTGCAAGAGGGAAAGGAGTAAACGGACGGATGGATGTGGTGGAAGATAAATGGGAGCGACATATACATAGGCGCTTAGCCGTGTCCCCAGTATGGGAGACAGAAATTAGCGCCTTTTTCCTTTCCTTTATAATCTCTACCACCACCACCACATATACGAGTTTGCAGCTGTCTGTTCGACAACTGCAGACTCGTACTTTTCCCTCCCCTAACATCTGCTCATCAGAAGTCATGCTCTTGAGCGGCGGTGAATAACGGTTTCTATGAGTTTGAAGCTGGAGACACTTCAGCTGCTTAACTTTCTTTAGAGAGCCACGTGAAAGAGGAAACTTTCGGTGGCACCTAAATGACTCGAGAAGAGGCATCGCCATGCTGGCGAGCTTTCGGACCATGAAGGGGGTCAGAGCGGGACAGTATCGTGATACAAGTTGTTACGTACTACCGGCCATAGGCCGGCAGCGCTGACATGACAACCAGTCGAGGTGGCAGAGTAACAAGAAGAGCAGTTATTTCCAGCTCGGAAATATATAGGAGAGCAAGAGCAGAGAAGGAAAGAATGAGTTACAATGGCGCATGTGCCGAAGGGCGTCATTTGGCCCGATTTGTTATCTGCAACACAAGTATATTGTGATAGTATCTTAGAGATACTTTTCAGTACCTCTATTTCGGGGTCGAGATACGTTTGTAAAGTGTATTTGTATCTCAGTAGCGAAATACTTTGAACATGTGACAAATGTATTAAAAATTTTGCATTATACAGGTATCTCGTTAGTTTTTTATCCGTGATGAGCTCACACTCTTAAATGGCAAAAATAAGGCTTTTTTGTGCTGCGCGAAGCAAAGGTGCTAAACGGTTCTGTAGGATTTTGAAGATGGAGACATCTGGGCTTCTTAATGATAACAACAGTCCTACATGAGAGCAGACGTGTTTGAATACCTAGACGATCCGAGAAGAGATATCGCAACGGTGCAAGACTTTCCAGGGGCCGCCAAGTTCCGTTCCACGGGCATCTAAAGTCGGTTGGCGAAACTTGAGAAGGCGTCGTCACCGTCGCTGAAAACGAAAATTCCCAATTCCTTCGGCACAAGCTAGCAAGGATCGACGGTGAGATACTCTCCGTACAAAAGATAGGAAAATCCGACGTTGCATTTGTAACATTCAAGGAACATCGCTTTCGCAGATTTATTCATTGCTGTTATGGAAACGTACCAGTGCGCTACTTAAGAGGACTGTTGCGGCGTCCTACCGGTGAGGAATGGTGGGCCACAGACCGGACACACGCCCCAACTCGTGCGATCGGGCAGTGCACTCAGTGCGGCGGGAAGACGGCCATCACCCTGGACGGCCCCTCAGGGCGCGAGTGTCAAGCTAAGTGCCTCGTATGTGTCAAAAACCAGTTGACGGGCTGTGCAGATAGCGCAGGAAAATTCACGCACGCGGAAACCCCCTCGACCACAACCTAAACACAGCTGTAGTGGAGCGGGGTTCGGAATTTTCGTGAGTTTTCGACGCAAACATGAGGTACATATATGCCGGTACCTGAATTTAATCGATTGATTTGTGGGGTTTAAAGTCCCAAAACCAGCTCTGATTATGAGAGACGCCGTAGCGGAGGTCTCCGGAAATTTCGACCACCTGGGGTTCTTTAACGTGCACTGACATCGCACAGCACACGGGCCTCAACATTTCGCCTTCATCGAAATGCAGCCGCCGCTGCCGGGATTCTATCCCGCGACCTTCGGATCAGCGGCCGAGTGCCATAACCACTAGACCACCATAGCGAGGCGATATGCCGGTACCTATATATGCTACTTCGTCCAACAGCACCTTCACTATTTATGCCACACTTCCTATGTGTATGTGTGCTACTGTAATAAAAAAGTTTGCATAAAAAGTATTACTGGAAGTCATCAGCTACTCTAGAGTAACTTTTCTACCACTCTTTCAAACTATAATTGTAATTGCAGTCGGATACATTTTGCAAGAGGCAACTGCACTTGTAACTGTTTAGTTTTCCCTGTTACTGTTTTCGTTTTCATTTCCTGTCCTGAGGTTCCTAGGTTGCTCTTTATACAAAACTCAGCTTATTTTCTACTCAGAACCAATTTACGCACTTGATCATGGTGCTTCCCTCGTCAGGTATCGGGCGTGTCTATCAGGCATCAGGTATCAGGCGTGCACGGCGAAGATGTTTTTTTTTATTCTTCAAGGAAGTTACCGGACTAGGCTTACAGCATCAGTAACGTACACTTTTCAGTAAACGCTTGCTACGTCAGTTCACCCCTACATACTTCCAAATCACTGTTCACGTAGGCAACTATTTTTGTTCTGCAGTAGAGCTGCATATATAGCTGATCAACATATTCCGCCAGCTGCCCGATGCGGCGCTGTTCTGACGAACTGCACGTGCCGCACAGGCTGCGAAAAATTCGCATATTTCAAAGCCTTGGAAAGTGGAAAATTTTACGTGTAGTAACTAAGAGAAGCACAGCTCTCCGCGTGTAGTTACACTGTGCTGCGTCGGCACTGCTGAATTATATTTCGCAGAGTCAAGTATTTCATGAATGTTTTTTCAAAGCAACCGGTTCGGAAAGGTATGCAGTTCATCTTGGAAAGGACTTCATATTCCTGACTCTCCAGTGTATGCAAACAGCACCACCAGGGGAGATAATGATCTTGGTCACGTGATCCCGCAAAAACCAGCTGCTTAGCATTTGTACCTTCGTCCTAAAGAATTTTAAATTATTTCTGTTTCTCAGAATGAACAGCTATACTCAGGACCTCTATTTGTTGTTGTTCGTGGCACCCGTGCCTGAATTCTTTATATATAGCAATCTTGCTTCAATCATTATAGCTGCATGGGTGTGTCATACAGCGTGGGTTCCGCTGCGATGCGAGCAGTCATCGGTGACCAAGCTTAGAATTATTGCTGTCTTTGGCTCAGTGATAGGCATATGAAATAAAAGGAACCGGAGTGAATTCGTGGTCTTTTTACAGCCTCTTAAATGTTCGTAGGGCCTACGTGGACTATGTAAGGCCAAAGAAGTTAAAGCTAGTAAAGCTAGTAATGGGTGTCGCTGTCCGAGACTGCAAATGTCTAAACTGTGGGATTGTGCCCCGTTTCTCTGGTGATTGTAGAACGTGGCTGGTTTCCTTGGTCGTGAGGTGCCTAGTAATAAGCAACCGAATAATTTTCACGGTCTTGCGTTAAATCAGTATTTAATACCTCTTGGTATTTATCTGAAGTAAGCAGCTTCGTTTGAAACACCGCGACTGCAGACGCTGCACAGAACATAGAATCCTCAGAGAGAAATGTGATTCATTGCACTTTTCGAGGCAGCCACACTTCATAACATGAAAGAATGATGGAAGCAAGACATGACGTGGCGCCACTGTCTTGATAAAAAAGGAGACAGGGTTGCTACTAGAACTGGTAGGAACATTACCTTATTTCAATTTAGTAACATTAAGGCGCTTGCCAATATTGCTCATCTTTTCACCAACAGTTAGCTAGGGCTAGCCATGATCACTCAAGGCAGGTAAATGCAACTGCACACGATTGCTAGATAATGAAGCGGCCTACTCACAACAAGCTTAATGGCGTTATGAATTACCGTCTACATTGAAACCATCGCCATAGACTGTTGCGGAATTATCTATATGAATTAAAGTTATTTACACGCATGCTTGCTTTTCCGAGACTGAGCAATATTACGCACGATGGCAGCACGAAGGCATTAGGGATATTTCAGCTTCGCTCACTAAATGTTTGGTAGCCATAATTAGCGGGGGCTTGCAAAAAAACAAGAAAAGAAAGTCCAGAACCGATGTACAGAAGAAATTGCATGTCCTGTGTTGCAAGTGCAATACAGGTTTTCGTAAGCTTTCACCAGTGTTGTACACGTTCCTCCAAAACAGGAACGAAAACTCGTTCCTTGTTCCTTCACAATTTTGTAACGAGTTCCCGCTACAAGTTCCTTTAACAGAAAAGGAACGCGTTCCAGTTACATTTCCAAAATTGGAACGTGTCGTTACATTAACGTTGCATTTGATTTCTAAAGCTCAAAATTAATCCTGGGGCAAATTAAAGTGAACATATTAAATCTCGCATCGACCTATGTATATTTCAAGAATTTCAACGTCGCGGCGGCATATTATCTGGAGACGAAGAAATATCCAAAGAAACGCCCCTAGGTAAATATATGTTCAAGAAGCACATAACATATTACGGAAAAATCCATTGCAACTTTGGCGCTAGTATATTACAAGTGCGACACATATGGCACTTTCCACTTCAGTCTTCAGACGCGTAGCCAGGATACTGAGCCTGCAGTGTGCACATATATGTATTTACTCACAGCGGTGCATCTGACAGCGGTGCATCTGACACTAAAAGCTAGTAAGAGACCTAGTAAGATATGTAAGATAGTAAGATAGTATAAGATATGTAAGATAGCTAGTAAGATATGTAACAGCGGTGCATCTGACACTAAAAGCTAGTAAGAGACTATTTGATTTAGGATAACATATAAAGGTTTGTACCTGACCCATGACATTGCGTGCAATGTAATTTAAGAACATTCCCCGATGTCGTCAGCATCCCCTATCCTAAACGATATTGCTCTAAATTGGTTACCCTTGTAGAATTTAAATAAACTAATGGACAGTTCTGTATACATTTCTTCTACTTAGTCCTCATCACATTAAAGCATTTGGGATATACTGTACTTCTGTTGTTAATTACAGCTTCGTTGCACGTATGCCGGTGTGAGGAATATTGCTATCTTGTGCGTTTACCGCCGAATTAAATAATGCGAGACCGTTTTCTTCTTTTCTTCGTGGAATTAGCAATAAGCATTATTTACCTGTTCAATTCGTAGGCACACCGACATTTGGGTAAGGGTGAATTGCTGTTGTGGTGCAGGAAAGAAATAAGAAAATAAATAGCATTACATTCATAATTTGACAGGACGCCAACCGAAAATGACACACACCACACAAGCATAATTGACAGGACATAGGTATACAGCAAATGAGGCTGTACAGTATATTGGACGGGGTGCGGTGCGTTAAAATGTTTGGTTATTCCTGTGCAGGGTTATTCCTGTGGTATTCCCTTAGGTCGCGTAGTAATGACAGCAACGAAACTATAGTTTTTATTAGAAAGAAACTAGGCTTCACCGAACATAATTAAACAGGTCCGGGTCAGAGCGATGTTAACTACGCTCAGCATTACAAACACGCACGCACGTAAGCATGTTCAGCACACGTTCGCGTTAGCACGTGTATATCTCCTTTCGAAAAGTATTTCGTTTCTGCTTTTTCCCGAGGGCATAGGGCTGATGACACTAAATTAAGGCGCGGCCGTTCAATTCAACTAAAATACCTTGAAGATATCGACGCACACAGTGTCTTACAAGTATGGACAACCATGGCCGTAAACGCGTTCTCAGAACCAATGCCGGGAGAGGCGATATAGTAAAGCACGCGTTGACAGTGTTTTAGTTCGGAGGGAGCCCTGGCGGCGGTATCATAACAGACGAAAGGAACTTCGCTGTTGCGTGCAGTTCCTCCCGCGTTGCCGTACACCCATACAGGGCTGGCTGGCTGACAGCCGGATACTACTTGTCCAGCGGCGATAGTAAGCGGCCACCGCCAAGGAGTAGCGAGATACCCTGACGTCGTGGGACCGCAGTGAAGGGGGAGTGTCACCCTCGTCGAATAATCGAAACCGAAATACAATGGCATTTTCGTGCGTGATTTTTTATGAGGGAGCGATAGAGGCGGCAGGAAAACGGGGACTCCAGGGAGGGCTTGTAATCCAGCCTATCCGCCCTGCATGACTTGCTGCGTGCGTGCGATCGTCGTAAAGTGGAATGTGTATAGAAGAAACGCCGTTCCCCTTGCCGTTCCTTCGTAAATGTAACGCGTTCCCGTTACAGTTCCACCAACCCTAAATGGAACGATGGCGTTCCTTCGTTCCTCCCAAAAGAAACTCGTTCCAGGAACGTCGTTCCGTACAACACTGGCTTTCACTAGCACAGCCAATGCTAGATATTGCAATTTTCTTCAAAACATGAATATGGATGGAAAATAACCTGGAAGGTGGGAACTGCCTCCTGCAGAAGTGGACGTTAGCCTTCTTTCCATTGTCAAATGTAGGGTTCTTCATCATCAGCCTCTATAGACCCACTGGAGAGCAGAGGCCTATCCAATAGATCTCAAATTATCCCTGTCCTTTCCTAACTGTGACCAATTTATCCCCGCAAACTTCTCGATCTCGTGTGCTCACCTAACTTTCTGCCGCCCCCTGCCACGCTTACTTTCTCAAACAAACCACTCTGTTACCCTTAATGAGCTGCGGTTGTCTTCGTATTGCATGGCCCACTCACGTCCACTTAATCTTTATCAATATGTCCCTAACGCGCGTTTGTTCCCCAACCCACTGAGCTCTCCTCTTTTCCCTTAATGTTACAAGTTCCCTTTTCCGTCCCGTTGCTCGCTACGTGGTCCTCACTTTAAGGTGAACCCCCTTGGCTAGCCTCCAAGTTACTGCCCCGTACGTGATGCAGCTGTTATATACTTTCCTTCGGAGAAACAATGGTAAGCTTCCATTCATTATTTGACCATGCTTACAGACTGCACTCCCCCCATTCATATCCTCCTAATTATTTCAGCTTCTTGATTCGCATCAGGGGTCACTGCCTGGCCTAAGTAGACATATTCTCTTAGCCCTTCCAATGCCTTGCCAGTTATCTCAAACCGCTGTGCTTGCCGAAGGCTATGGAACATTACTTTAGTTTTCTGCATGTTAATTTTTCAGGCCCTCCGTTTTACTTGGCCTGTTTAGGTCAGTAATCATGCTTTGTAATTCATCTCCCGAGTTACTTAGCAAGACAACGTCGTCATCAAGACTTAGGTTACTGAGGTATTACCCATTAACCCTTACACCCACCTGCTCCCAATCCAGTGTTCTGAATACCTGTAAACATGCTGTGAATAACACAGGAGAGACTGTGTCCCCTTGTCTGACACCCTTCCTTATAGCGAAAGGGAAGGGGCCAAGGGCTCGTTCTTTATTTTTTAGAAACAACTTAATAATCAAACAATGAAGCCTAGCAAAGCATAGGGCAAGTTACTTGTGGTATTGTAATTGTGAAGAAAGTAGAAAGGAAATAAAGTGGAGGAAAAGACAAACCTGCATTCGGTGGGAACCGAACCCACGACCTTCGGATGTTGCGTCCGATGCTCTACCAACTGAGCTATGAAGGCGGTCGTCCCCCCCGTCCACTTTACTGTGTATTTATGTACGTATCATCCTGGGAGTGTTAGGCAGCGCCACTCGTGGCCAAGGCGGCGTGTGTAGAACCCACTTTCTCGCCAGGAGGCTTCACGTAGAACGCGAACTTATGAGATGGCTGCTGCCCAATAAGCCCTCGCATGCTACCTAAGGCACCAAGTCTGCCGCAACGAGGCCCTTCTACTTTTCCTTCTACTTCTAATTCCTTTCTACTTTCTCCACAATTACAATACCACAAGTAACTTCCCCTATGCTTTCCTAGGCTTCATTGTGTATTTGATCATTAAGACCCTTCCTTATAGGTACTTTGCCGCTTCTTTATGGAGGACTATGGTGGCTGTGGAGCCATTGTAGATGTGTTCAAGCTGTCTTACGTAGTGCTCGTCTACGGCCTGATTCCGCAATGCCTGACTGACTGCTGAGGTATCGACCGAGTCAAATTGTTTCTCGAAATCTATGAAGGCTATATATGGGTGTTGGTTATACTATGCGCATTTCTCTATCACCTGATTGATAGTGTGACTATGGTCTACTGTTGAATAGCCTTTACGAAACCCTGCTTGTTCGTTAGCTTGACTGAAACTAAGGTGGCACAAATTTTGTTAGCGATTACCTTGGCAAATAATCAGCCTGTAATTTTTAAAGTCTTTTGTGTCGCCTTTCTTATGGATTAGGATGACACTTGAATTCTTCCAAGATTCCGGTATGCTCACAGTCATTAGGCATTTCGTACCCAGGCTTGACATTTTTTCTAGTATAATCTGCCCACCACCCTATAAAGATCTGTGGTTATGTGATCCTTGCCAGGTGCCTTTCCCACTTGCATCTATTTCGAAGGTTTCATTACTTCCTCTGTCATTACTGGTGCGATGTCAGCCTCTTCTAAACTGATTTCCCCTTCACTATTATCCTGGTTATCGCAGCTACTGTAGAGGTCTCTATAAAGCTCCTTGGCTATTGTAACTATCTCACCCCTACTGGTGATCACATTGCTTTGCCTGTCTCGTCTGACTTTTGCTAATGCCTATACGTCTCTTTACCGCTTTCAGGCTCCCTCTGTTCTTTAGATAATGCTCAATCCGCTCCATATTATGCTTTCGTACGTCGGCTGTCTTACATTTATTGATTAAATTCGAAAGCTCGGCTAGTTTTATTCTGTCAGTTGCATTAAATACAATATTGCCTCGCCGTCTTCTGATCAAGTCATTCGTCTCTGTAGAAAGTTTGCTAGTAACCTGTCTACCGATCTTACCTCCGGCCGCGGCGGCTGCATTTCGATGGAGGCGAAATGTTGAGGCCCGTGTGCTGTGCGATGTCAGTGCACGTTAAAGAACCCCAGGTGTTCGAAATTTCCGGAGCCCTCCACTACGGCGTCTCTCATAATCAGAACTGGTTTTGGGACGTAAAACCCCACAAATCAATCATCAATCAATCCTATTGCACACTCCTTGACAATGCTTGTGTACCTTAAATTTCAGGTTCTTAGACTCTTTTTCTTCCATTGTCGAACAGTCGTTGTAAAATGCGCCGGCATACTGGTAATATTTCTTTTCCTTTGTGTTGTTTCCAAGATACCAACGTATGGTCATGGTAAGTCCACCGCAAGCACTCATACACATTCACATAAGCGTGACTTTTGACTGTTTAGATCCTCCTCAGCTCTATGGTTTACATAAAAGACCTGACTTGCAGCAACCACGGAACTCATCCCTGGAAAAAAAAATAGCGAACAAATGTGGCAGAACGTCTTCGGAAGCTAGCAGATGTGGTTAATTTTGTTCTCTGATGATATCTGCGGAAGCTGTAGTGTGTGGGCCGCCTGTGGCCTACAAGTTTTTGCGGAACAGGCGAGAAATTGTCTAATGCAAGGCTCTTATAAGTTCTGTGGAAAATACCGAGCATTGTCGCATGGAGTGACGCATCATAAAAAAACAGGTAATAAAATGGTAAACTGGATAAAATATATGTGTTGAAGACGCTCGTTCATTGCTGCAAAATATTTCAACTGAAGTATGAAAAACAAATGCTCAAAGTGATCCCATCGCGTCTCCTTAGAAAACAGCAGCAACGCTCCTCATCCAGCGAGAGGTCGCTCATCGGCTCCTCATTTCTGTACTCACACTACAAGCAAGCTCTGTCTGTTAGAATTGAACTGCTAGTACATAGGCCATGCAAAATTACATTACAGGACTTTCTTGCTTTCATAAACAGCCTAAATATCCTTTCCGCATACACGCTGCGCCGTTTGTTTAAACGCACTTATTTTAATAAGTCATCAAATGTTCGCACTCACACATTTGCTTCTGATATTAGGGCAATCAATTTTCACCGATCTGCTTGCCACTTACAATATAGCAAAAGTCTTACTATTGTTTTAAAATGGCAACAAAGTACGTGCGAAAATTCACGTGCCCTTCCTACGAATTTGACGAACATATGATGCTTCAAAAACTTACACACAAGTTGAAATCCTTATTTCGTCGTAATCAGGATGACTTTAGTAAAGACATCAGGTACATCAGGTGCTTTATACACAAATGCACGCGACGTTCACGGATGCCCTGCAGGCTGCTTCTACCTTCACCTGTCCCACCACCTGACATTGGAAACTTCCAGCACTTAACCTGAAGTGCCTTACTGGGTTCGGTCTTTGTTTTCTTTCCTGTTGACACCAACAATCACGTAGCCAGAATTATTTTCCGAGGCCTATTATAGGCCGCCGGTAAAAAGAAAAGTTCGAGGACGATTAAGCTTGCCCTTTTGCATTAGAACCCTGTAGCGCCACTGGTCTCGTTGGCACCACCATCTCTAATATTTATTCAAAATGGTGCCTTCCATAAATAATCTTACATCTTTTATTAGTTCCTTCTTAACAAAATCATGTTTTCGCATTAGCTCACATTACACTTGAGGCTTTGGGTGCGTACGTTTTCAGCAAGTCGTAGCTCACGATTTTTCCGACAGATTTCACTTTGATAGATTCAGTTTTGTCCCCTATGGCACCTGCCCAAGGCGAAGAGCTTGAATAATCGGTCACGAGCACTGGGAAATGTAGGTCGTTCGAAATAATTATTTCCTCCGCGAATGCAGACGCCGACGCCGAAGCGATATATTCTTCGGGAGGCGCCATGGCCAGGCGCCCGAGCAATATCTCAGTCGTTGTCATTTAACCGCTGAAGTCAAGTCAAACGGTTAGAATTATGTAGTTCACTGTATTAGCTACGTCAAAATACCTGTGCACATACACTGGGTATGGGAGGTTATTTTCTCTCTCCCTCTCACACACGCACGCACACACACACGCACACACATATATGGGCGAAGACAGATGAAATAGTCGTACAACAAACTGCAAATATAACATGACCTTCCTGAATGGTTACTGAAACAAGATAAAAGCAAATGAGGGCGGGCCACTGTTTGAAATTGAGCTCGGAAATCAGGTGCCAGCAAAAGGTTATGGTTTTATTTGAAATATCTGTGAACATTCCTCTACAAGCTGTAAAGCGCGAAAAATAATCCGTCCTTATTGCATCGTAGTGTAAAAAAAAAAAGTAGGCAGGGAGTCTGCTTGCGTTCAGGGTACGCAGTGAGCCCAACGCAAAATAGAAGATGTGGAAAGACTGCTTGCGGGGCGATAATAATATGCCGATGAATGTTCACACCCGCATATGTCAGTGACTGCTGTTGCGACGTTGTAGCTCGGACATTTATGCCTTGAGCCAAGTCGTCTGCTATCCGACTCTGACTGGCGATGAAAAGCTCAGGTTGGCTTCATGGGTGCATTCTGGTTAGTTCAATTTCTATTTGGGATCACTTACTAGCAATTTTTCTAATATTTGCCGTTAAAATAGCACACGGGCCTGGGCACTACTATCGTTATCAGCATCCTTTTATCGCGTTGTCTGATGCCCATGCGCGCCCCGCCGCCGGCCGGGAAAGAGGGAAGACTCCGAGTGCAGAAAAACACCCTACGCGCGGCGCGACTGCAAAGATGGAGTGCGGAAGTTGTACGCACGAGGAAAAAACATGAGTAGCACATTCCTGGCGCGGTCCGCCACCTGTGCTGACGCTGCGCGGTAGAACAAATATCAACCGGAGAGAATGACTGTGCCGCTGCAAAAGATGTGGACTGTTCCTATGCAGCCAGAGTTCACCACTTGAACCTGGACTGTTATGGTGGTCTAAACTACAGATGCATTTCGCTCTACGGCTTCTACGAACTGCGTTGACGTTCAACGTTCATAATGACTTCTTCGCTACAACTGTTCAAAATTACTCAGGCAATAGCTTAACGTTCTCTAAGTAAGCTGCCTTCACCAGCCGCAAACTTATACTAGTTGGCTTAAGTGAACTATTATGGCCGTGTTAAACAAAACAACGCAGTGCCAATATATATATAGAAAACACGCATGAACGGCATATTTCCGCCTTGTGGGGGTTCCAGTAGCATTAAATATTTCAAAAAATGCTCTCGGTTCCGTTTTTTTATAATAAATACAATTTTTATTGTTGAGTAATAAAAGCTATTCATATGAGCTCTGCTGTTCTCTCTGGCTAGCAATTTCGCGCTATGAATAGATGACCTCAATACATTTTCGCTTCTTTAACGCGATTACGGGCTAGCTCCAAGGCCGGCCTGACCAACGACAACCCTGACACGAAGTAGGAGCGGCATCTTTAGGGGCGATGTGCTTCCACCTTGCGCTCCAGAAGTACGGGCTCCTGTCGGAGCACACTTTACGCGGATCTGCAGGTTGTTCCTGCTTGCAAGAAACCCATGCCAGCATCTTTTTTTTTTTTTCATTTTGTACAGTGAGACTGGCGGTTCGCTGACGCTGCTTGGCGCGGAAGACACCACGCAATCTACGTGCTCACACACTGAAGATACGTCGGCGCAAACTCATGGACGAGAAGTGTACGCCCCCTTGATGCAAGTGCGTAAACAATTTTACACAGCGCTGGCGAAGCTCAGAGTCGGTAGCATAAACTTCGCTGAGCTTGGTGGTCCCATTTCCGGAACCAGGCGTTAGCTGGGTTTGCATGTGGAATGTTCGGGCTATCCCTCTACAGTCGAAGAACTAAAGTAGCGCCCAGAACACACTTTGGGAGAGCATTCACTTGTCCCGTATAGTACTCCTTTTTTCACAAGAGAGCTCTCTCGTTCTAGACATAGAGTGATCGAACGCCCCTTCCTGGAGTACAGTACTACTCCTACAACAGAGTGAAAGCACTTCTCCAAGGAAGTAAAACTGCCACTTTGAAACACCTTAAGCCTCATTAGCAAAATGTATACTAGAAAATGGTTCAGTGTGCTTTCACTTCTTGCTGTTCACAAGTATACATATAAGTATACGTATAAGTGAATTTCGCTTTACAGAACCAAATCGATTATGATCTTCGAGCTCGTCAGAATTTATGCTTGGTTCAATTTAGCAACACACTTTGCTAATGAGCATCTTCTTGATTTAGTGCTGGGACGTAAAATGCTTCAGTAAACGGCCACAAATGTACACAAAGGTAAATTTTATTTTTCACTTCTCACAAATCCTTGCTGTGGTTGCCTGAGACACACTCGGTGGACGCTCGCTGGACTCAGTCCTCAATAATGTTTCTGGCAGCTGACAGGGTCGCTTTTCATTTCCAGTGTACTTGACATTAAATGGCCGGAACACCGCTAAAAGACGAGTGAACCCGCCTGCTAAAGCCACCGTAGTGAGCTCCAAACACTCAAAAGAAAATAAAAATGCCTAATAACGCCTTGCCCGAGTGATTGAAGCGGCTGTGCATATGTGCGAACTCATCCAGGTGCCTGCAATATGCATAAAAACAAATCATTATTAGGCATTTCCAGTGAAAATCAATGCGCAATCTATTTATGAGGTGATAACCAGCGCCACTATATGCAGTCACCCAAGAGAATAACACTGTAATGAGGCTGTTGTCCGAGGAAATAGCGTTCTATTTCGAGATCTGTTATCTTGCAATGTCAATCATACACATGTCCGATAAAATTTTAAGACATTTTGTTAATGTTTCTCAACCCTTAATTTTTTAGCATTTCTGTTTACTTCAAGGAAATGTTCCTTGACAGCGCCTTGGCGCCTTAGAAACTATATGTATAGCGTTCTACAAAAAAAAAAAAAATAGAAGACGACATGCGCTCTACTTATCCTACATTTTATCTTTGCATAACGCGTTATTCAGTTAAGAAAGACGACGACGGTTATTAAAATAAAAGAGAAAGTACCCTATTTTCCCGACATTTTGTTACGAAGCAATATTTTGAGGGCATAACTTGAAGAATATATTCCGATTCAGTTTGGGATTATTGACTAAACCACGTGGTGCTTGAAGAAGTGAATGCAAAGATGACTCCTTTATAAAAACGAGTTGTCCTGGTAACGTATCCGACATCAAGTTCCATTTACGAGTTGAAGTGTGTTCATTTGAGTTACGCCATAGAGCCTACATGTTTACGAAAACAAAGTTCAAGAATTCTCTCGTGCCCCGCAACGGTTGTCTAGGAGCTATGGCACTCGGCAGGAGGTCCGAAGGTTGCGGAGTCGAATCCCAAGCCGCGGCAGTAGCAATATGATGGAGGCGACATGTTGAGGAGCGTGTACTTTTCAATTTGCTCGCTAAAGAACCCAGGTGGTCGATATTTCCGGAGCCGTCTACTATGGCATCTCTCATTATCATATGGTGGTTTTGGGACGTAAAGCCTAACAAATCAAATAGGCGAAGCTATCGCATGCGAATGTTGAATTGCATACTAAAAAACCCGAACTGGTGAAACTGACTTCAGGTTTGCCATTACGAAAGCCTAATCATATAGCACTCGTAATAATCCACCGCCTAAAGCTACACCCTCTACACTAACAAACGATTGTGCCTAGCAGCTGCGCTTACATCTCTGCGCAGTTTCAGGTTTCGCGGGGAAACATGTGCCATTTAGGCACCGCCAGTGGCAAAAGCGACATGTGCGGCCCTCGTGACACCTGTTGTCTGGTAATTGAAAGTAAGTCCTTTCCCTCTACTCTCCAAGTCGACAGATGGCGCCGGCAAAGCAAACGCTTATTCAACGGAATGGAGATGTGAAGTGATCTCTGCATCAAGTTTAAAGGGAACCAACTGCTGCCACACGAACACATATAAGCTTTACCTATGCCACAGCACAGGATCCTCCCCACCTCTCTGACAGTAATTGAGCGTGATCTGAATGGATCATCCGTAACGCAGTAAATACAATACACCCCCTAGCTTCGGTCCAAGGCCCTCAGAGCGAGGCAACGTTAAACATGGTGCTAACAACAAAAGCGTACTTTTAGATTCTAACCCACAGTAGTTAGGCACTTGCGGGTGGCGCCTTATTTACCAGGACGAGCACATTCGAGCGCAGTAGAGTTGTAAAAAAGAATTGTCTGTACCCGTTGCAAGTCAACGCAGGGACTCTACGTTAATGTGGAGTGCCCTTCTATGACATGTTTCTTTCTTTTGCGTAATGATAACGCCAACTGAACCACTCGAAAGGCCCAATTGACAGTTGTGGCGGTTTTGTGGTTGTAGTGCTTCACTGCAGGCCCAACATACGCAGGTTCAATCGTATTCCCGACGGTGTAATTTTCGATGGATTTTCGATGGTAGACGTCCGCGCACTATTCGTTGCTAAATACCAACCGGGGGTCGAAATTTCCCAAGCCTCCACTACAACCCGCCTGACAACTATATCGTGGTTTTAACACGTCAAACTGATCGATAATTAATAGAAAGGAGTCCTTGAACTCGGGCGGCATCTTGGGCTTGCCGGACGGCCCAGAGCTGTTCCTCCAGCCCTGAACTTTTGAGGGCCACCTCGCAGCGGCGGCGTCGCCGGTGAAGAAGATCCCAACTGCAAATTTTATTTAATGCTGAAAGTAAAAAGGAAATACCAGGCAAAAATGACTTTAACCAAGTTGAAATGGGTAGACGTTCTAGGGTGAACTTTCAGTACACCTTCTTGGTTCGTTTGCTGCCCTATTCTCATATAGGAGCATTTAATTTTTATTTTTTCATTGAATGGCCTTCACAGCGCTTGTGTTGCCGATTTAGAAATCCTGAAAGTTGTCAGCGCACTTGATGGCCTCAAGAACAGCATTCCCTAAGAGGGAAAATACTGACAGACTTTGTCTATTTAAACAGGCTGTCGACCTCATTGTATATCCCCCAATCACAGTTTCCAAAATTTGGCTTACATAAGTCCTTCTTCTCGGTCAAACAGAAATCACTAAATTCATTCCAATAATTAAAGAAACGGTGCTCGCGAAAGCGACAGCTATCATAGGCCCACATCTGTACTCGGTGTTTCTGAAAGCCTAGATAGCATTGTTTTAACTCGACCTCACAATTTTATTCAGCGACGTGAAGTCCTTAAAATTTTTGGAAGGCCGATTCTGTTAGGTTTATTTAATCACATTAAAAATATTTGGCAGGTTGAATGATACCATACTTCCCAAGCTGCAGAGCAATGGCACCCAAGAACACGCCGTCGCGGTGTAACTGTTAACGAATCGTCAGTAGCAAGTGTATCTAGCGTCAGAGTGCCGTAAGTATGTATGATAGGGACTTTCGTGGTTAAATAATAATCATATGTAAATATTTTTAATGATTCATTTTTTTGTACGCACTGATTACAAAAGCTGCATTTCCTAGCTAAACGATTTTATACAATTCACCAGAAGAAACCGTCAGCTCCACACCTGCGCAATCAAAGTAAACAGCGCAGCTGACAAGCAAGCGCTATGACCATGCGAACGCAGATTTCTTTCTTCACGTGTATTCCTGTAGTTCTTCTTTCTGCCATCTTTATTTTTTCTTCAGTTCTTTCTGCCTCTTCTTTCTCCTCTCCGTCATGTTTCTCTATCTCTTCCTCTATGCACCCCAAACTCCTTCCCCACTCATTCGCACACTCCTTACCCTTACTTCTCTTTGCC
Source organism: Hyalomma asiaticum (assembly GCA_013339685.2). Classification (NCBI taxonomy): domain Eukaryota; kingdom Metazoa; phylum Arthropoda; class Arachnida; order Ixodida; family Ixodidae; genus Hyalomma; species Hyalomma asiaticum. The sequence continues at coordinate 95,501,756 of CM023484.1, read as the reverse complement.
CACCATCGCTGTACTAGAATGTACATAGCTATCCTATGATTAACCCTCTCACCTCCTCCGTTAACTACTCCTTTCCCTCCTCACACTTACATAAGTTGTCGTCACCCTCATACACATTTCCCATTTCAGTACTCAGCAGTACTATAATCCATGCTTTGCCCCTACCACCCTCCTTTCTTTCCTCCTGACCGTCACATCACTCCTCATCCTCGCTTCTCCTTCCCATCAGCTTGTTATACTATACTATGTATAGTTCTGCTATGCTAAGTGATATTTGTTAGATAAAGATGCGAACCTAAACTGAGCTCACTCTTTTTATTACTTAAAGCTACGAAAAAGACGGGGACACGACAACTGCGTAGTAGCCAGCGAGGAAACGAGCGTATACATTTCGCGCAGCACATCCCGTGCCTCTGACCGCCGGGTCCCGCGAAGTTTGCGCTGCTCGCCTTCCGACGCCGGTGATGCGTTGCAATTGTAAACCGCCTTCAAAGCCGCTACCTGTTGTTTCCTCTGACCTAGAGAGGGCGATTGCTGGCACCTACGCCGATGCGCCGGTATACAGTGATGTGTGACTCCCAGTCTGGACACGACAATGTTTTCCTCCTACCTAGCATATACTTGCCCTACCCAAGAGAGAGAGAGAGAGAAACAGTGGTGTGGCGTACTTTTCTTCTTCTTCTGGCACAACACTTGGGACATGAACTAGTAGTGGAGCTTCGGCTAAGAAAAGAAGAAGAGGGAGTTGGAACGATGGCGCAGATGCATTAATAAACCGCGCTGTGTTTTCGGAATCGCGTTCTCAGAGTGCTACATTTACTGGTGACCACTGATCGAGGCAGACAGTTTGATTCAGCGTTTTTCACCTCTGTCACATCTCTACTGGGCTGTGCGCGCATTCGCACAACTGCGTATCACCCAGCATCAAACGGCATTGTCGAGAGACTCAATCGTCATTTAAAAGCAGCACTCGCCTCGCAGCCTCACGCTGAAGATCGGGTATCACACCTCCCCATCGTGCTTCTCGGCCTTCGTTCAACACTTCGGCCAGAACTTGCCTGCTATATCGCCGAGATGGTTTATGGCTGCACACTTCGTTTGCCTGGAGACCTTGTCAGCGCCGTTACTACGCAAAGTGTTTCGGATCCATCTTCTTTCGTCCAGCGTCTGCGGATCTTCATGCAAAACTTGCGCCCATCACCAACTTCAGCTCACACTAAGAACGATGTTTTTCTGCCGGTAAACCTACAGACATCTTCACACATTTTTGTTCGTGTTGATGCGTCTCGCCGTGCTCTTCAGCCTCGCTAGGACGGTCCTTTCCCAGTCATCAAGCGTTCTGAACATCATTTTACAATCCTGCGCAATGGGCATGAAGACACAGTCAGCATTGAAAGGATCAAGCCGGCACCCATGCTGACAAGCTCGGTTTGGTTGTTTTTTCTCTCAAGTGCCCACGGCCATTTCTCTGCAGGGGGGGGGGGGGCATCTGTGGCGTACTTTTCTTCTTCTTCTGGCACAACACTTGGGACATGAACTAGTAGTGGAGCTTCGGCTAAGAAAAGAAGAAGAGGGATTTGGAATGATGGCGCAGGTGCATTAATAAACCGCGCTGTGTTTTCGGATTCGTGTTCTCAGAGTGCTACAGTGGAAACAACTTTCATTTTCCAATCTTCAGAGAAGCTGGCCGTCACTCCTGCACCCGTCACCTAGCAGAGAGCAAGTTTTGTGCGGACCGCACCAGACACTTTAGCATGCTTCAACAGTTACACTGTAAGAACCAATGAAACACCTCTCCCACTACAACGGCAGTCAGACTGCACAACTGTAGAAATTATAGTGGCTAAAACAGAAGTGTGAGCTTTCGTACTTCAGCATAAAGGTATCGTAGAAGAACTTCTTGCTGGGCGAGTTGGTGCATGACTTTTTTCCAAGTTGTTGCGCGTAGAATGGACAATCACAGGAAGAACAAGGCAGACAGAAAGAGCGCAAACTATCAACTGGTTTATTTGCTCTTGAAACAGCTTATATAAGCATGTCCAATCGTCACAAGGATAGGAAAGAGGGTTGAAAGGGGGTGAGAGGGGAAGCATACAATTCAGAACACCTCACCGTCACATACATTTGCGCAAAAACTGGTCTTCAGCCTTATACAAGGTAACAGAAGGTATTAGAAGCGTTTTTTTTTATTAAAGATAAAGGTTATCAATGTATAAGTGACACTTCTGTTACCTTGTATAAGGCTGAAAAGACCAGTTTTTGCGCAGGTGTATGTGACGGTGAGGTGTTCTGAATTGTATGCTTCCCCTCTCACCCCCTTTCAACCCTCTTTCCTATCCTTGTGACGATTGGACATGCTTATATAAGCTGTTTCAAGAGCAAATAAACCAGTTGATAGTTAGCGCTCTTTCTGTCTGCCTTGTTCTTCCTGTGATTGTCCATTCTACGCGCAACAACTTGGAAAAAAGCATAAAGGTGTACTGTACTGTGAACCTTTCATATTGATAATCACTAACTCTCCATTGCGGCAGCTTTCAAAACCGGTGGTGTGTAGTTAGAAGAATTTTATGCAGGATGTGCATGTCAGGCAGGCCTGTTAAGCTGCCTGAGGTATTATTGATCTTAGCGCACTTTTCTTCTTAGTCTACTCAAACAGAAACTGTGTTCTCTGCTCGTGCTTATGTGCAGGATTACATATGACGTCACGACACGGTTTACTGTAATAGAATGGGCAAGCCTGCATTCGAGCTTTCTTGAACACTTTCTTTCAACGTCCTTCGTTCTTCGAAGTAGTAAATAAAAATGACCAACTGACCTAATTAGATATGACACGGCATGCAAGACAAGGCCTCCGTCTAGAGCGGTGTAATTCTCGAGAGAGGTCAATATAGAGCGGCATCTTTTAATTGTGAAATTATGAAACAGTAGCACTCTACCAAAAAAAAAAAGAAAGAAACGGTCACGTTTATATACTGGAGTTGGGATGTGTACGTATATGTAATGAAGATTTTTGGTGCTAGGGATATAGATTTCAACGAAATACCGAGGTATTGCTCGAACGCACCAGATTTATACTTCTATTAGGATATCTCATAAGGATGCAGAACGGTACACCATAAAAGATACTGCAGCCAAAGAAAGTTGCCTATAAGAATATTTTCACGTGGTCCTGAAATTAGGCGTGCGCAGGATTTTTCATTAGGGTGGGGGGGGGGGGGGCAGGTTTCCCTAGAGCTCCCCTCCCCCCCCCCCCCCCCTCCTTTCTATCAACGCACTCCCGCTGATGTCTTTCCGCTCATATTGTCGTGCTGAGACGAGATATTGTTATGAAACGTTTATTTCAACAATATTGAATTGTAACATATACAAAATACTATTAAGCAGTCGGTTTCACTTTCATGTAAAACGTCTGCAGAGAAAGGCAGTCCCTGCGCAGCTGAAGCGTCGGTGACAAAACGCGCGTACAAAGAATTTTTATTCTTTCTAAACCAGAGAAAGCTACGACCCATATGCCATCTTTAACAGCACAGAATATTTCAAATTCTGCCTCAACGTGACTCTGCTAGTATGGAAAATATAGTATAAATACAGAGCAAACGCATGCGTGCGCCTATACTTGGCTAAAGCTGTCATACGGCGTCTGAAACGTTCATGGAGAGTACGAAAGACCCCAGCCAATACACAACATAATGGCAACGCTTAAAAGCACCGAGAATATACCGCAGATTAATAATACGAGAAACAGCAAGTTGCAATATTTAGTAATTATTGAAGATAAACGCTATGACATGCCATTTTTTTCTTCTGAGCATCCAAATGTGCAGTTGATAATCTTACTTTCTGGCGCTTGATAAAAACATGTAATAGAAACAAGGACTATAATTACTTTTTTTTGCACGAGATAACACACACGCATTATGTCATGCTCACTAAACACTATACAAATTAATGGGTATGTCATGTGGTGGTCAAAATATTTTATGACTAGATTACTAAAAATGGGAGATACGTGGGAGATATAGTACTTTTCACCAATCGTGAAATTCCTAAAGCAAAAATCTACGCGATTTTTCGCTACATGTTCGATGACTGACTTAGAACTTGTTGACAATGCAATCTGTTGCTCAACGAACGGTAAAAGCAGCCACCGGAGCCGCTCGCATGAGCAGCTAGTGACAGGGACAGCAGCAAAGACCTTAAGAATGAAAAAAAAAGTCCTTAAAGACTAACGCTCCTAGGCCGTTTTGTTGCAACCAGTCTAGCCATTCATTACAGTCACCGAGCTTTATGTGCTCTGTGCCAACCTGTGCCTTCAGTAAGCGGAGCTCAACACTCAAGCTGCCAGACTTCACGTCAAAATACTTAGTGACAACGTCTATCTCCTCGTCATTGGCAGTGATGTTGTTGTTGTTTTGTGGGGTTTAACGTCCCAAAACCAGTTCTGATTATGACAGACGCCGTAGTGGAGGGCTCCGGAAATTTAGACCACCTGGGGTTCTTTAACGTGCACTGACATCGCACAGCACACGGGCCTCAACATTTCGCCTCCATCGAAATGCAGCCGCCACGGCCGGGATTCGATCCCGCGACCCTCGGATCAGCAGCCGAGTACCTTAGCCACTAGACCACCGAGGCGGGGTCATTGGCAGTGAGGCGCAGAATGTTCATTATCGCAGATATGAGAACGACGGTCTCCTGCGTGAATCTTGCCTCAATTCCTTCAACGAAAGCATCAAACATAGGGTAAAAAACGCTGACGCGGAGTTCTTCCTCATTTTTTTTCGTGAAAAAACTGACTGGCGAAGTTCACGTCTGCGCGTCTAGACACTTTCCGCTGTCTCACAGCAGGAACACTGATCTCGCGAGTCTGGCATATCTCTGCAGCACCTTGAAACACCTTTGTAAATGCACTCTCGTCCAGACTCATTTTCTTGAGAGCTTCTTGGAGATTTATCACTCAATGGAACGCAGTAAGAAGATATATTCTTGAGTCCTGGAGCATGCGTCTAGCCTTGAGGACTATCTGCAGCACAGGATGGGCCATTCCCATACAAAATTAAAGCTCGAAGCTTTCCAGCTTGCGCGAGAAGTCCTTTTGCATTTGCTCGCGTTTCCGAATGCTGCGTGTTTTCTATGATTTCCCTTATGGTATCTACCAAGGCGCAGTAGTTATCCCGCACTGCTTTGACAGCTTCTTCCCGGCAAGCCGACCTGGTTGTGGACAAAGATTTTAGCGTCGGTTAGACCTGTGCCTAACGCCGAAGATATATGTTCAAAAATTGCGTGACACACTGGACTAGATTCTATGAAGCTGTATGCTAGCTGCGAGGTGCCGAAGAAATCAAAAAGAATTTTGTTCTCGGCCCTTCACAAACAGGCGTCAACGAGAGCGAGATTCAAATAGTGAGCGTAACAATGGATGTATAATATTTTGTTGTTTTTCTCTTTGCATTTGGCTTGCACCCCTGAAATGTGCCCTGACATGGCATGGCAGCAGCGCCATCGAAGCAAACAGAGTTCACTGATGTCCCCGTGATTTGAGAATACCTTGAACTGGCTCCAGTGCCGAGAATATTGAGCTGCTGTCAACACTAAGAAGTCGCTCTAGTGTGGTGAACACTTCTACGGGCAGGTTATTCTCCTCACTGAAGTAGCTTATTACAACAGGCAACTAACTGCTCGTGGCGTCCACAGTCACATGAGAGACAAAGTTTTGCCTGCCAGGCAGTGAATAATCGATTGCATCATGGTAGCATGCAGCGCGTCAATGAGATCGCTCTGCGTTCTATTAGTTGTCCACAAAGCATTGTTCGGTCCAGAATCAAAGTGAGCTTGCAAGGCAGGATCACATTGCTTCAAAAGATTAACTACCCCTAGGAACAAACATTTTTCTGTGCTTTCCTCGCTTTCGTTGTGGCCTCTAAAGGGCATGCCACTCTTCGCGAGTAGAAATACAACGTAAAAAAAAAAACGCTGTATAAGCTCCCGGTTTCTTTTTCGTTTTTCTTGTCTCAAAGCGACACGCGTCTCCTGATTATCATCTAGCAGCTCACCTGCAGATTCGCATTTTTTGTAAGAGTTCCAGCACACGAAGCTATTTCAGTGACTGTCGGACTTTTCCTGAAGCCTGACCTTCTCTACGGCTCTATTCCATTCGTTGAAACCCACGAAGACGAATGCTGGATCTAAATGACCCTTCCACGCTGAACTCTGCTGCGGACAGGCGCGACAGTATACAGTAGAAGCAAAACGCGGCGTCTTTCTCTGTGCTATACTCCATCCAATTAAACTCGTCGTACCAGCGCGCGCAAAACTCCCGCATTCCGTTCGCCGTTTGTTTCTGCGGGCAGCAATTCGAACGCGGCTGAATAGGACCACGCGTAAGCGTGGTGCGCCTGTCAGTATGAAGGTCATCGCACGTCGACGGTCGCAGACGGTCATCATCGATCGGTGCGCAGCTGAACGTATTTGTAGTAGAGCGCTGTTCTTCGTCGCAACTGAGTTAGGTCCGGCAGTTGTCGTCTCCTTGGCAAGAATGTGATACTTGAAGTGGGATGTCCTCGAGGTGCTGAATTTCGGCCGCCCGGTGGAATGGTTCACTGGCGCTGGAAGTCTCACATTCATGAGGTTCTGAAAGCAATTTCAGTCCTTAGCTCAAGCTACGAATACTACCGATTTGGAGCCTATTCTGTAAATTTAAACGCAAGCATGAAAATGAACAGCTTACCTATAGAAAGGAGCCAAGCTCGTGGCCTGTCGCCTTGCGCTTTCTCTTCAGCCAGCTTGTTTTGTCGGCAGTGCCGAAAGTCAGTTCCAGAAGGCATGCTCAGTGCCGTGGCATCGCTTTCTGCACAGAAAAATTTTTACAGCTGGATGAGCTGCTGGCAGCCGCGTACCCAGGAGTTTCTTTTTTTTTTTGGGGGGGGGGGGGGGAGGAGGGAGAGAGGAGGGGCGTCATAAGGTAATTTTCTAGGCGAATCAGAAGGGGATGGCATAGCTTACAACTAAAAACGTGAATAAAGCCCATAAAGAGGAGTAACCATGCAACTATAAATGGAACAAAGTGTAACCCCCTGGTACGCCTGTTGGGGAAACAAGGAAATGCCCTAAAGAAACTCCCGAAACAATTAACTCACAAATCACACTTCCAAGAACACGTAAACAACAAGAGATAGATAAAAGTAAATATTTCTATGAGCGTTTTATTCAGTCAATTAATTCCCTCAGGTCTGGAAGAATTTTTGGCACTGATCCCGTTGCAGTGGCCGAGCGGATTCCAAAGGCTAATGTATCTGCCCCCAGAAATGCCCCACGAAAGCACGGACAATATTGAGGTGTGGTCCTTTTAGGGCCCCAGCGACCACCGGTTGTGGACCAAAGACCGGGTCAGAGCCGAGAGTGCAGAAAAAAAAATTGGCAGATCCCACGTGCAGTGGTAACCAAGCAAATGCGAAGCACGCATCAGGAACGAAAAACGCATCTGCATTGTAGTCTCGCTATACCGATTTTGGTACATATGAAGTTCACGAAACGGCCGCAAGAACACCAAGACTGTGGCATGCAAACCATGTCGCTCATGGCACGCATGTCATGATTGTAATGTTATGACCTGTAATTTACATTCTTCATGCAGTCATGTTTTGGCATAACAATTTCGTTGTACATCTCATTACCTAAACGCATGGCATGTAAATCATGCCGCTCATGACATGCATTTAACGATTTTCATGTTCTTAGAACGTGTCACCTATGGTTGACATACATTGTTGCCTCGCCATGCCAGTTTTGGTATACATAAGGTTATCGAAATGGCCGCAATAGCGCCAAGACCCTGGCACGTAAATCATGCCGCTCATGACATGCATGTCATGATTTTCATGTTATGACCTGTCATTTATGTTCGCCATGCAGTCATGTGTCATACAAATTTTCCTATACATGCCATTAACGAAACGCCCAGGAGTTCACCAAGACCGTGGCATGTCAATCATGCCGCTCGGTCGCGACATGCGCATCATGATTTTCACGTTATGACCCGTCATTTATGTTCGTCATGCAGTCATGCTGTGGCATACCAATTTTCGTATACCTCCCATTAACGAAACCCCCAGGAGAGCACCAAGACCGTGGTATGTAAATCATGCCGTTCATGACATGCGTTTCGCGATTTTCATGTTGTGACATGTCATTTACGTTCGTCATGCACTCATGTTGCGGCATACCAATTTTAGTATACATCCCAATAACGAAAAGGCCTGGAGAGCACCAAGACCGTGGCATGTAAATCATACCGCTCATGACATGCATATCATGATTTTCATGTAATGACCTGTCATTTATGTTCGTCATGCAGTCATGTGTCATACAAATTTTCCTATACATGCCATTAACGAAACACCCAGGAGTTCACCAAGACCGTGGTATGTAAATCGTGCTGTTCATGACATGCGTTTCGCGATTGTCATGTTGTGACATGTCATTTATGTTCGTCATGCACTCATGTTGCGGCATACCAATTTTCGTATACATGCCATTAACGAAACGGCCAGGACAGAATCAAGACCATGGCATGTCAGTCCCGCCACTCGGTCATGACATGCATGTCATGATTTTCATGTTGTGACCCGTCATTTATGTTCCTCATGCAGGCATGTGGTGGTGTACGAATTTTCGTATACATCACATTAACAAAACGGCCAGGAGAGCGATAAGTCTTAGGCGGCTAGATAGATAGATAGATAGATAGATAGATAGATAGATAGATAGATAGATAGATAGATAGATAGATAGATAGATAGATAGATAGATACGCTCAAGGTTGCCGAAGTTCGCTAAGGAATACTTCGCATTTAAAATACATTCTCAATTAAGGCAGTACAAACAACACAAAACCATGCACACTCGGCTGGTAATAATTACAATTCACATCGGAAAACTAAACTAAACTTACAACCGCCTGGCTTGGCATATATTATTACAGTACCGAAGAGACTACTTAATGAAATTTCATTGAGTTCCGCGGTTACTCAGAAATCGCCCAAGTTGACTTTTAAGTAAGGAGGAGTATAAGTCTTATGAGCTTAAATTTCAATTGTTCAAAGAAGATGGTAGACCTGAGTTTCTAATCAGAAAGATGCATACGTGTACTACCTAAAGAATCGCAAGTACTTCATGATCATTTGCTATTATTTCACTTACTATAGCACTCGACATACGATGGTTCTGTTGGGTGAAAAAATATGAAACCCTTAGACGCTCACTTATACGCGCAAAACGAACACTTGTGTGCAATACATCGCGTCCCCTACACTCACACATGCGGGACAAATGTGAAAACAAATTTTTTATTTTAACTTTTCTAGTATAGAAAGCTAGGCTGTGCTCTGAATTCATTGCAGTTCATTGATTCCAAGCAGCGAGCCACACATTAGTCATGGGGATTATGGTATGTTGCCTGCATTTATGTAATGTCATGTTTCGTAAGTAAAAATTAACCGAGCATAGTTGTAGTAGTATGAGAGACACTGGTGGAATAGCGGAGCCATTTACAGAGATGGCACAGTGAAGCTAGTCATCGTTCATCCTTCTGCGACGGTGCCACTCATGCTAGGCGTGCACTTTCAAGGCAGCTTCAAATACCCTTGTAGTTTTCCCTCCAGCTCTTTATGCACTAATGTGACCTGACATGCATACCGTGTCCCACATTATCGAATGATATTGTGCATTCATAGTAAGACTGGTAAAATGCTCAGAAATCCTTGCTCTTGTGTCAAATTAGAGCTGAAGAATTGGGTTGAGTTCCTCGCATTGTAAAACAGTCTCCATGTATGATAATGGAAGACTAAAATATCTTTTACATAAGAATTTATGTGGCAGTGGTTGTCCAACGATTGGTCTGTCTAGCATTTACAGTAGACAAAGATAGCGGCTTTAGGGAAAAAATGGTGAAAGGTACTAGAAAAGTGCCTTAACGAGAGGATTCGAAATGAACACTGGCAGAAGACGCGTCAGCCTGGTAACAGGAACTCGTCTTGTCAACGCCTTGAGTTTTTGTTTTCCTGCGATGCATTATGTATATGTGTCGGGACGATTGCGAAAATCACAAATATATAGCTTGGTTATCTTGAGCTCTTGTGCAGGCATAGAGTCGTATAAATTTCCTGGACTCCAAAGCCAAACAACATCTCAATCAAAGGAGAGATCAGTTTTGAACGGTATTCAAATCAAGTTCACGCCATTAGAAATTTTTCGTCGTGGTCCCATGATGAGAGCTGCCATTTCAATGCAGCAAATACTGAAGCTCGTCAATGTGTTAGGCACTCTGATGACTGTTAGGTTTTGTAACGTGCATTGATGACTATGGGCAACCTGCCACACAGAAGACAGGTAGGAATCGAACCCAGGGTAGCCACGCAAGCGCCTTATCACTCGGCCACGGCTGCTCTAGCCATGCGGTACATATCGTAAAATACACTTTTTGCAAAAATGGCATTGCTTATTGAGCTTTTCTAACGCCAATTACGGTTGCAGTGTGTGCTAATCGTTCTTACAGCAACGTAATAAATAATTCTTATGTACTATGAGAGCATACGTCGCGGCTTATTGCAAGCCCCGCTCAGCCATTGCTATCGACTTGCCTGGGAGGAAACGTTACCTACACAACTACTTAATTTGTAAAGCACGTTGCATCCAAAACTGAACAATACGCTCAATGTTAAACTATGTCGCAGAAAAGTTTCTCGCCGACCACTTAACATGGAGGCGATTCGCACAATGCCTTCGATTTGTATGATTATTCTTTCCTGCACCAGTAACCCTGTATCGGTCACCCTGCATGTCCATTCGTGCTTATTTGTATAACAATTGACCGAAATTCGCTTCAAGATTGTGTACAAAATCGCCTGCGATATTTGGCCGGTGGTACTCTCACCGAAATTTTTCAGTACTTTAAAAGCCGAAACAGTTTTGTCATAAAAACAATTTAATGGATAATAGATTTATATATTGAAGAGCAACAGTAAAAGATGACCGCGAAATTTGATAAAGGTCGGATGCAGCTTCGGAAAAGCACACCTCCTGCATCACGTGGACAATTCGGTTGCTGCCGAAACTGTGCAGTCATCAACCAAACCTTAGCGATATCAATATCGCTATCAAGGCCATAGTAGTGTGCTAACTTTTCTTTATTACCCCGGCATCTTTTCGTTGATCTCAGCTTAAATTCTTCGCTGAATACCGTTAGCGCTGCCTGCACTCTTAGCGCAAAGCTGGAAGCCGAAACGAAGCTAGTGTGCAGCATAGCCTTTTCTGATGGACTTAGGTTAACGTAGAAACAACACGGCTTTGACCTGGACCACGTCACGTGACAAGCTATGCTATTTTACGTGGTGTTGGCGGGAACGCGTCACGTGGCTAGTCGTTCCGTGACTTTACGTGCTTTCCGTCACGTCATTAGCTGCTACGTGGTCATTGAAAGCAATATATCAAGCCATATGAGGCCAGCTAGGGCAAGTGTTTCTTTCTGTGTCTCTCTTTGTCTGTCACTATTTCTTTCTCTCTTTTCTCTTTGTTTCTTTCTCTCTGCCTTTCTCTCTCTGTATGCGAAGGAAGCTGCGGTTCCGGGCATCTAAACTGCAACTTCGTGTGGCGTCTGGTGTTTTCTGCACCTCAGACGGTGAACCTGCTGCCAGGATCGGCCTGCACTTCTGCGAACGGCAACCTGCAGAGCGTCGACATAAACAAATCCTACATTAAAATCTCATGAAACCATCAACTCTACATTTGTATGCGGTGTGAGTGATGTGAGAGCACAACTTTAGTGTCGATGACAATCAGTTATCGTTTAGGCAATTTATGAAAAGTGATGGTGAAATGTACCGATTGCCTTCGATATAGCTCTTATTCTTTAGTTTTGCTACAAAAGCGAGCATAAGGGTCGCCGCTCCCAGTGCGATGAAAGAAAGTGTCACTGCGTGCTTATTTTGAAAAAAAAAAAAGCCAAGTCCGTACGCTTTCACATTTGCTCCTGTACCTACACTCAGCGAGGGACGATAGCATAGGTGAAACTTGGCTCTGTGTGGCTTCAAGTAACGCATACAAAGTAGCGTATAAAAAAACGTCATCTCCACTTCGAAAACACAGCTCTCTGATAAGGTGAGCTAAGAAGTAGTTCCGGAAATTGCTGTAGCACGTGCCTTCCTCTTCAGGCGCCTCTACAAATATTCAGTCAGCCTAGGTCTTGAATGTCTCAATGCGGATTTTGGAAATTTCGCAAACCACTGCTCCAGGGTTGCGGCGCAGGTGCGCCCTGCGCTTCGTAACACCCGCGCCATGTGGCAGGAATATAGCAGGTGCAAGCAACAGGATGTGATGCAGCCTGCGCACGTTGACGATATTTGTCTGCCTTTCAGGCGTTGCACAACATCGAGCGTTCTGTGCCCGTTATCGATGTGTCTTTATCGTTATATTCTTTTTCGCTCCGTTGAATTCCTCCTCTTCTGCATACCAGAGCCCCTGAGTGTGCGGAAAGCGGTTGTGGTACGTGACGCCGCCGAGCGGCTTGCAGGGGGCATTGAGCGCTGAGTCATTGCCAAACGTCAAAAGAAAAAGAAAAAAAAGGAACAATTAGAGGAAGCGTGAGAGAGGGGCTGTCGGCATTGCTGAGCGTTCGAGCAGAACGGTAGGTACGCCCATAGGGATGATGCGCGCAAGATGAACTGTGTGTTTGTCAAGCTGTCTGAGAAGTTGCTGAATGCGACGAGTCATCCACATTTTGTTGTGTTCGTCATGGTGCACGTGACGCTGATGTATGTTTTCCTTACTGTCGGCCCTTTGCGCGGGTGAGTGATTACGTACTCTTAGTTTCTTTTTCAGTTCCAGTTGCCTTTCTGCATGGAACCGAAGTCCTTATGAAAGCATTGTTTACGCGGTTGTGTCCTCTTATACTGTTTATTATAAAATGGTTCTACGTGCGAAAACCAGCAAGGATTACTAGGCACTGCCCGATGTGGGGAGGGGGGGGGGAGGTTGGCGAGGGGGGCGGCATAAGTAGTTTTGACCACCTGCGGTTCTTTAACATGCACCTATAATAAGTATACGAATGTTTTCAAGCATGTCGCACTTAACGACATGAGGTTATTGCGACTGACATTCAATTCCTCGAACTCAAGCTTCGCCGCACAACGCGTTAGCCGCTAAGCTACTACGGAAGTTATAATGATATTTCCGAATTGGTTTCTTTCTTTCAGCCGTCATATGTTTCTGCAGTAGCGTTTTTTTAACTTTGTAACTGGCATTTATTCACCGTGTAATTGACCATAATAGCAGATTTGTCACACTGATCGCTCCCATCCCCCCCCCCCCCCCCCCCCACATCCCAAAAACGCTCTGTCATATTCTACATAAACTTACCTATTCGGCGGATAAAAAAGAGCGTTCCTTTCGCTTTTCGCTGAAGCCCAGAAGCTCTTACGATGACGCGCATACTTAATGAGCATATTGCTTGCTAAGGAGGAAGTTGTTTTTTCGGAGAAGTTTCAATCGTTGTTTCATTCGATTCATTGGTGCCGCCGCCCGAGAGCGTAAGCTCAAGCTCGTGGCTTCTTACGCAACGTATGCGGCGTCACCGGCCTCACCCTTTCGTCCTGACAAGTGACAGTGATGGTGGTATGTCCCTCAACTATCTTCTCTCCTTTCCCTCTTTTATTCCCCTTCCTCCGTACAGCATAGCCAACCGGAGATTTCCTCTGGTTAACCTCCCCGTCTTTCCTTTGCCTTTCTCTCTCTCTCTCTCTCTTGACACGTGTTTTCGCCATGGTCAGCTTTATTCGGCGATAAGGTGTGTATTTGAAGTTATTGTGAAGGCTGCGCTTTTCGCTTTATGTGTTTAATCATATGAAAACTAATGCTCTTGCACCTTACTGTTTCATTATGTGGGTACATTTAGGAACGCAGCATTATGAATTTATGTGCATATTTATGATTTTGTGTTTCATGTGTTCTTTCTTAACGTGTCTAGAATTTTCAGCTCCTTTTGAAAATTATATCAATCAATCAAGATATTCTCTTAACGCTTCAGTACGTGTCTAACTACACTAAACCAATGCTGCTGTGATCTGACACCTGATATTGGCAGTATTGGCAAAGTAATAATAGCCATTAAAATATTTTCGTTTATATCATCAGCAACGTAAGATGAGCGGGCGGTGTCTGCAAGAACTTCTACGTATGGTAAAACGGCCATCTACTGAACGACGACGCTCTAAACTTTGCACAAGTCAGCGCCTTTAGAAACAGGTATTTGTTGGAGTGACTGTTTGGTCTCTTTCATGGGAATATCGCACGCTCTACTGTACACTTCTGGCTATCATATACTAAAGTGCGTAATCTATATACCTTAAGCGCACAGAGTCTCCGCGCTTTGTAGCTTTGCAGCAAATCATATAACAAACGCTACAAGTCTGACGGCACCTGCGGCGAGGGCAATGCCTCGCGAAAGTTGCGCTGCACTGCTGTGGCATGAAATGGAAACATATGGAACCATATGGAAACTGAAGAAATCGGTTTACATACGTATGTGTCCTCACTAGCATCGATTGACAGTTAACAATGCTAACAGATCTCTCGGTTATTTGCGTCGTAACTTACATCTTGCCCCTCCATCAGTCAAATTACTAGCCTACAAAACACTAATTCGCCCAAAACTAGAGTACGCATCCGCCATTTGGGACCCACCCCAAATTAACCTAAGTAAATCCATCGAAGTAATTCAAAACCGAGCAGTTAGATTCATCTACTCAGATTATTCATATCATACTAGTGTTACTACCCTTAAAAGAATAGCAGATCTACCTAACCTCGACCTACGCCGTAAGATTTCCAGACTATCATTGTATGACAAAATGTATCATACGTTTCATTATAACTCTCCTATTCAACCAGCCCCATCGTACTTCAGCCCGCACAAGTCACCACAAGGCCGTATATCCACCTCCTGCTTGCACCTCAGCCCACCATCACTCCTTTTTCGCTCAAGCAGTCAGGGACTGGAACGATCTTCCCCCAAATGTCATACATCACTGCGACACGCACAAATTTAGAAGTGCCATAGAATCATTGTTTTATTAACCTTGTATTGTTCGCCCACACCCTCATGTAAAGCCCTCTGTCGGGGGGCCTTTGAGGTATGTTCAATAAATAAATATGTGGCTGTCTCTGAAGAATTGCAATTCATTTTGTGAATAGGAGGGAAGCTGTAGAAGACAAGGGGAGAACATAGTAGCGAAAACCGTCTGTATGTGCCGTACGTAGTAATAACTGTTGTCGTCAAGAAATCCATATGGACAGATGACCAGGAAAACGAAAGTGAGGCACTTGAAATGTAGCCACAATTAAGTGGTCCTTGAGAAATTATGAGCAACACGTAGTCGGCAGTGACGACTCGGTGACAGCCGCGCTTGAGTAATGATTTCACACGTCGGAATGCTTGTTATTTGCTCTTTCTTTTTGATAGACGCTTCATGGCAGTCTTCTGTAAAGCCACGTAAGCACAAAATAGCGTTAATATTTTTTTCCGATAGATGAAGGATGGCTTATTTCTTATGCTACAGAGGGTTCAACTTATAAATTGTGCCGAAACCTAAGTGTTTCCGTAGGGGTGTGCAGCTTCCTTACTTTTCCCACATCGTTGTCACAAAGTAGTATATATACACGGAGATCCTTCCTACCTCATATTCTTGAAGAAGTATAATTTAAATATTTTTCCATTGCGTTTTACGTTGCAGGTCTGACTGTCCACGACACGCCTTTAGTCGGGCATTGCCAAAGAGCTTTTAGGCACCCTTTTGTAAGTTTTGCATTGAATATATATTCATTTGGCTACACTTGCGCATTGATTTTCTGACCTCAAACGCCCAATTAAACAGTAAATCACATATCACGCGCTATACCGTGCAAATAATTGAGATTCGATAGGTTACTCATTTTATGTGCCTTTATCTAGGGTCACTGCTGTACGTAACCATATGAAATGTTTCCCTCGACTTATATCGTAATAGAAGAAAGTCTAGCCTCGTAGACAGAATATGAAAACCCTGCAATGGTTTTGTAGCCACCATAGCCATTCGCCTCGTCAGCGCTATTGGCATAGTAATAGCCGCCACTGAGCAGCCTTATTTTGCAGCACTTTTTTAAGATGCTTATACTGCAGACAACCACAACAACACCTGTTAATGAATTAGCGAGGGTGGTACCAGTGGCGCAAGACTAGCGAAGCAGTGAAGCAGATGGGCACTTGGCTGGTCCGGTACTTGTGAACATTGTCGATTAAAAAGGAAATAGTTCTCATATCTCAGGGGCAACATCAATACGTTTTTATTAGGTGGTGTGTTCCTTTACTAGAAAAATATATAGATACGTAATTCTAAAGACCTTATTGTGTGTTAGGCTGCGATGAAAATGCGACGCTATGCCCGAAAAACGCCTCCGCCAACGATTTGGTGCTGCCATCTGGCAGTTGCCCAGGAATTCTGCACAAGCTCATGTTTCCCGACGGCGCTGCTAGATGGCGTCTATATCTCACGCAGCCTAGTACGGCCGGCAGAAGACTTTCGTCTTTCGACGACATTTGCAGCGAAGCACGGAGATAGGCGGCCAATTTTTTTTGTTTTTTCCTGGAAGTTTGGCGCGACCCACTATGGGAGATCGGCCATGAATCGCGCGGCAGGAGAAGGATTGTAGGAAATGGAAAGAAATAAGGATGAATAAGAAGGGGAAGCTAACCTGAGATTTTGTGAAGGAAGGAAGAGAGACGGGTTATATTGATTGCTTTACGAGGTAGCTCTCACAAAAGAATCACATTGCGGTTGTATAATCAGTTACCGCAGAACCTCGTTATAACGAACCCGGATATAACGAACTATCGGATATAACGGAGTAATCGCAATTCCCCTTAAAATTCCTGTAGATGAAATTGATATTGGTTATAACGAAGTAATTACCGCTCCCCCTTCAACTTCGTTATAATGAGGTTTTACTGTATTACTTATAAGAAAGGAAACTGAAACTTTGTACAAAGAAAAACAAAAGATTAGCAGGGAAGCATATTAGCTTCGGATGAAAAATTAAATACGGCATCACATATTTATTACAGAGACCGAGTGCCGGCGCCCCCAGTGAGAATAATGTGGTTACGTGAACCAGACAAATCGATGCACACTATCTGTCTTTTTTTTCTTCTGGTTCCAGTCGCCAGCCGAAGTTTTGCCGCTGTAGTAGTGGGCTTAGGTAATGTACGCAACAGAAGAAGCGCGCTGTGCGAACTCCGCACAAAGGACAGTGCATACAAGAAGTTCACGTGCATTGTTGGGGAACTAAACTAATGATGATGATGGCATTTTTTTTTCTGTTTGACGGCCAAGAAGTGATTTGAACAGCTTCGCTTTTAATATATTCCAGGCTATACGTAGAGTGGCTTTTTGGCAACAGTAAGACTCAGTACATGCAATCCCGTAACAGCAACAGTAGCAGCCACACGCCCTCAGTTGCGCTGCGTATTATGTTAGCGCATTTTGGCCGCTTTTGATGGTGTAGTAGAACCTTGCTATTTTTATATCATCATCATGACTCGTTGGCTCACAAATAGCTCACTTCTTCGCTTTGTTATTGGACACGACGGAAACGGGACAGCGAATGTGTTCTGCTGTTTTTGACTATTTCCCTCTCTGCCTATGCGAAAAATGATTCAGGATGCGTTTATGGAGGCAAGAAAACGCTCTGGGGCGCGGCACGTGCAGTTAGGGCAGAGGCGCCTGCACCGGTTCTACACGCGCCGTACACGTCAGAGGCAATTGCTACGACAGGTGGTCTGCATCCCCCCTTACACCCCCCGCCGCTATACTAGGCCGCATACATTAGCAGGCCAAATTACCAACTGCATATTTCTAGACCACTTCGTATAAATCAGTAAAAAAAAACACGTTCCACGGAAAAAAATTCGATATTTCTATGAAGGTAATACCAGAATTCTCTTTGTGTGCGTCAGTCCCAGTATACTGTTAGTTCAATTTGTTTCCAAGAATAGGGCGTCCTTTATTGCACTTTTGATAGCCACGCATACTGGAAACTGCAGAATGGCCGTGTTGGCTTCTCGTGCCGCAGAAATACCGTCTATTGAACTTAGTTATGATTAGCGGACACGAACTTTCCTAGCTGATAGAGACACGCCAGGAGACGTTCGTACGCTTGGAGCGCCTCTAGAAGTCTGACTTCATTGGCCAACGAGGAAAGGGGAAAAGAAATGTGGTTAATTCCTCTTTCACAGGAATCGGCATAAGACGAAAGTGAAATCAGTCTTCGAGAACTTGTGGAATGCGTAAGCGGCCATCTGGCGAATCGAGGAACGGGACCTGGCTTGGATACTGTGTACACGTGAACACGTTACATGTAGACATCAGGGGCACTTCGACATGGCAAGGGGATCCTCGACAGTTGTACACGAGGGCAACTTCTCCATCGAGTCACATTGCTCTTTAAACACTGAATTGCACGCGCCAAAGCCCTGCGCGAATCTGCCATAAACAAGCAGCGTCCGCAAACGGTCACACCTTGGCAAGTGAAACAGAACAGGTTGTCTGCGATAGTTTTGTGAAAACACAGCCCAGTGCAACGAAAGGCAAATCATTTGCTTGTCGACGGCCGTCCTTGCGTTCCTTGAGCAGTGCACGTTGCAACTCAACACACCTGACTAAGCAAGACAAATTTGGTAGCGGCGGCGTTCGTACTTCGCCCGAGGAAAGAACCGTCACGACGCCGCCACGCCCCTAACGCCCGAACTCCCGCGGCGGTCGAGGCACGAAGACTACCAAAGCGCTGACTACCGTTGCTAAATGGCGTACCACCGCAGCGAACCTAAGCGAACGAAGAGTGCGATATACAGATGGCGATGTTAATTTAAGAGTAAATTTGCTTGTTAAATACTATAGTTCACTGTACTAAGCACCTTTACTTTAACCGGCGGCAACTAACGCAACTTTTGAAGCGCTGTGGTGAACGCATAAGGCCCACCTGTTCCCTCACCCCAAGACAAGTGTTGCGGTGGTGTATCAGTAGAGCTTCAAGCACCTCTCCTCAAACCCGGGTGAAGATTGGTTCGAGTTCGAGCATGTGGAACTTTTTCATTGGGGATGTATCTCCATCTTTTTTCAGATTCACTTTCGTTACGGAAGTACGTCACTGATTCCGGGTGGTCCGCGGCATAAAACACTTTGGTGTTAAAAAAGGGGGAGAGACGCAGAGCAACGTAAATAAGCACAGTTCACAAATATGACAACTACAGTTCCGTCGTACCACTTGCGCAAACGGACGCCGACCGTTCAGAGTGCACAATAAGCCGTCAAATTTTGTTGCGGGCGTGCCTGTTCATTATGCCCGGCCGGGTGCCTTTGTGATGGTTCTTCACACGCGCGGATGCGCCCCGCTGGCTACCTTATGCCGTGGTCTCGCCGGACATTTGTTTGGCACTTTTACTGCGTGCACACTGGCGGAAAAACGCGCGCGGCGCGGCGCCGGCGGAGAAACGCTTCGGCGGCGACACTGCCACAGTGCTCACGGCGAAGCGCGGCGGCAGCGCCGCGAAATCCCGCCTCCTTCGGGCGAACGGGCGTGAGAGGCAAGCGAACCACCGTACGGGTAAGAAACGTTGCGGTGAGCGGAACCGAAATACGTTTACGCGTCTCGCTGCTGTCGTGTTCCGAAAAGCGGGCGGGTTGCCTGATCGCACGCTAGATACAAATAAAGAAATAAAAAAATGGCAGATGCTACGTCGAGTAGGAATCAAGAAAATGCGAAGCACTCATCAGGAACGTGAAATGGATCTTCGTTGTTGTCTCGCAATACCGAATTGGGTACATATGAATTAACAAAACGGCCGAAAGATCACCAAGACTGTGGCATGTAAACCAATACGCTCATGACGCGCATGTCATGATTCTAATGTTATGGCCGATCATTTACGTACGTCATGCAGTCATGTTGTGCCATAGCAATTTTGGTATACATCCCATTAACCAAACGCGTGGCATGTAAATCATGCCGCTCATGACATGCATGTCACGATTTTCATGTTCTTAGAACGTGTCACCCATTGTCATCGTCCATTGTTGTCTCGCCACACCAATTTTGGTATATATCAGGTTAACGAAACGGCCGCAGGAATACCAAGACTGTGGCATGTAAATCATGCCGCTCATAACATGCATGTCATGATTCTCATGCTATGAACTGTCATTTATGTTCGTTATGCATACCAATTCTGGCATACCAATTTTCGCACACATCCCATTAACGAAACGGCCAGTAGAGCAGCAAGACCGTGACATATAATTTATGCCGCTCATGGCATGCATGTCATGATTTTCATGTTATGACCAGCCATTTACGTTCGTCATGCAGCCATGTTGTGGCATACCAATTGTCGTACACACGCCAATAACGATACGGCCAGGAGAGCACCAAGACCATGGCATGTAAATCATGCCGCTCATGACATGCATGTCATGATTTTCATGTTATGACCTGCCATTTATGTTCTTCATGCAGTCATGTGGCATACCAATTTGCGTATACACCCCGTCAACGAAACAGCCAGGAGAGCACCAAGACCGTGGCATGTAAATCATGCCGCTCATGGCATACGTGTCATGAGTGTCATGTTATGACCTGCCACTTATGTTCGTCATATAGTCATGTTGTGGCGTACTGATTTTCGTGCACATCCCATTAACGAAACGGCCATGAGAGCACCGAGGCCGTGGCATGCATATCATGATTTTCATGGTGTGACCTGCATGTACAGGCGCGAGCAAAAGTATACGGACCACGGCATCGCGTGGCTCACAGGCTCTTCGCGACACTTCCGTCACGTCAGCTGCGATCGACAGCAGCGCTACGTGCAAGAAGCATCCCTTCTTAAATTTAGGGCCTCTCTGTTTTTCCAACTGTGCACAAGCATTTTCCATCTTTCTCTTTCTAACGCTAAGCGCTCTTCGGTATCTGAATCCACGGGTTCATATGACGATAGCGTTTCCCGAAACTCATATCTCTTCATCGGCACACCGGTCGATGCAGGCCGTGACGGCAGTGATACCGCTATCAAGGCAGATATGTGGCGTTCTTACCGCCGATGAGCGCTGTGCGTGGAAACAGCAAACTAACAATGCAGTGCACGGCACTGAAAAAGTTACATGCTAGCGAGTAGCCAGAAGACTCATTTCCCGGCGGAGCTCTCCGGTGGCCGTTAGGCGGCGTTCCGCTAGGTGGAGCGGAAAGCCAGTTTGGCACGCGCTCGCGTGGTCCGTATACTTTTGCTCAGCCTGTACGTTCGTCATGCAGTCATGTTATGGCATGCCAATTTTCGTACGCATCCCATTAACGAAACGGCCAGGAGAGCACCGAGGCCGTGGCATGTAAATTATGCCGCTTATGACATGCATGTCATGATTTTCATGTTATGGCCTGCCATTTATGCTCGTTATGCAGTCATGTTGTGGCATAGCAGTTTTCGTATGCATCACATGAACGAAACGGCCAGGAGAGCACAATGTCGTAGGCGGCTAGATAGATAGATAGGCGGCTAGATAGATAGATCAAGGTTCCGCTAAAAAATGCTTCGCACTTCAAAAAGACCTTCAGTGCCATTTACTACTGCTGATGCCCTCACCTCTAGCGTGCGCATTCGAGGTGCTTCAGCGTGGCAAATGCTTGACTGTCACCCGCGAGATGGCGCAAAGAGCATTAACAGCGCCGTGTTTCGTGAAGCCGCATGCATGGATTTATGTAGCCGGAGGGCGATCGCACTTTCGCTTACCGCCGTGATTACATGTTCTCGCGCCTGTGCTCGCGAGCGTGTAGACGTTCCCTCACGCCACGGGGCTGTTAAAAGCGTTTGTGAGGTATTCTCTGCTGCGTAGAAGAGCCCGGCGAACAGCGGCCTCTTCTTCATCGCCGAGTTTCGATAACGCACTGCCACCTTGTACTTTGCCCGTTATATTGCAGTAATTCACAATCCCAGCTTCACGAGTAAAAAACATACATTAAAAGTAACTTGCACTTTCTAGCGAGCGGTTTCATGACAGTTACATGTTTAGGCGAATGAACAGCATTACAAGAGAAAGAGAGCGCGAACCCGTAGCCCTAATGAAACCCAGGATAATTAAGCATAAATAATGAAATCTAATTAGGTAGGCACCACGTTATGGAACCTTGAATGAGCTAGTGATACGCGGGTGTGAGCGATACGTAAGAAAGAAAGAAAGAAAGAAAGAAAGAAAGAAAGAAAGAAAGAAAGAAAGAAAGAAAGAAGTCGCATTTAGCTCATAGCAGCACGGGACATGTGCGTATGAAAAAGTGCACCTCAAGTTTGTCGAAAGCCAACACTAGTCCACCACATTTGTACCAAACAATACGCTAGCTCTATTGAAGACACTTAAGTGAGCGTGGAGGTCGCCTAATGATTTTTTTTTCATTCCTTTTCATCACGCAGCTGGTTCGTGCTGAGTATGTTGTGAGGTGCGTGTACCTCTGCGAAGGCTTGCCGTTCCGGTTTGCTAGGGAACAGGATGGCACCCAATGCGTTGTGAGTATTAGAGCCCCACTTTTGTCATTGAAATTCCAGCTGTGCTAGGAAAATTACTGGAGGTCATCGACGCATATCGGCAGCCTGCCTCTGGGCGCTGTTCGAGAAGTCGCAAGGCATTGATCAACATGAGTCGCCAAGCCAAAAGGTTGTAACGTAACAATAAAAGGGTCCCATGCATAAACATTATTACGCATGCTTTTAGATTTATTGTTCTCGCAAATTTTTCTTATCCATTTTCTTTTTTTCCCTTTGTTTCACAGTATTCCTCTGTGTTCCTGCTAACTGATTCAATGAATTTGCTTATTCAATAGCTAATGATTGTTCTCGAAATTTGGCTTCGTTTTCGCTTTTAGCTAAATTTTTCTCTCATTAGCTGAGTTCTTGCTTTTTCTCGGCGAAAGAATTTAACTAGGCAATACAGGTGGCACTATCTGCTCTCAGTGTTTTCACTAGCGACGTGAGCTCAATCATTTTGTGCCGTAAAATTCGGGCGTAGCTGTATATTATTGCAGAATGTTCGGCGCATGTGCATTGCACAATACCTGCCACCTTTTCTGTGTAATCTACGCAATGCACACGTCTATAGCAATCAAATGGCGTTCAATCAACGTAATTATTGCACATTTTGCTTGCCTGTGCATTGTTTATCCGTCACGGCTAAGCACATTCTCATAACTGTCTTATGTTTGGGCTTCACTCGTTGTTTTTATATATTTCAGTAGCTTTCGATCAAGGCATCGTACTTCTTTTTGCCTTTCTTGTTCTTTCAAGGGTAGTCACTAAGTACTATACAAACATAGATAAACAACTGAAAACGGCACGTAATATCGGCGAAGGCTTTTCTGAAACTCGATGGTGCCCCCTGAAAAATAAAAGACTAATAATTTGCTACAAAGCGCTCAGTTAGGGTCACAATAAAACGTCTGTCACGTGTGAAATCTTTTCGGAAATAATAAGCAGACTCATATCAGATGCCATTTTTGACCAGCGCTGTTAATTGGTGCTGTTGTTGTAGGTGGGGGCAAGTCCGAAGATTGCCGGCACATACGACACTTACGCAAGGCGCGTTTATCTGCTATGAATGAGGTGCGCAGTCGTATATACTTCGTGCTGTACTCACGTTAGCGTAAAAATTTATCGCCAGGTTGGCATAGTCGAAAGCTTCTTATCTATGATCTCTCTGACGGTGCCAATACTTAAAGACATTACGTTTATTGCCCTGTGCGTCTGATTCGCCGTCAGGTGGCGCTCGTTGGAACAACAACGAGAACAACAACAACAACAAAATAACTGACCAAGAATAAATAATCAATAAAAATGTGATTAAGTATACAGCTGTATGAGGATGGGGTCATATACGAGCATACGTTTAGCACAAACAAGTGTTCTTGAGGCATCAGAGTAATTAGTGAACGGTAATTAAGGTGAGGTAGATGCGCACTGTGCGGCATAAACAAGTATCAGTCACAGGTGAGAAAGAAAGAAAAAAAGAAAGAAAGAAAGAAAGAAAGAAAGAAAGAAAGAAAGAAAGAAAGAAAGAAAGAAAGAAAAGGCGTCTTGGCCAGCCCACCCTTTGGTATGGGCTCGCGATGTGTGCAATAGAATTTATTTCCAGAACTATGCGTCCAAGGGCCACAGAACGTTAAACTCCACGTAAAGTCCAACAGAACACTGCCTGCTGGTGCCATTTCCAAAACATAAGTTAAAAAGTCTACCTTCACTTTCTGTCTTCTCTTCTTATTAAATGTATGCCCTCGTGTTTCCTCTCGTTACAGAAACTGGTGGACGGATACACAGCCCCGGGTTTCTGCCAGGAGGGCGAATGCAAACTGCTTGAAAGCGCGAGAACTGCGCGGTGATTTCTGCAGTAGTGAACAATGAACTCTTTACAGGAATGTTTTTTCGAATGACACATGTCACAGGCAGCTCAGATTGCATATATTTGTCACTATTTTTTCCAGAGATATTTACAACACGGCATGGATTCTCAATATTTATGCGCTATGTACAGCCAGTGACGATCACGGAACAACCGGTCGTGGATTCTGTCACGAAATATTTGGACAGTTGTACGCAGGTGCGCTTAATAAAGGCTTTACTTGTTGCAATTTTTGGTCGTCCGTTTAGGAGTTGCCTAAGAGGACACGAAGAACTTTGAAGTACTTCTAATACGTTTGTTTTCGCGTTTTGAGTACCGGTGCAATTTAGTATTATCTCAAAAAAATGGTCACTAGCGTCAGTACAGAGAAATAGCAGCAAATTAACGTGTGCAAGTTTGTCGCGACTATAATAGATGTTTATCATTGTTAAAAATTCCGTGGTGTTCCTAGCTATCGCATAAGTGAGAGGAAGGCGAAATACTTATGCCCATTGGATATCATGATCCGCAACCCAATATTCTTTAGTGCACGCTAATCCGCTTAATGCACATTATTCCGCTTTATTCCATATAAACCTACTTTAATCCTTGCAATTCTTCCAGCATTCCTTTCAGCTCTTGTATTAGGACACAAGGGTGATTTCACGTTGGTGAAAAAGGGTATTCTTTTATCGCTGCCTAACATGTAGTTTGAGGGCTGTGACAGTTTACAAAGAAACGTGAAGCCGTTAAAGGAAGGACGCTGACGCACATGTAGCACCACTCAGGAATAAAAAATAAGGCTCGTTCCAACGTGCGAAAGCGAAGCACGCAGCTTCTGAGTTCTCCCGAAAAGAGTCATATGGCTGTCTGGTACCTATACAAAAGGTCGAATTTAGCCGTCTATATATATAGGGCAAAGGTACAACGAAACCCCTGCAAGTCCTTGTTTTAGATAAAGATTGTCCTGGTTGCCAAGAATTCACCCCTTTCTAGGGATTGCACCTGCGACCGACCTACCCTTGCTCAGGATGGTCTGTCAAATAAACAGGCAAAGCTGGCAACACGATTTAAGTAAACAAGGATGGCTACGACATCCAGGGTGACTAGGGCGCATTCGATTGGGTTTGTGGATGACGGCATTAGATCACAGTGGGTTTAAAAGGTGCTTCCTGTCGATCACCTTCTCATAAATTATCCGAAAAGGATTTCAGTGACAACACAGCCGAAATGATAGGATACTCGGGCAAACATGCCGGATCCTCGGTGAGCAACTTTTGTTTCTAACAGCGGAGACGTTGAAGGTCGAGACTTGTTCTTGCGTCTGACGATCTCCTAGAGCACGTCACGCAGGAAGGGAAAGCGGACGCGCTCTTGCCTTCTACCCACTACCAGCGCCGCGCTCCCCCCTCTTGTAATCACCCTACTGCTGCAATATAGCCCTTACTATACTCCCGCGTGGGTCAGTCCTCCCTGACAAATTATCCCGCCTATAGGGGAGCTTACGTTACGGAAGCTTCAGGTCGCAGTTGAGCTCGCCCCGTCTGTGACGGGATGAACCCAACTCTGGCGGCAACATATCTCCGGCAGCATCGTGCCCAGATTTTGATGCCGTCATCCGCAATGTGACAGTGAAGGGGCTGCTGTGGATCCCCTTCATTCTACAGTTCGTTTTCGCTACCTCTCTAACAGGCTTCAGGCCTGGCCTACCGCCCGATCTGCGCATGTTACCTCGTACCACGTAGACATCGGCGGCACCTCGACACTGTACAGGAATTTTCGACAGTTGTACATGCGCGGAAGTTAATGGACGACTCAAATTTCTACACTGCACTGAACTCGCCAGAGCCCTGTGCAAGCTGCCACAAACGGGAGCGTGCGCTAACGGTGACACCTTGCAAGCGAAACTTAATGGGTTATCAGCGGATCATTTTGTGGGCACATAGTCCATTGCCGCGAAAGGCGCACCATTTGCTTGTCGACGACCGTCTTTGCGTTGCTGGGGCAGAGCGCATCGTAACACAACTGGCTACTACATCCACACAAGACATATTTCGCAGCGAGCGTGGTTGTATGCCCATTGCTCAAGCAACGCGCCGGTAGGACGTCGGCCACTGAGGTCGCATTTTCGATGGAGGCGAAAATGCCAGAGGCTCGTGTACTGTGCGTTGCCAGTGCACGTCAAAGAAGCCCACGTGATCTAAATTTCCGGAGCCCTCCACTACGGCTTGGCTATGGTACTCGGCTGCTGATCCGAGGGTCGCGGGATGGAATCCCCGCTGCGGCGGCTGCATTTCGATCGAGGCGAAATGTTGAGGCCCGTGTGCTGTGCGATGTCAGTGCACGTTAAAGAACCCCAGGTGGTCGAAATTTCCGGAGACCTCCACTACGGCGTCTCTCATAATCAGAACTGGTTTTGGGACGTTAAACCACACAAAACAACATCCACTACGGCTTCCCTCTCCTTTCTGTCTTTTTCAGTCCGTTTCCCATACCCCCCCCCCCCCCAGATGCTTAGCCGTGCTTCCGACATGGGCTGCAGAAATTAGCGTCCTTTCCTTAACTGAACCACTATTATCATAATTATCATCGTCCTCCTCAGGACACCGCGATGCAACCGAGCTCCGCTGTGTCAGATGCGTTTAGACCACTGGAGCGCGAACTGCCGGCACGCATTACCACAAAAAGGCTTCGCTCCATCGTTCCTAAATGGCGGTACCACCGGTGAAAAGCAAGTGTGCAGTGAGAGGGAGGTGATTTTAACTTAAGAGTAATTACGCATGCTAAACACCTTTGCCTCAATCGGACATCACTTAGATGCAAGTTCTAAAGCGGTTTAGTGGAGATAAAGAGCCCCCAAACCTACAATGTGTGAGTGGTCCGATTGATAGAGTTTCAAGCTGCTGTCGTCTCATCCTCGTTGGTTGTGGGTTAGAAATGTAGCCTGCATCACCTTTTAATTGTCAAATATATGTTTAGTTTTTCAGACAGCCACTTCTGAGACGGAAGCACGTGAGCGACTTCCCGGTCGACAGCGGCATAAAGCATTTTCATGCTAAAAATAAAGGTGGGCACGACCGAAGTATTTCGATGCAGCCAAGGACGGATCATACTTGTTTTCCTCATGTTAAATTTTCCAATTCGTGTCATTCTTCGTTCATGGACCCCTAAAGCTTTCACATATAGAACATTAGTTGCGGTGCTACATAAGTGCACAACCCTGCAGAATAGTAGTAGCAGCAAGAATTTTTCGAGAAATGACACCGTAGTAAAGGAGTTACACTCGTTTCATCATAGAAGCTTGTCACCCTGTCGTTTAGCACTTTCTTCGCTACGCTGCTTTAGGGGCTCCTTATTCTAATGCGCCTTTCATGTCCTGCTAAATACGGCTGAGGTGACCTGCTCTACAAGAGACATTTACTAGGTCGAAATTTTCTATTCCTCTCCACCAAGATCCTCGCTGCTTTTCCCTCCGTGCCAAATTCCTTTACTAATGTCGAGTGACATGATATTAACAACTCGCACTTCAAACATGTTCAAACCACTGTCCACTCCCACTCACCGCGACCAAGGGCTTCTTGGCTACTCGCACTTGCTGCCTTGTCAGTCCGTGCTCGGGTGGGGCGTGCCAAGGTGCACTGTAATTGTTATTATCATCAGTGGTAGTAGTAGTAATAGTGCGAGCAGTAGTATCGGGTGTCAAGATCCAAAGCCTAAATATGGTTACGAGAGACGCTGTAATGGGGAACTCCAAAAATTTCGACCGCCTGCAGTTCTTCAGCGTGCACTGACATCGCACAATACACGGGCCTGTAGCATTCTGCCTCCATCGAAGTGCGACCGCACCGGCCGCGATTCGATCCCCTGAACTTCGGGCCGGCAATCACGTTCCATAACCTCTAGATTACCGCGACGGGTTTGCTGTGGATCCTCTGTAGCGCGCTTGTCCAGAGAGGCTCGTTAATACAACAGGTCCCTGCTGCGAAATGTGGTACCAAAGTGCCACCGCCTGAGCTGAAGAGCCCCTGTCGCGTTCCTCCCCTGACAATTGCGAGGTTATGGGATGGGACATGCTGGTGTAGCACCTAGCTCTCTGTTGACCCGTTACCGCAGATGGTGTGGTTAATGCACGTGCGCGTGAAGCCTACACGTGGCGAGTACAAACGCCGACGAAAAAATTCAGGAGCCCCTCCCGTATTCGAAAAGCAGGGGCTAGAGATGCTTGGGGTGTGCGTTTCTTGTTTCATTACTTCTTTATCTATTTTTCGTGCTTTCTTTCTTCCGGCCATCCTTTCATCTCTGGTGGGTTCATTTGTTAGGTCTTTTCACCTTCTGTCTTCCTTTCCCTTCTTATTTCTCTTCGTTTTGTTCAGTTGTCCCTGTCTTCCGTTGCTTCCTTGCTTCCCACTTTCCCTTTTCTTTCTTTCTTTCTTGCCATTGTTCTTTCTTTTATTAACACGAGAGTATTTTAAACCGGGTTTTACCAAAAAATTGCTGGCGTACTTCTGCCACAGAAGTGAATGTCTGAAAAAATAATTTCACGAGAAAAAGTTCCGCATTACAGGATTCGAACCAACAAGCGCCCGGGGTGCAACGACAGGAGCTCAACGCTCTGCCGCTCACACCACCGCCTTTTTTTCTTTATTACATGGAAATGAAAACTGAGGTCACAGGGAGAGAACGCCTACACACTGAAAACTCGGGCAAACACACACAGACGCCCAACAAGTGCATCCAGTCAGGCGGTACTTCCTGGGCAGCGTACACACTTCTGACATAGGCCACGGTTTCTCGGTAGATAGATCTAGTGGAACGCGAGTTTTCTGCATGGCGATCACACAGTCTCGATCTCAATAGGCTGTACAAACCACCGCCTTTTCTTATACCACGGTGTGTATTACGATTCGTATGAAACGGCCAGTTAGCGACAATGTGTTCAAAAGTACTACCGACAAAACGTTAGTGACCCCGTTGGTGTTATCAGGCACAAACTGGTCTCCTATCTTCGCTACACTGCTTTACAATTTGCATCTGACTGATGTCCGGTCAGATACAAAATACTCCTAATTTAACACCACCTCGCTTTCACTGCACTCCTGGTTCGAGTGGGGTGTTCTGCTACTCTCTGGGCTTTTGCGGCATTTACAGTGCTCATGAACGTGGAGCATCAGGTGAATGTACCAGTTTCACTGCACTCTTTCTATACGCTTTCACTGCACTCTTGATTCGCACGGGCTGCCACCATGTGAATCAGCGATTGGTAAGGCGAGGATGAAATATTCGACAACCCGAAGCAATACTTCGCTCAATATTGTGGGTCAGCATTTCAAAAATGTGCGAGGTACCGGGAGAGTTCACGAAAAGTAGCCGTAAGAACAACCCGTTTGTCACACACATAACGAGGGAGATGTTGGTTCTGAATACTAACCTTTTTTTAAACCACTTTTCCTGCTTGCACGTGGATTTCGCAAGGCTCTGCGGCCGACTTTACAGATCAATAGGCGAAGAAGGCATGCACTTATGCATGTCGCATTAACATCGCTTACCAAGTGATCGCAACTGCACGTCGCACAATGAGGGGCATACGTATAGTCTAAAAGGCGGCGTTTCATTGCGACTTAACAACGTTGCGCCACAAGCCACTATCGTAAATTGCATTCGCGAACCACTATAACTCACGTGAGCAAACTTTACCACGGCCACGATAGCGAAACGTGGCACAGCAACAACCGAAAGGAAAACAAAACAGCACCGCTCATAGCGCAGCTGACTGCGTCTGGAGGTAAACGATGATAACAGCGTCTCTTGTTTACGCGCCTCGCGTACTCGGCCCTGGCGGCAAGCCGTAACTGGGCTTTCGCCCATGTTTTGCAGAATGACGTGAGGGGACGTTAATAGCACTGTTGTTGTACACGAAACCATTCAGTCGGTGAGCTTGGAGTCGCGTTCTCCCTTTCCGGTGCAGCTGTTTAAACCACTAAAATAATTTCGGCGGGACGCAAATGAGCATCGACGAAAAAGCAAATCAATGTTTTTTCGAGCACTCTACGAGTTATTTTTTTTTCTGGATGGGCCAATGCCACAGTCAGTAATACAAGACTGATGTGTGTGGCGAATATGGCAGTAATTGTTGAACAATGTCATTTCTTCCTTCTATATATGAAAAATAGAACAGCTCTCATAAGTCATATACATATGTGCAGAGGCAAAGGTAATATAACCGCAAAACATTAACAAAACCGAGTATAAAATAGACCGTAGTCACGGTAAAAAGCAGGAGCTTGTCGTTTAATACCACCCTTTCCATCCCCTTTTAAAGAAAGGGAGAATGGACAGAAGATGTCGCATGGAACACGGTAACATTTAAGAGTTCGACATCGCAAGTTATTATATAGTCATGCAGTAAATAATAATTCCATACTCAGTCACGTCACGCAGACTGTCGTTTAGGACATGGGCAACCTTCAGCGGCGCATATCATCCAGATTGTTTTGACTGCTGTGGCATCTTCACACGTTCAAGTGTGAAGATGCCACTCCAGGAGTTCTTCATCGTGATCTTTAGGGGTCAAGCTCCTTATGTCGATCCTTGTCTCGCCATCAGCGTTGCAAGTACTTAGAGCGCCCGCTAGAGGCGTTGCGGTAGTAGCTTTCGCTCCCGGTGCATGCTCTGGGTTTGAGTGGAGACCG
The DNA here is from genome assembly GCA_013339685.2 of Hyalomma asiaticum. Classification (NCBI taxonomy): domain Eukaryota; kingdom Metazoa; phylum Arthropoda; class Arachnida; order Ixodida; family Ixodidae; genus Hyalomma; species Hyalomma asiaticum. The sequence goes on along the minus strand of CM023484.1, from coordinate 95,470,576 downwards.
CTAGGGCCGCTGCGGTGTCGCTAGCTCCCGGTTCCCGATCTCTCTCTCCGACAGCGGCAGTCGTGGACTGCACCTCGTTATGAATGAAGAGAAGGCGGCAAAACCGCAAGCGGAGCTGAGGGCTCGCAGAGCAGCTGCAGCACTGAACGCAGACAAGCGGATCCAGAGTTGCGAGCTCGCGAAGCTGCAGCGAAACGCCAGCGCCGGCAAGCTGACCCGTAGTTGAGAGCTCGCGAAGCTGCCGCGACACGGCAGCGCACTCAACCGGACCCGAAGGCCGTGAGGGCTCGCGAACCTGCAGCAGCACGGCGACGCCGGCAAGCGGACCCAGAGGCGGCGAGAGCTCCGGAAGCGTTCTCTACCTGAGGTTGGTGGTGCCGGTGCTCTGTTCAAGCATGATCTCCTTGAAGGAGTTTCGGGCACAGCAGCAAGGTATGCGATAGCACGAAATCCGAACCTCAATACCATGTACGACCAATAAAACAACATTGTATATACTGTACACATGTATTGTCACTCATTTGTATGTTCAAGTGGGCAATGTACGGGGGATTCATGGTTACCCGAATGTTCCCCCGGTGCTTCGCCCACTCATCATCATTCGCTTCGTGGATATGCGGCGATTTCTTTAAGGCTCCTGGCGTGAGTATTGCCTTTTGTTTTTTTGTAGGGGCGAAGCTCCTTAAGGTTTGGGTCTGTCCGTCCGTTCTTCCTAGTAGCGCGTTACCTTCAAAGAAATGAATGATGCTGCGTGTCGGAGGCGCGCCCTCGGCGCATGCCTCCCGGCGCGCGAGCTCTCTCACTCTTCCATCTGCTGTCTTGTGTGTGTGAGAGAGAGAGAGACAGAGAGAGAGAAAGGCGCGCGTTGACCATGGAAACGCTCTTTCTTCGATGAACGCGCTACCAGCTCGCAAAGAAGAAGAACGCGCCCTCACCCGCGAGAGAAAAGCTTGAGGCAGGCAGCGTCTTCTAGCGAGTTTCTTGACTGAAAAATACCGACTGCTCGCGCTGGAGAACCGTTCACCGGCCACCCATATACATACATAGGCACTGGATCTTGACTTGCAATGAAGTGACGGTGGGAGTTTTTACTTGTGCGTAGTTGAACGATAAGGATTCGTAGCGTGCGCGTTAACTAAATTAATCCGGAACTCCGCACGATCTAGGATGAACCCCCGGAGCTTCGCCCACTCATAATCATTCACTCCGTGTATATGCTGTGAATTTTTTTTACGTTCTACCAAATGACTGCAGAAATGGGTCCTTGCATATTCGAACTGTGTGTTGCAAATATGACGGGAATCGAGTAGTAGAGTGAGCGGAATTTTATTTCATGGTTGAGAAAGGATTGAGAGCGTTACTCTATTACGGTAAACGAACGCGGTCAGCAAAAGCAGGAACAGGAAGTAGATGTTTCGCGCAATGTAGTGCGCCGGCCATTGGCAACTATGGCGTCCGCCGAGCTGACATGTCTCGTGTACGCCCTTCCTCTAAAGTGCGTTTTTACATGAAAGGGGCGAAGACGGCATCTCGAAACGTCCTAGGAACGCTTCTGAATGAGTGCGCCGCAGCCAAGGGAGCAGCAAGCGTGAATTTTCTAATCAAGAGGAATGCACAGCTCACCAAGGTGAGAACGCGCCCTGTACCATTGGGCATTGTTGAAAGAAAAGCCGGGCCGAGTGTTCGTACCGAACAAGCGTTCTGGCGGAAGAGGGCGTGAACGGGCAAAGAAAGTGGACTACATTTATCTGTGGGTGCTGGGACAGGTCGTGCATTTTTTAGGGGCGAAGCTCCTTAGGGTGTGGGTCGTTCCCTCCTCCGTACATAGTATCTAGTCACCTGTAGTTTTATGAAGTGCTCACTACCTGGCGTGATGGCGCCGCGGTGCTCGCTTCATTCAGATGTATGTGAACGCGTAGCATGGGAGTCTGTCCGTCTGTCCGTCCGTCCTCCGTCTGTCTGTCTGTCCGTCCGTCCTCCGTCTGTCTGTCTGTCCGTCCGTCCGTCCGAGCGCTGCGGTGCTGCTTAGCTAGTACGTGAATTGATCAATAGATGGCGCGTAGGCGCTCGCTGCGTGCTCTAGTGTGATAGGAGAGCGCTAGATGGCGACACACAGTGTTTGTCACGTCTTTGATGATGTACTGGGCAAGATTCACGGAAGATTCACGGTTTTTACCGTTGAACTCCGGCGCTTCGCCCACTCATCATCATTCACTCCGTGGATAAGCGTGGACTTTTTTTTTCTTTTCATAAGAAACAAGACCCTCACTGTCGTCAACATGGTGCACCACTTGGTAAAAAGGACAGCGAGCTGCCATCAGTATCAACGGCAACTACGCACAGTATGTAGCAGGAGCTTGGCCTCTGGTGCAAAAAGCGGTCTCGGAACGCACTTCTCATCAAAGTGACGTAGCCCTACGCAAAATGCCCCTTAAAGTACAGTTGCGACGCGTAGGCTGATTATTTACGTCGATTAAACATGGGTGAACGCCCGCTACACGAAGTCTAGTGTGGGTTGACGATAATGTACCTACCCTTACGGAAATGTCATATATGGGACATATATGTGTTATATATGGCTAGATATGCGCATATAAGCGCTCATATCAGGGTATATACTTCCATATACGGGTCAATATAAGGTCATATACAGCCAGATATAAATCTATATGGAGTTTTAAATCCCATATAAGGCAGCTTTAAAGTGCCATATATGGCTTTATATTGCGCCTTATATGATAAATACGGTAGCAGTATACTTCCATATACGACGTACATGGGCCGTATATGGCTTGATATACTCGATATAAAGAGTATGCATCAAAAGTCACATAATGCCAGCTATGGATGCAAGTTAACAGTCATATACATAGGTGTAGTTATATTATTTCTGTGTCGACATCCAATTACGTGGAACAGATTTCATGCATTAGGTGAAGCACTGCCAAAGCTAGCGCTCGTGTTTACGCTGTGTACTTTCGCGACCAAAAAGTAGTCCATTGATTGCGGTAAGCAAGAAAATATAGTCTCACTGGCAGCCTTAAATCATAACACATTTCTCATCAGCTTGACAAAACACGCTCGTATTTTCGGGGAAACAATCGAAATATGCGAGTTTCTGTTTTACGCTAGTCGTTTCCTTTCGGAACGATACACCTCTCTCTTTATTTTTCTTATGGATTATATTTGCATAGCCTTCACAACTGTTGCGCCATTTTCCCCACCAAGCTTTTTCTTCGTGCGGGCTGCCTGGCTGTACTTTCCGAAAAAGTTGGTGCTGTGGTACTGAGTGGCATGTTTCGATCGCATCGCAAATAAGTGGACAACCTTCGATGTTCTAAAATGACCTGCGTCGGGAGTGACGGGAGAGCACATTCCTAACGAAGTGGTGCCACAAGTACAAGTCTGGTGGCAGTACAAAGGCTTCTTTCGTGCCAGGCTAATTGCTACAAGGTAAGCTTTCATACTTGTTACTAAAATTCTAATACGGTCTGTCAGTTCAAACGTGAATTGGGCAATTGCATAGCTGTTAAGCGCTATTTTTTCGCCATCGGATAAACGGCTAATATCGCAAAGCTCGCGTTTTTTTTTCTTTTTGCGGCTTAGCTATTGCTTCTGCTTCCGACCCTTCAGCGGCGTTGTAAAAAGACGCCAAATTAAGTATTTTCTTCCTGTGGCGAGATCGAAGATCACCCAACAGATGTACCATGCTTAGATACCATATAATTCTTTGATTTTTCCTCACTAATGCCTTAGAAAGGTTGATGTTAAAATTCTGTTCGTTTTAGGGGTGCCCTTCCCCCGCCATTTCACTAGTGAAATTCTCGTTATTGTAGCATATTCGCGGAATCTGGCACCAGTGGAGCTGTTGATACAGCTTCTGATGCGTTTGCCAGGAAGCCGGGAGACTGGAAATGCATGCTGCTTCAGAAGCACCTGAAAGTGTTATATTGAGCGTAAAAAACGTTTTGGCCGCATTTTAGATATTACCTGCATTTATTTTATTTATTTACCAAATAGATCACGCCATACACTATTTTGGAGAGGTTACAATGTGCTCAGTCGTCCCTATACATCAGGTCAGTTGCTTTGTTGCGCAGACGTTTACTGGTTAAGCTATCAATGACAGTGCTTTATGTGCATATATTTGATGAAATTTCGGAAGACCGGCCTCACTTGATTACCAAGCTAATCAAGTCGTTAAGAAAAACAGTGTTTTTCTTTTTGCTACGTGACAGCTGCAGCTTAATTGCCATGAATTGTTTTTGACAAAACAGAGACAAGCATTTCCCTTATTTCTCCTGAAAGTGCAAGGCAATAAGTTGAAATAATAATTGAGCAACTGTTATTAAGGTGCTTTGCATATCGACCAGCAGATTGCGCAGTCACGTCATGCAGGATGGTTTAACGGTACGGGCCCGCTCCGATGTTTTCTGATTGTTGTTCTTGGCGCCTACGTGAATGCATGCATGCATGTATATATATAAAATATTGTGTCATTGGGTCATCAGCTGCACATATTTTGGAGCTATTTATCGGCCCTGAATATATAAGCATTACTTTCATTCTCCAATTGTGTTTTGCCATTTACAGCTCGCACAAAAGACTTCTCTATGAGGTGCCAGATCGAGTACAGTGGAAGACTTGTGATCCTTATCCCTGGGTGAAAAAGCAAAAAGACAAAAAGACAACGCCGAAGAATGAAAACATAACTGGAATATGAAATACGCACGTGAAAGGTCCATCTTGCATTTATGTTCTGTTTTTGTTTATATATGTATTCAGCACTCACATATGGCCTATAGTGTCAAGCAGATATGGTCATTTAATTGCCCATATACGAATATATTAAAATTGGACAGATGTGGCCATATAAGGCGCCATATATGGATATAATAAATATTGGGCAAATATAGCCATATACGGGCCAATGTACGGATATATTCAAAATTGGGCAGATATGGCCATATAAGGGCCGTATATGCCATATATGGCCATATCTGCCCAATTTTATTATAACCGTACATGAATTTTTTCATATCAGTCCATATATGGCATTTTTTTAAGGGTACCGCACATTAGGCGCCTCGGTCCGGATTCTCGACGCGCTTCGAAAAGGCAATCACCAGGGCAGCCGGCTTATTCTGACCCACTGCGGCCATGAAACTTACTTTGTTGAAGGCGCGGGAATGGTGTATCGCGCAAACAAAAGCTCGGGCAATTATCACGGCGAAATGGATGGTGACCGCTAAACGAAAAGTGGTTCACTTAGGAATCGCTGCCCCTTAAAGCACCTGGAATCGCTTTATTCATAGTCAGTGCACCTTACAACTCCGTCACGCACCAAGGTACCGCCAACAAGCAATTTTAAAGGGGTAATGCATGCCTGGCTTTCTGCAAAGCGTGTTTCATATGGCGAAACCATGGCAAACACTGAACTTATGAAACTAATGAGCACCAGGCCACCTCGTTGCAGGCTTGCCAGTCTGCATTGCCAACGAATTTTGGTACACATGACACTGGCTGGCGTCAAAGGCTTCATCAAAAGGAAAAGAAATTATTGAATCTGTAAGACTTGTAGACGATGGTATGGACGGGCATCCATCAAGTCAGTGCTGATATGTGGAATAACTACGTATACCATGTCCTTTACGAGGATGGTTCGATGAAGAAGATGGACCACATCATGGATGATGTTGACAGTCTGGAGCCAATGGAGAACTTCAGAGAGGGCACAACGACTATCACTCATGAAGACGACCTGATGTGCTACTTCCTGTGATAACCTTCATCAAGGTAGGCTGCACATTTTATGTTTTTTTGTACATTTCTCTCATGTGGTTTCCATGCATTCATAACGTTCAAATATTCATGATACAGAACTTTCCCAAAATATTATGTATGTATTAAGCGTTTGTTTCTCATGTCCTCAAAAGTGATGCTGTTTTGTCAAGAGTTTCACATTTATGCATACGTTCGACAACTGTCGTATTCTCTTTTGTCCCTTTCTCTCCTTCTGTGCTACGACATGGTGATCCTTACTCAACAAACCTGCTGGAGCAATAAAGGGGCATCCCGCAAAACGTTGGCCGTTAGTCTCAAGGTTGATTTTGATGTTGCTAGGCTTAATTAGCGGCGGCATAAAGTTCTGCTTCCCGCCATTGTGCCGGTTTCTAATTCTTTTAATTAGGCGCATAATTTGCTGTGCACTGGCCTCAATTAATCTCACCGGTGCTCCATAGCGACGTTGAGCTCATTCGGAGCCCCGATATCCTTGCTCTTTAGACTGTAGATATTGACAGAATATAGATATTGACAGATATTGACAGAATATGACAGTGGCGTTCCCCAAGTATAAAGCGCCCAGTAAAACAGTTAAAACCTCTAACATTCTTCTTCGCGTCTTAGGAATGTCCACTAGCGTTTCTTTTCATGCTGCTTCGGTGTAGAGCGAGTTACAGGCGTTTCTGGAACCTTTTAGCCCGTATATTCTGGATTTCAGCAATTCCGGAACCTTCATAAGGTCACAACGAAGTAGCAAAATGTGACAAGTCATTTATCCTCGGGGCTAGAAGAGGCTCTGCTCGGGGTGACCCTTGACTATTAGCGGTCTATTGCACAACGAATTTTCGATGACACGCTGAAAGTTACACGCATTTGCGAGAAACTTGACTTTGTCGAATGACACGTTCTTCTGGCGTACCACGCGACGATGAGATACCATCGCAAATGCAGTCGCGGACGCCCTCTAAGCACGTAAACGAACAAAAGCACGGCTTAAGCAGTACGGTGCCGTGTGATGGGCGTTGGGTAAGAAGAAAATCTTCATGTAATAAGGAAAAAAAACCCTAGAAACACTTCAACTTCGCCTATAGGGCTTCGTAAGTAACTCCGCTGAGGCTCGTACGATCTCACGGTACCGTTGTTCAGCTGATTAGACTACAGTTAATAATTAGGGGTAACCAACGCAATGCGAAGGATGACACTTTCTTGACTGGATAAAATCCGCCTAGTTTGGCAGCAACTAGCTTATGAGACGCAATGCAGCGATGCATTTGCTACTTGTGAATAAATGAAGTATTATACACTTTGCTTACTACGCGCCACGAGGACATATTCTTATATTTCCTGGGGCGCAACCAAGCTGCGAGTATTTCCCTGAATGCACGGCTAACTTTCATGTTATGACCGACTGCCGTCGCCTCTTAGTTTTAATTTGTAACACACTTCTTACAGCGTTTGACGCGGACGTCATGCCCTGCGCAGTAAGCATCAGTGTCGCTCGGCATTCCTGCTACTAAGATGTCTATGAACTGTTTTTTGTATGCGCTCAGTAAACGTCTCTTGAGAATTATCCTGCGTGTCACGCTATAGTTATTCATATCAGCACCACTCGTCAAACTTTGATGATGATGCTCATGATGATGCACGTTGTATTATGGCGCAAGGGCCAGGGCTGGCCAAAGAGCGCTAGGTAAGTCATCTCTTCATACTTTGATGTTCATTTCCGTGTTATAAAGTGGCGTCTGTTCGTCATACCTAATACGTACGTCTTGAAGCAACCTCTTTCTCAGATAGGTGGGTCTGAAGAAGTGCGTTCAGACGAGGCGTATTTTCATTTAAACTTTGTGTCGATGGAGGGGCATATGTGACATTTCAAAGTAAACTCCATCTTGCTTTCCAGCCTTTTCTATGTGCGTTCCAGAACAGGTCTTACTCCTCGCCCCTACCCCCACCCCCTTTTCTTAATCTGTGGTTATCCTGTGAAATGTCAACCGATTTTATCTTAGACCACCGAATTTCGTAACTTCATCGCCCATTCTGGCTCTCTGCCGCACTCCGCTGCTTTTAGAGTCCCCGTTGGTATTCTTTTCCTTTTTTGTTTGTTTATTTATTTATTCATTACAGTTTACTTATTTGATATGCCTCTAAGGGCCTTCAGCAATGTTATTACATAGGGGAAGACGCACGAACCTATATTACTTTGTCCAATTTGCAACAAAGTACGCAAATCACATCGGTAATTAAAAAATACACATGAAATTATTAAGTTTCTGTGTTAAACAATGACGAAATATGATAGAAGCATCAAACGAAATATCGGACACATTAGCTAGGTCGAACCCTATTCTTGTATCATTTGAAAAGATAATGTTAGTATCTCTTCTTATGTATTATGGCAAGCTATTGTGTTCAATTATTGTGCAGGGTATAAATGATCTTGCGTTGCGGGGAAAGTTACCGCTTAACTTAGTTATTGAGCTCCGGCGCGGTAAAACAGCAAGGGGCGATGCAAATAAGTCGTTCTGAAGCTAGAAGTAAAAATACAGATTACGAAATAGCATTATGTGGTCTGAATGTTGTAATGTTTCAAACTCGACAAGCTATTTTAGATGGCGACGCCAGCAATTTTTCAATGTCCACTGAGGTAAAAGAAATTTTGAATGTGTTGTTCTGGGGGCTCCAATAACATGCGCACAGCGAGCCGGTTGCAGGTCATTTGGATTTCTGAAAATGAGGTTAAAAGATTTTTAGCGGCTCTCCATGCGGGCCCCACTGGGTGTTGACGTCATTACCTACAACGCTGCTTACCCTAGCAGGCGGCCGGTCCAAAGAAAAACAGTTTTACTCCAGAGCTGAAATCTTCGCTGTCATTGTTTTTCTCTAGCTCCAGTTTCATATTTCTGATGGCGAGGAGGCCGTGACGTCATCACATACGCTCCTAGAGGCGTCTACCCGAATCCGTTGCAGTTGTGACGCAATCGGTAATGTTATTGGTGAGCTTCTCAGCAAAATCAACCACCTTGCCTGCTACAGGGCTATCAAAACCATTGGAAAACAGTGATATCAGAATATATTGACAAAGCTGCCGGAGTTGCCCTTTAAAACTAAAACTCTCGTGAATTGCGACTGATACGAATAGAGAAAGAGCAACCGCTGGGTTTTGCAGCGATTTTGGGTTGTTAATAACTTATGAATATTAGGAATCCAATAAGGCACAAACATGTTATCTTTCAGGGCGAATCAGTGTTATATGGGCGAGCGTTTTTAGATGGGATGATAAATCCTTGATGCTACGCTTTAGGAGACCGAATGTTAAGTTAGCTGTTGCTTGGACGACGTCAATATGATGCCCCTATGTTGAATTGGATTGAGGATAACACGAAGGCATTTCCATGCTGGGGCGAGTTCTAGGTCAGCGTTATTGAGAAAATAGGCGATAGGCAGTAGAGTAGAATGGTTTATAAATGTCATTACCTTTATTTTGAATCCATTTAGAGTCATTGTGCACAGGAAAAGCACCTGTCAGGAATAGCATCAAGGCCTGTTTGCAGGGCAAATCATTCAGCTTCGTTTGTAAGAATCATATAAACCACGCAATCGTTTCCGAATAGTGTAATTACGACAGATAACCAGTTCTCTGCAGTACTGTGTACGTGGCCAAGACTAGGCGCATTTTCTTCTCAAAGGGAATAACCATTAAACTACCCTTGTCCGTCTTCTCATACACTCAGCCACCTTCCTACCTCTTCATTCCTAGTTTAATTACACTTCGCACTGCGTCCTTAACTTCTCGTCATCTTTCTTTATTACGACATAGAGAGAAAGATGGCCAGTGAAAGTAACTTACAGGAATATAGATCGAAGTTCTATGATGTTTTATAGGTGATCGTGATCGCGTATCAGAATTTTTCCTGATATTTAAGGAAAACATTTCGCTTCTGTTTTACCTCTCCCGAATCGCCGCGTACGTATAAGGTGTCTGATGCCAAGCTCCTTGTGTTCGCAATTAGTCTCACGGGTGTACAGACGCTCTTATCTACATCCTGTCGCACCAGTAGCCAGATCCGGGAGCATAACCCTCAGGCACGAGATTGCCACCTTCAACGACAAAACGACCGTAAGTCAGAGGTGCTAGAAGAAATAGACCTCGATCTCTAATTTTGTCAAATACAAGCTGGCCAAAGTATTGGTTCTTAGCAGGACACCACGCTACCTTAGCGAGTGAGGACAGTAGCCAAACAAGGTGCTGCAACGAAGCAAAAATAGGAGCGTCGAGGCCCTGTCTAACGTTTAGAGCATGTCCGCTCTCGAAGAGATAGCTGTGATACAGACAATAATTGCCCATCGTGACGGCGTGAGCTGGGCTCGGACGAGCGGCCACTTCGTGTAATAAATGTTTATGGCAGTTTGTCCATGATATGACGTCACCACCAGCAGGGGTCACCCAGACTCTTATCACCAGAGGTGTCGGCACAGGTCTCTTTCTCGGAGACGCCATTGCTCTCTGCGCCGGCTTTGCTGTCCCCTCCCCCTTCCCTCCCAGAGGGAGGGCTCTAAACGGAACTCACACAAACATGACGTCACTCACGTAAGCTCGGTAGCCAATGAAAGTCGAGCATGTCTCGGTTTACAAGAATCGCGCTGAAGGAAAGAGTAGGCGCATAAAAGAGCCCAAGAACATCCACGGGCACACAGTGAAGTCAAGAGAAACGTTTGAAACTGACAAGCACAGAGGAGTACCACCCGAGAAGCAAGATGATCGTGAACGCAAGAATCCTGTGTCTCAGCGCCGTCATGGTGTCTATGGCGGTGCAAGTTACGGGTAAGTGGAAGCAGGTTATACTTTTCAGTCAGTCAGTACAACCTCAAGAACTTGTTGAAATTTTAAGGATTATTCGTTCAATTTATAACTTTAGTTACTGATCTCTTCTCTTCTTTGCAACCAACGCGTCAGTGGGATCACATCAAGCGTGTCTAATTTGACCGGAAATGAAATTCAACTGCCGTCTCATTTTCAAGGCATTTTCAAGGCAGATGAATGAACTTTTAAATGCTGCATACTCTCTAACGAATAGGATATGGATTGGATAACTGATTGTAATGGCCGTGAAAGAAGATAGAAAAACTTGAGCACTCTTTTATTTGGGGGCTTTAAGGGAGCCGTCGTTATGACTGAGCAGAAAAACTGTTCCTTTATGGATGTTAATACAGTGTATCTATTGGCTAAGATTGAGTTTATCTTGATATTCGTAGTGCCTAAACTTCTCTTCTTCTATTTATTTAGCTGTTCCTTTGGGCGCGGCATCGCCAGGCTTGGCCCTTCCCAAGTGCCCGGAGGCTACGAACTACGGCTTTGTAAGAGTTATTCTTTGATTTTTCCTGCATGCCGCCTGACTGCCAGTAGCAGGCCAGTTCCTCGTCAGAACATGGCATTACATTTATAACGTAGTTATTCTTTTTAAAGGGCGTGACCCACAATTTATTTTACACGGCAAGATGAATTCGACGCGTGACCACCTTTAAGGTCACTTTATTCAGATTTAACTTGATTAACTTTGTTCAAAGAAAAAAAGAAATTTTCCCAAAGCATACGCCGTCTCTATTAAGGAAAATAGGATACCCTCGTATTTACGAATGACCAGAGCCATCTACCACCACGTTACGGTCTGCGTGTCATATAACATAATTTTACACTTATACCCCAAACGCCAGCGTTGAGAGCAGCAGCGTACGTAGGTTAAAATTTTGTTAGCCACGTATATCATCAAATGAGCCAACAACACTCTTTCCTAATGAAAAAGCGAACGGTACATTATTCTCGTAACTTTGGGGAACTCCTTTCAGGTATACAGATATGCATAAGAAACATGGCTAAATGAAACATAATGGGTACCTTGCTAACATCATTTCATATAATAAAGTGTAGACGTTCAAGCAATTGACGACAGCTCTTATTATAGCAGATAAATACCAGTCCCCCCGATCCCCCAACATGTGAAATCAGCAACTGTATTCAACATGTGCTATTATATGTCCCAATTCATACTTTATCGTGACGTTGCAACGGAAAAAAAAAAACACGAGTTGTAGTTGTTCATAGTGCCCAAGGGTTTGATTAGTTGAATATGGTACGAGAAAACGGCATATTTCGCATTTGACAGTTAAGGTGATGTTCGAACAGTTTGTCCATCTCAAATAAAACACAGCGTGTTGCAGGACAGAATTTTGCGCTCTTGTTCTCAGGGAAAAGCTATGATTTAACGCTGAACTGTTAGACAGGCGACTGTTGTGTTATTTGAAACCTTTGCATTTGAATTTCGGGCACTGCACAACGATAACTTTTTGTGCAGCGTAAAAGTGCAGCTTTGACAGCCTCTAAAACGATTAGGAGATATCGCTGACGTTTTTCCAATGTTTAAAAAGATAAATAAATAAAATCATGTTCTTTTATTTGCAGCTGATCTTCGCACGGCTAAGAAACCCATGCAAATACCTGTGCCAAGGATTTCCTATTCGCTTTGAAGCTGAAGACAACGGAACACCCTGCTCGGTAAATCAGTATTTTTTGTCTGTCTTAATGTCTCGCGCTGTTTTTAATCTTCCTGGCGAAAAAAAAAAAAAACGTTCACGCATTCAAGTCAACTACATTCAAATATACAATTTATATTCGGAACCGAGAAAATGTCCAAAACAATGCGTTTCCTGGTGGTCAAGTTTCGTCGCGAGCCAGGCAGACTGGCAAAAAGAAAAGAAAACAATGTGTACCATTATCAAGGAATCTATGAATAAACACTAATGCTTGATTTTCGGTCCCATCGGACGTACTCTACTCAGCCATCTCACAACTCTTAAGATGTTTGTTATAATAAATGCCGCAATTAGGAGAACACACGCAAAATCGTCACGTGAGATACCAAGTGAACCAAGAGTATCTTTCTTAATATTTTCAGAACCAGCAACCTTGATCTAAAATGGAGTGTCGTAATAATGTGCGAGTCAACAAAACGAGTGATTACGTTTTGCGTGGATAAAGTTTACTTTGTGAGAAAGCGCGTGCTGGTCCTACGAGATGGTGAAAACGGAAGAGCGCAAAAAAAAAATAAAAGAAACGAGGTGCAAGGAAAACAAGCACGCAAACAACAGCGCTTCTTTTTTTAGTGCTCCGTCTTTTTCTGCGCTGTTTCCTTTCCAGTATGTCGCAACAACATGCCCAAGCGTTTTTGTACGAAAATCTTATGGGACGGTCTTTCGCGTAATAGTTGTTATTGTGGAGTAGACGCTAATATGCGTAGTTGGTTTGAAGATGGGAATAACATTGATATAGACGATCACTCCTGACTTGGTTAGCGAATAAGACGGAAGTATTCCAATTTGCGTGATTTGCGAGGTAATAATTATTGGAAGGCGAGATTTCAAGCGGGGAACTAATTAAAAAAAAGCAATCGTGAGTGACCTGTAATAGACATCCTCTGTTAAGGAGTGCCAAGTGAGCAGGAAAATGCTCTAATGTAGTTCACCTTAGTGATTACTAATATGCATTCGTGTAAGCCGGGCAAGTGTTTGGCGTTACTTCACGTAAGATTAAAAGTGAACGCCCTGTCACAAGCGATTCCCGAGGACGTTGCCGTGTAAACACTAATATTCAATCTGCGCTAAATTTACTCAAACTGCTGTTGATTACTTGTGGAAGATGCGAAATGTTGGTATATTGCATGAATGTGGCTAAACATTACGGAGTGTCGCAAATGAGTGCATCGTCTCGTACACGTTGGAGCCATCACGGAACTTGCGGTGTTTTGAAAATTGTGGTATTTGGTGAATAAATACAATTCTACAATGTGCCATAACGGTGGCTTTATGCAGCTGCGCATTTTCTGCACATTGTTTTGCTCTAATTTGATGATTAATCGAAGTATCGCTGTACCTATATAATAATTTATTTATGGCATTTACGTTAAGATGGGAGCAGGTATTTCTTGGTCTCCATTAATATCTGCATTCGTCAAAATGAAGCAATGCCACAGAAAAGAGTTCGCTTTCTTTAACTGAAATTATGAAGCGGAGGTATTTCCTCATCATAATGCTGCAATGGTTAAAGACAGACATGAGCGAAATATTGAATATAACCGTTTCCGACTTGTGGGAGCGGTTCAAGGAATGAAGAAGCTTGATGTGTAATTCAGATTTTCAAGGCTATCTATATTACAGAACTCATAAATGAGTCCTGTCCTCTAGCATTTAAAGAGGCACACATATCGGCGGAGACGCTTTGTCTTTTTCTGGGAATCTTAATGCTGTTTCAACGATGAAAGTGAGCGCTTGTCCTGTCTCCTCGTGTCACTGTGAGTGTTGTTCCTGCGCCTACATTACTGTGATAATGAATATGAAGTTGAAGTTGAAGTTTATTTCAGGCAAAAGCAAAAAAAAAAAAGAAGGAAGGTACAATTTGCCTAGGGGACCAGCGAAAAGGCATAAAAGCCTAACAAAGCGCCTGCCCCCTCTAAACCCAAAACCCACCAAAATGACACAGTGCGCAGTGTAAACTAAAGAGTCAATAAGAAATTAAGCATAAATGAGTTTCTACACGCAAAACATGTGTGTACAGGAAAACATAAATGAGCGAAAATTTGCTCAGGCAATGAAATCAATAAAGCATATATGTGTCTGACAAATGAACCAGACTGTACAGGACATAAACATACGCTAATGTAAGACATGTAAAATACTTGAGGAAACTTGAAATTTCACTACACAAGGTTTCAAAAATCAAAATCAAAAGGCAACAACATCAATAAGGAACATGTGTGACCAATAAATTAAACACAGTTTAGATAACATCAACATCTAGCCCAGTGTCAAGTTTTGTTAAACTGTTTCAACGGAGCTCCTTTCTTTCTTGCAGACTAAACTCGTCTTCAATGGTGAATGCCTGAACGGCAAGTGCATTGCCGTGCTGCCACCACCCCCTCCACCCCCCGCCCCGGCGCCAGCACCTGAGCCTGCACCTGCCCCAGCCCCCGCTCCCGCCCCCGCTCCAGCTCCTGCTCCAGCGCCTGCTCCCGCTCCCGCACCTGAACCTGCAGCAGAAGAACCAGCACCTGCGCCATCCGCGGAAGAACCAGCAGCCGCTGAGGAAGCTGCACCTGAGCCCGCCGAAGAACAGCCAGCTGCCGAATCCGCTGCACCTGCGGAAGAGGCCGCACCCGAAGCTGCGGAAGCCGCGCCTGAGGCCGCACCCGAAGCTGCGGAAGCCGCGCCTGAAGAAGCCGCTCAAGAAGCTGCCGAAGAAGCACCTGCTGAGGAGGCCGCCGCTGAGGAAGCTGCCGCTGAGGAGCCAGCTGCTGAAGAGTCAGCTGCCGAAGAGCCAGCGGAAGAAGCTGCTGCCTGAAGAAGCTGCTGCAGAAGAGCCTGCCGCTGAAGAAGCTGCTGCTGAGGAGCCCGCGGAGCCGTCCGCCGAGGAGGCTGGCGAGGAGCCTTCTGGGGAGAGCGGCGAGGAAGTTGTTGAAGAAGCTGCTGCAGATGCTGCTGAAGAAGCCGCAGAGGAAGACGCCGAGCAGCCAGCTGAAGAAGCGGCAGAGGCCGAAGAGCCAGCTGAGCCTGCTCAGGCGGGAGAGGAGGCTGCTCTCGACGCTGCTGCCGATGACGCTGCAGAAGAACCAAGTGAAAATGAGGCCTCAGACGCGTGAACAACGCAGTTTGTTTAGGCCAATAAAATAATTAAATTTCATACCTGAGAGAACGAATAAATGCTCAAGTAGGTAATTTCTGTGACGTCATCACTTGTAAATATTTTCGCGAAATTTGACACGAACATGTTACTCTTAGGTTTGATTATTGCCGAACCCCGTGGAAAAACTTGGAAAGCTAATATTACTGTACGTGACAAGTTCATGACATGCTAAGAACCAGTGTTATATGATCAGCGATGCGGCGTCAGACAAACGCTATCATGCGTTCTTTGTTTAAATAATTTATTCGCGCCAGTATGTGCCTCTATGAAAAATTTATTTTGCTTTGAAGGTATACAGTAAAACTGATGGGAAAGGCTTCCATGTCATGTTTCCTTGCACTTAACCCTTTTAGTCGTACTTAAATAAGGTCATAGATAGAGATGGCGTAAAATGTGCACACGCAAATTGATTCAGGGCGACCGTCGGTATCATCGACACGGAAACGGGGAAGCAGCGCAGTTCTGCATTTAACAAAACAAGATGTGTAGGCAACATGCGGTAAAACAAATGTCTTATACGAGAATTATTTATGCATAAGCACTCTTATTTATTATATTCGGGCTGCAATGCTTTGGTCTCATACAAATGTTTGTCTACGTAGTGATCATAGATATCATCGATGAGTGACTTGTGTGAAGGCTCGAGTTTGCAGCTTTTTTTGTGCAAGCGCACTCTTTCCTAAATACACTAGAACTGAGAAGTGGGCTAGACGGAAAGCTATACTGACATGAAACTGCGCGAACGTCCTCCTTCGCGCAGTTTCGTATACCCGAGTTTCGTACAAGCGATGAATGCCGCTCTCGCACGCGCACTACACTAACTTGCGACTGCCTCTGAAGAGCGTTTACAATCTCAGTAAGATTGAGTTTCATGCACAATGCATAAATGTGGTCAAGCTCGACGACTTTCCGGATACTGATCACGCTCCCGGGCTGACGAAAGTCCCAATTTGGTGTCTTATGTAGGCAACAGTGTGTCTAAATTCGTAGCGCCATGGTTGTAGATCAACTAGAAAAGCGACCATGAATACATACTCAACGCAGAGCGAATCGGAAAACAACTTCACCAGCGAGCACTGCTCCGTCAGTGCGCCGGACAAATTCGAGGCGAGGCGATAACGTAATAGCACTCTAGATAAGCAAAGATAACGTCAATGAAGCCAACAGCCTTGGCAGCACATCCACCTCCTGCTAACGTTCTATTCCACGAAGTGCACCTGTTTCTCTCAGTGTGCGTCTGAGTAACTGTAAACGTCGTTGTTGTAAAAAGGCGGAAGTTACGGCAGCTCGGCTCTCGGGGGTCCGTTTCGGAGAAAGCTTGCAGCTTCTGCTAGACATGTAGCCCAATCATCGGGCACCGTTTCCGCGAATGCTTGCAGCCTCCTCTTGCCAAACATGTAGCTCTATGCTCGGGCGTCGTTTCCGCGAATACTCGCAGTCACCTGCCCAACATGCTGCAGGGGTAGGAACCATAGTCGTGACGCGGAATTGCTGTTAAATCTCCTTTGTTTGAGTGTCGCACCGCGGTGAGGAGTGTTTTTTTTTTTTTTTTGTCAGGAGCGCATGCGAGCCAAGTGCGGAAACGGCACCAACGTTGTTGTTGACTGGTTGGTGCCGTGTTGTCCGTTTGTTTTGTGTATGTGCTTTTTTTAATGCTATGATTGTCGGCACAGACCCTCTCGCCTACGCCAAGTGTGCAATAAACGGGGTGGGAGAAGGGGACGTAGGAGCGCCCATAAGTGCGAAAATAACTGTACTTTTCCGTCAGAGGTTTGGGCCGAGCGATCAAGGGGTTAAAACGCGGCCCTTCGTCGTTGACCAGGAGGACGAAGCACAGTGCTAGAAGTGACTTCTAGTGGTAGTTCTGGTGGTGGTTCCATTCGTAGGAGCAGTGCTCTGCACTGGTTGGCTCTACCTAATGGAAGCGATGGTTCTACCTAGGTTTCACCAACCAAGCTACCCTGTGTAAATGCATATTAACTCTTGTTATAAAGTCGAGTTACGTTTGCGTCAATGAAAGGCTGGTCTCCATTCTTAACGAGGAGGCAACACAACGAGAGGGAGAGGCATTGAGGAAAGGACTTTGACCTCAGTGTACATAACAGTGGCTACGCCGTCTCGGGCAGTTCTGCTTTACTAGGAACAAGATAACCGAAGTAGGTGGAAGAGGGGCGAGTGAGTGCGCTCCTGAAAATTTCCGTATTTGAGCAACATGATATGGGGGCCGGTCGAAAAGCACTCACGCAGTGTTACAAGATGGCACTATTACTGCTTTACAAGAAGCTTCAACGTACATATTTCTCATGACTCTACTGAGGCTCGTAATCTTCTATATGCCGTCCCAAGAATAAAGGTGTGCGTCCAGGGCGTAAGCCGAATCGCTTGGAAGAAATAAAGGGAAAGAAGATCACACAGGCGATGGGTTCCTGAACTATGAACAATTGCCTTACCACCTCTGCTAAATAGAGCGTAACGTCTTCGTTATGTTTCTCAGCAGTGTGATTACGTGGAATAAAATCACATATAACCAAGATTGCAAGATCGTCTACGAATGATTTCTTGAAGTATTCTCCAACTGTGCAAAAAAAAGCTATAGCTGGGGCAAACTTTGAAGCCAACACTGAGGATTACATGCATGAGGCAAATTTCGATATTGCAAATATAATGCCATAGGCATCGCTTCGATCGCCACGAGATGGGCCTTCTGGGTGCGCGTCCGAGCTGTACACGAATGGTAGAACGTAGATACCGTGCTATATCACCCGGCGAGGGTTTCGTTGGAGACCGCAAAAAACTAGTCTCGCATGCCTCCTTGGTCCCATCCTTGGCTTTGCTCGTAGACGCAAGGCGTTAGTCGTGCAGAGCGTCATGCGCTGATGAATCAGCCCGTGATTATTGGCAAAGACTTGTGGATATATTACACTGATAGCATACACTACGCACGCTGTACGACAAATAGCAGTGAAACTGCACTGATTCTGAAGCTCGCTTACAAGCAATCCGTTCTCCGCAGAGGAAAATTGCACAGCTTTTGCAGCGAACGTACTATTGAGACGGATGAACAAGCGCTATATCCTCGTTTTGCGGCGCTTTTCTATTGGTGGTAAGTCAATACTGCATTCAATTTGTGATATGCGCCTATGATGACGACAGCTCCGGATTATTGGTCGGGCTCGTCTGCTAAGGACAGCTTCAATCATCCGCTTTAAGTTGTCTTCAAGGTCTGCGCATACTGGGCAGGTATATTATAACCGCAATGGTACGGGTAATACATAAGCCAATTTGATCAAGCTGTCACGAGTTACGTAGACTCCAGCGTTAGTACTACAGTAGAACCCCGCTAATACGTTTTTCACGGGAGCGTGAAATATAAACGTAAGAGCCGGGAAACGTAAGAGCCAGGAAAAAATGGAAAAATGAGAGAAGTGGTGATCGGCACACAATTTCATTTCAGTGCTAGCGCTGTCAGTGCACGCATCGGCACACTCGGCTACGATTTCGTCGACAGAGAAGACCTCGGAGGTGACAATGGCGTCATCGATGGAAACGTAATCATTGTACGCGATTCCGTCACCAACAGTTTGCATCGCTGTGCCATGATTTAGATGGTGGAAACCGGAAACATAGTTGGCATCGCCCATTGTGCAGCTAATCCTACAGTCAAGCCAAGTCAAGCTACGTGAAAAGTCAATATTTCCGTCTGCAGTGGCCGCTTGGAAAGCCGATTCGCGACGTAACATGCGGGAACGTTCCCACATTGCGACGTAACAGCGGCGTTCCTAATGCATTGAACCCAATGGGAGCTATGCCGGGACTGGCCAAAAATGATGTAACAGCCGGGAAAACGCAGCAGCCGGGAACGTAACAGCGGGGTTCTACTGTATATCGAGTGAGGCACTTTTGATAAGAGGTAGTCATCTGAGAAGACCGTTAAAGATTTAATCGATAATGAAGCCCAGATATTGGCACGACGTCTTTCGGGACACGTCCATATTGTCTAGTTGATATGAAAAAATCGAACTAGACCTTACGGTCTATCTCCATCTGTGACATTCATTAACCACTCGGTGTGCGAACCACAAATGACATCAGGACCATCTTAAAGAACCCCTAAACCAACCCCGACATTTTTTGAACATTTCAAGTTAACACGCGCATCAAGTTGAGAATACCGTCACGATGAACGATGTCAAATGCGACAGGGCTACGCGCCGCGGTCGTGCCACAAACTCGAAAAACAATCCCGTGCGACTCGCCGGTCATTTCCGGCATACCAAAGATAGCCGCGACGACATTGTGGATTTTCGTGACGTCAGAAGCGTCTGAGCCCCACTGATTGGTCGAAGGAGAGCCTAGACTTCCGGTTAGTCTGCTAGCAAATGCACGCGATCCCTGCCTGTTTGTTTTTCCTCGTCGTGTGTCGTTCGTGTGGTGTTCGCGTGTGCACGCTTGTAACTTCGTAAAAGCGCTACGCTACGCAAGTTCCAAATCTCTCGCGTTCGAACACAGCCGTACACAGCTGTCCGTTCAGTAGCGCGCACAGAGCGTTGGCACAGCACCGACTAAACACTTGCGCGTACGCGGGAGCACGGCGGAGGCGCGTCAACCGGAAATGGACAGTCTTTAGAACTGCGCGTCATTGGCAATGTATGTCATGTGACATTCGGAGGAGCACTCGGCGAGTAGGTGGCACCGACAAGCGGCAAGCGCGGCGCAGGAGAGAGCGAAACCAGCAAGCCCTTCTTTTTAACAATCAAACGCGTGTAACTCGGCTATTTCGGCACCGTTTCGAAAAATTCGTGCGGCTACGTGTTCGTTGCGGACACCGGCACAAAATCCACGTTACAACTAAATTTTGACCTCTGGGTGGTTTAGGGGCCCTAAGGGCATGTGATGTGTGGAAGAGCTTGTAGCTCATAAATAATGCAATGTTATTACGTAGAACATTTATGAATACTACGGAAAGTAAACAGCGAAGAAAGCTTCCTTGAGATACTGCTGAAGTAGTAACTTCCGTGATAACTGATTGAAAATGTTCGGGTTTTCTAGAGAGAATCGTTAAAGAAATGAGATAATCTTTCTAAATTCAAATAGGCTCAAGGAGTATATTTCAAGGGCAAATCATTTGGGAAGAGGATGAGAGTGAACCACATAATAAAAGAATTGGTAATATCCAAGAAAATGTAATTTGTCTGCATATTAGCATGCAGCTCCGTAATAGCATTTAGGTCTGTTGTCAATCAGAGCAGTTGAGCATCACGTGATAAAAGGTTTCTGTGGCCATGATGTATCCAGCTAAAACTTGTTGCCTTGAATGTGATTATAAGTTTGATAATCATTCGCAGGTGCTGCATAATATAGTGCAATTTATTAGGTGTTCAATGTTCTAATGACATATAAACAAAACATTTCGATAGGTCAGTGATGGAGTACGTGAAGGGCATCGCAAAAAGCTTTCTTTGGAAAAATCCACAGCGCCGTGCTTTCGAATCGCAACATTTAGAATAAAATCGCGTCGTATTTGGCATGGTACCCGGGAAACGTAACTACACGGGCTAAAAAGCACAATGAATTTTGAATTTCAGGCAGCGTATCTGAGACAACTTACTCGCAGAAGGAACGTGATGTACGACACTCGGGACAAGATCGAGAGCTAGTAGCACATTTTATAAAACGTGTGGAATACGAATAATGTCACTTTTCGGTGCCGTCCATCCCACAGAGTCCTGTCGCCATTATGTCATACTTATCAATTTCAAACAGATAAGTAGCTATATTGAGGTGCGCGTTCATCTAAAGTGCCGGATAACGTGTTTCCTAATTAAATCATTCCAACAGATTTTTTATGTCGGAGGTAAGGACCATAAATCTTGTTGCAAGCTATTCACCTACACAGTAGTAGTATTATCTGGCTCGTATTTGCTTTTCTGGAACATCCCCACCATGGTTTGTATTAATCTTTCTAGGTAAAGCTATTGGACAATTTTATTCAAAAAAGCCACCCACTATGCTGCACTTCCCTGTAGAGTCTTTAGGAGAGGGACATGAATTTATGAATCCGGAAACGCAATGGCTCCAGTACGGACTTGTTTGAAACACCTGATTTATTTGAATGTTTGCGCAGCGAAGGCTACAGAACAGCTGCCGTGCTTTTTCCACGA
Source organism: Hyalomma asiaticum (assembly GCA_013339685.2). Classification (NCBI taxonomy): domain Eukaryota; kingdom Metazoa; phylum Arthropoda; class Arachnida; order Ixodida; family Ixodidae; genus Hyalomma; species Hyalomma asiaticum. Next base: position 95,448,901 of record CM023484.1, on the reverse strand, counting down.
CGCAGGTAAACAGGCGGGTGGGGATGCGCCGCCCGTACAGATGGAAATGTTTTCTTTTAGCGATAAACTGGAAAACCACCTCTGGCGGAAAACAGTCGAAGCATCCAAGAGCAGGTGCACACCTAGCGAGCATCGCACTGTACACAGGCGACCATGGCGTCACACGTCACACGTGTTTGGATTCCTTTCAGCAACGCTAAATGTAATTCCTAGGTTTTTCGGTCTCACAATATTTCAAATATTGAAACAGTTGCGTTTTTGTCACATTAAGTTTCATTTATTTGGTTGTAATTCATACATAATCGCTGTTATCATATGGTCGTCATAATGCATGTGCGTTCAAAACTTCGGCACCAATCCCTTGCAAAGTAAAAAAAGAAAAGAAACAAGGAGTGTACTAACCTCCACTGTTGAATTTTTTGTGCTGCTGCGTGCACAGTCATCGCCTCCTCAATCGCCAACAAATTCGCTTGCATAGTACGGTTTCCTCAACACATGCCGCAGCAAGTGAGATGAGGCATCTTGTACGTAACATATGACAGAATCTTTTGCGAAATATCAGTGCAATGCATATATTTCCAGAGTACATCGGTATAAGGCACTCATTTACAAGCTCAGCAGGTATGAATGCATGTGTTAAACGCTCCAAGTAGAATGCCTCAGTGCATTTGAGAATTGTGGAATTCATAAGACGCGGGTAAAACTCTTCGAGGTAAGCGAAAGAAGCACTTTGCGAATTGTCTGCAACTTCTCATCTTTCTAAAGTCATCTCTTTACATAGCGGAAGGCGCTTGAGAACTGGAAACAACGCACACTCTTTCGTAACGCAACACAATTTTCTTGTAATCGGGTTAGAAGCACTTAACCGTGCCTTTCTCTAGCTCCATTCGTTGCTTATTTCGATGGCTTCATTCATGTGCAACTCACTCACTTAGCGCAGCGCGTAGAACTTTCCCAGCTATGAATTTGCAAACGTGGTCACAATTTTGCGCTGTATTCGTGCGCACTCATGGAATGGTTGGCTCATGCGAATGTTATAGATTACCTAAGGACGTACCAGGATAACTGACGAAGTTTGGGCTACCTTAAATGATGCACCTGCAAGCCCAATGCTTGTTATGAACGACGTAGAGAATGTCTGTACGCAAGAATTGCAAGCATGACAAAGTTGAGGATAAGACTTACAGAGACATATAACATTTTTTTTTTCTCCCGGACGTAAAGATGCGGGAAGTCTACCGGAAAAAGCGATACAGTCGATCACGTTGTGTCAGCAGTGCTCACTGAAACGCAATATTTGGATTACAAGAACAGAAAGCTGAACGAGTTGTTATTGGTTCATAATGAAGAAAAAAACAAAAGATAAAGAAACAAACCGTGCAAAACGTGGACTTATGGTTTCACCGTGGGTACGCTCCGGGGTAGACAGCAACAATAACAGGCAAAGGGTCGGAAGTATTCCGTATATCCATTTTGTTTCGCTCTGGTTTAACGAAGTTTGAGGTAGATGCGGTATTAAATGTGTTTTTACTGCTCCCAATACGTCGGGAGCAGTAAAATATACGTTGCCGTACAGATAAAAAATGAACATTTACAACCTAAATAGCGAACATACATTTGTGCAGTGAAGCGCATTGTCAACAATATTTTAGCGACTATCGCATGGGTGCGAGAGGTAAGCCAGAATTTTGTTTTGTGAGGGGTTCGAGCCCCTTTCTATAGTACATGTTTGTGTTCGTGTGCTGACGCTTGTACATGTGCATAACAACTTTAAAATTTCAGGAAGAGGTTTTAAACCCCAAAGCCAATCCCACCGTTGCTACACCTCAGGGTGTAGTATATAGGATTTCACTTAGCTGTAGAAGATTCTACGTTGCAGAAACAGCGCGTTGTATTAATCAGAGGTTAATCGAGCATAGCAGGTCGGGCCGTTTTTCAGCGGAACGCCACCTAATCATTCGCTGGACGGCCGGATGATGACTGCGTGCCCAATCTAGATAAGTGCACGATCCTAGCTATCAGATATAAGAGTGAAGAAACGGGTTGAACGGTCGAGGCCTGACATAGCACAACGAGTGGAAACGCTTGCTTGGGACAGCTGTCGATTAGCTTACACAGAGGAGAGATAGAATGTCTCTCACGCAGACGGGCACATGCACCCGCTTCACATGTGGCACCACCATTTCTGAGCAAGCGCAAATAATATGCTTGTCTTCTTTCTTTTTCGCCTCAGCGCTCACCTTCAGATGATAGTGGGCGTTCTCACTGTCCACTCCTCTTACCTTGTGTCCAAGTCCTGCACGCCGTTTCTTTGCGTTGTGAACTATTTGGATTCCGTAGATCATCAATAGGGCACGTTCTTTACAGTATTGCGTCGTGCATAGCAAATAATCGGTAACCACAGACGTTAGCACACCTTGTCCAGGATAACAAGCGAGAGTCCGTTACCAAAGTGCAAATCCAGAGACAAGCCCGCTTGCTGTGCAAGTTCGAACCATCTTTTTGCTCTTGTGCAAGCTTTACAACGTAAACTGGACCTCGTAGCTCAAATAGTTTAAGCGTGCTGAATTTCTGGCCGTTCGTGGGCACTCAAGTAATGTAATTAGGGAAAGAAACTCGAAATTACATAGTGGTGTAGATGACCCAAGTACGTTGCTGTCAACATAAAGTGGGTTGTCGGCGAACAGAAATGCTCACACCTTCTTTATGTGTGCGACTCTGTGTGTCAAGCTTCCGGAAGACAATATCGCATGGCTTTTCTTTTTCTTCCACTTTCTATTGCTCCATTTCCTCTTTGGTTGATGTTATATTGACTGGCGCACAATAACGCGCATCAACGTCAGCCGTTCTCCGCCATTATTTCCCTTCACATTACACCTGTTACATCATATAGTGAGGTAGGGCCCAGGCGTGTCATAAAGGTCATAAAGGTTTACGTTACGATGAGCTCAGAAAACACCCGATTGGGAGAGCAATGAAATCGGTCGACAGAGATTCAAGTCGCGCTTCCTGCACATTGGTTCGGAGAGCGATAAAAAGTGCTGATAACAGATGAGTGTCCCTGCCTACACTAGTACTGCTATAAAGAGGTTGGCAGACAGACAGACAGACATTGAACTTTATTTAGGTCCTGAGGGACTAGCCGGAGGATCCGCCCTGGGGCCTCCGGTTCGCCGCTGGCTGCTCCCATGTCGGAATCGGGAGGCCAAGCCTCTCCGCTCTTTCACGGGCCCTCTGGACGGCCTCAGACTGGTGCTTTAGTTCCGAACTCGTGATGACCTCGTCCCAGTCCTGTTCGCAGATGAGTGACGTGTCCTGTAACGCAGGACACTGCCAGAGCATGTGTGCTAGAGTGCTGAACTCCTCCCCGCAATCCGGGCACCGTGGATCAATTTCGGTGTTAATCTTGCTAAGGAAAGCGCGCGAAGGATATGACCTCGTCTGAAGCATCCTAAGCGTGACAGCCTGAGACCTGCATAATTTTGGGTGCGGAGGCGGGAAGCGCCTGCGTTCCTCTTTATAGTGGGAGACGATCTCATGAAACGTTAGTAAGGGGTCGCGGTGGCCGATCTCCTCTGGATCCAATGAAGACGTACCGCCGTCGCGGCGCGTGAGTTCTCGCGCACGGCGGTGAGCAATCTCATTGGGATTCGGGTGGCCTGGCAGCACGCTGTCGCCCATGTGTGCGGGGAACCACGTGATGTAGTGCACTGCATCGGAATTAGCGCTGGACTTGCCTCTCAAAAGCGCCGCGGCCTGGTTCGCAACCATTCCGGAAGCGAAAGCCCTCACTGCTGCGCGTGAGTCAGTGTGCATATTTTCGTATCTTCGTGAGAAATGAGTGAATGCTTACCCCATATGGCACCATCAGAGGAACCGTATCCGTGATTCGTAACAAATAGTGCTTCATATGCTTAGTATGTGCAACTGCACAGAAAGGCTAACATTAAAGAACACTTTTCATTTTATTGGAACGAAATTAAGCAGAAGCGCTTAGTCTATACTTAGCAGAGAAATGCTATAAGGGATGAAGACACCAAAAAAAAAAAGATTTTTTTTTTGCTCGACGTGATATGTGCGGACACTTCCAAACAAGAATCAACAAAATGTTTACCCTGATGCGACTCTTCTTCTTTTTTTTTTTGCTAAGGAATGAGACATTGTCTCCCCAATATCGCCGCCTGCCACGCTCTCGTGGCTCCCCACCACCGCGTGTAGCTGTATTCAACTAAACATCTTTTCTACGCGCCAAAAGCATCGTTTTTTTACATATTTAGAGTAAATAACTACGTTTATCTGTGTCTCAAAGTCAGCTTTTTCATGACAGTCAAGCTATTGCTGGAGCTAGAAACCCTCGAAGCGTGCTGCTCTTACGCAGCCTCGATACGTGTCACATAGCGAAACACCATGATGTTTTATTTTTACTTGGCCGTTATTTTCGTGACTTTAGAATAAGACGTGTTCCCCAAACAAAGCGTATTCTGCAAAGATTCACGCTGCTACAGCAACCCCATTTGGTCTACTGGCAATGACAATAGACGCTCCAGTGGAGCCCATATGTCAGCCAAGCTTTCACCACCTGCCTGGAGCGTTCAAGGCGCTCCCGTTAGCAGGCAAGCGCGGAGATGTGAATTTCATTTATAAGGAGATACCTGAGCATGAGGAAGTTGCAAAATGCCGACATTGGAGAATCGGAAACCTCATCGATTCTTGTAATAAAGGCGTGTGCAAATGCATCAGAAAATTTCCCGTATTTGATGATGTTGGAATAATATGGAATAATATGGAATTTCACCGAGGCGCTAATAAGTGCAGGAGCTACGCGAAGCAGAGTTGTGCCGAAAGACAGGAAGATTTAGGAGACATATCTGAAGGCAGAGAGAACAGCCGGAGCTTGTCTTTTGCCGGATTGCTTGCACTCTGGCCTGCTGCTCTTCGCGTACAGGAAACGAAAAGGGGAAAATAGGGATGAAGTATGAAGTTGGAAACGGGAAGAATTCGCACGCACGCAGCACATCCGCCTCACAGAGCGTCTTCTCTGAGACCTAGTGTCTTGTCTATAGTACTCTCCAAGGAATCAAGCACTGCCTCTGCTGTAGTTGCAGAGATGGTCTCGTCGGACATTGCGGGCAAAACTCTACTTTCCGTTAGCTTGCCCACATTACTTCGCTTACATTGTTGCAAGGCTAGCCACGGAAAATGCTCGGAAGGTAAGACGTCTAATCAGAACAAAAGAAGAAAAAAGACGATTGTTCTGACTGCCGATGAGTATCTCGCTCGTGCCTATAGAAATGCTCTGTCACCTTGCTCATCTTTCATGATGATCTCTTACTAAAGCTCTTCTCCCTGTTTAAACGTCAACATAAAAAAGCGTGCAGAGAGTGTGAAATGAGGAGAGGAGGTGCAGATAGACAAAGAAAGGTGGGCACAGCGAGGGAGGTACACAAATAAATGGCAGGAAATAAATATACTTGGGAAGGCGGTATTTTAAGCCGGGTACTCAAGGTCCGAAACCGAACTTAATAACTACCAGGCAATTACGGGAACCATACGATCGCATTGTACGGACAGTTGCAAGAAAAACTGCTATGAATGAGAGATACTAAGAGAGAGAGAGGGAGAAAGAAAGAGATATACAGGTAGAGAGAGAAGTAAAATGCTGAGAAATGGCGAAATAAAGAGAGAGAGAGAGAAAGGGCTTATACTGTGCAAGGAACGTTAGGTGTTATTTTGCTTAAAACTACTTGTCCTCTGCTTAACATTCGCATACTTTCCTAGGCCTCCACAGCTCCGCTGGTCATTGCTTTTTTGGGAATGGGAAACCATGCGTAATTACCACAAATGTCTTACTGACTATCCTGATCATGTTTGCGATCCAGATTCCGAATGTAATTACGTATTGATGGATGTATGGCGTCCTTGGTATTTGTAACGAGGCGTAATACCCGATTGTTCGACTCTCCGCGTTTTTATGAGCCGGGTCCGGATCATAATCATAATGAATACTGAATATAATGATCGTGTAATGCCACCCATAGGCATCATAACACAATGTACCGATGGATATAGATGCAGTAGTAACATGTTAGTGATTTCCTTCTTGATTTTTCGATTCTTGTACATATATTTTAGGAATATTTTTTTTTCAGATTGCTTCCTTGCATTTTAAAGGCCACCTCAAGAGGAGAATATGTGGGGCTGTCGCATTAACATGGGCCACGGAGTTCCCACAGCGTGTACAACTGTGGCTGTGTTTCGAACACAAGTTTCGAGAGAGTCATTTCAAAAGAAGCTCGAAAGGATAAGCGTACCGCTTACTTTTGAGCTACTGCGCATGAAGATCTGCTCCTTCAAGAGGCTGACATGACAGCCATTCATTACAACTAGGATCGTTTTGGCTGGTTTTGTCACATGAAATGTACCAGCCACAAGCTTCCCACGTGCTTGGTGCGTTACACAACTCCCTCCCTTCAATTGGTAGATTGTTAGATGCGCTCTAAGATTAGGAATGAAAAGGTTTTTTTTTTTCATTTATGAAGTACAGCATTGGCTTTTTAAAATGATTTATTCACTTCTGGGGTTTTACGTCCCAAAACCACGATATGATTGTGAAGACGCCGCAGCGAAGAGCTCCAGGAGTCTGACCACCTGGGGTTCTTTAACGTGCACTGACATCGCACAGCACGCGGGCTTCAACAGTCCGCCTCCATCGAAATGCAGCCGCCGCGGCCGAGATTCGATCCCGCGACCTTCGGGTCAGCAGCCGATTGCCATAGCCTCTAGACCGCCGTGGCGGGTCGGCTTTTGTTGAAGGGGCACAAAGGTGAAAACATGAAGTGATTTATACTGGTGTCACACAGGCGCTTCGAAGGCCTTCGAACCGACGGTCCATCGACTCAAATGTCATGTTGGAGCTGCTACACGGACGGTTTCAATGGCCGTCGAGTCGATAGTCTATCGAGCTCGATAGACTATCGACTCGACGGCCATCGAAACCGCCCGGGTAGTGTAGCTCAAACATGACATTTGAGTCGATGGACCGTCGGTTCGAAGGCCTTCGAAGTGCCCGTGTGACATCAGTATTAGAATTATAGCTTATATTTCGCGAGCACGAATGCCGGTAATTTCGCCGTTTCAGTACTTAAAAAGCAAATCTCTCTCAATGTTCTAGTCTAGAATTTCGCGCCGGAACTCCGTCCCCTTGACGTGAGAAGGCCAATTTGTTTTTTCCGTGGTGTCGCCATATTAGCTCCGTCAAATATTCTGAAAGTCCCTGTGTTGTGTAATTGGCTTTCTTAGAACACAATTTATGTCTTCTTGTCGATAAATTGTTGTGAAGGCATTAGCAGACATCGTCCAATATCTGTGACGGGACGTGTATTACTGCTGGAACTTAAAAGCGGCGTCGCCGTCCCTATTTTCTTTTAGCACGTTTTCTAGCTTACCGAGCGTTGCCTGCTCGTAAGATGCGTGTTTTCGGTATTGTGCAGAGCTAACCTACTAGTACGAGAAAAATAGTTTTTGACTTCCGTTTCCCTCTAAGGTGACGTATGCCCATGTGATAAATATAAATGAATACACTACTTATGCAAGATTTCTTAAGCGTGGCTGCTAAAAGTGTCCCATTTCTTTGCACATTTCTCATCGTCTTCATCTGTTTACATTAGAGGATCGTTTGAAAGTACAAAAAAGGTGCGTGTTGTCAATGCATTTTTCTCCACTGGACCAAGATTATGGAGACTTATTGTAGCAAAATTAACCACCCAGTGCATTAAAAGTGCTGGAAACGGTACTGTAAAAGCATCTCGTCAAATCATCAATAATGCTTTATTTCGCTCGCGACAAAAGGTATGTACTGCATATCTCATACTGGCATGCATAAGGCGTCAGTAGGAATGAATACAATTAACAGAGCGTCACGGACTAGTACTACACGAACTCTTCTTTGTGGGGCAGCTGCTATGTTAGCATAAAAGTGTGGCCACTGGTTTTTGAGAAGAAAATGTCTGACAAGTCCGCTTATATTCCGTTACTATTGGCGAGCGCCTGGACAGACAAAGGACACCTGGAGTACGTACGGGCTTGCAGCATCGTTCATTTCAATGGAACTGAAGAAGTACTTAGAAGAATACCAATGCGAGTACACTGAACAATGGCATTGTTTCAGGGTATTCACACACGCTCTCCCTAACAGTGTGTCCGTGGCGACTCCGAAATAGATGCTTTAGTGCAACAGGTGCATGAAGGGAAACAATGAGTTGTGAACAGCAGTTCAATACGAAGCTTACAAAAAGATAGGCGGATAGAACGCGTGCATGAGCGTGTACTTTAGCACGAACATTTCACCGAAAATGTAGAATATTGCTTACCGGATATTCTCGTGTCTGCCTTGGTTACCACTGCTTGCACGAGAGGTTCCGTTGTGCTCACTAGCGGTAAGAGGATAAAAATTTTACAGAGAGCAGTGGGGTAGGAACACACAATACACTCTTCTCAAGTCCCGCCATGGTGGCCTAGTGGGCATGGAACTCGATTGTTGGTCCGAAGGCCACGAGAGCGAACCCAGTCCGTGGCGGCTGCATTTCGATGACGGCGAAATGCCAGTGTACTGTGTGATCTCAGTGCACGTGAAAGAACCGCAGGTGGACGAAACTTCAGCAGCCCTCCTCTACGGCGTCTCCCATAATCATATCGTGGCTTAGGGACGAAAAACCCCATAAATCATTCATTCAATCAAACCACTCTTCCTTACATGCTATGTTCTTTTTCTCTTTCTCTTTCAGCGTAAATTTGTTTTCACGATGCCATCCCAATGCGTCGGAAACCTTACAGAATTCTAAATGGTTAGCATTCATCGAGCGGAAAAGAACTAAAGGTTTATTTAGGCGATGACACTTTAAACTGGGGGAAATGCGTTAAGGCGTGTGAATATGTAGCAATTAAATACACGTGAAAAGGTATTGAACCACAAAAAATAAGCTGTGCTTTTTCTCCGTGAATTCAGTTCAGCACCACGTTGCAAGCTCAAGCTGATCCCTGTTGTATGTGCGGTACGACAGCACTAAATGACAACAGTAAAGTCACTAATTAAGCGTGAGAGCACTGGGGGTGTTTGTGGGACAGCCCCGACCACGGGGTCTTCTTAAAGAGAAGCTGCGGCTTTTATTTTAACCATATTCGGATGTGACTGTTTTCCAACCGCCCTGATAATCCTGTAGCAGGCAGAGAGGTTCAATTCATATTTAGTTTTATGCACCAAAGAACACAAATCACAAGAGAGTACAGAGGCGTTCTATCTAATGTACTCGCTCGTAGATTGTGTTTTCCAGAGGCCTAAAGCAAGTATGTACTAAGGCAGCATCGTGGCAAACAAGAATCTTGGCATTTATTTCATTGCTAAAGAGGCTGTGAAAGTGCGCGCCATCTGAGCCATAATTGTAGAAATCGCCGCCCTGTTGTTGACGAGGTATCGTGTCGTAGCATGTAAGTGATTTGTAGCTCTAAAGCACCTCCAATAAATAAGAAAAGACTGTGGTAGGGTAGCCGATTACGAATTGTAGCAAGATGCTTTCATCTCAAAGGGGCAGCTTTCATGTCTTTACACCAATTCGACAGTTAAGGAGGCCTGACGCACAGGAATGCACTACTCAAATGCAATAAGACGTTGTTGATGCAGCCGCTGAGGATGATAACCAATCATGACAGAGTACTAGGCAGCCACGAATTGAGGAAGATGGATCAGCAAGGGCCCAACACAAATATGACAACGACAACACAAAAACGAACTGATCCCGGCTGCATAGCAATGCACCGCCTGGCGAACCTGTACAAACCAGTTCTTGCGCTCCTTTCCTATGCCACACCTGTTATCCAAATGTGCCGTGTCCTCGTTACGCTCATGCAAGTCTTCACATGCGCCTCACATGAAGTTTGTGCAGCGCGAAGCTACAAAAACGACAGACACTGAAGATGAAAAGCGGATAACTAAGGCCTAATCACCGCTACCTTCCTTTCTCCTTGCTGTGAACGCCCTATTGCGTTGAAGCAGATGTGGGCGGCACAGGAACTCCAGCCTGACCACAGGTGTCAACTGTACGCCATGTGAACGTCCGTGAGGTTGTAAGTGGATGTACGCTTTGTAGGTGCAGAAGAAAGGACTGGAGCCTCCATATCGGCCTACATGAGGCGATCGGTTTAGAATGGTTTCCTCGGTATGGCCCGTGTCATAAAAAAAAGCTTTGGTTTATTGGCATCAAACTGGAAAGGGCCCGTAAATAGGCCGACATTATGGGCATCCGGACACCCTCTCACCTAAAGAAACGTGTGGAACTTATCATTTCCCCGGGTTGGAAGATGTGTTTTCGGCTCAACAAAGAAGAACAGGCCTCAGGTCGCACTCAGTCTTTAGGGCGGTGAAGATAGCACTGGTGCCTTGTTTGTGTTCCGTGAGGAAAATGTATGTGAAAAAATATGTGGACGAGCCATAAAATATTTGGTGAATTAAAATACCCAAGGCCGCTGCGGTCAGCCAGATGATCATGGATTGCCGAACGCAAGTGATCTGTCCAATGACCTGATGATGATATGCGTTGTTTTATGGCGCAAGGGCCAGGCTGGGCCAAAGAGCGCCGGTTATAATCCTGTGACCTGCATCACAGCCTCCTGTGAGAGCTACCTTGATGGACGACGAATATGTTCAACGACACTTTTACCGGACGGTGACTGAGCAGTTTGGCGGGAGTCCTTCACTTCCATAAATGAGACAAGTGCGCCAAAGAACACAGGTTCAAACAGCTTTACACAGTCTCTCGTTACCCCTTGTCACCAACTTAGTAGCGAAAACGTGATGCCCAGACATAAACACGTGCCGTGGCCTCCGCAGGGATTTTCACAATGGGAATAATCTTGTGCGACCGTGTCCACCGCGGTCGCACAACCCTTGAGTCAATTCAGTCCTCTCTCGCAAAGCTGCCATTATGTCATTCTGGGGTTGATGTTACAGCTGCCTTCCAAAAGCGCATGCACCTAGCCCAGCTCTGCCGCCACGTAACTGGTCGATAGCCTTCTAAGGATGCAGGAACCTTTGGTCAGGCACAATGGTATCACGCGTCCCAAATAATGATGTCGTGAGTGACTGGGTGGTCTGGAAATTTGTTCAAATTGGACTGTTTCTTGACATTGGGGAACTGGGCCAGACTTATCTTGTGAGAACTTGACGGCACACCTGCGTGAACTCCGGTTGCGCAATGCTCTCTCGATAGAACTGAAGCGACCTGCTGGTGAGTAACGCCATCCAAGAGCCGTTGGTGCCCTATGCTTATGAAGAACTTGTCTAACGACGGCAAGGCTGACCCCCTGATGGAGAGATATCAGTGAAGACGAAAATACGGCAGGACATGCGAAGTGACGCGCTCGGATGAAGCCTGTAAATCATTATAGTTATAGCGTTAGTGGTACGAAGGCGGTGTTCTGCGATGCTTCCTATTATAATCGGTTTTAAATACAGGTTGTACACTGACCTGGTGCCCGTATTGTTCAGTAAACGCGCGTCTGCACTCTTACCCACAACCGTCAGCGAGTAACTACCTCGAGAGGAGGGTTCACGAGCAGATATTAGTGTTCCCCCTGTCGTTTCACGCCCAAGTGCGAGGTAGTGTGCACATCCTACCACAAACGGACATGAATACCAAGAGGTTCATTGGAGCTTTAATGTCACTGACCGCGCGTGGCTTGAACAAGATGAAGCAAGCGGAGTTGAATGACGCTGACTCAATATCTGCGCGTGAAGTGAAGCATGGATGGGAGTAATCGAGGTTTGACCTCACGGAATCGTGATGGAGTGGTCATGCTTACGGACACCGTGAGGTCATTGATGCGCACCTTCACCTCGGCGGTAGCCCCCTATACTTGTAGTTACGACGGCCTGGAGAATGTATATTTGATGAGGATGTTCAATTAGCTGTGCAAAGTCTGCTTACTGAGGACAGTACGTTAGAGCAGTGTTATTAGAAGTGGCGCGAGAAAGTACCATGTGCAGCATGCGGCGAGCATAGGAGTTCCATAAATGTATGTCACAGGAAAATCCAGCCGGTAAATACTGCCCATTTATTTATATGGTCCAACATGTAGTGGAATTTAGACTCAAGGAGCTTAATTGCGACCTCGACAGAATGCCATAAGATTGATTGACAAAAGTAATATGAGGTATGATTTTCACGTGAATAGTCGGGTGATTGAGGAAACCCGCGGCCTATGACAGACATTATTATATAGTTTTGATAGGCTGCTGAAAGGCATTCGACCGATCATACATACTATCAACTTGGAACCAGTCTGGACCCAAGAACTGCTTGAGCATGTGTAAAATGCATTATCAAATACCTACGCATATTCCACAGCTCTTCACCAAAACAGCAAAATAATTAGCATACATAAAGGGGCATCACACAAAAAGACACAATCCTATAAGAAATCAGTTCAATGCCTGCTTAGCACAACTTTTCAAACAATTAGCAGGGCAAGAAAAAGAAAAATAATTGCGGTAAGTCCAAAAGAAACCTAAGATTTTTACACAAGGTTAGGCTTTTAGGCAATGACAATGACGAAGCCTAAGCAAAGAACGCCCTAAAGAAGAGGTAATAATGGCTTCATTGAGCGCATCTATCTATCTAGTCGCCTACGACTTAGTGCTCTCCTGGCAGTTTCGTTAATGGGATGTATACGAAAAACTGGTGTAGCACAGCATGACTGTATGACGAACGTAAATGACAGGTCATAACATGCAAATCACGAAGTGAATGTCATGAGCGGCATGATTTACATGCACGGTCTTGATGCTCTCCTGGCCGTTTTGTTAAACGGATGTATACGAAAATTGGTATGGCACAACTTCACTGCGTGACGAACATAAACAGCAGGTCATGACATGAAAATTATGACATGCATGTCATGAGCGGCATGATTTACATGCTACAGTCTCGGTGCTCTCCTGGCCGTTTCGTTAATCGGATGTATGTGAAAAGTGGTACGGCACAACATGACTACAAGAGAAACATAAGTGACAGGTCATAACATGAAAATCATGATACGCATGTCGTGGTTTATATAGCGGCATGGTTTACATGCCCCAGTCTTGGTGCTGTTGCGGCCATTTCGTTAACTTCGTATGTACCAAAATCGGTGCAACAATGCAGATCCATTATACGTTCCTGATGTGTGCTTCGCATTTCCTTGATTCCCGCTGCACGGGGGACCTGCCAATTTTTTTAAGAATGTGATCCTGTATCGCTTCGGACATCGCGTCTTGTGTCACGTCCTGCATCGCGTCGTAGCGTCGTATCTGTCTCTAGGTACTTACAGGATAGCCCTGCACGAAATGAGCATTCTGCGAGCAATAGGAGCACGTTCTGACGCTTCCAGCCGGAGTCACTAAATCTGCACAAGTACTTTACCACTTCCATAAAGCTTATGTATTAGCACTGTGGAATGTAATGCAACGATTGTAGCAATGATTATACAGAGCTGCCATATAGTGCCAACATTATTATAAGCGGCTGATTCGCGGAAGATAACGAGCAAACCCCAGAACACTGCTAAGGACCACGCAATGCACAATGAAACTGAAAGTGATGGTCAAGTTGCTCCAGGATAGATCTCTGGGAAATCATGTTCGCGATGTTTTAGTTGGATTAGGCAAAAAATAATGCTTGGGTGGGCCACCTTACGGCTTCGTGGATCAACAGGTGGTTGGTTAGACTAACGAAACGGATCCAAGGGAAGGCAACGGTAGCAGAGCACGCCAACTCGTAAAGTGGAGCGATTGAATGAAAAAGTTGGCAAGAGTCGTACCCACTTACCTTCGACGAGTTAGCGTTGGAGGTTTTTGCGTATTTCGAGGGTATTCCCAATGAAGGAATGAATGAATCCACGACAGTAGAGTAACAATCTCATGGCAGTCATGTGCTGCTAACAAAGTTATAACGGCATCGAATTGCCGACCATTCGTATCGTAGAATGGTATCGCACACTAATCAAACAGTGATGCTAAGACTATTGACGATTTCTTAAGGTTGATAAATATACTTCAGAAAATAGCGGTATTATTATGTAAAGCGATATATTGAACGTTTCTAGTCGTTCCTCTGACTCTACGGCGTCCGCGCATTTTTGTTTCGCACCGCAGCGAGGGTAAGACGACCCTTTCCTGTTCCGCATAGAGACACAGTATTGACAGCGTGCATCGCATTGTCTAGCTGATTCCTAGAATTCCCTTCGTGAACACTGCCCTGCAGTGTGTCGGCGGTCCATCTGTACGCGTGAGAGTAGCAGTGTCAAAGGCATATAGTATAGACTTCTTACATGGTCTAGAAGGTACTTGGTTGTGTGACGGGTAGAGATGCTCCCATAAATATGTATTACAGTATTCAAAGACAGCTACGATTAGTTTTTGATGAATGTTATTCCATCCGGACTTTTTTTCCATGTCAGCTGGTCTTTATATGTCTGTTTGATCAACGCATACTTCAGTGTCCCGTGCAAACAGAGACAAAAAAAAGAACGGACAACATACGGAACAATTGTGTCGCTGCGGTTCATCGAATATTAATAATACGAGGCGAGACCATTCCTTACAATCCACGCCTTGAAGTTTCTTGGGTATATGACGTTTTATTTTCCATTCGAAGTATCGTTGGCAAACCATTCCTTTTTTTTTTTCAATTTTCTATTGAAATGATTGTAATGCATCTCGGGGGATCGTTGCATTTTAAGTCCCCAGTACCTCGGTGTTCTGCATTTTTGATGTGGCGATGTTACTACTGGTACTTTTGAAAACATTGAGTACTACATTGTCTCTGTATAGTCATGTTTGTAGTCGGGAAGAATATGCCAAATAAAAATTAATATTATCACCTGTGTGCAATGACGTCTCAATGCGAATAGACAGCGAAAGCAACTGCCGACGTCTCAGGCATCCTTTGATACTTTTTTCCGATCAGTTACGACCATTGCTTCTGCATTTGTCGTAACATTCTATTTTAGACATCTATTTCGACTGTTTCTTCAATGACGTAGGCTGTCAATGTTCGAACTGATTCACGTATGGCTTACACCGCCATATCTGTGGCCGAAGAATGGTATAGTTAGCGTGATGTTATGACCGTTCGTAGTCGCGCAAATGGCAAGCGTGCCATGTTATGTATGCCATGACATCTCAGTCATGGTATTGTTACACTTGTATCCTTCCGTGCCCGTATCATGCATACCAAGTCCCATCATCAAGCGTTGTCCCGCCACCGCCGGTGGACGCCGAACGCTAAGAATGGCGGTCCCGTTCGTCTTCTAATTAGCCGTTTAAGGCTTTTGCGTCAGTAAGAACGCCGATGAACAATGGAAACCAACGACTTCATGACGAATTTTCACATAACTTAGAAGAACATCGTACGTATATTGTGAGAATTTCATCACTGCTCGAGATAGTCGCAAAGGAGGCATGCTGTTCTATTCCTAAAGCAAGATATCACTAACTAGTCTGTATTAATTGCACCTGGCTAACGGGCGCATAAAGTATTGTCGTTTTAAATGCGAAGCATTTCTTAGCGTACATCGGCAACCTTGAATCTATCTATCTATCTATCTATCTATCTATCTATCTATCTATCTATCTATCTATCTATCTATCTATATAGCAGCGCACATCTCAATGCTCTCCTGGTCATCGCGTTCACCTCATATACCCCAATATTTGGATGGGAGGGCACGGACATGAATGACTTATCTTTACATCACTAACTTTGCATCATGACATGCATGTCATGAGCAGCATTATTTACATCCCGCTGTCTTGGTGCCCTCCTGGCCGTTTCGTTAATGGGATGTATACGAAGATTGGTATGCCACAACATGACTGCATGAAGAACATAAATTACTGGTCAGAACATGAAAATCATGGCACGCATGTCACGAGCGAAATGATTTACACGCCACGGTCTTCGTGCTCTCCTGGCCGTTTCGTTTATGGGATGTACACGAAAATTGGTATGCCACAACATGACTGCATGGCCAACATAACTGATAGGTCATAACATGAAAATCATGAAATGCTTGTCATAAGCGGCATGATTTGCATGCAACGGTCTTGGTGCTCTCCTGGCCGTTTCGTTAATGGGATGCATACGAAAATTGGCATGACACAACATGAGTGCATGACGATCATAAATCACAGGTCATAACATGAACATCATGACATGCATGTCATGAGCGGCAGGGTTTACATGCCACAGTCTTGGTGCCGCTGCGGCCGTTTCAACTTCATATGTACCAAAATCGGTATAGCGAGACAATGCAGATCCAATTTAAGTTCCTGATGCGTGCCTCGCATTTCCTTGATTGCCCCGCCGCGGTGGTCTAGTGGTTATGGCACTCGGCTGCAGATCCGAAGGTCGCGGGATCGAATCGCGGCGGCTGTCTTTCGATGGAGGCGAAATGTTGAGGCCCGTGTGCAGGGCGATGTCAGTGCCCGTTAAAGAACCCCAGGTGGTTGAAATTTGCGGAGCCCTCCACTAAGGCGTCTCTCATAATCAGGGCTGGTTTTGGGATGTTAAACCCCATCAATCAATCAGCATTTCCTTGATTCCCACTGCACGTGGGATCTGCTGCCTTTTCTTTTGTTCATTTTCTTGGGGTACATCGGCCATCATTTTTTCTGTTTGCGTAGCTGTCCTAATGCCTAACGTTATACGGCACGTCACAAGACGCGAATAAGCTAGTTTGTTTCACGTAACGCAAGTGTTTATCTTCTAACGATGTTCTCGTTTGTAAGCAAGCAGAGGAAGCAGAACCAGAACCAGCCCAATCTTTGTCAACAGTTGGTTTAAATGCGATGCACTTCTTGGCGAACTTGAGCAACTTTCACCCTATCTATCTATCTATCTATCTATCTATCTATCTATCTATCTATCTATCTATCTATCTATCTATCTATCTATCTATCTATCTATCTATGTAGCTGCTTACGTCTCGGTTCCTTCCTGGTGGCCTCGTTCATTTTGCATGCATCAAAATTGGCATGAGAGCGGAAGGATGTATGACGAATAGGAATAATTGATCTTCGCGTCAGTAACATGACAGACTATCCATGTACGTCATGAATAACAATGACACGATCACGTGTGGCTCATACCCTTACTGCTCAAGCGAGGGTATGCGGGTATATGTGGCATTGGTGCTTGAATTTGAGCATTGTGGCCTACGTCAACCAAGGACCAAGCAAAGTAGGCACGGAAAAGTTCATCACAACGCACTTCGCACAGGTCATGCATATACTCACCGTCTCACCGTCTATTCTTCCGTCTACTCACCGTCTCTTCAAATACTCACCGTCTATTCTTCCTTGCGATTGAAATATACATGGAACATGATGATACACAGGTAAACTCGCTGTAGTGACCGAAGGCAACCTGCCAGACCTTTGGTGTGTTGAACGCAAGTCTCCTAGAATACAGATATATGTGCAATATAACCTGAGGTCCGAGGTTGGGTAGAATCATGAGCTACCCCTTGTCGCCACGGCGTTGTCGAAGTGGACTTCAAACCCACGTTGCACGCGTAACCACTCAGTTTACATAAGGGCATTGATCCCGTTCGTAACATATGGATAAATGAGAAACACTTAGGGATAAGCGACTTTCTCTCTGACGGCTTCGCATGACATCGGTTCCAAGAACGCGTAGGATGTGCAGGTCTTTTTTTTTCTATGTCGCTACAAAACGTACTACTTCAGTAGCGAAAGGTATTAAAGAATACTAGCAATGTAACAGCCACCTGAACAACGGACAATGATGTGTAAGCTCTATGAAACAGACGGCGCAGCGGTTTAACGAAAAGTAGGTGCAGTTGACGTTTAAATTACAGCGAAGGGAAGAAATCTGACAGGAACATTGTGTAAGCTATTAAGCTTTTAGAAAGAACAGTTCCTATGTAACAAAAATGTGCCGAAAGACACACGATATTTACTTGCTGTCAGGGGCAGCAGGAGAATGCGTGCTCCATATGTTTAAAACGTCTAAAGCAATATGATGATGATGGATGCCCAAGGAAGCATAGAAATGAGTGCGGCGTTCACAGTGGGTTTCAAATGGGCTCATGACAATGAGTTCGAGCAATGAACTTGAAGGTGAATGTTCTAGCACTCAAGCTTTCTGCCGGCGATGCTACTCAGGCACTATGAATGTTACAGCTCGGCGATTTTGTAGCCAGATTAAGCCGTATGGACTGATTTACTTCACAGATAATATTTCTGCCTAGGATAGGCCACAACGCCTTCCCGCGAGACTTTCTCTTTTTCTTTCTTACTTTTTTTGTCCACAGCTCGAGTAGGTCTACCACTGTAGGATTATTTTGTCGCACGATACACATGTCCTTGCTGAAACTTAGTTGCCATGCAGCTGTAGCTCGACGCCAGAACTTCCTTTAAGCAATAAAAGACGTCTAAGCTGACCTTCCTTCAAGCATCTCCTTAAAAGAAATATGTGGTCCATGACGTAGGGATTTTACGTTAGTTTACCGGGCAGTGTGGACAGCGGGTATATGCGTCTCGCCAAACACAAAAGAATGCATCACAATGGATCCGGACTGCTTATCTAGGCAAAGACAGCGCTAGGGCATCTTTCTGAAGGTCCTTTGTATGTCACAGGGAAGGACGGGAGATGTATTCTATCATAAGATTGCAGATACTTGGGATTTTGTTATTTTCTTAGAAGGTGAAGGACAGACAATACACTCGAGAAACTAACGATGGGGGTCTGCAACGTCACGATCTGCGTGGCGCGTGCGAGATTCAGTGAACCATAAGGGTCTGCACTCGCGTTTTAACCCAGTGGGAAGAAGCGCCTTAGGCCCGGACGGGTTATGGCGTCCATTACTAGGTACCTGCCTCTTCTGGCTGTCCTAGGTAAGTTGGGAAATTACAAATATACAAATGATTCGCGTAGCAGTCTTGCCCAGGTCAGAGGTAGCGGTACTTTATTCTACAGTGAGTGAGTGCTCATGGAACTTAAAGAAAACGGTGCCGATGGGCGACCTTCACTTGCGGACAACTTCTTCGTTAAGGATGGCATGCCCTTGAAATAGTTCTGTTTGTGGCGACATCAGTGGAACAATTACTGTCACGAAACCGGTGAACAAAAACGTCACCAATACACTCGAAATTTTCCCGTCGTGCTCTAATTCTCAAGTTGTTTCGATGCGACGCCGCCGCTTGCCTGTGAAGTTTTGCAGCTTGCGGCGTAAACATTTCTAGAAGAAAGGAAGGATAAAAGAATTATTTTGAGGCACTTTATATCGGCTTTTCAGATAGGTAATTTTAGAGAAAGCTGGACGAATTCTACAGGTATTGTTATTCTTTAGAGAAAACGCCAGAATCTTCACGCAGTACCACAAGTTGTGCAAAAAAAGTGCAATCACTGAAGCTTCAGAGCCGGCTAAAAAGCTAGCCATAAGAAAAGAAAGAATCGGCAAAGAGCCCAGGAGCTATTCTAATAGAACTCATTATAAAAGCATTGCCGTCCATGAACTTGATACCCTGGGTTCACAAATGTGTCCGTTGACTAATTTACGTGTCAGTTGACTAATACGTGTCCGTTGACTAATTGCTGCATCTGCAAATTCATAGGGCACCTCATTTCATATCCCAGTGCTCCGTGAATACTCCACATAGTCATTCGGAAGCAACGCAATGCACGATATTCTTGTAGTAAGCTTTTCGACAGCGATGACCAGATGAAGGCGCACTAATTTGCTTCGGCGTGACCACAACAACCTCCGGGAAAGGATTCTTGATTGCTCATTGCATTTAGAGACAAGTTCTACCACAATGCTGCGAACACGGCCCTATATTTCTTACAACGATTGCTTCTCAACATGCTGGATGGAGCGAATTCTGGATAGCCGTAGCACTAAATGTGTCGGTCATTGAAAAGGCTGAAGATCAGTGCAAGTACTCAAAAATAACGGCCCAAAAGGACAGAAAGTTGAGCGAGTTGGTAAGGATCCATAGTCATAAGAAGAGGCGTGCAAGACACGGACACAAGGGGAAGATGTGAACAATGCGAACGCCGACTATCATGACTATCAACTGAAGCAGAGCACAGAGGCGAAAAAGAAAGAAGACACACAGCTTATCTGCGCATGCTCAGGAACGGTAGTGCCACCTGTCAAACGGTTACACGTGCTGGTCTACGCGATAGACAACTGCTAGGGCACTCGTTGAGGCCTGGCATATCACTATTAGTGGAAGTTCGTGCGTGAGTCAGCCGTCGATTAGAAGAGACAGAATGCCTTTTGACAGGTGACGCTACCGTTCCTGAGCATGCGCAGATAAACTGTGTGTCTTCTTTCTTTTTCGCCTCTGTGCTCTGCTTCAGCTGATAGTCGGCGTTCGTGTTGCTCACTTCTTCCCCTTGAGTCCGTGTCTTGCACGCCCCTTCTTATGACTATGCATAACGGCACGTTCTCACACAAAACAATGCTAGTTTAACCCAAACTTGGGTAGCGGTTTATTAACGAAAATCGGCGATATCCAGGCGAAAGCCCATCACCTCGTTTGGTTGTGCCGTGTGAAGTCGACACCGACGTCTCATACCGCCTGTGTTCCAGCGTAACGCGCAATATCAGTGGCGTCTAAGCTGAACTGCACCATCATTTGTCAGTAGACTCGCTCAGCTAGTCGAGTATTTTAGTTTGCACGTGGACTCCTTTATGTTTACGGTTACCGGTTTACTGGAAAAGTTCACGTGATCCGCAGCGCTGGTAGAAAAACTCGACGACGCACTGTCTAACCAGAGACACAAACCTAATGTCACTGTGGCTCGCATTTTTCGCTTGATTGCTAGCGTAATACACTGGCAGGTAGGTAATAATTAACTCGCTGCAGTTCTTTCTATGTTTTTTTTTTTCCACGAGAACACTCACACGACCTAAAAAAAAGGTCCAGTGCATCCTAGTTGAGCAAATTAGCACAAGATGTCGCTACCATTATTGTTTCTGCTGTGAACGATTCGGTAGACCGGTGTCCTTAAACATAAAGAAATAAACGGACAACCTGAAGTCCTTGTGGAAACAGAGAGATGTCGGCGCCGGAAATGTGCAAATTATATTTACTCGAGAGCGGTCTGTTAGTCCTGTGCAGGACAAGGCGTGGCCGTCATGAGCTTTGCGCGTCGTCGTCTTCTAGTTCTCCCCACGATTCTCGGTCGTGTAGTAGCGTGCCACACGACCCCACTCCATGGAAGTCGCAGCACGGTAGTTGCGGTGAATGTAGGATTATTAGCTCGTCCACTTAGGTGAAGTTTTGAGGGCTGAACGGCCACAACTTCCGAGTCCAAGTAGGCAGGCTTAAAGGCACTCTCTACCGTCCTTCATCGCACTACCGTGTTTTGGCTTAATAGAAAGCGTATCTTTCGAAGTGTCCCAGCGTGCAGTGGTTTCTACAGAAAAGGAGTAGAAATTATTAAAACAGGATTTTTTCATCTACGAAGTCGCTCCTTTCCTACGTGTACAGGCGGCGGCAACAATGGTACTGGGCGCGATGCGTCGTCATCTCCCTGGCAACCCTTTAGGGCGCGGGAGGCTTCTTCTCAGCAGGAACCAGTTCCAAGCACGACATTGGATAGGTGACGGGAAGAGGAGGCCAGGGAAAGTCGGCGCGCGGGGTGCGCCTCGGACATGCAGCGCCGCATGCATGAGAAGCGCAGTACTATGCGCCTGTACAGGCAGACCAATTCGAGCACAGCGCCACCCGCGACACCCCGAAAGCAGCGAAGAAAAGAACGAATTGCTCTTGCACGCTAAAAAAAAGGTGTCCCATAGGGTGAAGTACGCTTTTAAGACATACATAACTGTTTTTCAGCAGAATATGTATGCCCGCGTGGGCTGGTTCTCATGCACTTGGAAATTGACAGACACGCTGTTGGGTGTCGCTAGCGAAGTTTTTTTTCCACCACTTTGAGAGAAAAGTTAAAAACATAATTCCTTTTTCGTGGAGTGAAAGCGTGCTCGTTCGCGTAAATATGATGCACGATCTCTGCGTATTTATCACAATCCTAAAAAAATTTCCGAGTGGTAGACAGTCCCTTTAAGACGGTCGAGGGATACGTTATGTGGTGTGATGACATTACTGTCAGGATTTAGTGTGGGCTGCGAAGGGTGCTGGGTTCGAGCTCCTGGTAGCGGCAGGCCAGGTGAGGTGGATGAGGCAAGCATGGTTCCGGAGGCGAGGAGCGATAAGGCGAAGTCCCGATCGCCAATATGGAAACAGACAGATGTCAGTGCCTGAGGTCCGCAAATTATATTTACTCGAGAGCGTTTGGTTAGTCTTGTGCGCGAGGAGGCGGGGTTATCATAAGCTTCGCGAGTCGTCATCTTCGTCTTCTCTCCAAGATACTGTGGCATGAAGTAGCTCGCCACGCCCTCTATTGCTCCGTATTACACCTTATTGTGGGCGCATTTATTCTTTTACAAGATATTTTGGAAAATTCCCAATCGCGAATTCGATTACAGCGTCCTCATTTGGCTACTCTTATTCACTGTTTTTGTTGCACGAGAGCTTCATAGCACTCACTCACACAGTTTAAATAGCGTGGTGCGAAGTACGCCGCAGGAGTGTATGACTGTCCTCGAAGCGTCACCATTCGGCAGTGTCACCATTTCGTGTAGAACTCATAGAGGTGCGACACGGCAGCCACCTCACCTTCGGGAGCTGATTTCTCCAAGTACACTACACAGGAAAGGTATGCGTTCTCCGGATTAATGTGAGTGTAAGGGTAGGTAATATTTTAACACAGGATGCCACACAAGGTCACCGCTACTTTATTTTACTTTTGCGGCGGTGGAATGGATGGAGCACAACGGATGTGGTGATGACGAGGAACAGCCATTGACTAATGACCTCTCTGCGACTTCAGTTTCTCTATAGTACAGCCTAGTACAGCTAGAACATATGGTCAGGCACCCTCCTTTTGTTAACAGTTTATCATTTACGTGTTAGTCTCGCCTCACGAAAATTTCCCCTCTCTGGGATGCTGCCACAAGCCAAAACGAAGTAATTTATGTTCTTGGTGAAAGTTACTTCTTCTATTGCGCGTCGAGTACATCAGAAACACTCAAGCGATTATATCAGAGTAATAAACAGTAATGCATAAGCTGTTTCGTTGCTCTGAATCATTTATAGATATCAATGCGCATCGCTGTATTATTTAACGGGAAAAAATTGAGAAATTTTACCTTACTACCTGCCTTATTTCACAGTTATTTCCACGTCCAACAGCGCAGCTGGAAGACGGTTTTTATGCCGGCGAATATATCCCCTGGAGGTCGTAAGTGGACATTTGCTTTCTTGTTCTGCTTCTTTTGCATTTACAGCTAAAACATCAGTATTCACTTCACTGAATCATCTGAATGTTTTCATGACTACCTTGCAGATCAGAGTTGCCTATTGTTTTTCTTAGTATATATTGGATCGAAATACGTATAGGAAAAAAAAAGCAGGCACATTTCTCATGCAGTGCATTTTTCAATGTATTATGCGTTACAACCGCAGAGCAAGAAATGGAACAACACAACTAGTACAAAATACAAGTGTCGCGTATACATTGCGCACTTAGAATTCAAGTAACAAGAAACCTGAGCGGCCTCCAGAAATAGTGGCATCTTTGCAGGTAGCAGTCAGTAAGGGCTTGTTTGCGCTACAATATCGATATAATGGCGTGGGTGGATATATCTTGCCTTTGTGTACATGTATGTGTATGCATCTCAAGTTTTCCAGGGTATTTTCTCGAATTATTTGCACCGTGGAAACTTTATTGGAAAATTTATAAATGCTTTCCTTGCCTTAACGCGTCTGAAGCATTCTAATGCTCTTGTACATAAATTTAAAGCGGTACTTCTAAATAGCAGTCCGTTCACACAGAGTCCATTTAGAGCGTGTATGTAATGTAAGTCCGTACACTATCCCATAGTAGAGTACGATGTATTCTGAATCGTTCACCTTTCCACAACGAAGTTGCTTTAGCTAACCGTGGAAACTCTGTCGTAACACTTTTTCCAGCGAAGGTGTTTAGGCTAGTCTGTAATTTGTCAGGCATCGCGCGATACCACGTGACATTGCGTCACGAGACGTTTTGCTGCGTGATTATGGTTGGAACATGTCACGTGAGAGTGCGTTAGGTAATTTTATGGGAAACATGTCACCTGACATTGCATCACGTAATTTTGGCAGAAACATGCCATGTGACTGCATTATGTAATATTGGTGGAAACATGTCACATGACATTGTGTTGCGTGAGCCTGGCGGGACGACGTCACGTGACATTGCGTTCCGTCATTTTTGGTTGATCACGTGAGCTGTCCTCGCCAAAATATCACTTGACTATGAAGTGGCCTGTTTCAGTAAACTATCGGCCTACTTCGCTGCTAGCTAGCATTGCGCGGCATAGCGGAAGCTGCGCACTTTTCGTTCTAAAAAGCTTACCGCATTTCTTGAAGGCTCGGGAAAGATTTGTGTCTTTCATATGACGTCTACCGGAAAGATACGCTCCTTCAGGATTTGGAGTTCGCCTATATTCACAGCAGACACCCCGATGTCACCATTACTAATACTGCTTGCATACCTCGGACGTGCTCCCTATACGGGGTTCTCGGAATATTTGTGCAGGAGTCTTACGCATACAATAAAACGTTTTTTATTTTCATTTCTTTTGCTAAATTGCATACTTCACGTCGGCACGCACCGTAAGGTAAGCAGAAGCGAAATTTGGAACAGTAATAACAAAAGGGTAGTAGTAAACCTTAACACACTGCCCATGTCCCCGCGCTCATGCTTGTGTCGCATCATAGTAATTGCGCGAGAGGGAATAAAGAAACAGATAAAGAATGAAAGAAATGAACAATAAATATATAAATAAATACTTATATAAATGTTTGAGGACGAGGGAAGGTAAAAGCGGATTCTCACTTGCCATCGACCCAGAACCCATAACTCTGCCCTTCGCCCTCTGCTACGTGATAGTCATAGTGATAGCGCCAGTCGTGACAGTGCTGCATGATAGTGGTACTGACAAAAGAAAGAAAGAAACATTTCGGTTTACGAACAAAGGAAAAGGGGGCCCGCTCTTGCGTTCGACCCAATTCTCACATCCTTTCCCTACGCCCACTGCTGTATAATAGTAACAATGATAACGATAGCGCTACGCGACAGTGACCGTAAGTTGGACATCCTTGCCCGAGCTCGGGTGTTTACTGAGATTTCACAAGCGTGGAGTCTAGTCATTCATTTTATGACTTGACAAAAGCGAAGAACACAGACGATTATTCTGACTTGGCGAGCTTTTGCAGTTACGTTAAACAATGGCGACGTAGTGGTCCGGCGTTAACTTTATTTCTCTACGTTACTCAGATAGTGCGACGTTCCGCTGTTACTACAGTTCGTACGCGTTCCTTCCTTCACTGCACGTGCAGGTGCGCTCTTTCCATGCAGTAGCTCAGCCGTCGCTAACACGTAGTCCACGTGCCTGATGGATATGAAGGTGAGTCCTTATGGTGCTTTCTTTTTCGTTTCTTTTCTAGACGGCGTCTAATACACCGTGCCGTTACTACTGTTCCCACTTTGACGGCCGGAGACAGCGCATACTAGTTCTTCGAGAGCAGGATGGAACGCCCTGTTTGGTAAGTTTCACATTAGTTGCGGAATGATATACGAGCTTTATAAATGCGAGTTCACGCGGATGTTTTAGCCAAAATCAGGGGGAAAAAATAAAAGATTGTTCTCAGTTGATGCTTCCTCCTTGAGCTTTCTTGTTCCAAATTATACGAATGATCACAGACATTGCCTATGCAAAATATCACTGTCCCAGCGGTCGAGCGCCCTATGGTAAACAAAGACAGCAAACATCTGTTCCTCGATGCGAATAATTGCGTATGCACGATCCTGCTAGACATATTATAGGCTAGAGGCGGTTTTAATTTCTCTGTATTATACTGGAGAAAACTGTATCAATGAAAATGAGCTAACGTGCACTTTATATATTTTATGTTGTACATATAAAGAGTGATAGCTAAAAAATACCAAGGCCTGGTTTTGAAACAGAGATGATGTCTTTGTAGGCGCAACGTGGTAGCCCCGGAATATGTCGCTTTGGAACGTGCCTCAACACCTTTTGGCCTCAAAGTGACGGATCTGGGAAGATTCCCGCATCATCCCAAATGCCACTACGAATAAGGAAGCGTGAAATTAAAGGACTGCCCGCAGGTAAAACTTCAGTCATGCTTAGAATATGATGAAAAAACATTGTGTAATATCGAATTACTGCATGCCTTGCTGAATATCCGAAGGTTTCGGAATCAAATCCCATCCGCTGCTCCCATCCCATCCGTTTAAATGCAAGCGAAATGTTGAAGCCGGCATACTGTGCGATGTCAGTGCACATGAAGGAACTCCAGGTGGTCGAAATTTCCGGAGCCCTCCCCATACGCTACCTGTCAAGGATATCATGGTTTTGGGGCGCTAAATCACGTAAATCATCATACCTTACTGGGTTTCGGATGTTCTTAATGTTTTATACTTGCTTTGGCAGGGGCTGTTCCTTGAGTATTAGACAATAGCGGCACTCTATTTTCAGGCATTCTGAGCAACTAAATTGCTGTCTTAGTTCAACGCCAGGGAACAGCGCTTGATGTTCACTCAACACGTACACGCAGAGATATCCCTTTACCTCCAACATGTCCGTGAAGGCTAACCTGACATTCAATTTGGAGTCGCAAATGTAAAAGAAAATATTATATTGCAGACAACTGGAGGCCTCTCGTCGTCTCTTCTTTCTGCTGTCTAAAGAAAGCTGTGCAAGCAAGATTGATACACCATCAGCCATTTTAGCAGTTTCAAACACTCTTGAGCTGTGCCATGGCGCAACGTGGATTTAATGAACAGTTTAAGGCCTTATTATTTATGGAATACGTAAAATTGAACCTATGTTTTAGGGAGATAATTCTGATTAGAAAGAGTGTACTGGAATGCTGATTGTATTTAATGAAGGTGGCAATGCTGCATGCATAACTTCGGAATTTTCCAAGTGCTGTATATTGAGCTCGTTGGTGTTTCAACATAGAATTTATCCTGATGAAATGCAGCGAAAGGACGCATAACAAAGAAGGCCTTTTTATTTTGTGTCCTTTAATTACACTTACTCCAGACGAATTTAGGGAAATAAAGGCGACATTTCGAGCACGTGTAACAACATTGAAAATCTACCAGAAAGAACCTTGTTAAAAACCGCGACGTCCGGAAACTCCAATATACTTGCACCATGCCCCGAAACGCACACAATAACGATTCTTGTGCAGGGTAAATAAAGCACAGCTTGAAACTTCACGCCTGAATTTGAGGCACGTACTTATCTTATTATTTCTTTTTTTTTAATTTTGTGATCCATTACCAAAAATTAAATTACCATTATCGTCGCTCCTTAAACGAAGCAACTTCATTACGAAGCTGTAGGTAAATGCAATCACTAAAGTAATTCGTTACTCGAAATGCTTTACATGCAAGACTGCTTCCATCGTAGTAAATCTCGTTTTTCGGGAGACCGAAACTGAAGCGCTGGTGGCGTGTGAACACATTTAACGTAGGAATAGCTCCAAATTTTCGGGTATGTGATATCTGGCCGACTCCATTAAGTTGTCTTCAGGTACACGCTGACAGGCATCTAACCATAACTTCACCTTACATAAACTATAAAAGAAACTCAGCGGAAGGTGGAGGCTTGAATTCATGAACACATAATTAGAAACGATGTAGAAGAGAGAATGTGGCTGCAGACAACGTTTCGACAAGTGGACTTGCCATATTCTCAACAACCCACCTAAATTTGTCGAAACATTGGCTCCAGTGATATTACTTTTTCTACATCGTTTTTAAAGATCGGTTCATCGATTCACCTAATGTAGTCTCTCATTCGATCTGTCTTATTAGAATTCTGAAAAATGAGCGCTAGAGGTATAGAACGAGGGTCATCATTTGTAGAACAAACATAAGCAGAGAGTTAACAAACATAATGATCCACTGAGAAGTATTTGTAGCCTCTAAATCAATGTTAAGCAATGATGAAAACTGAAGGATTTTACGCGACAAGACGACTCTATAATTATGAGGCATGCACCGCAGAGAAGAGCCCTAGAAAAATTTAGACCTCCCAGTGTTCATTCACGTGCACTTAAATTTAAGCATGCGTTATTTTCCTCCATTTCGCATCCATCGAAATGCAGCCGTTGCGGTCGGGATTTGATCCCGCGGCAATTCAAATATAAAAGGCACTTCAGAAACAGCGCTCATTGGCCATTGCAACTGGTGATCGTGAAGGCAGAAAGCAAATACATCGGTCAGTTGACATGTATTAGAACAGGGAACACAGCTGATAATGACTGGAAAGGTCCCGAGCTCATGTCATTCCGTCTGATGGCGCGGCCGTATCCAATTTCTCCCCCGGATATGACCTCTCATGAGCTTGTCCAACTTCCTAATTCCCTTAGGCATGAATATGCTTAGTGCAGTGCAAAAATACACATGATGCGCTCTATCTCTCCCTGAAAGGATACTAAAGACAATTACTAGGTAGATTGAGAGATTGGGCCAGCATGATTACCATTTCGCCATCTCTGGAGGGAACAGAGTCGTTGCAACCGCCAGACGACGAGATTCAGAAATTGGAGTGGCGCCGTTTATCCGCTAGTGGGCGCCTTTTCGAAATGACGTCTGCTCATCTATTTTGTGCGCTCTATTACTGCACCAGCGCATAATGAAGAATGGGTTATGTAATATCAAACAATAAATGAATATGCAGCAGCAGCAGTCGTTACTACTTACTGTGGTCGTAAGCTGACAGCACCGTAGTTGCCGGCAGTCGAGATTGCGGCGTCTTTTTGGCGTGGGCGACTCAAATTGAGAAGCAACACCAGGCATTTTCGGCGCCTGTTCTTGGCGAAAAATTAAACTAAAGAAACATCCATTTCTGAGGCGCAGACAGCGGTGATAGACTAACACCGCTAAGAAATCTATCTAGCTAAATTTAACATTTTCCTTTAGTGTCCCTTAGAAGAATATGAGTATTGACGCATGGTTAGGAGAAATTGGAAAAAAAAACACGCCTATCAGTACTTTGGTTGGTGCGTCCTGCAAATTACCTACAAATTCTCTCGCGAAAAGCTGTTTCGTCTTTAGTACTGCACGAATGAATTCTTATCCAGCCATTGGAAACTAATATAAAATTTAAGAACCAAATTAGCGGGCGAATATTGGCAGATCGTTAAATGTGAGCAACTTCTTGCTTTGCAACGGCCTGTCCTATGTGGTAATTATAGCCTCGTTAAGCGCTCTACGAGAGTTAAGTTGATTGAAAGTGATGTTACGGTTGAGCCCAAACGATTTGTAAAAAAGAATTGCCTGAGGAACGTTTTTTTTCGGCAGCGTTTCGTACTGCAGAGTCAACGCAAGCCACAACAACCGTCCCACACATGCATGCCTTCGTGCTCATGACGGCCTAGTACCCATTAGAGAACTCACGCGGTGACGAGGAGGCAAGATTTTCTTATTCGTAATAACGCTTAAAACGTCGCGTGCTTAAAAGAGCGGGGTGCTTTGTAGGACGTCGCCAGGTTTTGAGAATTCGCTAGATGGAGTACTTTGAGTGAGTCAGAGATACCGAAGGAGCTCTCTCGTTCAGTCAGGTTGCAGGACGGCGTCATTCAGAAAGCTTTGGAAATTGGCACAGCTTAGAATAGCACCGTAACAACTGTTCGTGGAGCGACTGATCACATTTATACACAATGAAAGGGGCGCTCTCAAGTTCTCACAATCGGTGCAGCTACTATGTGGGGAAGCTATCGTTATGACGCTGCACCTATGTAAAACGCGCTAACGCTGCAGTTGCAGCGGTAGGGGACCAGAACTAGTATTTGAAGTTGCGCTTGTAGTGCCGTTATTACAAGCACTTACACATATGTATAAGATAGAAATATCAGACCCATTTTCGCAACCCTTTCAGCAAATGGGTCTATGTAGCAATGGCCCATATAGCAACGTGCTTATATAGCAATGTAAAAGGCATTTAGGATACATCGTTCAAGTATTTTGGATGCTTTAAAAAAGAACCTGTCAGATTTTACCAAGAGGGTCCCGATTTCACTAGTAGGCTTCTGCACGTTATGTGACATATGATCGACATAGAACTAATAACAGCTGCCGCTGAATCTAGTTTTCTCGCCCCTCTTAATAATATAGATATAGAACATCGCCCAAAACATTACAGCAAACGCAGGTACTTCGGCGGGTTTCCTGCTATGTACTTCTATTAAATTGACGACTCGCGAATAATGCGCTCAGCAGTTCTAGATTAGCAAGCGTTCCCGTAGCTGCCTATGGGCACGCACTACACCATGCGGCTTCTTTAGTTTTCTGATCGCTTTTCAGTTGCGTTTCTTGTTGCGTGCCTTTGTCGATACCACAGAGGAAGAAGAAACACAACTAGGCTTTACGGGCATTGGATCGATAGATGAACTTTTCCGCAGTTGTGACCGTCCACGCCGTTAAACGAAAGCTTCATTCGAGAACGCACATTCTTCGTTAGGCGTATCTAGAATCAGTGTATTTGTTATGCGGCTTCGCCTTCCACAAGGAACAGTATATTCAGGAAAAAAAAATTACGACACGAGCCGCATGCGAGCGGCGAGGACGGATTCATCGTGCGGTGGCAAACCGCGGCCCCCTGATCTTCGTGGCTGCTGTCTCTGCTGACGCGGCTCGTACAACAGCGTTAAGTTCTTCGGCGTGACCTCAATACCGCACTACCTTTCGCAAGAGTCAAACATTGTCTGTCTAGTCATCGTGCCACACTGGCTTGTCAAATTGGTGTCTATATCGAGCGCTGTCACACACTCGGTATAATCTGGGAGGTCGGGGCTCAACAAACTTTTTCAAGATATTGTTGAGATGTGCAGATGCGTAATTTTGGATTGCGACTGGGAACTCTGGCGCAAGTTGAGTACTCTCGCAATCGAAAGTGTCTTCGTGCCACCGATCCGCGAGGCGGGCTCGGTGACCAAGCAGCAGCGTTGTATGCTGATCTGTAGCTCGGCACAGTGATATGCGCATAGAGAGAGCTTCTTTCCACAAGCAATGTGATCTGGCAACGCAGGAGATCAATGGCCGCAATACGAAAGGAAATGAACTGCCTGTAAGAAAAAAAAACAGATCCTACGTGCAGTGGGAATCAAGGAAATTCGAAGCACGCATCAGGAATGCAATATGGATCTGCATTGTTGTCTAGCTATACCGATTTTGGCACATCCGAAGTTAACGAAACGGCCGCAAGAGCAGCAAACTGTAGCATGTAAACCATGCCAATCATGACAGGCATGTCATGATTGTAATGTTATAACCTCTCATTAACGTTCCTCACGCAGCCGTGCCATACAAATTTTGGTATACATCCCATTAACGAAACGCGTGGCAAGTAAACCACGCCGCTCATGACATGCATGTCATGATTTTATGTTATGACTTGCCATTTATGTTCGCCATTCAGTCATGTTGTGGCATACCAATTTTCGTATACATCCCATTAATGAAACTGCCAGGAGTGCGCCAAGACCGAAGCATGTAAATCATGGCGCTCATGACATGCATGTCATGATTTTCACGTTATCATCTGTCATTCATGTTCGTCATGCAGTCATGTTGTGCCATACCAATTTTCGCATACAACTCATTGGCGTAACGGCCAGGAGGGCACCAAGACAGCGGCATGTAAATCATGCTGCTCATGACATGCATGTCATGATTTTCATGTTATGACCTGTCATTATGTTCGTCATGCAGTCATGTTCCGGCATACCAATTTTCGTATGGGTCCCATTAACGAAACGGCCAGGAGAGCACGAAGTCGTAGGTAGCTAGGTAGATAGATACACTCAATGTCGCCGAAGTTCCCTAACAAATGCTTCGCATTTAAAATTGGGCAATCTTGCTTTTGGTTCCCACGGCGAATTGCCGCTTCAGGCGTTTGCTGCCACTCTGACCTCGCTTCTCCTCGCTCAAAAATCTAAAAAAGAAAGGCAGACCCGTTGGTTCTACAAAAATAATTTGCGCAGCCGCAAGCAACCAGTTCCCGAAAGCGCAGCCGCAAAGTCAGACGGCTCGTTGCAATTGTAGCCTGGTCGACCATTGAGCATGGACCTGGAAATCGTGCAACCGGGTGGATCTAACCGAGCAGAGGGCGCACCTAGCGAGCGGCTTGTACGGCATGCTCAGAGGTATTTTAGCAGATCGTCAGCCACAGAGGTTCACCGAACAGCACTGTAGTACCTTTTTGATGCCGCCGTTTTGAGAACAAAAAACCACCCGTAGCACACTGTTTGCCTGCACAGATCTTATCTTAGAAATGGAAAGTGACCTTTATTTTCAAGTGACGTAACTCAGACCACGAAGCTGCATAATGTCGAGCGCACGAGTATAGTTCTAGATTCCTCGTTCGAAGTGTAAATTCAAGCATGGTTATTTCAACATCACTTTGATATAGATACTGATTCTTTCTTCTACAAATGGCTCCAGCACTAGCGAGCCGCATTTGCCCTGAACTGAAAGTTCGAATGCGAGAACTCCTAATAAAAGTTATGGTCAATCAAAGATCAATATGTCAAATTGCACCAAAATCTGTTTGTATTGATAATATCAACGAAAATGGAGGTAATGAGCCACTGCCGTGAGATGATCTTTCATTTATTAAACCAGTTTTAAATATTGTTGTTACAAGGTACCAAATTTTGAAAGCAAAACCAAGAGTCTCACAGCTCACTCATTCAAGATTAAAGGCAGTATGAGGATCCTGCGAGCTGCACCTTACAAAGCTCTGACGAGGAATAAAAGTTTAGTTTAAGGAACAGCGAGAGAGAGTTACTACTTCGCTCAAGGTGCGCGTCTCTGTTAGTTTATGAAGACCGTTGTTTGATGCCGCGGCTGGTGTCTGGTCCACCAGACATCGCTGGGTGACATAACTTATTTGATTGATTTGTGGGGGTTTACGCCCCAAAACCAGCTGTGATTATGAGAGACGCCGTAGTGGAGGGCTCCGGAGATTTCGACTACCTGGGGTTCTTTAACGTGCACTGACATCGCACAGTAAACTGGCCTCAACATTTAGGCTCCATCGAAATAGAGCCGCTGCGGGTGGAATTCGATCCCGCGATCTTCGGATCAGCAGCCGGGTACCATAGCCACTGCACCAACGTGGCGGGGCTTTGGGTGATCTAGGGAATGTAGCTTTTAAAAGTAAATACCTTGGCAGTCTTTTCAGCATGCAGAATTAGCTCCCTACTCTTTACAACTTACTGACACCTTAGCAATTCCCACAAAAATTCACAGGTAATACTGTGGCAATTTTATTCCATTTAACCACAATATTTTCTTTTTTGTTCAATTTAGCAAGATTATTTATTGCGCGAAGTATCTCTGTTATAATGTGTTTCTGTACCTCACTTGTATTCGGCGGGCGGCATGAAAGTTAAGTTTGAACTAAACTAGGCTAAGAAGGACAGTTCGAATAACTCAATAAAGTATATTAGTATGGCTTAAGGGTAGCGATGTCTGTTGAAATCGTCCTGTAATTTGTTTATGCAACAACAAGAAACATCTGGTGTGATGAGGTGTAACACAGCATTGGTCTTCGTTAAAACAGAAAGAAAAGCAGTTGCACTAATATATGAGAGATGTAGTCCGAGATGCAATGCAGTAGCCTGTAGCAAAAAAAAAGCGTTATGCTGCGTGGAAATCTAGCCGTTCATGCGCTGCAGTTATTGACAAGTACATTTTTAATAGAGAAGAAAGAAAGGGTTACAATTTTCTATTCAAAATATTGACACCACCTCTATGTCAGTGCTTTTGGATATAAGGTCGCCATTGTTAAACTCTGGTGATAATCTTTAAAAGATTTTACCGTGCTTTCCAGCACGCCTGACAGCTGCTTTATTTTTCTTTTTCTAGTAAAAGATTTGGGCCCGGGATCGTCCATGGAAAATCCTGTCCACCTTAGTGCCAAGACCATTAGTGTAAAAACTATTACTCATTCCGGTGGGACTATGGTAAAAGGTACAAAAACTGGAGTCGTAAAAGGAACGCCAGATAATAGCGGGATGGGCGCGGTGACTCCGTCCACTCCAGCAGACCTCCCTGACGAAATTGACCCGTTCGCGCTCTCTTCAGGGCCTCGACCAGGCACCAGTACCAATGGTCCACTCTCATCACCTCGTCCTCAGACAGGGGGTTCCCGTGCTCCAAGCACGGAAGAAGGGCCGTTTAACACAGCTCAAAATGGCCCCGTAGGTGCTTCCACACCAAAGGTTACTAAAGCCGGTATCACTCCGCTTACTTTGCCTGGAGGTTCCATTCGTCAGCCAGGTGGTAGCAATGGCGCAACATTACTCACACATGGGCGTGGAACTATTTTGCCGGGATCTCCTGGTCGACGGAGTATGTCGACAACTGCGGGAGTACATCCAAGCCCAATTACTGGAAGGCAGGGCCCAATGGTCTCTCTACCGTCCCCAGCACCAGGTGCTCTCGTTGGCTTCATTAACGCTCCATCTCCGTCGGGGATGAATTCAAGAAATGCCGGTATACCTACGCCATTCACTACCACACTGAACCAGCCACATGCAGGCGCTACTACTCCGCGCCATGTTGTTCCCCCTGTCGGTGTTACAGGAAGTGGCTTAGAGGTTGAAGTGCCAGGATTTACAACTGGGCTTGACGGTAGATGGAAGTGGGTACTCGCACGCCGTACCGGAATTTTCCCGCCGTATATCCAAGCTATTGATCCTGAAATATTGTACTATAAACTTGGTTACCCCTGCCAAACCTTCCAGCCCTGCCGGAGTATGTACAGAAACTCCTCAACAACGTTCCCATGAGCCCTGCTGGTAGCAGTATTTATGGTTACCGAGGTTCCACGACAATAATCGATATTATTCGAAAAGTCGCGAGGATCACAGCCTTAAAGAAGCTTTTGTCCAGCAGTCAAACTTCCCATAGAACGAACCAAACAAAATTGCTCGCCACTCTTCTTGCACGTGAAACATCATCCCCATTAGGTGCGTCGCCCATAGAGCGTCTTCTTCTCCAGGGGGACTCGCAATCATCTCCTGTTCAGCCAGAACTTTGGAGCAGTTTGATCTCACTGCTTGGAAGTAACCCCTACGGATCCTTTCCCAATAGCCCTTACCCCGGAACTTTTGGTTCTCCATACAGCACCTTTTATGGCGGTATATATGGTATCCCTTACGGCCCGTTGTCAGGCTTTCCCAATGCACCATTGCCACGAAGTTCATGGCCATACTACGCCGGCAGTCCAGTTGTGCCTTCTGGAACATACGGCCCGGGATCGGAGATCTATTCTTCTTTCAGTTCTTATACTGCTCCATCCAGTCCATCCCACCCAGGCTTTCCCCGTTATGGCGGAAGTCCACTAAGCAGAAACATATTGAGCACTCTTTCTGGAATTGTCAGCGGGACAGCGCCGGGTGGAACAACTCCCTCAATGATGAACCCGTTCTTAACTAGTAGCCCCATCTATCCTAGTAGTACTAACGCCGGAAATTACAACCTGCCTAGGACAAGCGCATCCACTACTCTTGCCGAAGTCATCGATCAAATTGCACATCCATGGCAATATACTCGAAGTCCTGATGGAGGCATTGCACGCAAGAATGATGCAGTGATGCATGGACTAACAACGCTCTTCCCAATGTTAAGAGACCCAACTAGTCCACTGCACAATCTGCTCAAAAGTACGCGTGCATCGAAAACAAGCATCAACAGGTTCATCAGTCCCGGGGAGACATATCCGGACTTGTTAAATTTGCTGCGTGAAAAATCTAACTCACCCATAATTAACACTCTTATAAAGCAAGTCATAATGCGGCAAGGACCAGAAGGCCCATTTGGCTCATTATTGAACAGTAGGGAGCCAAATGGAAATGAGAGAGACGGGGCCAGTAGCATGATAGCGTTGCTCCAAAGTGTGATGAGTAACCGGAAAGACGCCGTGGCTCAATATTTAGCTCAATTAGCCGGAATGAAACCTGATTCATTTCAATTTTCCGCAAAATAGGAAAGCCCCTGCAGGATACACAACAGATATATTGACATTGCTTCGGTCCCTTCAGCAACGCCAAGGAGGTCGTCCTGAGGATCCACTCACGCAGCTTTTGCGGATAGCCCAAGAGTCGCAACGCAGCCCGACTACACGTAATCCCTTCGCAACCGCGGACTATATAGGCACACCTCAAAATTTTAATACATTTTCAGAAAACCAGCCAAATTTTCCCGCGTCTCGTCCATTGGCCAAAAGTGTCGATAACACCTTCCTTACAGTAAGTGGGTCACAAAAGACACCGATGGGAGCGAAAAACCTAGTGGTATCGAAACCTGCAGCTCCTTCGCAATTGTATTCTTCGACCTTGCCTCGTCATTCAATCTTCAAGGAGCAACTCGTGTCCCATACTTCTGCACCTATGGCACAGCCAGCGACGCCATCTTTTATTACGCCCGTTACATCAGGCTTACATGTTACGAAGCAGGTGGTGCAACAATTATCGTCACCAACGCTACTACGAGTCCACAATGTGCCAGGAGTATCGAGAGGCACAATTCCTTTTTATACAGCCAATACCCTTCAGCCTTTCTATACCACTGGTGCACGAGTAACATCCACTCCAGGAGTGTTTATTAATGGCCAGTACGTTTCTTCTACTAATGGTATACTAGGAACCACTCTTGGCCAGACAGGGTTGCCATTACCAGCGGCTGCCTACACAGCTGGTGTTCCAGTAACTACTGGCTATGTGTCAGCCACAACTTCCTCACATCCATATCTCCTCGACGGTTCTCCGTTAGGAATCCACCCGCACTACATTGTTGAAGGGCATGAAGCACCCGGAACGCGCTGGCAACTGAAAGTGTGGCGCAATCATCCGGGTGTATCTACCATTGTACCTGGCGCGTCAGGATACACTTCATACGTTTCTAGCTCTCCAACCATGGGAGTATTAGGACCATCTACGCTATCGGGAATACCAGTGACGGGAAGCACTACCAGCTCCCACTACTTTGTACAGTCAGGAAGCACCGGTGGTAACCACATGGTTAGTCCAATCTCATCAAATGCACCATCTGATGTGTATATGCCTGGGTCTCAGTCTATGAGTGGAACCACGCCGGCTAGCGGTAATTCTGGAGGTGGTATTTACGCAGCTAGTCCTGGAGCAAGCACGACCTATACCAGGTACTCGTACAGCTCCACACATGGCAGTGATAGCAATTCTGGGCTTACATCTGGCACAAGCGAAGGTGGGACTTCAAACCTCCTAGGAACGACAGATACTAGGTCACCGTCATTCTCAAGCAGCAGTGACAGTAACGACATGACCGACGGCATTTCAAACACCAAGATGAAGCGATAGGGTTAAGCTGACATAGAAAAACTAAGAAATAGGGAGTAATTTTAGTAGGCGATTATAAATAGGTGTTCTACATGAATGATTTACTCACATTCAGAGAGGTGAGGAATTGTGCCAGAATAGTCATTCTCACAGAATTTTGGGAAGAATGTCTTTTGAACGTACAACGAGAAATAAAGCTTACATTGAAAGCTGTTTCAGCCTTCCGTCTGTTTTTTGTTTTCTTTTTGTTTTCGTTGATAAGAGCGACTGAAATAAATGAGACGTTAGCAAATGATTTTTTCAAGCAGTCTCAACTTTCATGGTATTTTCTTGATATTTTTCGAACAAACTGTGACCACAAAAACATGGTCTTTTCTGCATATTTCTGATGCACTGTTCTGCAGTTGTAAGAACTTAGTGCTAACTTATTCTTTCTGCATTCATCATGTCCTGCTTTATATTCTATGGAAATAAACTATGCTATCATCCACAGCATCCTGTCGGATCGTCATAAGTAAGGACACTGCAACATTCGCGTTGTTGATGTCATAGCTTTGATATGCTGGACTTGTGGTGGCATCTACATAATCCACTCGAAATAGCTGGCTTAAAACTTATTCTACGCACATGAAGATCATAGCAATATATGACTTTCTAAAATTGAATATTTTGTTTTTTCTCTGATAGCTGTCGTCAACTGAAGTACTGATATCACTTGCAGAGTCAATAAAATCTGCCTCGTCTCCAGAGGAACCCCCTGAGCGAGAGTATTCAAGGGCTCGTACACAGTAGAAATACATCCTAGAACTAGGCACCTAAGGCTTCCTGCAGTGGACTACCAAATGACTCTGTAACTAATAAACGAGTCGTGGTACATTTCCCACCCAGAGTGAAAAGGTATGTCATTTATAATATGATCGAGACTACCTTATTTTATCTTGTATTTATTCTTATTGCAATCACCACTCGATGATTTTAGCAGTGTAGTACATGAAGTTAGCAATCAAGAGTGGTCGAACAAGGAAGCCTATAGCAACTATCAGGCGCAGCTATTGCTTTTCTAAGATGTGCTTGTCACGTCAAGAAGCCGCAGTCTTAACTGTTAGCGCGCACATTGCTCATTAGTACCAACGCCCCGTGGCAACAGCATGATAAAGACAAGTTCCTATCTGCAGTAGGATGAAGGGAAGTCCGAAGAATTTAGTCGGGGAGTGGACGTGTACTTACTCATTTTCAAGCATCTCAAGGGACCACGAGACTATTTTACATAAAGGGTGTGCACGTTCATTTCATTCAGCATAGGTTAATTCTTGACGATGTGTGTAAAATTATGTGGCTTCTCGTGAAGTACAGCTAAAGCGGGAAGGTCATTTCAGTTGTCTGAGCACCACAGAAAGGATGAATTTAAGCAAACGGTGGTTCAGGCTAGAAGAGTTTAACGTCACTGTCGTAACTTTGTGCGGTTCGTAAGGCGGAGGGCTGGGGGAACTTTGGGAGTCAGGAGAGACGCATAGAGTAACTAGTGCAAAAACTAGTGGAATGTCCCTTCGGTTTTTCTAACCGAGCCGAATGGACACTTGAGTCATCGGAAGAAGCACAAAAGAAGCAACAGTGCAGCTACCGCTGGCGTGGCTGTGTAGCACAGTAAGTGGGGCACTTGACTTCGTAAAAAAGGGTTTAGAAGCCCATAACCGCCAACAAGTCCTTTTTTTTCTTGTCACCTTTTATTTTTGATTTTTGTTGTCTATGTCGTTATTTCTATCTTTCCTTCCTTTTTCGTAGAATAACGCACCATTTATGTAATTCTGGTATGTTCGCCGCTCTCAAGCGCGTGTGTTCAGCCTGCTTATTAAGACACTTGGCTTCGGGGTGTAGGTGCACAGGTTCGCTGCAACAAAATTTTGCATCTTTCTCCTTTTCTTTCTTTTTTTTTCTAGTAGAATACTTAAGGCATTCATATGACATGCGAGGGGAATACGCCGGTAGATTTCAAACATGCTAGCGTACATATGATTGTGAAAGCGAGATCACGCGGTCTGCCGGCTATATAGGTCACTGAACTAATGAATATTCGTTGGACTGCAAGTAATACAACGCCGGCAGCAACAGAGAGTTACAGCAAGAGACACAGGCAGCAACAGACATTAGGATCGCTTTGCTGCAAAACAACCTTTTATGTCTCACACACTTAAAAATTGTTTGTGCCATTCCATTAGTGATGTAATCAAATTAAAGTTTTTCTCCCTCTTTTCTCATTAGCGGATCATTCAACCGCATTGACTATGTTGAACGGCACAGAAGATATCAGGCTTTCGCCAGAACCTTATATAACGTACGCGTTGTGCGGTTTCTTCAATGGCAAACCTACTTGTCATGGAAGATGCAGTCATCCACGAAGTCGAGCGCACATGGATTTGAGAAAAAAGATAAATAAAATGTAGAGGTAGAACAGCCGTGTTTCAAAGTGGAAATTATGGATACGTTAAGACAATCAAAGCAGCTTAAGGGGACACTAAAGGCAGTCAACATTTTTAGCTAGAATGATGGGTAAGTGCTAGAGAACGTCTGAAACATCAATATTATCTACACCGCCACTCTCGACACCGAAATATTTAGGTAAATGTACGACAAAGCCTGTGCCGTGCATAGGACATTCTGCAAATTTGGCATGGTGACGTAGTCCAGGCGGAGGTATGAAGCGGTGAAGTCGAAAATGGTTGCTGAGAATGAGGGAGTGCCTCTACCAGTGAGGGGGACGATACTTCTCTACCGCCTGCTCCTGCCTTTCGCACAGCTGGCTTGATTGTCGACCAGTAAAGAGAGAAAGCGGCGAATCTACGTGGGGCCTATCTGCTGAGGCGGGAGGTTTGAGCAGTTCGAATCGCATACAAGCCACTAAAAGGCGACTTCCGTTGAAACCAGACGCATTTTTTTTTCTTGGCACAAAAGAATCACTACGACGTTTAATGAGCAGTATTTCACGAATGCACGTTGAATAATATTTGGCTTTTGTGACCTTTTGAAAACTAAGAGTAAAAATAACAAAAATCAGGGGACAAAGTAATACAAACAGCACTCCTAATCACTTAGCAAGAAGTATCCTGTCGCTTGTAAAAAATGTTTCAAATTAACATGCATGAACTACTATTTCCCACGCCCCGCCACGGTGGTCTAGTGGTTATGGCACTCGGCTGCAGATCCGAAGGTCGTGGGATCGAATCCCGGCCGCGGCGGCTGCATTTCGATGGAGGCGAAATGTCGAGGCCCGTGTGCTGTGCGATGTCAGTGCACGTTAAAGAACCCCAGGTGGTCGAAATTTCCGGAGACCTCCACTACGGCGTCTCTCAT
Source organism: Hyalomma asiaticum (assembly GCA_013339685.2). Classification (NCBI taxonomy): domain Eukaryota; kingdom Metazoa; phylum Arthropoda; class Arachnida; order Ixodida; family Ixodidae; genus Hyalomma; species Hyalomma asiaticum. The sequence goes on along the minus strand of CM023484.1, from coordinate 95,408,019 downwards.
AATCAGAGCTGGTTTTGGGACGTTAAACCGCATAAATCAATCATTACTATTTCCCAGTGTTTCAAGGGGGTGACACAGCTCATGCTTGACTCTTCGCGTTGCAGGAGCTGGTCTAGATGACAAGACCCCCGGAGCTCTCTTACAGGGACTGACAACCGATTTTTAAGGACCCTGTTTTTATGGCGCAACGAAAAGCTCGCTCCCTGTACTATTTTCACCTGCAGCTGTTACTTACAAAAGCGCGTGGATATTTCGCACGGAGATTTTTTCAATGTGAGAAGCCTCTAAGAAGGCCAGAGTGCGCACTCTAGCAACGTTGAAAAGTGATCGCAATGCTAATAATCCGTCTCGCTTTCAGACATCCTTCTGCTTTCGCAGGAATGAGCGTACCTTTGATTACACTTGGCCTTTTCGACTAGTACATTTGGCCTTTTCACCAAGTGAAATTATGATCATCAAAAGTAAAATTTACTCCTAAAGATGACAAAAAACCCGATGTTCCGGGTCCCACTCGGACCCTTCTTCAGGGGTGACTGGAGGGCACCAGACAGCAGCAGTGCTTATAAGGCCTTCTTAGCGTTTGGCAGACACTGCTGTCTCTGGGCCGAAGTCAAGGCGTAATGATTTAAAGGTGAACATTTGACAGAGATCTGTCTGGTTGGGACGGAATTAAAGGTGAAAAAAAGGGGGGAACACCAACCAAATTATGATCATCAAAAGTAAAATTTACTCCTAAAGAGGACAAAAAACCCGATGTTTCGGGTCCCACTCGGACCCTTCTTCAGGGGTGACAGCAGTCTGCTGACTTCGGCCCAGAGACAGCAGTGTCTGCCAAACGCTAAGAAGGCCTTATAAGCACTGCTGCTGTCTGGTGCCTACCATTCACAAGGTAAGCGTGGCTAACACCCGAAGATAGGAGCATGGAGCACGGCAAAGGTGATGGCAAGCGAAATCAAGTGCCTAGGAAGTGCGGGAGGGCAAGCCATCCGGTGCAGCAATGCGCCTAATCACAGCAACGCAGTGGTTCCCGCTGCCAGCGTGATCGACGGTAACGTAGAAAATATAGTGGACACTTCAGTAAGAGCAACAGCCAGTGAGTCCTCAGAAGGACCTCTCAAGAGAGCTGTTTGTCGTTCTAGTGTGTGTAAGTTCATTGTGTTTCAGGAGAAAGAAAGCACAAACCACGAATCCTTCCTCAAGCTTTTTTGTTTCTTGGTTTCTGAAAGAATACAGGAGGGGAAACAATGTGGAAGCTTTTTGTGTCATCCATTACTTTTCTTTCTATATGCTTATAGCCATACACGATTTTTCGTTACTTCACGTTTACTTTACGTTATACACGTTTCGTTAACTTCATATGTACCAAAGTCGGTATAGCGAGACAACAATGCACATCCTTTTACGTTCCTGATGCGTGCTTCGCATTTCCTTGATTCCCACTCCACGTGGGATCTGTCAATTTTTTGTCTAAAATTGGTGTGATAGTGGTTACGGAGACCAGCGGCGGCGGTGGACAACTACGGCGCCAAAAACGGCCCTTCTTGTGATCTCAAAAGCATAAGGTTGCTTTTACACCGTAAGCTGTAAAAGCAACCTCATGCATAAAAGCAACCTGTAGGTGCATACAGCATAAGCTGTAAAAGCAAGCTTATGCATAAAAGTAACCTGTACTTGCATGCAGCGTAAGCTGTAATAGCAACCTTATGCAAGAAGAGTTGCCTGTATGGTCAATACTGCAATGGAACTGTACGTAACCCAGTTTAAATGAGAAGTGCCTTCTAACTAGAATGGGTTTTAAAAAATCAATTTGAAGTTCTCTGTGGTCTAATGATTATTCACAAATATTGCTTGCTGATACCACAGGGAAACTGACTAGGTTAGAGGAATGCTTAATCTTACAATGAAGGATATGTCTGCGCTATTTAAACACATCGGACCTACATCCTAGCGTGCTCTTTCAAACAAAGGTTCCTTGATACATATTTCTACAGACTTGGCTGACGGGGCATGTATTGTTCTTCTGCTTGAAGCCTTTCTCTGGGAATATAAGAAATGGATCTGATATATAAGCCTGTAGCCTGCTATTGTTTCTGTTCCAACTAGAGTCGCAAGGGCTTACAATGGGACCACAAACAGATCTTTCGCTGCTCAACGCTTTGCATCATGGGATCGGCGGCCTACAGCTGTGTCCTTTTGTGCATATTAGGTAAGGACCTCCAGGACTACGTATACTTGAAAATTGAAAGAAGGGTCAGATTTCGATTCACACTTATGCCAACTCCTCTCCTGCCTCTTAGCTGCTTGCTTACGAAAAGAGAACCTTTGTTCTGCTATCGCTGTGACTGATCAACAGGGCAACTCTTTAGAGGTACAATAGTTTCATCAATTTCCCCGGCAGCTATCACGAGATGAAGTACGTCCGTCAATGCTTACTGTGCACTATTTAATTCATTGGAATTCTTCGTTAGCGTGCTGAGTTACCATTTCATATCTCAACTTTCGTATAAAGACGATGCTAAATACAGCATACAATGTAAATTTAGCCGACGCATTCCACGCTATTTTACTATGTTTTTTAATTGCTATATGCATTTCCCTAGAGTTAGTTTGATTTCAACAGCCTAATGTTAATCACCAGCTACCCCAGCACTACTCCATAATGCTCACGGGTGGCACTCAAAAAAAAAAGGCTACGTTTTATTCAAAATTCTGTGACCAATGAGCGCTCCGTCTAAGGAACATGTCATTGTTTTCAAGATACAACATTTTGACTGATTGGCCCAAAGAAAACCTTAGACTGAATGGAATAGTATACGTATATTTCATAAAATCGATATTGTTGAAACGGCTTAGTGATATAGACCTGCTTCACGCAAGTTGCCGAAATTGACGAGAGAAGCGTAGGTTTCACATCGGAAAGATTTCCTGCCGTTTTTAATGATTGAAGATTGGACATTCAAGGGAGGGTCGGCGGGCGCCTCTAATAGCATTTCTGGCATTTTTAATACTGGCATAGCTTTTTCTCTTTCTGGCAGTCTTTCATTCACCGTGGTCCATCGAGCCAACTGGGTGCAGCCCGCTGCGTGAAACTAAAAGTTACTATGAAGTGTCCAGGCACCACATCGTAAGTGGCGACAGCAAAACTTAGCAACATCATAAAAGCCGTGTGGACATGTTTTGGTGCGGGCTACTGCAAAGTAGATGAAAAGTGCGAGAAAAAAGTTCAAGCCAGTTCCACGCACCAACAAGTGCCGGAGCAACAAGTCTGTTCCTTTATCGTTTATCGTGATGTAAGTGGCCAGGGCATGGAACTATTGCTGTCATATTCACCATGCATTTATGCTCTTCTTTCTTTCTTTCTTTCTTTCTTTCTTTCTTTCTTTCTTTCTTTCTTGCACTGCATTTCACGCTATGCAAACTCAGCCGCGGCTGCAGGGATTGAACCGGCCAGTTCGAAGTAAACCCTTTCTACGCTTCGTCGCCCACTAATCTTCGCATTATGACTATCATGCAGCATGTAGCAGAGCCCTGATGGCAACAGCAGGCCGAGAACACGAGATATAATTGCGTACGACGTTGTAGTTCGCAGAACCACCACCATGCACTAAGAGGCCGAGGGCAAGTGTAGGCACCTTTGTGCTCTTGTGTAACGACGCCGCCGGCGTCGAGGAAAGGTTGGTTGAAAACAGGTCCAGAGGTAGACATCATATTACGTCACATGAAGGCGCAAGTTCAACATAATTATTTAGGCGCAGCAATACCTATAGCATAGACCACGCCGAAAACTTCGATCCTGTCCGTGTATTCTTGACATTTTATGTTATACAGGCAAACACAACCCATATACATCACCGAAACTAGTGCATAGATGGATTTTAGCGGAAGGCCGATATTTCGACTGAGGGAACTTACTTTACACACATGCATCTACGAGAAATGCACAAGATGAAGATAAAGCGAATCACAGTGAGAAAATTCCACACAGTGGCGTGTCACCGGATTGTTAACGTTATTTAGTAGGCTATGGTGTGAGTGTGCGTGTACGGTGCGGAGGCCGATTGAATCTGATACAATCTTCGCCTCCCAGGCAGGGCGTCAGTCACGTTACATAGATTCCTTTTTTTTTGCTAATGTTAGGACATAGCGACATTAGGAGTACATTTTCTGACAAAGGAGCGATGAGAGGGGCAGATGGAAACAAAGGTCACCAAATGTAACAGCTTTGTAGACGATAAGACCGGTAATACGACAACGTTTCTGGGGAACAGCCATTTACGAAACATTATCGAAGACAGTTTCGCGGCTATCACAGTGTTGTTGAAGCACACTATGTATGTGAACCACTTCCTTTGAAAGCAGGAGCAGGTTATATACGGAACATTACCGAAGAGAATTTCACGGCTATCACAGTGTTGTTGAAGCAAACTATGTAGGTGAACAGCTTCTGTTGAAAACAGGAGAAGGTTGAAATAGAAAAAATGCCATTCAAACAACAATGACATGCTATTGCGTACGCTGTAGTCTCGAGATGCATTTAAGGCCGCCTTGCGCCATTGGATCTTTCACGCACGGTATCCTGTTCTAAGCTGTCGAAGTATGTGTGACAGCGTTAGCTGCTTCGGTGCATGGCATAGATGCGGTCGGTTGGCTAGCCTCTCGAGCAAGCCCCCCTTATTCGTCTCCTTTTCCTCCTGCCCCACTTGAATACATGCTGGACATTGACTAGGGCCTAATAAAGCGATGGAAGAAAAAATGATGCCTAAACAAAACTCAAGGCAATTCCACGCTCTAAAACCGTGGGCTGCGTTTTTATTTCTAGTCATGATGCAGCTGGCCAGGATATCAAGTTTATTATCATGCGTCGCTATACCGCAGCCACTATCACTAATACGTAGCAGTCAGCTAAAGGCAAAGGTATGGGCAGTGGGTCAAGGGCCACGGGAGCCCATTATTTCTCCCTTTGAGAACCCGAGAGAGGAGAGGGACGGCGAGACTTTCTTTCTTTCTTTCCTTCTTTCTTTCTTTGTTTCTTTGTTTGTTTCTTTCTTTTAGGGGCGAAGATCCTTAAGGTTTGGGTCTGTCCGTCCGTTGTAGTAGCGCGTTACCTACTAGGAACGCGCTACTAGAAGGGCGCGCGTGGGAGGCGTGCCCTCGGCGCGTGCCTCCCGGAGCGCGAGCTCTCTCACTCTTCCATCTGCTGTCTTGTGAGAGAGAGAGAGAGAGAGAAAGCGAAAGGCGCGCGTTGACTATGGAAACGCTCTTTCTTCGATGAACGCGCTACCAGCTCGCAAAGAAGGAGAATGCGCCCTCACCCGCGAGAGGCAAGCTTGAGGCAGGCAGCGTCTTCTGGCGAGTTTCTTGATTGAAAACTACCGACTGCTCGCGCTGGAGAACCGTTCACCGGCCACCCATATATATATATATATATATATATATATATATATATATATATATATATATATATATATATATATATATATATATATATATATATATATATGCACTGGCTCTTGACTTGCAATGAAGTGCCGGTGGGAGATTTCACTTGTGCGTAGTTGAACCATAAGGATTCGTAGAGTGCGCGTTCACTAAATTAATCCGGAACTCGGCACGATCTACGATGAACTTCCGGAGCTTCGCCCACTCATCATCAGTCACTCCGTGAATATACTGTGAATTTCTTTTTCTTTTCCTTTCTGTCACGCTTCCTATATTGCCAATCGCATAATCATTGCAATGTAGCTGCGTCCTGAGGCCAAGCGTGGATTGTGGTTAAAGGGCAGGAGTGGGCCGGCTTTCCCTTCTTGCATTACAGGAGACGCGGGGATGCACATGGCGAGCCCTTAAACAGCTAACCCGTTAAAAGTAATAGGGAAGTGGAGGAGTGAAGAGTCGGGTGAAGCGAGATTTTCTCCCAAAGCAATCGCATGAACATGCAGAAGGAATATTCGGTTGCTTAGTGCGATCAACACTGAACGGTTGCACCTTGTTGTTACTACAAACAAGTTTCTTCCGCCGTTTTTAGCAAAAAAAAAGGGGGGGAGGGGGTGTTGATGGCCGCCAATATGTATTAGTATTTGATATTTATTTCAAGGTCGTGGAAACATTTATGTTCACACTTATATAATGACGGGCAAAAGATAGAGCGCATTACAGAGTTCTCAAGATACTGAGCAGCGTATTTCATGTCATCCTTGGACGACGGATTTCTTCTTTTGTGAATAGCACACAACCGTTTCTGAAAGCATATTAGCACACGGACAGAACTTCGTGACACTGATTTGCAACGACAATATCACAGATTAATAGGCCAACGACTTGTCCTCGTAATGCAGCTAAGTCATGTGTGCCAGCCTATTTCTGAAGTTATGTACTTACAGTGCTCAGCGGATGAAACTCGATGGTCGGAGCGCACGGCGGCCGGCACTTTCATTATCACCGATTTGCACAGAAATGAAATCATGGCTTTGTACTCGATGAAATCGAGATATATTACGAAACAGTTTATTTCCGTTTGGTTCTCCTGTGCTCGCTTGACGTACTGCAGCAGCACAAAATGCTCCGGTCATATCGCGGTCTGAGTATCGCGTTTCGATCATGAGCACTGTACATACATCTGCAATATCATCGAGCGGGATGTCCTACCGTGGCTGTACAACACACCACCTCATTAGAGGACTGCGCAAAGTTCGGTAATCACAATAACAATAGAGTCAAACGCGCTTGTTACCACGAAAGCACCTTGCTTTATTCGGACGTTCTGCTTAGCCTGCACTTCAACATACGAGTGAACGCTCAGGGGTTTCCAGCTGCATATGGCGCATGTATAGTGAGCTTTATTTTACGTGCCTATAGGCTTATATTTTGCCTGAAAATGTCATTTTGAGCTGGCGCGACAATACTTGCTGCTGATACTGAATGATTTCACTTATTTTCCTTTTTCTCAGGCGCCGTTCGCGGTACAATGCCGATGTATGTGCATTAGGAGCATTCCTGCGCCTCTTGCACGCGCTTTGTCTTGGTCTTATCGTCTGGCACCTTGTGAGGTTTGTACTTTCGTGCTGCTTATCCTTGCTTTTTTGCAGTATGTCAGTGTGCGGTTCCCGGGCTTTAATATAAATGTGACCGATAGTGGAGAAATTACGAGGCAAGGGATGTAGTGGGACAGTTCCCTTTTTTTATTATCAATATGACAGTGTATTTTCACCGTCACATTGGTGTAAGCTTTAGCTAGTTGCTGACCTGATAAAATTTCCAGTACAATATTGAACATGAAGGCAAATATCTGACGGTGTGTCTGGGTGGGAAGGAACCGATGAGTTTTCAAACCAAAACAAAACTTTCAAGCTGGAGAGATCCGACGTTTCGGAGCCACCTCTGCTCCTTCCTGAGGGTTGTCTGGGGGCAGCTTGCAGTTGCATGTTATAGTGCTTGGCGCGGCCTACAGTGACAAAGTGACTCGCAGTGGTACGTAAGCCGTTCCACATGCACAGAAGAACCGCTCTCTGGTGACTCTACAGACGGTATGCAGTCATGTTTGCACTCCACGGCGAATCGCTTTGCGAGTGTTCGCCGCGCCAAGGACTATAAAATGCAGCTGGAACCAAGCCGCAGTTATTCACGAGGAGGGTGTCGGCGTGGCTCCGAAACGTCTAATTACGTCCAACTTGAAATTTGGTTGGGTGTTTCCTAAGTTATTTGTCACTATTGCGCAATTTTCCTCCTACGCGCATAGCGGAACTTATATCTTTCAGTTGCGTACGAAAAGTTCAAGAAAAAGTACAAAGCCTTATTCGTGTAACGTTCGGTTGCAAATGTTATGTCAGAGCCAAACCGTAAATAAATTAGTACTCTTGTTCTTCACTCTTTCTCATTGTAAAATTGTGGTACTTGCTTATAAGGCCGAAGAAATTAAGACAATACAGCTCAACACACTGACGCATGTGATCGCTGAATCCGTAGGCTCGTGGTTTTGTTTCGATGTACAGTCAACAGCAAAAGTTTGCGGGATCCAAAATTTCGGAAAAATCTGTATGACCACATAGCCTCTGAACATAGTATCGAACTAAATGTTACAGCCTGCACATCGCAAAAACATCCACGCACTGTAACTTTTAAATTGAGGGTATGAAGCGAAGCATAGCGGTCATACAGGTTTTTTTCCGTATTTTCGCATCCGAAAACTTTTGCTGTTGACTGTACCTGCATGCGTGCCCGGACGTATATTTGCCACAGGCAAATATACGTCCGTTCATTTGCGCGTCGCATCTGCGACATTCACATCCTTCTTTATTACCGAAACCTGAAGCGAATCATTCTTGATACCACATCCTCGGAAAGCTTAAAAATGATTTTGAAGCTAAAACTAAACAATATCTATCTCTATAATTCCCGGGACCTCACGTACCGCAATCAGAATAACTGTAAGAGCAAGGCTGTAGTCGAAAGCTCCAGGGATTTCGACCACCAGGAGTTCATGAAGGTGGACTCACGTCGCAGGACAACACGAGCTCTAGCATTTCGCCCACACAGAAACTACGGTCGCCGTGACCGGGATGGAAGATACGTCTATCCCCTCATCAGCCGAGCACCACAAGCACCGTGCCACCGCAGCGGTGACATTCATTGCATCATACGTGAGTTTAAATGTAGTGTTTTAACACGATTGCGTTATGAAGCTTCTACTCCGGAAAATCCGGTATCGGCGCCAGTGTCGGACCAGGTGTTCAGAGGGGGAACGGTTGTCTCAGGCTAGCGCAGTGTTTCCCGAAGCACGTGACCGCGAAAGCCCTCCACGATGGCACAGGTGCATTAGTGAACAAAATTCAATTTCTTAATGACAAATATGCTCGAAAAATAATAAAATACCCCTTAACTAACGTCTACGCATATGAAAACTCTAGCTGTAATCGAAATGTACGAAAAGGATAATTCTGTTACGAGGAGGCGATGACGTTGTAGCACGTTGTAGCACTCACTCTTAAAGACGAAGCTTAGTCTCCCCCAGAATTTCTGTTTTTGTTTTATAATGAACTTTTTTCTCATTTTCGTTAGTTCAAAACAGCCCTATTATTTTTAGGAGACCCCGCCTGCTCTGTGTACAATGAGAGCCTGCACCCGAGGAAGTCGTTCACACAATGCACACCGCTTCCGGAGGAATGCCATCGGTGATATCGCAAGTTTCATTCAGGTGGCAGTACCTGGAGGAGACGTATTAATGGACAGCCTATACAGCGCCACAAAGGGTGCTATGGGCAAAAAAAGGACGGAGTTTTCTGAGTAAATGTTTACCCTTGGTATAAGTGTTCCTATCACTCTTCTCGTCACATGTACTACTCTCCTCACAACTGCCTGGTGTTAACGTGCGAGAATCAATTAGGCTACCATTTAATTCGGCGTTTTCTTATAGAAGCCTGCGGTTACATTTCAAATTTCTATAGACTCGTATGAACATGAGCTCTTTTGCGAACTTTCTTCTAAGGACCCTGACGAATGTTGGTACGCTACCGCAGAAAATTAATGCCACTATATTAAAACCATTACTTGACACTGCGCCTGCAGGCGAACGAAACCAAAAGACGATTTTTTGCAAGTTCATTCCCTCTTCACAGTGCCAAAAGGGCCTGTCCTTGGAGAAGGAAAAGGATTAGGAAACACCTTTATGCAAAATCTTTGTCCTAGGAAGGGACCTGCGGGGCGCTTCTAATCAAAGAAAAAAATAATTATGAACTAAAACCAAGAAGAAGCTGCTGACGTCACCCCAACTTGCTCCTGCTAGCATGCATGACGTCATTGGTGTAACGGCGTCTGCCATTACCTACACACTCCTTCATCAGGAAACGTAATATACTGTGCTTTAGCAGGAAGGCGGGGGAGCTCAACGAAGCGGGCTTGAGAAATTTTGATTCAGCTAATGCAGCCAAAATACAAAAAAAGAGTATTTTGAGACAATACCCGCTAATCAAAACAAGGAAAATTCTAGCTTCGTTTTCGCTGGCAGTATTCAACATCAAATGGCAAGAGTAACAAGAATAAATATCCATTAGTAAAATTTTTCGGTGTAATAAGCCATTTTAGCGTTTCCCTTAGGTTTCCATTCAGCGCCCGACATAGCATGTTTCAAATAATGCGATTGAGGTAATGGCGTCATGACCGATCATCCGTTCATTGTGAGCACTGCACCATAACTAATCGTGATACTGCATTATTCATGCCAATAAACCTTTGCGATAAGTTTTTCCGGTCATCCTAGGCTCGCCTTCCTGTAATGTGACGTCAGTAAAGTTATAGACGACGTCAAATAGACGCGTTCGAACTAAACAGAGAGTAAAGTTACTCTCAATCGCATTTGGGAACACATGTGATACTCGTTTAGCCAGAATATGGGAAGTGACTTCTGCGGAAACCCGCAAGGTGGAGTAACCTTTATGTAGGGCAATATTAGCATCCACCCGTTTGTGGCACAAAGGAACAAGACAATTCTAGTGGACATGCTACAAACAGGTGAATGCTAATTTTAGGAACGAAGCACCTTTGGACCTGGACCTAGCTTTGTCGTCGAGTCTCGCTGTCACGGTATATAGAAGAGGTGTGGGCCCATCATGGAGGCGGTGCAGTCAGACAGTGTGTGTGCATGTGTGGCCCGATCATGGAGGCGGTGCGCCCAGACAGTGTTTGTATAGGTTTGTCGTGCCAGCAGCGATTCTAACAAGTTTCTGCTAATTCGCCCGGGCTGTCGGCGTCTAACGTCGCCGTCGTGCCCACGGTAAAGCAAGCCATTCAGCAGCTGCTGATGTTTCCTGTGGGAAGCACAGGCGCATCACTATATGCTTCACCCCTTCGCAGCTTTCACGTTAGCGGAACTCTCATAATTTTTTCCCCTTTCTCTCGTTTAAACGTTCAGAATAAGCGGATTTTGGTGCGTCTTTGGTACAATCGGATCAAACGGATAGGGACTGCCGAGGTTCCACGCAGCATACGGATACAACAGCACTTTCGGTGGCGTTGAAGTTACAGTTCTCAAGTCCCGTCAAATTGCAAATACGGCTACTGAAGGTCACTGCCATTAAAGGAGAAAAAACCCCGATATCGTTGAGGCATTTCCAAGAGAGTCGCTGCTTGAGAACGTTGTACAATGCAGTAGCCAGGCTCGGGGATGAAGGCTGCACTAGTAAACTGCAATGCATTCCTTTTTGTCTGTCGCACACATGGACCTTGGCGTGACCACAACCGTGTGTCACACGGCCAGTGTTATACTTCTGTACACCACTAGCACGTAGAAACTCTTCCACGTAAGTGGTCTTTTGCGAAGTGGAAAGTCCTTTTAGTGACAAGGCCTGCGCTGCAGGCACAGCCCATCAACATTCTCTTTTTAGTGCTCTCTTTCTTCGGTCAGCCAGACCGCACCGCCCATGTGTGGGCGGGTCGAATTTCGGCTGATTCGAATTTTCGGCCGATTGTATAAAGGCACGCATAAAATTCAGTAATTTGGAAAAGCATTGTCTAGTGTCAAACCACTCGCAAGCTCCAGAGCCACAACACATGGACAAAAAAAAGGCCATACCGACTGTCTCAGTAAAGCAGGTCCCTGAGTTTTTACACCCTCCATTGTAACAACAAAGATTCCACATTGCAAAGTGTATACCGCCGAGCTCGAATAGGAAGAGTGAATGTTGACCCTGTTAACAAATGGAAAAGCTCCATGATGAGCCCTTGCCACAGACCCCCCGTGGTAGGTTAGGGGCCAAGTGCTCGCTTGCGATGCTCGGAGTAGCGGGGGAACCCTGGCAACTGTAGCAGCATTTCGATGGACGTGAAATGCAAAAACCAGCCGTTTAGTTATATTTAAATATTTAAATGCATGGTATAGCATATGTGTGGTCACAATTGCTCCGGAGCGCTCCTCTACGGTGCGTGCCTCATAAGCACAGCCAGCTTTAGCGCGCAGAAAGCCATCATTTGTCATCATTGAAGCCTTCGCCGCATTGCAAACAGCGTTCACCGCTGCATCTGCCTGACTACTCGCGCCGTCCGTAGCTGTCAAAGGAGCCGCTATGGTGGCGCCTTTTCGCACGTGTCTCAGAAAGGATATCATAACTTTTAAAGCCATGTGGCCGTCCATTTTGCGCCCCGGTGAACCAACAAGCCTCATGAACCAACAAGCCCCAACGCTCACCCTTCTTCCTTTGATTTCTTGCTTGATACAAGATGAAATAGACTTCAACAAAAGCACTTCTGCGAGGTTGTAAGTTTTGTATTTTTTGACGACAGTGCGAAGCCTTCTGAGAAACAGTGTGGCGCTTTATCTGGGAGGAGGGCTTGAAGGCCTATTTTGCCTGTTCCTTGATTTGTATGGCATTTAAGGATTAAGTTTAATACACTTTGGCGCACGGTAGAAAAAGCCCTCCTGAGGACTGCGGCTATGTGGCATAACGGATATCGTTACTCTCAATCGTGAAGTAATCGACAAGAGCTTCGTGTTATTGGTGCCCTTCACAACTCGTGACTTTCTTAGCACATCCATACTTTGTAGCGACAATGCTGGCACATATTGACACGTGCGGTTGTTTTGGTTTGCCGTTATTGCTTTCCCGTGGCACGCGCGCTTCTACTGTCTTGTTAACGGGGAGCGCCGTTATCACTTTCCCGCAGGGCGCGCTTATCGAGCATGTCGATTCGGGAACCGTGTCAAGCATTCTAGAAACTTTGCGTGCCCGACGCACACATTTGGGTGCCTCCTAGAAGCCCTGAAAGCTCTGTATGAAGGGAGACGCATGCGCCGCTTGTCACTTTCACCGTCGACCGACGACTGTTCCCACCGCTATCGTTTTGCACTGTCCTTTTCTTTGCTTTGCTGGGCACCGGTTCGCCCAATGAACAGTTCACTTGACAACGTTCTGAATTCTGCAACGAAGCAACCAGGAGAGCATCACGGCGTACACTGTAAGTATGAAAAGGGGCCAGACGGAGCAAAGGGCTGTGTTTCTCCTTGAGGACAGCAATTTCCTCCTTTTTGCTGAGTTTACATGTGACGGGCCGAAAATCGCGAAACCTCTCTCCCCGAGCTCCTTTCCGTTTCACCTTACGCATGTGCGCGCATCCACATGCCATGTTTCTCCTGCATGTGTGCTGAGAACAGCGTATATCTTGATTGAACCGGTTCGATTCTGTTATTGCTAGTGGTTGCTTTTTCAATTCCGTAGACGGTGGCATGGGTACTTCAAAATATAGTGAGTATATCCGAGAAGGGCAAGTCGCATGCCATTACTTGAACCTGAGTTTCACACGACACATGCAAGAGTGACTGATTTTCGTGCATAACACGAGTTCGTTCATTCAGGCCAACTCAAGAGATTTGATGGACGTTCAAGTTGCTTCGAGCGTCAGGGTTTTATATTACATATCATGTCTTTATAGCTTTGATCTACCCACGTTAAGTTGGCTCGCTACGCAACTTCTAACCGGTCACTAAGGTGCCGCGGAGCTCGTAATAGCTCTTACTGGTAATCAAAAAAACTCTCCCGTTCAGTCCAATAACATTGTTCTCCCATTTAAATAAAAAAAGCTTACTCTGACACTGTACAGCAAAACGAAGCAAACAAACATCTCATAGTGACCGCCAAGGGAAAATAAAATTTGCACTTCGCTCGCAAAGCGAGCCAGCCGGCAGTTGCCTTGGAATCAGCTGAGTACAATACATATAGTCGTCACCTCATTATTTTAAGTATGGTTCACTGTCTTTATTCATTGAACTATCACCTGGTTAGCAGCGTCTGTCCTTCAAAGTTGAGAGTGAATAACGTGACCGCGAAATCGAGCCCACGGGCGCTGAGTTCAGCCACTATTTCTGGAAAGTTACTGATATCCGAACTATTTCGAACACAATCTTGGCTTCAGGCAGAGAAGAATATCTCCAGCGATAAATAGTCATAATTTTACAAAGCGTAGGGAAATACTGGATATACGTCTCGTAAGGTTTGCTTGTGCAGTTGTTCAAGGTATCCGACATTCGCAGCAATAACAGATGTTATTCGGATTCGGAAATAGCTGAATCCACGAATCAAGTATTCCTTAAAGAAGCCGGACATCAAGTCAGCAATGGTGGCCTTCAGCGAGCCTTTGATTTCTCTCAACGACGCAGTAGTTCATAGTATTTCAATCTGGAGAACAAAGAAGCCGGAATTTGGGCGATATGTGGTCGAAGAAATTGTGTGCCAGCCGCCGCTGGGTGACAGAGGCGGTGTGCGCGGGAGCCTAAACTTGCTGAGCGACATATTGTTGCTTTGCGAAATATTCTCTACCAAGGCTCGCCACGGTGGTCTAGTGGATATGGTACTCGGCTGCTGATCCGAGGATCGCGGGGTCGAATCCTGGCCGCGGCGGCTGTATTTCGATGGAGGCGAAATGTTGAGGCCCGTGCGTTGTGCGATGTCAGTGCACGTTAAAGAATCTCAGGTGTTTATTTTCCGGAGCCCTTCATTACGGTCTCTTTCATAATAAGAGCTGATTTTGGGACATAACACCCCAGAAATCAATCAAGAGTCTCTACCACAGGCTTTATAGCGGTGGCAGGCACCTACATGCATGTGCGCGGCAGTACTAACGTAGAGTCCTTTGGCAAGAAATGGTGGCCGACAGATGTCACCTTCGTTGAACCGCCGTAGAAGAAGGAAATTCTATGCGCATCACTGTAGGCACGTCACAAGCGCTTACGCAAATTCACCTGTCGTAGGGTGGTGAACGTTTTCGCCTTAGGCAAAGTTCTCTTTATATCAGAAAAAAAAAAACGGGCTGCAGATCCCACGTATTGCAGGAATCGGTGTATAGCGAAGCAGTCAGCGAGGAAAATGCCTGTTATGAGTTGTTCGACATTCAACCAAGTGTTACAAATAAAACCTATGTGGGAATGCGTGAGTGGGTGTATTCTAGCGTGGCTAACGAGGGACGTCGATGGCAGCGTGCCGACTGAATGGCAGCCCATTTTCCGACGCAACGTCGCAACTCACAGCCGTTTGCTTTGTAGAAGCGAAATGCGTAGTACGGTGCGCTGTGCGTATTTGTTTGTTAATGTATTCCTAGTCGAGCAAAGTTTGACAAAAGCATGCCGAGGCATTGTAGAATGGATGCGTTGGTTATCATATTGCCATGCCAGAATTTAACGCACATTATAACCCCAGTTGACGTTACCTAAGCCCCATCGTAGAAGTGCTAGTGAAGTAGGTTTGTTTAGTCACGGAGGAGTCGCGGTAGCCTAGTGGCTGTGTGCCTATGTAGCAACTCTAGGGTCCGATTTCGATAACTCTCTATCCGTTTTGTAGGTTGCCTTCAGATATTACAGCGCAATCGAATGTAGCTGTGCGTTTGCTATGTGTACGATGGTACATATGGTGTTCATGAGAATAAAGCAGTGAGGCGTTACACACCGAAAACTTGTGCTTCTTTCTTTATGTTCTTTGTCTTTATTTGCTATCGAGTAGGATGAACCGCAAAACGAACACGAATAAACTTGGTCAGTGCTTAGGCGCAACGCCTACGAGTCGTGGCCTCCATGTGAGCTAATCAGCAAGGCAGAAGCTTCGCGTGGCAACAATGATCGCCGATGTCTAAGGAGGATTCGCGCACAACAGTTCACTGCAATGAATAAGGTCATTTTACGCTTGCGGCTTGCGTGGCTTCATCGCAGTTGTCCGAGGCCGCTCGAGAAGCTGACGCGAAAGCCCGCAAGCGTCTTGGTCGATCCGCTTGCATAAACAGCCCGTCGCTTATTATTTCAACAGTGATGGATTTCCCTCTTTTCAACGATAACACCGACAAAGACACGTGGACACTCTGCATGTGCTTTCTTTTGCCCACAGACATGCAAATACATCTGGCGGTGTTGCAGTTGGAGTACAATTGCTCAGTAACATCGTCGTATTTTTACGTTCCTTGCGCATGATCAAACGGTCGAAATTGTTGGCGATGGTGTCAGCCACCGCCGCCGTTGTCCGTAACTACTAGAGCTCGCTTTCAAATGGAAAGCCCATGGCTCTGCGGTTTTAAACCCTGCTTAACAGGGATGAACTGAAAGCGCGGCGCGGGACACATGTGTCACTCTGTACTCTTGGCACTAAAAATGCATAGGTGTCCTCAGCCGGGGCTTGGGGGATATAAAGGCAAAAGCTAAAACATTTGATAATCTTTACCAGGACCTGGTGTTTCGAGTCTATGTAGATTTGCAGAGTGCGGGGATTAGCCGCATGTTAGCTTCTAATTGCGAAGCATTTCTTGGAGCACTTGAGCAAATTGGGCGTATCTATCTATCTATCTATCTATCTATCTATCTATCTATCTATCTATCTATCTATCTATCTATCTATCTATCTATCTATCTATCTATCTATCTATCTATCTATCTATCTATCTATCTATCTATATAGCCGCGTACGTCTCAATGCTCTCCTGGTCATCGCGTTCACCTCATATACCCCAATATTTGGATGGGAGGCAACGGACATGAATGACTTATCTTTACATCAGTAATACGCATACTCATCGTGTACGCGACGGTTAACGATCTGTAATCGTGGAGCACACAACGGCGGCACAGCCGGCGGCATGCGGCTATGCGCCACACGTGTTTAAGTTTTGCACAGCCTATGTCAATCAAACGCCAAATAAAATAGATGTTTAACATTCCAGAAGAACATACTTAAAAAGAAAGAGGGTACACCATTTATCCTCGGTTACTATTGTAATGTAGACATAACAAGCGTAGAGACACACATTCAACTTGCCAAGCAGTAGGAGGGTGTCGGATGCGGTTGTAGGCTGTACCAGGGAAGAACGTAACCATTTGGCTACGATGCCTATTCCCACGCGGTATATATAGTCAGTAGACCTGTTACACCGACAGTTGCGATTATAGTTCTAGTGTAACGTGAACTGCGCTTTTAATGTGCGTTAAGCACTATCATAGCAACTTAATAAACATGTCCTCTACTATCACTTGACATGCTTTCGTCCAGCGCGATCCCGTAAGAATACTTCAACGAACGCCGCTTACGATACGCGCATCAATGTACCATAGCGCGCATTTACTTCCGCAAAACAAATTTCCATGCTGTGCACTGAGGTGAGTGTCATAGTTACGGCATACGATGAGATATTATACGGTTGCCACGTTGCCGTCAACGTTCCTGGTTAGCCCCGTTAGGCATACACCAACTCATGCGCTTTGCACAAAGACCTTAATCCTGCTAGTAAGACTTGACTCAATGCCAAACGATTCGTCATGGGCAATTTCGTCCCTGGCTTCTTCGCATGACACCCGATTTCCACAGTGTGTGAAATCTAACGCACGATGCTGCTTGTCCTTTTTGGGCATGAAATGCTTTTGGTTCTACATGGCGATCTTCAAGAGACCTTGAGCCAACAGGCACAGTTATCCGAGTCCGCCTAGAAGAATACTCTACCGAAACGAGAATATTTAGGCACTCAAAGGAGATCATCCGAGTAGCTGAACAAGAACACGCGGTTTTTGCAAATGAGGTAGTGCGGGTACAAAAACGAGAAAGTCCGGGCAGCCAAACGTGAGCACCCGGGTACGCAAACGAGATGCTTAGAACCAGCACAGACGATTTCAGGCACTTGTATAGAATACGACGGGAAAGCTGTTCCAGCCAACCCCGCGTACATTCAGACTTCTAAACGCTTCGCTCGGATCATCCGCGTACGCAGACATCAGCGAATTCACTCAAAAGCTGGTACCTATCCCTCTATGTGGGCAACCAGAGCTGTATCGCAGCATTATACTATGAGCTAGTCGCTGGCCAAGCAAGTTGTCAAAGTATTCCTTCTGAGTGCTTCCTAGTGTTTCTTAACAATATTGCTACGCGGGTGTTGGAGGTATACAGGATGTATTTGCAGGATAATGTATAGAGATGCAGTCAATCTGGCCAAGATGGCTGCCAAGACACAACACGCAGCAGGCAGTTGTCCTAATCTCCTACTTTCGTCCTCTACCTTTATCTCCGTAAAAATATCAGTGAAGCAATTAATTTGAATACGGTGTTGTTCGATTTCCCAAATGCAAATGGCAACTTTCAAAAGGCATATATGTCGGAGACTTGTAATCTTTGAACGTCACAGCTTGTGGCAAGCAATAGGACTGTAAAAGCAGGGCCCCCTCGATTAGCTCGTGTGGCGGGACCTCATGGGCATTCACGTGCGTTGCGGAGACGAAGACGAAGAAAGGGCATGCGTACTGGGTACGTCGTAGTACCAATTATAGAGGCCACAACAACAACAACAACACGTAAATTTCGCCAGTAACTGTTGTTGTTGTTGTCGACGTCGTCGTCTCTATAATTGGTACATAACCACGAGAGGGACTGGCTACACTGCAGGTAATGATATTGTTTTTGTTGTGGCCTCTATGGTTGATGATTATAGGATTGTTCTTCTTCTCCTTCTGCTCCTTATATGATAGCACGGAGCTTACGACGCCATTTCAACTTCGTTCTGTGAAACTCTGCAAATGACGTGGCTGACTGCGGAGTATGCTGAGGATCAGGCTCGCGCGAGGCATCGAAAAGGACAAAGAGAACTTCGCTCCTGGCGGGCACAATGTGCACATAAATGCAACTACGAAAACCGATCTTTACAATCTTGTCTTGACCAATCCCCGCTATTGTTTATGCGCCACTTTAGAAAGGAGGAGAAGAAGAAAGCCCGCCACGTCGAGCCCTCGCGAATAAACCCTACTGAGGTGTCTTTTTCCCGCTACTTCATCGTTCACGACAGTGAAGTCCTTCATGCAGTGCGAGGTTGCCATTTGTGCGGTTCTGCTCGGGGCAAGTGGTTTTTCCAGGCTCTTCTGGCGTTGGTGTCAGGCCCTCTCCAACGCAACTGCTTTCTCGCAACCCATTTCATGCTTACATGTGTTCTCGATTACAGGATAAGAAGCTTTATCTGCAAGCCGTCTTATATTTTAGCGTAAACTGCTGGTTCTCCCGTAGGCACGACAAGCCGAGTCCTTCTTATATCTCTGAATCTTACCACAGCTCGAAAACGCTACCATTTACGCAAGCACCTCCGTGAGTCCAACAGTCTCTCCGGGCCGATAATCAAATGTCGGCAAAGTGAACGTCAATTAGCACCCTCTCTTCACACCTAAGGCCTATTGCTAGCAGCAGACAAAAATGAGTCTCTTTGCTGTTTTCGAAATTTCAGGTCACGCGTGCGTTCTTGCACACAGGGACTCCCATTATCCCCCTTTCATTGCTGTTTGATGCACTGTGCATTCAAAAAAGGACACTGCAGGTTTCATTCACATCTTACTGCACGGCTAGGATACTTTAGGTACATCGTACACGTGCATATAAGGCATTGCATGCTTCTGTCATTATTCGCTCAATGTAGTTTTACGGTAAGATAGAGCTTATACATCAGCACGTCACAAGTGTGACGTTGTAAAGCGGTTCGGTTAGAAAATGCAACAGCTTGCACAGGTGCACGTCCCTATGACAGCTTCCGCACGTTTCAACAATAGGTACAAATCAGACAATTCAAAAATTCTCAAGGTAGCTTGGCAGCATTTCTATTGACGATCCTCTTCTTTGCGAAAGAAGAACAACGGCTGGAACAAATTTGCCCTGCATCCGGCCTTAGCACTGCCGATCAACTCATCATCTCTTGATCATCTATTGGAATGTCTACTCCATAAATCTGTTAACCCTCATCATGATGCCAAAGGCTGCTATTGCAAGTTATCTAACAATCCTTTCCTTAATTGCAGGTGAGTATTGGAACCTTATTACTACGCTTACGAGAACACGTTGCAGGAGACAAAATACGCACCAATCTGCTTTTGAATAAGAGCACGCAGTGAAGACACGCAATATATAGCATGGAGATAAAAAATAACATGGCTTTTAGTATCGCAAGTGATATTACCTTAATGAACCATACTATACGTGTAATGTAGTAGGGGATATTCAATGAATGTGTAGCATGCATTGCGTTTCAAAGGTGTTAAACGAAACAATATATAAGGCACTAGAAAAATCATAACAAAAGCCGCTAACACGTAACTAGAAAGTTTTAAGAATGCGCGCGCGCGTTTGTTTTATTTTGATATGTGAAGCGCGTTAAATGAACGATGCATTTGAGACTGAATGCCCTGTAGTCATATTTCTTGTATTATTCTTGGATTGAATAGTATTACGCGTATAGAGATAGCAGCTGCATATGTTACTTATATTTCTTGTGTATATCCTTGCTGTCTAACTCGAACGTAAACATTCCACGAAAATCTTTCTCATTAGGAACAACAACATTATAATTTTAGAAGGTTGACGACAGCCAAAGAACTTTTTTTTTACTTTAAATGTTATAATACCCGCGCGTCTCGAAACCAGGGACGCGACAGATCGCGCTCGTTTCCGGCAACGTCACGAAATGTGGACGTGGCTATCGTCATGCGAGCTGTGGATTTCGTACGAGTAAGTGCGATGCATGCTTCTGGGATTGGTCACTCTTGTTTCATTGAGAGGGTACTGTTTTACGACAGGTAACACTAATTTTCTATGTCGTTATTCCTTATTCGGTGAGCCAGAGGCACAACTCCAGGCTGAGACTTAATGAGTGGGTTCTTGGAGAGACTTTATCCACAAATTATTTACAGAGTGAGCAACACAAAGAAAGACTTATTGCAGGCAACAGTATTTACAACATGGAGCTATCTCGCCGGACCACGTCCGGCCTCTAGATACGCGACTGCTGCGTCGCAGCTTTCTGACAGGAAAGAACCCTCCTCCCAGCTCTCCGCTCCGTTTATAGCGGAGAGCGCCTGCCGATCTGTGTGCAAACAATACCGCCTGGCACCTGCTGGTCTCTGTTCCGTGAGACTCGCTGCACACGTCATGCGTTCCTCTCTCTACGTGGGACCCCTTCTGGAAATAGCTTCACGCGCTATCGCGTCGTGGCACGTTGTTGGCCGTGGCAGGCACCGCGCGACGTGGCATCGACAGCGCTGTCTTCCTGCGTCCCCCGCTGATATTTTTTCCCCTTACACGCCCTTCTTAACACTCATATAAGAGGCCCATGTGCCCTATTGGAATATGTCAAAACAAAAAGGAAAGAAAGAAAAGCAATCAGGCTCGTTCCGCCGGAACAATTGTCGCGTGCCTTTCGTGACGTTGAGCACACTGTGCTCACAATACTTGGAAACGAAACCCGGTGAGCCAAACCAAATTCAAAACAAACACTGCCAAAAGAACACAGTCATTCACTCCTGCCATGGCTGTCCACACCACATCCTTCTGAATGTTTGGGGCGTCATATTTCGTGGAATTTCCGCACGTCCCGGCTGTCCTCCCGCGGCGTACCGAACAACAAAGTATACATATGCGTATGCGATGTATACAGTCATACGCGACACACGCTTCAATACTGAGTTTGTGGGTGATAATATCTACACCTAGCAAAGTGACACACTCAAATTCTGGCTTTGTGAGTGATAATGTTCACGCCCGCGTTTCGCAAAGACTGGCGCCTTTGCGAAACGCGGTAGCTTCAATGTCTCGTAGCCGACAACCCTTGATGAAGATGACGGCATCCGTAGGAGACAGTATCTGTCAACTGGACAACTCACGTACAGGAATCTCTGAGGCTAAAAGCGATTAATGCCCAGTAACATGGCCTACAATAGAAACGGCCCGTCACCCTGAATACTAAGAAAAAGCGGCTCTTATGGAAGCATTGCGAAGTCCGCTATATTTACATCGTACCTGCTGAGAAAGGGAACACCAGCATAGTCATCGACCGACGAGACTGCTACCATAAGATCAGAGTGTCCTTGACGGAAACCTTGACGTAGCATCAACCGCAAGATTAACGAGAATCCCACATAACAGTGCAAAGTGACCTCAACAAGTTTCGTGGTGATATTTTCGGCAACCACCAGGAATACAGAAGAACACAGTAGCTTGATTTGGTGTGCAGAAAGGGCAGTGCACCGCGCTTCTCCCGTATTCCAATAGGCATAATCCCGGTGTCTTCCTGAGACCAACCGTGGATTTCACATCGTGTCCACTTCGTGCTAAATAGAGTTACTTGCGCAGAACTCTGGCTACTCTCACGAAAAAGACACCGACCCAGGTGGAGAACAGAAGCCATTTAGCTGACCACATTTCCCCGATATCTATCAACCGCGATTAATGCCTCGTGCCGTGTGACATGGCCTCTCTCTTCACAACCATGCCCGTATATTTGGCGGTAGACACAGACCGCGTCATATTAGCAAGTGATCGAACCTCAAAGCACGAGCTTCGAGGAGCCGAGCTGCCATCTGGACTTCTTAGCCTCCGCAGCACCACGGCCGTTCAATAAAAAAGCAGATCGTGGCAAAAAATGAACAAACAGTTGAACGATGCCGCTATGCCTGCGCCTGCGTCGGTGCCGACAGAGAACTTTGTCATCGAGGCACTAAAAGAGCATTGCGCTCTTGTGGAATCACCACGAAGCTATTTCGGCGGTATACGCTGACGATTGCTTCTGCCTATTAAAAACCACTCGCATAAACGCGTTCGCTACTCATCTCAACTCGATCGAGCTGCCCATTCACTTTGCCGCCGAACGTGTGGGTAAAGGTTCCTGTATATGTTCGCAAAAAGGACAGGTGATTTCCAGCAGTTCACGGTGTACTGTAAACAAAGTTCTGCGGAAACCCGCAAGGTGGAGCGAGCCTCCCGGACAGGCGTTGGTCCCGGGATCGAACACCGGACCATGACGAATTTCTCGGCAACTAGGAAGCTTTCACATCTGAGAAATCCGTACCGATATCTTGTAGCCTTGGGCTACAAACAGGTGGATGCTATTTTTCTCCTTCACGGCATCACTTACTTGGCACCCTTGGCAGTCACATCCCGTTTAAGAACAAAACAACAGCTACGCTGCTCAGGCGGCTTTGAGGAAGTGAAGCGGGCTTGACATATTTTTTCATATAATGTACAGCACAACGCACAAATTACTTGCTTTGGCCATTTCTACAGGGATTATATGGTGAGTCTGTAGACTAAATACTACAAATGGAGAACGCGCGCTCTATGTTTAAAGAACGGAGATATGTATCTCAGTCTCGTAGAACGACATTTCTGGAGCGCTCAACTACAGCGTCTTTTGTAATAATCGTCATGGGTCCGGACGTAACAGCCGACGAATTATTATTATTGTCTACCTTGTAGAGCCGTTGTTCCCGTAGAGAACAGCATCCAAATGCGAACAAAAGCAAATGCCAAAATTGGATGATACGAGCGCGGTAATCTACTCTTTACAATGAGCCATATCGAAGCAAACCAGGCTGCAACAATTTGCTGGTAACGTTATTCAATGAATCTACGAGCTGAGGAAGTTTCTGATGATTCATTCTGAACTAAGCAGCAGCGCGAGAAAGGCGAACACAAGCGAAGAAACGTGTCTGTCGATCTCTAGTGCCCATGCACACTGTCTATTTTTCGAGGTGTAACACGGTTGTCTCCGGTAGGTGTCATACGGTCCGGTTTGCAAATATCATAGGTGGAAAAGAGCTTGAAAGTAGGGGGAGAGGGCGGTTACACAGCAGTCGGAAAATTTCTGGAAGTGTTTTGACAAGCTATGCCCCTGCGCCCATGTGTGCCGTTTCATCGCTTCCTTCAGTCTTCTGAGTGGTTCGGTCTATTTGAAGTCGTAAGCCACTCTTTATGTTATTCCTACGGGTAATGGAGGAATTGAAGCTTTACTACGAGATTTTTAGACGATATCATTGGCGACTGATTATGCTGACCAGGCCTGCTAAGAGAGAATGGCAGCAGTGAACAGTTTTTGAATAGCTTCTATACAGCGGCTACAATATACTCACTCTTTTATACTTCGCACATAGGGACGTCATCTGAAAACGAAATATCTTACCAACGTGAAGCTTACTGTCGTCGACTCCTTCCACCTGTGATGGTAAGCATATTAAGATGGAAAAACATCAGCACCACTACGCGAGGTTGTCTACCAAACGCACAAGCACTTGCTCCCCTGATTTTACATTCTGAAGGAACGGTACGCCCTAAAAATAGTGGTCCTTTCCTGGCAGTGACGTACATGCTTAAATTAGTGTCTTATCCTCACTTGGCTGCTTATAGTGGCACTACTACCTTCTGATGGTCTTGTTTCTTGCGCAGCACTTCTGACAATCCTACTCAAACGACATGTCTCAAAGTTTAATGATACACGATAAAAATATCCAAGAGTACCTCAAAGGTAATATGCATGAAATTATGACTGATACCAGATAATGAGACAATTATACTAATAAGGCATCTACCCATCAGGATATTGATTGAAACCGCGTTATTTCACTTGGGATTAGTTTTATAATCACGTGTGGCTCACACTCGCCTTGGATATTTGTGCATGAGCCACATGTAAGAAAGAAAAAAATAAACCAAGAAACGTATTGCATATGGGTGATATCCGCACTGTGGACTACTGCGAAGTTTCCGGGTAACACCAATGCCTACGCGCGAGAGCCACAACGAGACTCCTAATTGAAGAAGTAAGGTCGCGTACCGATCCTCTCTTTTATTTTGCTGTGGCTACTACGTCTATCCCAGAATCTTGACTAAGCGATACAGAAGGCGCTCTTTGAAAAGCCAGGATGTATATTTCGGTGTTTTCTTTTCCTTTAAAGGCAATCCGTAAGGCATTGCTTTAAGAATGTCACTGTAAAAAGTTTCTAAGTGCGCGTGCTGTCGAGTATGTAAAGAGCCATTAATTTATTGTCCTTGCTGACGAAGCGTTCAAAGACGGCTGTACAACAAATTCAATTAATAGTAAGTATTCTCTGAGAAATACCTTGTGGAATACCTATGTAAACAAGAAGGGCGGTGTTGCACTCACTTTATAGCTACCCCGGTTTGCCGTGTATAAAAATTTTGCGCTATCAGCAAGTGTAACCTAACAAAATCACGTGATCTCTTCTTCAACAGAAATCTTTTCTTTTTCGTCAGGGAAATATGGAGTGCACCACCCCATATAAGAAAAATTGATGCAAACACGAGGTTCCTTAATATGCCAACGGTTTATAGAGCAACAGATATACCAGATCAGTCACTTTTTATTAGGCTTATTCTATCAGTTCCTGTTTATCATACCAGTTAGAATAATCTAATTTTTCATTTTTAAACTTTGTATGTAGCATCCAGAATTCCTCATTACTATGAATCCTACTACGAAATACTGACAGTATAATAGCATTAACCTTGATATTTTGTAATGCCGTTTCCTTCCCACAGACGTCAGCTATGGGTCTGTGCACATTTCCATGTCTGTTGTGGTCCAACTATCAACCACCCAGAGTACTGGTCCAGTCGGAGCCAGACGGAACGCCTTGCAAGGTATGAAATACACAAGAACATCATTTGGTCAAGTGCACCGCATTCTGTGTGAAAAGATATGTAGCATATTGCGACAGACGCAGTAAAAAAAAAAGCAAGTGCGCTTTAGACGAAGAAATCTAGTTGAGTTCGAGTGGCCCTTGATTTACGCTGCTCTTATCAAAAATCCGTAATTCGTGACGCCCGAAAAATACGATATGTGTTGCAAAAACAATGCAGAAAGAAGTGACCCACAGGAAATGAAAGTCCTGAAGTTAATCTCCAGTGTGTGTATATATATACATTTTACAACCGTCTTACAGACGACGGTAATGCAAGGTGGTCTACCGAGCGACGTAATAAAAAAACACCATACAAGGAAAACACACACGCGCTAGCCCCTCAAGGTGGCTGCACTTTGGTGATTGCAAGTAAGAACTGGCATTGATTTTGGTCGACCACCAATAATCGCAGTGGTTCATAACATCACCACATAAGCACTGTCGTCTGAGATCGTTGTTTTTTCAGGGCAAATCCTCCTCTTTTCATAAAACAAGATGTTTTCTCCCTAGTAGACATCCTAATAGCGTGTGGTAACATAGCCTTACGATATCTTTGTGTCGCTCGTTTTGCTTGCCTTATCTCGCGGGAAAACCATGTATTGGTTTGCCCAAGAGATAAGACAAAAGGAGGAAGTAAGCCTCCTGACTTAGCTTTACTCCGCTAAGGCAGCATAAATGCCGTAGTTTACACGTTACAAAAGCAACTGGTAGAACGCTAATATACCAATACAGAGAGCACGTCCTGAAGTTTATTCGCGCCGCTAGCTCGGCAGCAGCAAACCAGAGCAGTCCATACACGATGATAATGATCACACGCGCAGGCGATTAGCTATATAGGGAAAACGCATGGTGACGATGGCAGGATATGGTAGAGGTAGAAGAGCGTAATAAACGTCCACAATATTACTAAGGCAGGAAGCAAGGTTAGCGTTTATTATTGAAGAAATTGCTCTTAATTTAACATTTGTGCAGTCCAACTCAATAAGAAGAAAGGTACAGTGCTCACGGAATAAGATGGGACATGTAAATATTGAATTAACCCAAATAAATGTGCAATTTCTCGCAGTGATCGCATCATGTACCTGCGAATCTGGCCTCTGAAGGTGGCGTTCTTTCTTGTGCTAGTATACGAACCAATAGTTACAATTATGGCACATGAATTAAGATTGTAAAAAAAAAAGGATGCGCATTACTTAGCCCTTACTCTTCCCATTTCAATCCGTAAGTACTGTATATGCTTAGAATTAAATCTTAAAATTCGCGGATTGCTTAACAATTTCTGCGTACATCCACTATATGAGGGTACATATAACATAGAACATATTTAGACTTCTGATACTTTCAACGTTGTGAAATAATCCGTCAAGCTGCTTTGTTACTAGCTGTGCCTCGGACCACGGACGAGAACTAAGGCATATCTGTTTTTCTCATTCCAGATATATCTTCAATTTCAGCAACTGCTGAAGGTAATGTTTGCTATGCTGCGCTTTGTAGTTCTACCTCATTTTGGTGACTACCTTTAGAATGCTTTGCGTTCAGTAGCGCAGGAGTTATGGTAGTCCGAATATTCGGCATTTTGAAAATGTTCCGTACTGTTATCGTTTCTAAACGAAAATATGTTTTCATATTTGATATTGCTTTTAAAGATTGTGAAAGCTCTGCAACGTTCCGCAAGCTGTAAAGTAAGACCAATGCATTGCATGAATTCAAAACTGACTTGGGATAGTTCACAACTATCATGTTCACAGTACATCAATGTGCTTCACTGTTTTCCGACACCAAAACAAAAGGAACACGTACGAAATGGCTGTATCCATCACTCGTCTCCGTCTCTTGCGCTTTTTATAAAATTTGCCAACATGAACCAACTCGATCATATAAAGGTATTGTTGCAAAACAATTTCTTTCGTCGGCAACAGTGCTTGGACGTCTGTATTGGACAACTCAAATTAAAGCTGTATCATTCATGACCACTGACCGAGCGAAAGATGCCAGCTTGCGCCGAAGAAAGCAACCCCGTAATCGCTTTATTGCAGCATATTTGTAGCCGCAATAGGCGTGAAGGTTAGTGGGATAAGGAAAGAAAGCACGGTAGTACAAAATGAAACACCGCTACGTTTGTTCTCAAAACCAAAGATAAGCGCGCAGAAGTCGATATAACACATCCCTCTCGTCAACAAATAGTTCACTTTAAAAAACAATTCACAGTCGCTGGTTGACCTGTCGAAACTTTCCCGTGTAGCCTAAGCGCTCGGGTGGCCTAACTTGCCGCTGTGAACTTCTTAAGATTGGCGAAGACGGCAAGAGCGGCTCCACTTTTTCAATTTACGTGGCAGTGGGCGTCAGGGACGGTGGACATGGCGGGGCCTTAAATAGCTCAGCTGTTCAAAGGGATGCAAGAATTATACCACTTTCCGAGTAAAGCGTCGCTTCTGGAGTGAGGAGGGATATGAGAGCACGCATGCCAGATGTCAGATGTCATGGCTATACAAAAATACGAAACGAAATACACTTGGCTTAGCGGACCTTCTGCATTTCAAAAGAAATTGAATCAGTGGATGTGAAGCTCACTATACTAAGCATCAAACACACTTTAGGGCTAATATGGTTATTAGGCGGAGTCTCTCGTCATTGAGATTGAAAGCTGTCGCTGAGTGTACGTAGTGTGCAGATTACTGTTGCTGATGTTACTTTATTTATTTGCATGAATTTGTAAACCTCCCTTATCTCATGTTTTGTTTTCTAGGTTGGAAATTGTCGAGGAGGACTGTGTCAGGAAAAGCAGCGTTATGAAGAAATCAAACGCATAAAGAGGGACGTCAGTGCTACTGTTTTGTCCAGTCAAAACACAACTTCTGCCCCCAAAAAAGTGGTGAAGAGTGGGCCTGGCTCGGCAAAACCAGGCACTCCAAGGGGTGACCCGCTTGAGCGGCGGAGGAGGCAGATGTGGGATCGTTGTGACTGTGCTAGCATAAGAGGATTATTTCTTGACATGACTTTACCAAGCGGCTTAGGCAGAGGCGCCCGTAGTAGGAGAGGAAAGCGTCGTAAAGTAGGTTGCCGGGTCATTTGTCTTTTCCTTATTAACAGGTACAAGAACGATCCTAAGTGGGCCAGCCTTTTCGCCGCTCGCTTAGGCACCGTTGGAAGCACGAATACCACAAATACGACGAGCGGTTTGTCCGAGGGCGCTGGCAGTGTACGAAACGCTACCAGTGAACAAACAAGCAGCAGTTCGACCAAAATTAGCCCCGGTGGTCTCGGTTCTGAATCATACGGTACTCGAATAAATGGCCCAGGTGCTACCGAGAATGCAGGAGTAGCAATTTCGACTAGGCAGGGCTCTGGGTCGGCTACCGCAGGAGCTCTTAACGGTGCCACTCTTATTAATACAGATGGTGGTACTCCTGGAGGCAATATCCTAAGCACTTCTAGCGGTTCTGTAAAGGTTGGCGCTACCGGTACCAGCATCAGTGGGCCACCTGGTGTTCCCCAGAACGCCGGCAACATGGGACTTGGTGAAGTTAGCAACATTACTGCTGGCGGTACCGTACTTACATCCACCGGTAGTGGTAGTCGAGTGTCCACTGCATCTCCTGGCAGTGCTAGCAGTGATAGCAGCGGTATACTGAAGGAGGTCTGAAAGCTGGCACGCTACCACAGCCATCTGAAAGCACAGCAACTCCTAGTGCGATCAGCGGGCCACCAGCTACCGTCAGAGGAATCACCGAATCGGGTAACGGCGCTGAAACGAGTACAGGTCAGCATGGAGGGGCTGTTAGCGCTATAAGCAGCGCCGGTTCTACTTCTGGACGTGATAACACAAGTGCGCTCCCAGGTATTGGCACATTGGGTAGGGTCACTCCACCATCTCATACTGCTTCTACTTCAAGCGGCGAAGGCACAACAAACACAGTTATTGGTGGTGTTGGTAGCAGCGTAAGCGAAAGTGGCAGCGCAGGTTCTCTAGAAAAAAGCAGCAATAATACCAGTACAGAAAGTTTATTGGAGGGTGGCACAAATGTCCCACCTAGGCCCACTGCCGGAAGTGTTTCTGTTCCCAGCAACGTCACTCCCAGTCAAACTTCCAGTGAAACCACCATTTCTGCAAGCAATGGAGAAGCCGGCAGTAGCGGGCTTGGAGTGGTTTCTGGCTCATTCAACGGAAGCTCTACAATAAACCTAATGGGAGAAGGCCTAGAAAGCACAGGCGGTTTAAATGGTGTTCGCAGCTCTGGAACTAGAACCAGCTCTGTTGCAGAGGGTGGGAACTTGACCAGCGTACTGACCGGTGGAAGTGAGAGCCGCGCTGTGACGGCAACTGGTATAAGCGCAACTGGAAGTGGAAGTGGCACAGCCGAAAGCAGCACCAGTGGGGCATCTTCCGTTGGCACTGGTTTTCCGAGAGGGGGTGGAGTTTCAAATGGGAAAGAAAATGTTTCGGGCATTAGTGGAAACGGCACCATTGGAAGTGGTTCTGTGCCTGTGGGTACCACAATTCCAGGACATCCAAGTGTCACCACCGCTACTTCTTCGGTCAGCAGCGGCACCGAAGAAGTCGGGACGATATCTAAACCTACAGAAGCTTCCGGTAGTAGCAGTGGGAAACCTGGCGCTACGACAGTTCCCGTCACTGTTAGTGCCACGCCAAATGGAGCGGGTAGTGAAACCAATTCAGCTATTAGTGGCGCAGGGCGCACAAGTAGCGGAGAAGCCGGACGTGCCTCTGCTCGAGGTACAACTGGAATCAGCAGTACTATTTTACCAAGTGGGACGGGCCGTAGCGTCAGTGGTAGCACCATAGTTGTGGGCACTGGAAGCTACGGTGGGGGTACTGGTGGAGGTGCAGGATACGCAACGGCTAATTTCCCAAACAATAATGGGCCTTATAATTTTGGTGGTGCTTACGGAGGTGGGGCAGGTGGCTTTGGTATCATTGGTAGTGGAATAAATAGTGGACCATGGGGCCTACCTGGCAGCACGTATAATGCGTATGGAAACAGCCGAGGGTTTGGAAATATGCCAGGAGTGTACCCTGGAAATAATTAAACGCCGGCGGCAGTGCTGGTTATGGGGCTAATGGAGGAAATTCAGGAAACATCGGCTTATTTGATGATGATATATTTTTTCAAAACTAATAAGGGGCTCTCGGAGTAGGCAATGCTATCAAGATACGCATGGACGCATGTACCTTCTTTATTTAGCGCCCACAAAACAGAGTGTATTCATTACATTTAAATCACGTTCGCTACTCGTACATTAAACTTAAATGCCTTTTTGCAAATTTCCAAGTCTTTTGCTGCGCCAGCATGATTTCAGTTGGTGCTTCATTCTTCGAGAACATTATTTGAGAAATTTTGATATTACCTCTAAGTTTCAGCAGTGTAATTTCAGCTGTCGCTATGTTAACATGATTAGAACTGTAACCGAGGCAATAAAGTACACATAATACGTACAGCAATGCTGATTTTCGTCTCCTGAATTTCATATTTTCGAGACGTTATCCAATGCCTGCCCATGGCACGGTGGTACCATGCGGTACAAATCATTAACATTTCGTAGCAAAAATATCTTGAATATTTGAAAATAGTACGCATCTTACGTGTTTATCTTCTTCCTGAGCAATGTACTATTTTATTACACGTGAGCAGAAATGTCCTGCAGTGATCTCTGATGGTGGGAACACCCTCAAAATTACCTTGCTTGGAGCACATGGTATCACAAATTACAGAAGAATTTATTGCTTGGGAGTTGGTGCGTGCTTTAGTACGGAAATATTGCGCACACGAACGGACGATCATGGGAAGAACACAATAGACAGAAAGAACACTATTTCCGCCAACTTCGTTTTTTCTATGATCATTCGCTCCTTTGCGCAGCAATTCTGAACTGAGTACGCACGTTCCATCGCACTACTTCACTGAATCCTGATATTGAGTATTATTTAGGCAAATCCTGCTGTAATCGCATTTCTTCGTCGCAGAGTGTCAGTATGCATTGCGTCCAACGCACGTGCGAACACTTTGCAAAACGACAGATTGCTGAGCGAGTTGGTAAAGATTCCTAAAGTACAGAACCGGCGTTCAAAACACGGAGATAAGGGAAGAGGAGTGAACAAAACGAACTTTCGTGTTCTCCACTCCTCTTTCCTTGTGTCCGTGTTTTGCACGCCTGTTCTGTACTTAGAAATAATTTTCTAATCATCCTCAACGTACTATTCACTTGTCTAATCGTAAAGGGGATGCTCTGGCAAGGTGAATAGACTATATTTTTGCTGCCAAACGCATTCTTTTTCTGAGTATTGACAGTATGTTCAGCATCATGACCTGTTTAAACGTGCTTTTCTAAGAGTTAGTTTTAGCGAGCGCAGTGCCTGCAATGCTTACAAGACATTTCGTAGAATATGCTGTGTCATACCACACTTCCAAGCAATGGGTGCGTTCCCAAGCGACATGAAACTTCCTGTTGCCGAGCAACCAGCCAGAAACTCACCTGTATATCTCCCTCCGGTGCACAATATCATGTAGTGTCTATAAATGCGCCAAAAATACACACATAATTACCAGAGCCCTCAATTTTTCTATCGCAGGAAATAAAACGTACTCATATGTTTAAATGTACGATACAGTCATTATCTGTAATTAGACTGCAATTAAATATAAGTTTATTGTAGCGTTAAGTAGCGGTAACTGCGCTCTTTCGCCATGAAGTTTCGGTTTCCTGGCCACAGTTAGCGAGATTTGCAGAAATCGCCACCATTGCCCTTTTGTAAATATCACAATGGATATGGATTCCTTGTGTAAAGGACTTTCATTCGTCAAGTTCGCGTAAGCTGCGTTTCTTTGAACGTTAATTACCATAACTTTCGTAATCACTGTGTAAAATATCACTCCTGCCCATTTTGCAGTGTGTGCCTTGACTAACAACGCAGTCCCGCAAAAAGTGCACTGCTTTTACCTGCTTTTCTCTTTATAAGGTTTATGGCAACATTTTCTGAAACACCCTGCGCAATCAATGATATGCTATATCGCACTACTCTATCAAAACATTTATGCAATGAATAAAAACTTTTCTCTATTTTGCAGGCTTAGGTAACCCAATGGCAGAAAAGTTTGAATTAGGTGGGCAACATTAGCTTCTGCGTTCTGATATAGAGAACAAATTGAGAATTCGTCGCGCCCTAGTCGCTCAAGGACGCATACAATTGTTTGTCTTACAGGAATTGAAAACAGTGATCATTTAACGTCAAGTTCCTCTTCTTCACATGCCCAGCTTTCCTTTCTTTCATGGCAGTTCTTGACGAAGAATACGCACGAAAGAAAACAGCGACCTTTATTTTACTATGCAATCCGTTTTGTACAGCATGGCGAATACGAAGTTCCTCTTGTCAATTACATTTGGTAAGTTCAACATGCGCTCTCTACGACATGATTCTGCATCCTGTGTAATTTAATGCGTCGCCGGAAAATATGCGTTATGCATCGGCGATCTCATGCGCCTTGCAAGATATATATATTCTCACGGTTCTTCTCGAGAGAAGTGAATCACGATGCTGTCCTAGAAGAGAACGAGGCCGCTGTGGCTTCCGCAGACGAACCCTATCTTCTGCTTGGCTACTGAGCCTGTTTAAATAAACTATTCACGCCTCGTAATAATATATATATTGTTATGACCGGCGCGGAACAAAAGAAGTGTTCAAGATGGCATTTCTTGTAGTATTTATAAACTTTTTAAGCTTTTTTAACTACGAAGTGCACTACTCTCACGCGGAGGCCTGGTAATCTATAAAATGTTTAAAAAACTATATATATGGTGCGGCCTGCTCGAAAGTTCCCAAACTATGACGTGTGACGTCATAATCTTCGAAGGCATCTACAAAAGGTGACATTGTTCGTTATGGATAAAATTCCTTCCTGAGGGAACCCAGATACTTAACAAGGCGTGTTTCAAGCAATTTCACTGAGGTATTAGGACAGAATAAAAAGAAAAAGGGGGGGGGGGGAGGGGGTGTTTGTGACATCACCTTCTCAATGTTTCGGCGAGCATTGGAAAGGCAAATCTTTGAGTTTAATTTTCTCCTCTAATGGTGAAGATTATTGGACAAAATTAGTGCCAATCGATTCCCCGGTAAACATTTATCAATCTAAGCGACTGCGGTGCTTCACCTTTAAGCACGGTGGTTAGACCAGATAATTTTTAAAAAATCTGATTCCTTCTGTCTGCAGCTCTCTTTCCAGAGTTCCATTCTAGACGGTCCGCCACAAGCAGTGAACTTGATTGTCAACGATTGGTTCCAAGAGCTATAGTAAGTGCACATTTACATTAATTCTTTTTCCCCGCCACGCTGGTCTACTGGCTTTGGCACACGGCTGCTTATCCGAAGGTGCGGGATCGGATCCCGCCCGCGGCGGCTGCATATATATGGAAACGACATGTTGAGGCCCCGGTAATGTGCGATGCGGGTGCACGTTAAAAAACCCCAGGCGGGCGAAATTTCCGGAGCCCTTCACAATGGCATCTCTCATAATCAAATCGTGGTTTTGAGGCGTAATATTCCACAAATCAATCTCTTCGGGGCCTAGGTGGCGTCTTTGTAACGAAAAGCACTTTCTTATTCCCATTTGTCAGCCGTAGGAAAATAGTTTCACAATGGATATCATCGTCGCACGTGTGGTCTGTGAGTATCCATTTTGAAGACTGCAGTATGACTGGGCTGGAAAAATGGGGTAATTCTGTGACCGATATTATACCGCAAAGCAAGACTTGCACACATGCGTCAAGGGTGCATCAAATAATGAAAGAATATGCAGTAATAGCCATCAACTGCAGCCGTAATTCTGAGGCATAGAGCACAATAGTAAAATACGTTGGTTTTCATAAATAATGTTTGAGCACCTGCACCTTAGGTAAATCAAGTTGCATTTTTATTGACAGCAAGTGCCTTTCTGCTTACTAAATGCATAAATTTTAGTATGTCCTACTCTCAAAACAACGGGCATTACAGAACTAACAAAGAGTTGTGCGTCAGTAAGCATGTTAGCGCCAAAGCTGCAGTAAGGTCGCCTCTGTTCGACTGCCTTTGTGGTATCTTTGCGACCAGCAAGCAAACTATCGTACTCCACAAGGTACTATGGCAACCCGGGCCGCGGTGTTAACGCATACTACATTAGTCTTGACAGCTATGCCAACCACAAGCACTATATCGCGCCCTGCTGACCGCTGCACGAAACATCCGTGTTTGTTCTACACGCGTGCTTTCAGAACAGTCCATGCATCATGCAGGAGCGAAAACAGCAACAGAAATAGGCTCGCAGCCACAATACCCTCTGCGCACATACGTTTTTGAGGCGGAGAAGCGCTGCCGGCTAGGTGCAACTGGCGGTATTTCGGCTTATACGTGTGCTTGTGGCAGTGTTGAGAATGAGATCGACTCCACGCTGCGCTTCCACAACTCCATCACGGAGAGATGTACACGTCAATTCCGGTTGTCGGCGAGGAATTTAAACGATGCAATAAAAACGCATGCTGACGTGAGAGCCCGCTAGACAAAGTAATGGTTCCCTCAAACAACAGCGATTGATTTCGGCGATCGCATTAAGCTGCTACTTCAGCGTTCCCTGCGTTGGTCTTAACAAAACTGGCGGGTTTGTCACATACGAACACAACTCTTTCAATTTGATGGCCATCCAGTAGGGCAGGGCTACGAAGTAATCAATTTTGACCCTTGGGGTTCTTCAGCGCTTCCTAAAACAAACCCAAGGGTCTTGAACCCCACTGAAACGCCACTCAACCCCAAAGTTCAGCGTCGTATTTATTTATTTATTTATTTATTTATTTATTTATTTATTTATTTATTTATTCAATGCATCCTAATCGAAATGCTGTGACTCGATTCTGCCATCTTGAATAGCGAGCACAGAACTCTAGCTGCTCTGCCGCGCCGGCTCGTTATCTTTTGTTCACATATTTGTTCGGTTACATAGTTATTCGTTCAGGCAATACTCCTCCTGCTTTCACTTTATATCCATCGGAGTGCCCCTACCCACGGAGATGGCAACCTGCATTTACCCTACAAAGGCGCTTTGTTGTATATTACAGTTTCTCCTGACATATAGGGTCTGTGTACTTTCGTTCGCTAGAGATCTTGGGGCCCTAATATGAACATGATTTATCCTTTTCATCGCAATGCAGCCGTTAACTATTACTCCCTTGCAAGCTTAGGCCCTACGTGACAGAGGCCTAGGCTCATTGCTTACACTTATAGCACGGTAACCTTTAGTTTATTTTACAGGAACACAAAAATGTGATAATATGCTCCTTTACTAAAGGTCAAAGTGCTTTATTCTTTAGTAAATGAGCATATTTTCACATTTTTGTGCACCTGCAAAATGAACTAGAGGTTACCGTATTTAGAGTGTAGAAGTAGAAATTTCTTTTTGTCAAACGACTTCTTCAGGATATGGGGAACACGGGCACGTGACCTGACCTCCCGGTGACAGCCCTGGCCTTTACAGGCGTAAGATAATATCTGATGAACAGACGTAGTTATCAAAATCGGCTCACAATCCCTACAACACAGCTCTGCTGCAACTTTCTGGGGAATTTCTGTATAGACATCAACCCGCATTTTATTGCACGTAAATTGGATACGTCACAACCTTAGCAATAAGAACTTCCAAGCCGGCACATTAAAATATACAATGTCCTAACGAAGCCTGTATTTTCTTGTTTGCCAATCATTTTTTATTGGGATGTCCTAGTGGGTGTGTTCTATATCGAAACCACTTTGATAACTACATTTTTTCACCAGGTACTATTTTTTTTTCGGCTGCTTCCCATTCGGTGACAGAGGGGCCGCCGCAATGGTGTCACCTGCACATCTCCCCGAGTCCTGGAAGTGGAGGGCCTGACGGCGATGCATTACACACAGTAGGTGGATGATGATAATCAAAAACGACAAGAAATTCGACCTGCCACCGGGATGAGACTGCCGAGACTATGTTTCGGCAAAATCAAAACAAAGATCAAAACAAGTTGGAAGACATTGACAGATAACTCAATACTGTAGTAAAGAAGCGGGCTGTCGCAGTCGCAACCGCGCAGCCGTATCGCGAGTGCGTCGAGAGTGAGGCTCGCGTTGTCCTCTGGCCGTGCAAAGTACATCACCGAAGGAGGGCGCCCTGACTTTTCTCATTGAGCGGCATAGTTTTTCGGAAATGACAGATATGCCAGCACCTGTGTCAATAAGCGCCCTTACAGAGACAATTTCAAACTGACACACATAACATGTCGCGGTAAAAAAAGGAAGGCCTGAGGTTTGCGACGATGACGCACTCCTTGCCTCGGGAACTGCATCCCTCAGTTCTGCGTCTCAGTGGTAGAGGGACGTCGGCACATTAGGGACAACGAGCGACGATGGGGAAACGAAACTCAGGTTTTCTCCAATCTGTCATCACTTCAGTCTGAGAAACAATTTTGCGCCCAGAAAAAATGTTGCTTATGGTGTACAATGCGGGACTAGAGATTGGTGCACATCATTCCATACGTGCACAAGATAAAATGTAAAATGTAATAAAATGTACCTACTAGCAATAAAGGTTAAGCGCCCCCGTACACGTGACTATATGCTAGCAATAGTTTCAGCCACGTCACTTGGAAATTTAGGCTACTGGTTGCTGAACCATCCACCAGAGGACGGTGGACACGAAAAAACATGGCAGTTTCTTATCGTTCACAGCAGCTCACCGTTTCTTTTATGACTCGCCAAAAGAGTACCACTGTTATTTTTTTGCCCCAGTTCTCTGAGTCACGTTGGGTTCTTTCTTTCAGACTAGTGTCATCACGCCATGTTTTTTCCCGTGTCTCTTGATAACGAGAGATGGATACCACATGACTGTTCAGCACATGGAACAAGACGGTACACCATGTGGAGTATGTGCACAGTATGAATAATATGCGACCTTACGATGGAATGCGGCTAGCATTGCCACTGTACCAGTTTCTGTAGCACTGATAAGTGCGTGAGTTGGTACGGGTTCATGATTGAGAAAATGGCGCGCCACACAAAAATGAGACACTGAAGATGAAGAAGACCGGTGCTCGTCTTCGTGTCTTCATGTACAGCGTCTCGTTTCTGTGCTGTGAGCCGTTTTCTTAATCATGAACACGTAGCACTTCCTGTCCTAAAGAGATCAATGGGCGAGATAGCTTGACCACACAACCACCACTTAAGTGACGCTTCCGCACGCTTTCTGCTAGACACCATCTGTGGACGGTGTGCAGCAGCCTGAGCTGCAAAGCAGGGAATTAACACTGCGTGAAAAAGAAATGTAAACCGTGGAAGTTACTATGACAAAAAAAAATGTCAGAAAATTATACCGTGCATTAAACGCAGAAAGAAAGCAGGAGAGTTAAGTTGTCACCACAATTGTGCACAGTGTGCAGAGGGCGTAGGTAGATTGGGCGATGAGTTCGCTGCAACAACTGTCCACCTCCCACAGCCGCTTAAGAAATCAAGAATCAAGAGTACATTTGCAACAGTTAAGGGAAGTACGTAAGAAATCTTAGTGTTATCTCCTGTCGCACAGTTAGTCAACGGCAGTAAAGAGCGGACGAAAAAGGCGCCTGACCTGGCGCGCCGTATATTGAAACACGCGCTTCGCAATATTATAACGCCTGATAAGCACGAGACAGTGTCGATTGTGTTGGTTCAATAATAGTTAGAGAGGGCCGATGCTGGCAGAGATCGCATATAGCATAGGTTAGTGAGGGTAATTGTGTTGTGAACAATAAGTAGACTTATTGTTCACAAAATGCGCAATCCGGACAATACTTAGCATAAAATACAATTTATCCAGTAAACATTTCGTGCTTAAAGCGTCGGCATAGAACTGGTTTAATCATTTAATAATAACTAATTACCTTGTACTATATAATAATTAGCCTGAGATTGGCAGCCCAGCGGTAAGCAATACTAACATGGTTCCCTCCTCGTAGCGCGCTTGCCCATGTGTTTTCTTAAATCATCGACCAAGCTAACTGAATTAACTGAAACATTCTGTATACAGTACTGACAGAGGAAAGTCAACAGAGTTTATTATTTTCGCACGTAGTGCTGTGTTTTTCAATCAAGCAGAGTTTACAATGACGTGGGACTCATAGGCAGTCACATGGCTTCCAGGATCCACTCCTTGCGCAGAAATACACTTCTGACTTGCTTTCGTGAACCTTTGCAGATCGGAGGTATGTTCCCATCAAGTACCATGGTGAGTGTATACAGATAAAAGGGGAAAACAATGCTGCGTTGTTAAAGCGAATAAAATTCACTCAAATACAAGACAATTCTCATGTTATCGTGGACAATTTGGAAGTGTAAGTCCGTAAGCTGTAATGGACATGCATCTCCTAAAAAGAACAACTAGCCAGGTGTTAATTCTTAGTCTCACTACGTAGAAACTAGCATACTAAGCTATTTTCTAAGGAGTGATATATATATATATCTATATATATATATATCTAATATATATA
This sequence comes from Hyalomma asiaticum, assembly GCA_013339685.2. Classification (NCBI taxonomy): domain Eukaryota; kingdom Metazoa; phylum Arthropoda; class Arachnida; order Ixodida; family Ixodidae; genus Hyalomma; species Hyalomma asiaticum. The sequence goes on along the minus strand of CM023484.1, from coordinate 95,369,045 downwards.
TCTATATATATATATATATATATATATATATATATAAAGTATACGTTTCGACCGGAGCCGGCCGAAACGTTGCATGAAATCACTCTTCCGTTGTTACCGTTGGAAGGAGTATCTACTTCACTATATATATATATATATATATATTATATATATATATATATATATATATATATATATATATATTCGTCTTTTATTGATAATGAAGGAGTGTTCACTTTTCACTATTCTTTAGTTCCGAATACAGTGCGTTCTCTGCGTGCAATATCTTATTTATTTATTTTTACTTTTTACAGATTTCTTGTTGCCAAAATGGCGTCTGCAGGCTTCCGCCGTTCCTGGAACCCTTGAAACGCACAAAAAGGGGTGCGGCTTCCCGTAATGCGGCCAGAAGGGGCAGGAAGAGAGGCCTAGGCAGTTTATTGAAGAATGCTTTTAAAAGAAGGAAAAAACACTGAAATTTCGTTGACTCATAGTTTATCGGGCACGGCGGGATTGTAACGCTAGTGTAGTTATTGTATTCACCTGCAATATATGTTTTATAAAGTTCCCTGCCTCACTCTTTCTGTGCTTCCAAATGCTCATAAAAGCCACCTATATACCCCATCAAGGTATGATTTACGTACAAGTGAGATAATGAATGAATGAATCAATCAATTATTATTGATCTATTCATCAACTCATCTATCGATCAATCATTTATCGAGTCAGTCAGACAGTCAAGCAAACAACCAGTAAAATAATGAAGCTTTGTTCTCCACGTCGAAAGGAGGAAAATGGCTTGCAGGGGAGCGGCTACAGAGATGCCGGTTGACTGTGTATATTCACGTCACACATTATCTTGGTGAGATAACAAGTGATGAAACATGAAATTGCCTACTTTCATCGCAGAATAAATGAGAACCTGGGGTTCTTTAACGTGCACTGACAACGCACAGAGGTCACACAAGCTTGAAATATAAATGATTGTGGTTCGGTTAGGAAAGGACGCTAATTTCTGCAGCCCATGTAGGGAGCATGGCTAAGGGTCTGCGGGGGAGGGGGAAAGGGAGTGAAAGAGAGCAGAGAAAGTCCGTAGTGGAGGGCTCCGGAAATTTAGACCACCTTGGGTTCTTGAACGTGCACTGGCAACGCACAGTACACGGTCCTCTCGCATTTTGATTGATTTGTGGGGTTTAACGTCCCAGAAACCGGCTCTGATTATGAGAGACGCCGTAGTGGAGGTCTCCGGAAATTTCTACCACCTGGGGTTCTTCAGCGTGCACAGACATCGCACAGCACATGGGCCTCAACATTTCGCCTGCAATGCAGCCGCCGCGGCCGGGATTCGAACCCGCGACCTTCGGATCTGCAGCCGAGTGCCATAACCACCAGACCACCATGGTGGGTGCTCGCAATTTCGCCTCCATCGAAAATGCGACCACCGCCGCCGGGATCGAACCGGCGTTTCTTGGGTGGCAGCCGAGTATCGTAACCACTACACCACCTGCGACGCTTCCCTTCGATACGTCACATCGTCGGATACACTGGCGTTCCACGAAGCGTGGCGACGCACTTGCCCTTTTCTCTTTAAGAGAGGACCTAACCAACCTAAAGGACCTAACCTAACCTAGAGAGGACCTAACCAATCTAAATCTCTCGGCTTCGTTCCAATATTAAACCATTGGAAGAGAGAGTTTCCCTAGAAGACAAAAGGAATCTCCTTCATCTGCTCAATATAGGAATTTCACAATCAAAGACTAAAAACATAGTGTGCTCTTGCAAATGCAATTCTAGGTTTATCCAGATCGCATATGCACCCGATGGACAGCTGCTAATTTCCCAAGATATACAATTTCCTAAAAAAATGTTACAGCGAGAGCTGTATACGTGTTGGTGAAGCGAAAATCCGTTCGTCTCCTGTGTACAGAACCTTCTCCATTGGATGCGCTGCCCGATGCCGTCGTTCTCTACGTCGCACCCAAGCACGTGCGCCGTTGGCTGTGCCGTGAGCGAAGCATAGCAGAAGCGAGGTAGAAAGGAGCAGTGAAGCAAGCCATAGTCGCACGCGCACAGCTGGCGCCGACGCCGACCGCGTATGCCCGCGCTCGCGCCGAACGCACCCGTGCGCCGTCAGTGACATCGTTCATCCCGCGGCAGCCGTGCCGCCGAGACCGCGCGCACCAGTTTAGTTGAAACTGGTACGACTTCCACATGGGTAGGCGACGGAAGGTGCGAAACTCCGGAAGAGCAGAGAGCTTCGAAGAACAGCACCGACAGCAGAACCGTGAGCGAATTCGTGTTCGCCAGGTCGATGCCGCGGTCCTAGCACAAGAACAGGTCCGGGTGGCCAAGCGGAAATAGCAACTGCGTGCCGAGGAAATGGCAGCCTTCCAAGCCGGGCTAAATTGCGAAGCGGAACGTAAGGGGCAATGGCGGGCGTATGCTGCTAATCACGACGCCAAGCTATGGTGGCTAGCCGAGCTAATAAATCGAGAGATCGAACGCAAGGGACAACCGCTAGCCGAGGAAGCGGCGTTCCGGGCAGGACAGCATCAACGTGGCAATCGCGGGAACGCGTTTGCCGGGGCCAGCGACCGCTTTCGGCAGGAGTTAAACACCATGATCCGCTCATTACACGCCTCCACGACCGCTATAATGCGAGCCATTGTGTGCAGCATGTGAAATAAACACCGTGGCAAACCCACGTCCAACGTGCGTGTAACCTCATTAGCAAACGCAAACATGTAGCCAATAATTGAGAAAGGCATCAGTGCACCGTCGCGATGAACCAACTGCTGAACACCGCGGCCGCACGTTTGAGCTGCGCTGGTGAACCATCAGCACGGAGTGCTTGGGCATTGTTCATAGATTTGTGGGGTTTTACATCACAAAGCCAGCGTGGATTATTACAGACGCCGTAGTGCAGGCAGGGCTCCGGAAATTTCGACCACCTGGGGTTCTTTAACGTGCACTGACATCGCACAGTACACGGGCCTCAATATTTCGCCTCCATCCAAATACAGCCGCCGTGGCTGGGCGGTGTTGTGAAATGCGAAGCACTTAGCAAACTTCGGCGACTTTGAGCATATTTATCTAGCCGCCTACGACTTTGTGCTCTCCTGGCCGTTTCGTTAATGGGATGTATACGAAAATTGGCATGCTACAACGTGACTACATGATGGAAATAAACGACAGGTCATAACATGAAAATCATGACATGCATGTCATAAGCGGCATGATTTACATGCCACGGTCTTGGTGCTCTCCTGGCCGTTTGGTTAATGGGATGTGTACGAAAATTAGTATGACACGACATGACTGCACGACGAACATAGATGACACGTCATAACATGAAAATCATGATATGCATGTCATGACCGGCATGATTTACATGCCACGCGTTTCGTTAATGGGATTTATAGCAAAATTGCTATGGCCAAACACGACTGCATGACGAACGTAAATGACAGGTCATAACATTACAATCATGGCATGCGTGTCATGAGCGGCATGGTTTACATGCCACAGTCTCGCTGCCCTTGCCGCCGTTTCGCTAACTTTGTATGTACCAAAATCGGTATAGCGAGAACACAACGGAGATCTATTTCACGTTGCTGATCCGTGCTTCGCATTTCCTTGATTCCCACTGCACGCGGAATCTGCCATATTTTTTTATGAATGTTTTATTAGGGGCGAAGCTCCTTATGGTCCTGCCCTGTTTGTTGTACGGCGCATTGTACGGCACGTTGTACGGCGCTGACGCACAGAAAATGCGGCGCGCACGTACGCTGGTCAAAAATTCCCGCAGCTGTACGTACATGTCTATTCCAAATATCACTCGCATATTTGTTATTTTTTGCATATGAACGTTACGGTTACATAGGAAATCATTGTAATCGCCACAGGGAGCGTTTCAATCGCTAAGCAACTGTCGAATAAATAATGTAGCTGTAAGATATCGCACGCTCACACGTGAGCCGACATTGACACATCCACGTTTACGTAAGTTATAAAGGTAGACAAATAAGGTATTTATCCCCGTCTAGATCAGCACCTTACTCCAGGGATATCACATGGACTGTGCGACTGGTGCCTGCCCGCGGCTTACTAAAAGCCTTTTCATTTTTTTCATCGACAGCTTACCACGCCACACATGGCTGCGTGGAGGCGGTTGCGCATTTCTTTTGTCAACGTAGTTTCTTTCGTGGGCCTGAAGTAGAACATTTGCCCCCTTTAGAGGCACTGGACAATTGCCTATTCTTTGAATCGAGAATTGTCAGGCACATACACCGAGGCCACCTTTAACACAGAAGGAATTATACGAGCTTGTTGTTCTTGCTGGAGTCAAGTAGACTTTAGGACAATGTTTCAGCAACGTCATGGGATACACTGTTCTAAGTTTCTATGCGACGTTACGGGAAGTATGGTGAAAGCAGACAGTTTTGGGCTACTTGGTTTGTTGAAAACAGTGTTTCACGAGAGAGACAAAGAAGGAAGAAGAGTTCCTACTTCATTCTTTTCCCCAGTTTAGAAGCGCCGTTCGCGAATATTAGGCCTGATGTAGCAGCGTATATCTTCAAAATGAGTGCTTCGTAAGTTTACAAAAAAACTGTGTTTAAAAATTAAAACTCTACTACAGTTACATGTAGCAAAGTGACAATAACACGTGATATTTCGTTATTACGCAGTCCTACAATATGCCATTAATAACGCTGCTTTCATAACAACTAAAGACAGCACCTTTACGGAGGCCTAAATATACGTATAATGACCAACACGGAAAGGAAGTAAACGTACAAATTCCCGGCTCGACATTTCGCAACAATGCTTGCGTGGCCGCTCTAAGCAAACCATTGTTGCAGTGTATCTTTTGTATACTTCACCGGACGTGCACCGCAGGCAGCTAAGAAAAATTCTAGGCCTGCATTTTCCTCACCCCAAACGAACTAGGGAGTGAGCGTAGACCTGCTTTTTTCTTTCCTCGGCGCATGTTCAAAACGGTTTAATAATGCGGTCACTGTTCTTTTTGGAATGCGTCGCTCTGGTTATAGGTGAGTAATTATACAGTACTTTCTTGCTCTTGGTAGAGATTGAATAAATTAGGCATTGCTTAAGAAACTATTCAGAGGAACATGCGCATAATCTCCATTTAAATTAAGAACACAGAGTACAGGTTAGGAGAAATGCATAAAAATTTGCACGCGAATAAACCTACGCTGAAACGAAAAACGTTCGGAGCTAGTACTTGTCAAGTGCCTAAATTCATGACAATAGTTCCAGCAGGAGCACCTTCTTTACTAAAATAGGCGTTATGTCGCTCCTAGCATGGATAAATCTTTGGCTCTAATCAGTTTCTCTTCGGATAATTCCACGCTAAAGGACCCAACAATTTTGGCGACCATCTCAAATGTAAATCGTGTCCGTTGTGTACACTGGAAGTAGTTGATTGACGGAATATTACAGATTTTTTAAAAAATGCGCCACGTGGGAGACTGTCGAACTTAGGAGTTTTTTTTTTTTTTTTTGTCTCATGGTGGTCAAAAATAGACAATTATTTTAGAGCATCATTCATTATCGAAGCAACCAATTTGGTCGACATATTAAGGAAAGTTGTTAGTTTAACACGTTTTTGCTTGAATATTATTTTTGCTATTTTCCTTTCACCTAAGTTTTCAGAAATTTACTATACTGAAGTACGTTGTTTTACTTATTTTCTCCAGTATGATGGCGCCATTACTTCAAGACCACTTGAGTTGGTACAAGTCGTGCGAAGAAATCACGAATTTCAAGAAATTCATATTTTCGGCCACATTGAGAGGCAATTTACAAAGTGTGGCGTTCTTGTTAAAACATGAACTCACATTTCATTTAAATGCAACTACGACGTTCCTTTAACCAGGTGGATTTTGTTAGTATTTTTGTCTTAAGAAATAAAGCAGTTTTTGATGTTTTTTTCTTAATGGCAACCATCCCATTTTTGCGCCTTACCTAATGGAACGTCGGCACACGCCACACTAAGCTCTCTTTGCTCAATATTTTCGATGTCCGTCATTACTTTCCGTGCTAGAAGACACATTTCGGCCGCGTAAATTGCCTCAATAATACAGTTTCCTGGAGATGACTACTACAATAGGTGCCTGTGTTCAGCACGGCCTTCCTGTGCGGGGGTCATCGTGATACTCCAGCGTAGTGATTTTTCTTCCTAAATGATAGCAGAGATACCGCCGACTTGAAGCACGTTGCTTTTTCTGGAAAAGGAGCTGTCATTATAAAAAGGCTACTTCATATCGCCATCCAAAATGCTGCGAATTGCGACAACTGTTACAGCAGCATAATCAGCTCACAACCATCCGTTGAGGGCGAACTCCATTCTTCAGGTAATTTACGCGGCCGGAATGTGTGTTATAGCTCTGCGAGAGATTACGGGCATCAAAAATATTGCGCAAGGATGGCTAGGAGTGGGGTGTGCCGATGTGCCTGGCAGTGAAGTTCCCATGCGGAAAAATGAGAAGGCTGCCATGAAGGCCAAACTTAAACAACTATTTATTTCTGAAAGAAAATCACAGTTTCGTCAGAGGGCTCGAAGCAATGAATGCGATAGCAACGCATGATATAATATACCAAGTAAAGGTAGCATCTTTAGGAGCAATCTGAACTTTACTGAACGGGGGCTTATTAAGTAAGCATACAGTTGCGTAAAGTACCACGTGACGGTCGAGCGGCAGAGACGACGGCCCAGCAGAGTTGCGATGGCCAGCGATGGCGACCGCGCTTAGTCCCCAGTTGTCGGGCCCACATCCCTCCCTGTCGCGCCTTTTGATGCGCGTTAAAGACGGGCGGGGCGCTTCTCCTCCGCTTAGACGCAGGCCTTCCGAGTGGTGTGATGTTATCGCATGCGCCCTCCGAGCGACGGAGACGGGCCGGGCTCGTTTGATCTCAGCTTCAGCCACATTCGTCCCCCCACTCGCGTGTTTTTACCCGCGGGTAGAACGTACGATGCGCGGAGGGTTGTTATGTCTTCGGACTGCATACTGGACGTAACAGTGACGGCGACGGCAAGAACCCTTCGAGACTATCCGTATAATTTTTATCGCAATAAAATTGTAGGGTACAAATGTATGACGAGCATGGTTGAATAATGTTTATACCAATGATAAGATACACTCGCGACGTATGTCACGATTCACAATAGCACAGTCACATGTGGTTCATACCCGTAGTTCTCGCCCATGTGTTTGAATTTTGTAATATATGTCGTTTAAGGACCAACTGCATAGATGTGTGACATATTATTTGAACACATCTGAATATAAGAAAGGCACACCTTTTATCGCAGCTTGCGAATGATATATACACATAACAAGCACGCAGGAACAAACGCAATTAACCTGCCAAGCATTAGGGGGCATCGAAACCGGGCCCCCGAGGTACCAAGCAAGCACATTACCACTATGCTACGGCTGTTCTTTCCACACTGGAAATATAGTAAGTAAACCTATTATACCGGCAGTTGTGATGATGGCGCTTTTATAACGTCGTTAGCGCTTCTAATCTGTGTCAAGCGCTATCATAGCCATGTAATAAACAATACATATGTTTTACTACCACTCGGCATGCTTGTGTCCAACATTGCTGGATCTCGTATGAATAGTTCAAGAAACGAAGCTTATGATACACACCATCAGCGCACCGTAACGTGCATTTTACCTCCACAAAGAGAGGTCTGTTCTGGACTCACATAGGTGCCAATATTACGTTGTACCATGAGCAAACATTAGGTCTCTATAGCGCTGTCGACGTTCCTGTTTAGTCCACGTTACGTATGCACCAACTCATGCCCTTCGCACAAAGGCCTTAATCCTACGCGCATGACTTGGCTCAATATTAAATCATTTGTGTAGAGAAATTCATCAATGACTGCTTCGCGTGACACGGAATTCCACAATGCGTGGGATGCGCAGGATTTTGCTTTTTTTTTCCAGCCTGGGGTATTTCAGCAGTTCACTACTTCCGATGTAGTAAACATCTTTTCAGTAAACTTGAGATGATCGCCAAGATCGCTGGGACTTTTGCGGACAAATAACGCCTAGAGACTCTTGAGAGCGCAGTAAAGACGGCAATAAAAGGTTACTTACGCTTTGCCGCACGTTTACAGCAAAATAAACAATATCTTCTTTTTCTTTAATACGTCTTCTAGTTGCCTTGACCAGCAACAATGTGTTTCCAAGTGGAAGTCTGGCCTATCCTGTAAGTACAAAAATGTGGTCGCCGTTGTAAGTCAAAAGGTAATGGTATTTAACCGCAACTTAATTTTCATATGACTCCTAGAGTATTAGAGGAAACAGAGGCTATAAAATATAGGAAAATATTTCTCTTACTGTACAGCTTGCATCATTATTTCCATAGCTATTACTTGTAATTGTATCCTCACTGCCTAGTTGGATATGACGATTACTCTAAAAATTTTGCCAAGTATATTTTAACCTTAATTCTGTTTTATTACGATCACTGAAAACATGTGTCTTCGGTACACTTCACTGGCTACAAAAACGCACGCTTGAGTAGGGGAAAGATTATCCCACATTCGTTAAGAAATTCTTTAGAAGAGTATCCGTAGTTGTGGAATCAGGCACAGGCGTTATTCCTTCTCGCAAAGCCTAACAGTGCAGATTAGTGGCAGGAAGCTATGCTAATTGCTCATTGCTTTTAAAATGTAATCCCAATCGGCATCAGTTAGAATGACCCTACACGGTGACCTGGTGGCTACGGCACTCGGCTTCTGATGTAAAGGTCACGGAAACAAATCACGGCCACGGCGTCTGCATTACAATGGAAGCGAAATGTCCGGGTCCCTATACTGTGTGATGTCAGTGCAATTTAAAGTACCCCTGGTGGTCAAAATTTCCGGAGCCTTCCACTATGGCCTCTATCGTAATCAGATCGTAGTTTTTCCACGTAGAATCCCCTCCCCCACCCCCCCCCGCCCGAAAAAAATGTGGTTTATTCCTATTTTAATCCCGCGGTAGCCAAGGTCTGGTTGCCACGTTTTATGCCATGTAAAGGGTTATTTCGGCATTAACGAAAAAAAAAATGAGGTAGTGTATCGGTAGAGCGCCTAGCTCCTTTCGTCGAATCCCTGTTGAAGGCGGGTTCGAGTCCGCCTGGGTGGAATGTTTTCAGCGTCAATGCAAGCTGGTTCTTTTTTTTTTCAAAGATCCACTTCCGTTACGGGAAGTACGTCACCGATTTCTTAGTGGACCCCGGCATAAAACACTTTCGTGGTAAAATTGTTGTTGTCCGTGACAATAAATTACTATAGTTTCGGTTTATAATCATTTCTCCGCACTAGCAGTAAGAACTAGGATACAAACTATTGATTAAGCACACCGATAACATCTCTGCACGTTCAAGGCAATCCCTAAGAGTGTTTTGCTTTTTTCGTTGCACAAAATGTTTCCCGGCATCCAAACACTCGCAGGTCTGTCAGCAAGCTCTCCTGCAAGTTGCTGTTCACTTCAGCAACTTTCTGTTTCTTTATTGTGCGCCTAGAACAGTGGCAGTTATGGGTGTGGTCTACCACTCCAGGTGCCTTATAGACACAGAAAGTTATGTAGTCACTTATTTGTACCCACTGTTCTGTCCGCGAAGTTTACATGCTCCTTGTAAAATAAAATGCCCCGTTCTGTCCTGCGCGTAAATCGGGTTTTTTCCAGAGAATAAGGTCAGAATTATTTCAATCGCCAGTCAACTGCAAATATGTCTGCCTCGAAGCTTTGGTATGAAGGTCAATCTTGCCTGTTATGTGGTATTGAAGTCTCGTTCGCATGAAAATACATGTCGAGTAAAAATGGCGAGCACTGTTTCGTATAGTGTCTCCTGCGTTCCCCTTTTCTTTTCTATGAAACAGGATCTATTATTTTTCCTTTAGTAGTAAAACTTCAAAGGACCAAAAATTCCCAAAGAATGCTGACGCATCACGAACGAAACCCAGGTGCTTTGAAGCAGACCACTTCGAACTCAATAGAGCCTTATTTCTCCCACTATTATGTCCAGGAAAGTAACGAAGTGAGCCATGTCATCTGCGAAAAATTTCGCCCTGATTCGTACAGCGTAAATAAGTAGTGGAAATTTCAACTTCGTAATTGTCAGTCACTCTCATTAGCCTTTGAGCGAAACGTTGGTTTAAGAAATTCGTTGCCGCTAACGCGACTGATTGCTTCATAGGCCTTATGGCGTACGTGCCTTCAGTCAGGAATCAAGAATCAAGTTTTCCCTCTTGCAAATCATCATACAGGTCCACTACAATGGAGGAGTCCCTGACTTTTGGGGACGTGTTCCAGCCCTAATTCCATGGAGGTACCAGACGAGGATCGAACGTTGGTTGAACATGGTTTTGAGAAGAGCAAACAGATTTTTAAGAAGACTAGGTTTACCACCTTTACAAATTCAAGAAGGCGGTGCTACAGCGACAGCGCGCCTAAACTGGGGACCACGTGGTGTTCGCATGATTCCAGAGTGAAATGTCGTGGTAATCTTAAATATGAAATAAATGTGCCATACAACGGCGCACCGTCGTTCGTCTATGCTTGTTTTCCACAAACGTTGGAGTAACGACATACGCTTCTTCAATCAAATTACAATCTATTGCCTCTTTTCTGTTTTTAAGTTCTCTTGTCTGAAGCCGCATACATTTCATTCAGCGATCTTTCTTCATCCTTTAGAATGTTTGAGAACCAAGAGCAATAAAATTAACTGAAGAGAATGAAGTATGCTTCAAACATTTATAACAATGTATCTTTGTGTGTGGTAGAAATGTCTGTAGAAATGAGCTTTGTTGCCATTAACGTCGACCCCGCACGATTATCGAAACTAATTACTTCACTTCACTCAAACACTGATTCCTTTCATGTATATATGTGGCCAGGAATTCCGAACTTTACAATGGTAACCCCACGCCTTATTTAATAACGCCATGAGGAGGTATTTAAGAAAGTAAAAGTGAAGTGAAGTAAGGTGAAGATTACCAAAAGTCATATCCAGCATTTGAACGACTGCTTCTTATGACATAGCAATTTAGGTTACATTTCATTTACCCCATATGTTACTGCCAGTGGTTACGATGATAAGGCAGCGGGGGTGCTTTTGTGAATTGAAGAGATGATGACAAATTACGTTTATTGACGTTCGATCGCGAGTGAATTCATCCGTGCTGTTTGGCGTGGATGTGTGTACAACATCGGTGGAGAAGTGAATCGACCTTTCATATATGACGGCTTTGCGTGTTTTGCGTGTTTCCCGAATATCATCTTCTGCTACCCACTTACATAACAACATTCCACTCGAACCAGTCACTTCCGACTGTTTTCTAGGCGTACACATCACCGGTTGCTGGAACTGGCCACTACACGTCCGCTCCATTAGTAATAATCCAAATCGCATGCTTGGGTACATTCGCCGCAACTTCTCCTCTGCGCCCGTCCCACTTAAACTACTAATGCACAAGACACTCTCTTGTACCAAGCTAGAATATGCTGCTATTGTATGGGACCCGGGTTCGGCTGATCTAATAAACACTTCTGAATTAATTCAATATAATTCTGCTCTCTCCATTCTTCAGTACTACAACCGTCATGCTAGCATTACTGCCATGAACAATTCACTCGAATTGCCGTCGCAAGCTTAGCCGCCTGTGTCGATTCCACAAAATCTATCGTTAAATTCCAACTCTTCTTGGCATGCTTATTTTCCCCCTTCTTACCTGGTGACTAGGATTGATCATTCCAATAAAGTTTCTGTTTTGTCATGTTTAACCAAAAAATGCAGTGACTCATTGTCCCCAGAACATGTGTAGACTGGGACCGCTGTCCCGGATCTGTGGCCGTCATCACTGATCATCACTCGTTTCGTTCTGCACTAGCGAACATTTCATAAAGGAAACCAACTCACCTGTGCTCTTTGTACCTTAACCTTTATATTCTAGCTAAAATTGTATGAATATTTAAAATCATGTCTCACGTCCTCCATAATGCCCTCAGACCAGCGGATATTACGAAATAAATAACAAATATAAATGAATGTGCTCAAGTGTTTCGTGCGTTCAATGCCACTGTCATGGGCACTTTCAAAAGTTCTTTCGACGATACGTCCTTTCCTTCAAGGAGGATGCCATTGCCACACATGCGCGCAATGACAGGCCTGCTTGAAAGGCGACTTTAATGCTGGACAGCAGAAAATTAATTTAAAATAAAATCAGTGCGAAAAAAAGAACGTTGAATCATACCTGTGGCATTGTTTTTCCCTTCCCTCGTTTTTTCGCGGTGATGTCCGATTAGATCAGAGAAGCCTTCAGTAGAGGCATTCTGATCTTGTTGATACTTTAAAAGAATTGTCTTGTTTCCAGACTGCAGACGGCAAGAAGTGTTTATTCTGGAATTCAATGCTCTATTTGTTAAAAGGGAAGTCTCGCGGTACTCCAGAAGATATTAAAACAAAAGGTGCTCTCATTTTTAATGATAGCTCGTTCACATTTACGCCGGAAATGGCCCGCAGCCTGCTGTAGTGCCCCGGTTGATGCTCTAAACCACTGCGCAGTCTCCGGTTTCCGAGGCTTGGCAAGATGCCCTTAAATAAAAATTCGGTACGGCGATTGATGTAGGTGTGGCACCATCTGAATGTGCCAGATATGCACCTCATCTGCAGACTCGATCTCTCGCTCTGGTGACAAAATTGTAGGCAATGCAGGCCTACGTGCTATTCACCCTCCTCTTCTTTTTGTGGCACCATGTCTTTGAGGGCATTGCCGTTAAAAACAACTCAAGACAGCGGCAACAAACTGCGGCGAGGTATGGTGTACATGACGCTGTACATTGGGGCCATCGTTGCAACCATTGGCTCCATACAGAGCACGCTAATGCCGACCATTATGTACAAAAAAATAAGCTTTCAGCAACACGCTCAACTAAACTTTAGGTAAGTGTATCAGATTGCAGCTTATCGGTGTGACTGTACGTCACACTTTGTCTGTCCTTCCGTTGTTCCCTTTCCCTCTTTCATATTGCTCGCGTTAAAAAGGGCTCGAAATAAACCGCCAGGGCTCTTGGCGCAGCTCTAGCCACCATGACTGCCTGCTTCTTTTAGGGACTTACTACATGGTGTCAGAAGTGCCAAAGCCTCGCCAAAATGGATACCGTCAAGCCTCCAGAACAGCTGCAGTTCGCAGGCAACATACGAAGAAATTGGCAGGTGTTTAAGCAAAAACTGGAACTTTTCTTCGCAGCGACGCCCACCAAACCACCCAGGACGGAAGCCACCAAGACAGCAATCCTGCTCAGCATCGCCGGTGAAGAAGCCCTCGACATCTACAACAACTTCTCGTTCGCAGAAGGTGAGAGCAATGAAGACTACCAGATAGTTCTGCGGAAGTTCGAGGAGTACTGTGTCGACGAAGGAAACGAGGTTTACGAGAGGCACGTTTTTCGTCTTCGCATGTAGAACGAAGGAGAGCCGTTTGAGCATTATTTGCGAGAGCTGAAAAAACAGGCGAAGATATGCAATTTCGGCACGCTAGAAGAGTCCATGATAAGAGATCAGGTTGTTTTTGGCACAAACAACCCGAAGATCAGGGAGAAGATGCTGCGAGACAAGGGCTTAACCTTGCAGAAGGCGGAGCAGATGTGTAAAGCAGCCGAGGTTTCGGCACGACAGAATGCCGCTTGGTCCAGTCAAACGCTACAAGTAGACTACGCCCACCGGGCAGAGCGGAACCAAAAAAGATTTCGGTGCCGACAGTGCAACAAGGAGCATGCGCAAAGGCAGTGCCCAGCATATGGCAAGACATGCTTTGCTTGCAATAAGTCGAACCATTTTGCTATATGCTGCAAGCGTCGCCCGAGCCGACACATAGACCAAGTACAAGAAGCTGAGCCAGATGATGGATTTGACATTTTGGACATCGGTGTCTACGGTGTAAGCGACGGGGAAAGCGCAGACTGGACGGTGAGCGGAAAGATAGGCGGCCGGGAAATCAGATTCAAAGTGGACACAGGTTCACAAGCCAACATAATTCCTTGGTCTCTTTTCCGCCGTTTCAAGACTGCAGGGGACCTGCAGAAAAGCAGTGCAGTTTTGAAGGCTTACAACGGCAGTGCCATCAAGCATGTCGGATGTGGCAGGGAATTGTTGCTCTTAAACGACGTGACGCAGGCTGTGACCTTCTTCGTAGTCAAAAGGGGTCGCCAGGCCATATTAGGGCTGCACGCATGTCAGCAATTTGGGCTTGTCCCGAAAGCTGTGGATTCGGTAAGGTGGGGCGAGCCGGCAGCAGAAAAGGCCTTTCCAGACTTATTTCAGGGTACGGGCTGTGTCGGAAGGCGATACCGGATGGTACTGCGGGAGGATGCTGTTCCAGTCGTGCACTCAGCCCGACGTGTACCGTTGGCCCTCAGGGAGCCTCTTCGACGAGAACTGGAACGCATGGAAACGGCCTCCATTATCAAGAAGGTCGACGAACCGACAGAATGGGTGAGCCCTCTTGTCATTACGCGTAAGAAAGATGGCGCCCTTCGTGTTTGCATGGATCCGAGGGAAATAAACAAGAACATAAAGCGTGAGCACTACCCTATGCCAACAAGGGAAGAGATTGAGGCAGAGCTATCAAGTGCAAAATTTTTTTTCGCGCCTAGATGCCAAGGCTGGTTTTCATCAAATTCCATTGGACGAAGCTACATCACGAGTGTGCACTATTGCGACGCCGTTTGGGCGGTACCGTTTCTTGCGCCTTCCGTTCGGAATTTCTTCAGCAAGCGAAGTGTTCCAGAAAACGCTAACAGAAATATTTGAGGGATTGGCAGGTGTCCGCATATACGTAGACGACATTTTAGTGTGGGGTGACAGCGAGGATCAGCACAACGAACGCCTACAGGCCGTGTTGAAGCGGGCACAAAATGCGGGTCTGACTTTTAACCTGCGGAAATGCGTTTTTGGCTCGAAAGAAATTGAGTTCCTGGGTGACGTGATAGGTGAGCAGGGAATACGTCCGAGTCGCAACCTGGTTGAAAGCGTCCGTTCACTGCCGAGACCCACAGATAGGCACACCGTGCGCAGAATGATGGGCGTTGTCAACTATTTTCGCAAATATGTGCCGTCGCTGAGTGATAAGACAATCTTGCTGCGGAGCCTTGTGAAAGAAAACGTCACGTTTGAATGGACCACAGCGCATCAGCGTGAATGGGAAGCAGTGTGCGACGCGTTGACAAACCCACCGTTACTCGCACTTTTTGACGAGAAGAAGGATACAAAGATCACTGCGGACGCTTCGGGGACCGGTGTAGGCGCAGCGCTGCTGCAGAAACATGGCAATGACTGGCGCCCAGTGACGTATGCATCAAGAACATTAACCGATTGCGAGACCCGTTACTCGCAAATCGAAAAGGAAACGCTCGGTATAGTGTTTGCCTGCGAGAAGTTTCATCATTTTGTTTATGGTCGAAAGGTATGGATCGAAACTGACCATAGGCCCCTGCTGGCCATTTCTCAAAAAGGCATTGGAGACATGCCACCACGATTGCAGCGTTTTTTCATCAGGCTTTTACAATATGATTACACTTTGCAGTTCGTGCCTGGCAAGGACCTGGTTCTGGCGGACATGTTGTCGCGTGCACCTGTGCCATCGCAGTCATCGAGTGCCTTGACAGACGTCGACATCCATGCGACAGAGGTCATCTCCGGCATCGTAAGCACGCCCATGAAAGAGCGTCTCGAAAAGGAAACCAGGAACGACCCGTATTTGAGCGAGGTAAGAGAACGAATCTCACGGGGTGACGCCGTCGAAGGTGAACTCAAGCCCTTTGCCGGAGAACTGTCGGTGGTAGAAGGAGCACTACTCAAGGGCTGCAAAGTGGTCATACCAAAAGCAATGCGAGGAGAAATTCTTCGACGAATTCATGAGGGACACCGTCGGACTAAATAAAAGTAAGGCGAGAGCACGCAGATTGGTATTCTGGCCTGGACTCAGCAGTGCGATTGACTCCTTCATTCGGGGGTGCAGTACTTGCCAGAGGTATGCATACAAGCAGCCGAGTGAGCCCCTTCTCATGCAGCCAACCCCGGACAGGCCATGGCACCGAGTGGGAATAGACCTTTTTCAGTTCGGGGGAGCCTCCTATGTCATTGTATACGATGCCCACTCCAATTTCCCTGACGTAGAGAAGCTAAAAAGCACAACGGCCAAAGAAGTTATAGATAAAATATCTGCCATTTTCTCCCGGTACGGAATTCCGGTTCAAGTATGTACTGACAATGGGCCCCAGTTTGGATCTCAAGAGTTCCGAGACTTCGCGCGAAAATATGACTTTCAGCACATTACATCGAGTCCAGAATTTCCGCGGTCAAATGGACAAGCAGAAAAGGGGGTCCAGATTGTTAAGCGCATCCTAAAGAAGACTAGTGACTCCCATGGTGACTTTTGGTTGGGTCTTTTAGCCTATCGGTCATCCCCACTAGAAGACGGTCGCTCCCCGGGCGAACTACTGCAAGGCCGGCACCTTCGCACGAACCTTCCCAAGTACCAAGATGATCCCGGGACTACAGTGGAAAAGCATCGTCAGACTTCGAAAGGAAAGACACTACCACCGCTCGAAAGTGGAACTTCAGTGCGCATTCATAATGGAGACTGGTCACGCACAGCGACAGTAAGAGAGCAAGCAGCACCAAGATCTTACATGGTGAAGACGGAGGACCAGCGGGTGCTGAGGCGAAACAGGCAACACCTGCTGCGCATACCCGGAAACGGTACAAGCGAGGATCAAGACCATGACGCCGAAAGCCCCGAAGACATGTTCGATCGGGAGCAAAGCCAGGGCTCCAATACACCGGGAGAGCAAGCGCACGGAGAACAAGGCATGGTGGATCCCAGAACTATAACGCAAGGTGCCGACCATGAAGGTGACAACTTATCACATGCACGAAGGTCGACCAGGAAACGTACGGAACCTCGACGATTGCATTACGACACAAGCTGTCACCAAGTTTCCTAAACATGTTTTTTTTTATTGAATAAGCAAGAGAAGATGTATCAGATTGCAGCTTATCGGTGTGACTGTACGTCACACTTTGTCTGTCCTTCCGTTGTTCCCTTTCCCTCTTTCATATTGCTCGCGTTAAAAAGGGCTCGAAATAAACCGCCAGGGCTCTTTTGGTTGGCGCAGCTCTAGCCACCATGACTGCCTGCTTCATTTAGGGACTTACTACAGTAAGTAGGGCCCACATTTGTTCAGATTGCTAAACGGCAAAAGCACCAAATCTCTCGCGGTTTTCTTATACTTTCTATGGAAAGTGCATAGCCACGACGATACTGCCTCAAAATCACGGTGCATTGAAGGTGCGTATGCTACTTAACTTCTAAAAAACGTCTCGTCCACCAGCGCGACTGTGGAATGCGGTACAGTATTTTTTAGAACGGCGATAATGATCTCTCAACTAAGCACACAAAATTAAACCCCATCTTTACGCGTCATACTGTCCTGAACGTCTGACAGTGTCGACGTTACATCGTGTAAGAATATATCAGTTATGCTTTCATTAGATGTGTTTAATCATTTGTTGATCGGGCGTAGGAACAGACGTAATCAACAGTTCAGTAGTGTTTCACTTAGCTGAGTGAGGCAACCGTAAATGAATTATCACTTATTTATCTTGGCCACGAACATGCCTAACATCGTTGTGCTGGAGAACGCAATGAAGTAAAAATAAAATATCAAACAAAAACATTTACGACCGTCTTCAGACGAAAATACCAATAAACAGAAAAGAAGAGACGTATAATCAAGTAATTATGACAAGAGAGCAAATACACAGTACAAACATAGAAGAACCACGACAAGTAAAACGCACGTATACCTTTAAATGCCAGGCAGGGTGAAAGAAGAGAAGAGAAAGAAGAGAAAAAATTGTGCGATGCATGACACTATTCTAGAACAGTGCAAACCTCAGAGGAAAACATTGACTCCGGGTTGCAAATAACATCAAGGCAAAAAAAAAAAAAAAAGAAGAGTAGGCAGTTTTTCCGACAGCGAAAATGCGGGCAATCGAAGCTTGGCGTCTCTTTCACCGTTTATTCATTTCTCACTTTCTCGCTCACTGGGTATCTCTTTCCTTCTCTCTGTCATTTTCTACCTCTTTCTCGTCTAATATCTGTCTATTCTCCCTCTTTCCCTCCCTCTGTTTGTCTATCCCTCTGTCTCTTCTCTCTCTTGTTCTCTTTTTATTGCGTTGTTCGTTTGTCAAAAAATGGCGCGGTCGGACACCGGAGCGAGCGCGACAGGAGAGGTGCGTGCACACTACTTTAGCGACGATGACTGTTTTCGCGAACAGTATTCTTTGTCTCGTACAGACTCTACCGACACTAACTCTTCTCAGGCAAGGCAAGTTTCATTCGAAAAATAGGCTTTCAAGAGAGAGTATACCCTGTGGACGGTTGAGCGTTTCCAGAGCCAGGCGGCTACATGAAAACGGTCTATTCTGTCTTGGTTTAAATTTGTGAGCACTGGCGTCACGAGAGAACGCAGACTATTGTGGTACGAAGAACAAATGAATAGCTTTGCCAGACGCTGCACGCCTGATAAGTCGACGCGCACTGTCTCTGTCGTCGTTTCGTTCTGCTTGAACATGTGCGTGCGCGCCACCTGCAGTTTTGCCTGTATATAGTGGTGGGCTCAGGTCATGCGCGCAAGAGAAGGAAGGAGCGCGTGTGCAAATGGTGCATGTCGGGCATTGCATAGAACAATACCCCTGTCACGCGAGACAACTTGAGTGCAGTTTGAGAGAGTGCACTTCCCCGCTAGTGTCATTCGCACGAAGATCCCCAGGTGGTGTAAATTCCCGGAGCCCTCCACTACGGCCTTCTCTCCTCTCTATCTCTTTCAATCCCTTTCCCCCACCCCTACGGACGCTTAGCCGTGCTCCCTACATGGGCTGCAGAAATTAGCGTCCTTTCCTAACCGAACCACAATCATCGTCATCACACGGGAACGTTTAGTGACACTCGCTGCAAAAAGCACTTGCAGGTGAGTGCGTTCGCGGAACTCACTACTCGGGGACGGAGTGCGTAGCGGCAGCCTCGGTAGCAGTGGCTTGCAAACAAATACGCTAATGCATAACACGACGCTCGTAGTAGATTTAAAACACTGTTTTCGCTATTAGAAATGTTGCCATCTATTAAAACAAATCATATTTCAACAAAAAAAATTACAGCATATCCACGGAGTGAATGATGATGAGTGGGCGAAGCTCGGGAGGTTCATCGTAGATCGTACTGAGTTCCGGATTAATTTAGTTAACGCGCACGCTACGAATCCTCATGGTTCAACTATGCACAAGTGAAATCTCCCACCGGCACTTCATTGAGTGTCAAGATCCAGTGCCTATATATATATATATATATATATATATATATATGGGTTGCCGGTGAACGCTTCTCCAACGCGAGCAGTCGGTATTTCTCAATCAAGAAACTCGCTAGGAGACGCTGCCTGCGCCAACGTTGTCTCTCGCGGGTGAGGGCGCGTTCTCCTTCTTTGCGAGCTGGTAGAGCGTTCCTCTAAGAAAGAGCATTTCCATAGCCAACGCGTGCCTTTCGCTCCATCTCTGTCTCTCTCTCTCACAACACAGCAGAGGCACGCGCCGGGAGGCACGCGCCGAGGGCGAACGCGTGCCTCCCGGCACGCGGGTTACGCCGGACGACTGACGCGTGACAAGGTTAGACTAAGAGGAGCTTCGCCCCTAAAGACCTCGGTATTCTCCAAGGAGGATAAAAAAAAATGCTGGAGTGGCAACGCCTGCTGAACCTTACCGCAATGGGTGAAGCCGGCGTTTGCCTCTGGTTCAGCCGTAAAAGCTTGCTAAAGTGTCCAGAAACCAGTATCAGTTCTAGCGTTCTTGATCTGCTAATGTATTTTATAGAGTACTTGTAATATAAAAGCGTGTTGTTTTGGATTAAAAAAATACCATTGACCGAGCATCAATGTGACGATGTGGCACACAAATTTTTGCGACGTTCAAGTTTCACCCAAAAACGCGTAGCACAAAAAGGCACATCAAGCATTGCCTGTCTAGCAAAGATGGCCACTTTAAAGGTACTAAGCAGCGTGAGGAAAGCGCATTTTATTTTGTGCTATCTGGATGCTGTTAATCGATGCCTCTGGCAAGATGGCGGCCGCCGGCTTCACATTTAGGAAAAAATCTCCACTCCAGCATTTTTTTTTTATCCTCCTTGGTATTCTCACCCTTGGATAGTTTGAGGCCACGTCCGCTAGAAGAATGCGCATTTCCAAAGCACACTCCTCTTTCGCGTGAGCATAAGTGCACTCTGCGAGCGTAGGTGCACTCGCTTCAAGCTCACTTGAATTGCCTCGTGTGACAGGGTATAAGTGTACGTGCACCCTTGGGGACCTGAAGTAATTATGGCGATAATTTTGCGATATTTATGTGTGACGCACAAATTATAAGGGCATGAAATACATTCAATGTTCACAACTAAACTTAAATACTGGAATAGCCCGAGCCGTGGCCACATCCTAGGAAATCTGAATAATAACAATAATAATAATACAAAGAAAGAATTAGTTCACCTTCTGAGGTAAATAGTTTACTGTTACCAGCTCACGGTTGAACTTATCCCACCTATGACGTGATCAGTGACGTCATCCTATTGTACCCTCGGCGTCAATGCGATCACGTCACTACTTGGTCACGAGGATAGATGTTTCCCTGCAAGATGGTTCTCCATCTCAGGGGAAAAAAAGCACATTCATTCTCACGACCACGTGACAATATAAACTGCGCTAGGACGCAGTTTTATTGTCACGTGGTCGCGACGATGAAGAACGCAGGGGAACTGAAGGCGTTCTCAATTGAACTGTTTATTGGGCGAACCTGTTCCCAGCAAAGCAAAGCAAATCACTGTGCATGACGGTAGCGGTGTGAACAGTCGTCGTCCGATGGTAAAAGCTGAGCAGCAGTGAAATGCGTCGGCTTTTATGCACTCATCACAAGGCGTTCTCACATTATCATTGATATTCTGGAAGGCACTCAAGTGTGCACGTCGTGCATGCACAGTTTGTTTTACGGCCGAAATCATTCTGGAAGCTGAATGTAACATAAGCGCGACCTGCGCAGCGCGTCACAGGAAGTGATAAGGCGATCCCCGTGATCAAACCAAAACAAAGGCACGTGTCAGTATTTTCACAAGAGGCTTCATAACGCTCCTGGACGAACGTCTTTACGGCGATGCGTGTTCGTTTAAAAGTCAAGACAGCTTTCAGGGGAGCGGTGTTAGCTTCGAGATTTTTGCGTACTGATGGCACGTACGCACGCAGGACCTCACAGACACCACACACCTTTACTTACATACACACACTTCTGTCGGGGTACATTTAATTTGCGCATTTTTACACATTCGCTCCAACACTACTGCCCTAAAGGTACGGGGGAGGCTTTACACCCGGCGAGCTCGCCACGTAATCAAGTAAATGTGACATGCACCGCTCCGCTGTAAAGCATAGCTTTGGAATGGTAACGTTCGTACACCTGGTATGACCGCATCACATTACGGAAAACAGGTTTTGGGCCTTAACAGTTTTCAATCGACTCGACGCAGTACACAAATGTAATTCGTCGCCTGAGATTCCCTCAGAATTGTCAATTTACAAATTCTCCGTCGTTAATAAAACATCTCCGTCTAAACGTAGGAATGAGACGACTTCTAGGAACGTGCGTAGAGGGCACGTCGCCGGACTCCCTGTTTACAGTGGCGTAATACTTCGGCCTCCGTTGCAATATGACGGCCCTCAGATGAGCGCTGCCAGAAACCTGACTGACGGCCAGGTGCAACAATGCCTATTGTCTCGTGCACACCATATGCGTGTAGTGCAAAATAATCCTTCGGTGTCTAAACAAAGACGTGCCCTTTTAGTTTCTTTCTCTTGTAGCTTTCTGCTTGCTCGTGTCACCTTGTACATGGGCAGGAGAAATCTGCGGAATGCGGCATATCTGGCTCACTTACAGCTTCATTTTCGCTCAAGGTACGTTAAGCCGTTTTGCTAAGAGGAGAGGGGGGAGAGGGAGTGCGCTAGCGTTCTAAAGGGGAACTCCGGCGGTATTTTCACCATATCCTCCTACCGCTGTTTTCCAATGACACTGACAGTACTGCAGAAAGTAGGGTGGTTCACTTTGCTCAGAAACTCGCCAATAATTCAAAATAACCTAGTGAACGATGTGTTCAAACCGAAACGGGTAGATGCTTCGTGCAACGTATGTGATGACATCACAGCCACCCCGCCGTCAGAAATACGAAGCTGGTGCCCGAAACATGAGCGCAATGTCATTCGGTGATATATTGTGCATATGCCAGCTTTCCGGAATATGTCAGCGACAATTTGGGCGCTGGATTATCACCCTTTTTAGTCTCGCCCGCCAGCCTGCTCGGGTAGACAGCGTTGAAAGTAATGACATCGAAAACACCGGCTGGCTCCCACGGGAACGCGCTAAAAAAATTTAAAATTCACTTTCAGGAAACTAAATGACTTGCTCCTGCCTGGTTCGGTATATGTTATTACAGTACCGAGGAGAACATATATTGAAAATTTCAATGAGATGGGGAAACAATAAAAAAATCGCCGCAGTCGCCCTTCATGCAGTCGATGTGTACATGAATAGCACGGTCATTTCGCTTCCATGTCACTGCCGCGATATACATTAGTTGAACTAGAATGCACATCGTGTAAAATGTGGCGCGGTCATAACCGAGAAAACGCACCTTTTCCGCATTCGCGCCAGAATATGGTATCAAAGACAACGTTCTAATTTATAGCACAAATTTCGTTTTTTTTTTCTTAATCGTATTCAATATTACTCAAACATTAGGAATATTTAAAGACGTCTGCGCAACGCACTTTCAGGATAAATCAACTAACGTACCAGTGAGCGAGGAAAAAGACGTAAGAAGTCTCGAAACTAGTGTAGGCTTGTAAACTTTACAGTAAAATGTCCGCTAGTTAGAATGCCGGGAGAAATTCGGTGACGAAAGCAACATTACCAAGGCCGTCAGAAAAGTGTATTTCGTTGCAGTAATTACGTTGGTTCACCGAGAATTCAATTCCGCTCCATTTTGCGATTTCTCCGCGTGCGTACGTGGCCCGAGCATAAATTTGTTACTTTCTCCATAATCAGTTTTTAGTAGTGGAGCTGATTCAGCTAACCGTAACAGCTCTTTCGAGCCATTTTTAACAGCTCGTTAAGCTAGCCCTCATTTGTCAGACATCATGCAATACCACATGACATTTGGTTACGTGGTCTCGGCGGAAACATGTCACGACATGATATTTCTTTACGTGATTTTGGCGGAACCACGTCTCCTGACATTGCGTTACGTTATTGTGACGGAAACATATCAGGCAAAATTGCGTTACGAGATTTGGGCAAGAACGTGTCACGTGATTTTGGAGGAACATATCACGTCACATTTCGTTACCCGATATTGAGGGGAATATGTCAAGTGACATTGCGTCACGTGATTTTGGCAGGACATGTTACGTGACATTTCGTTACGTGATTTTGGGGGAACATACCGCGGACATTTCTTTACGTGGTTTTGAAGGGAACATGTCACGTCGCATTACGATCCGTGATTTTGGCGGAAACGTGTCGCGTGACATTACGTTACGTGATTTGGGAGACATGTCATAAAAATTGCGTTGCATGACTTAGGCGGCGACATGCCTAGTTGATTTTGGGCTATCACGTGTCATGTTCCCTCCAAAATCAGGTAACCAAATGTTACGTGACATATGTCCGCCAAAATTACGTAACCCAATGTGTCGTGACACATACCGCGAAAACACCACATTACTATCAAGTGACTTGTCTCAGTAAACTTTCGGCCAGCTTCTCTGTTATCTGGCCATGCGAGTCCAAGCGGAGGCTGCGTACTTTTTTTTTATTTTTTCGCGCAAAAATTTCAATATCCCCAAAAACGCGCTTACTTAGTGAAAACTGCCGAAATCGGCTCGAAGCACGTCATAGTATATAGCTTAGGGGTTACGATGTTGACCTACCTTGCCAAAAGGCGCGCGTTGGATTCCCTTTCACTGCGGTCGCACCACGACGGGGCGAAACGCATGAGCACCCGTGTACTTAGATATAGGTGCAGCTTAACGAAGGCCAGGTTACCAGGCTTATCTGTAACCTGCACTAACAAGGCATGCCTCAAAGTATTAGTGTGCCTTTTGCATGCAGTAACTCAGAATCTAGTTTAGTGGGCTTGGCGAATATAACAGAAGCGGGTGCGTGAATAAACATGCGCGATTACTGCCCAAGGCTTCGGACGTGTCAAATGTCATGCGGGCACATGCACTCTTCCGAGTGTGTGCCCGAATCCCTTAACGTGAGGCCTTGTTGTAGGCGTAGCAGGAAGGTGTAGCGGGGACTCGCTAAACTTCACCAACTCTCGTCTATTCTCGCTAGATCTCACTCGATCTCGCAGTGTCTTCTCTGGAATCGTGACGTATGTGCAAGTATATCCAGATACCCGGGTTGTCATGAAAAAAATGTCGGCAGAGACACGTAAGACTATTTGTGTGTTTGAATGCGAAAGCGCATGTACAGTTACATGGATACCCCCTGTAGCATGCAACCACGCTCCCACTAGGCGTATATACGCTTGGTCCGGCACCATCAAAGTAGCTGCGAGTTATCGGCAGCGTGCTTGCATTGGCACCTAGGCAAACCGTATTCATTTCCTATCATAACCGACAAATTTTAGCTTGAAAACCACTAGTTTTATTGGCACGCGGAAATATTTCTGATAAGTATAAGGTCACACGGTGCATACTTGCGTTAAGATATCACGAATGACGTCACCAGTGGCGTCAATGATATCATGCAATAGCGTCATCGCGCCGTCATCACGTAAAATTACGTCATGAAACAATGATGACGTAATGTGATGACGTCACCACTTCGCCACGTGGCTTCCCGTATGGCGCGCTCATGTTACTCCACACGGGTGGACATCATTTTGCTACGTCTCATGGACTATCCGCGGCGACCCCGTGGCTACGACTAAGTGAATGCCAACTCTTTCAGTGACACCTCCTAATGACACACACTAAAGATTTCGTCTTTTAGTGCGCACAGAAACATTTTCTGAACACAGCAAAGTGTAGTGATCAGTTGTGGCCTCTCCTGTGAACATGCGAGCCATATATTATCGCACTTGCATGCACTAAGGAACTTGCAGGCTGATTTCAAATGCGGCTGGCAATTGCGTACGCTCTTCTTTCAGAAAGTTACGCCACAAGGAGCACCAACTACGTAATTAGTGTTGGTGATTTCACGGCCACGGAAACATCCTCTGTAACGTCAACTAAACAGCAGCACAATGGAAGACAAAAACGACACGTAGAAGCGACCAGGTCCGGAGCTGCCCTGGTTGTTCCTATGCGTCGTCTTTTTATTGCTGTGACTTCTCTGCAGTTTTCGTAACAATGTACGAACACGCCCAAATCACCTAGTTTATCCTCAGTAAACCTTTATTTGTTCGTTTTGTGCTCAATAAATAACGAAAATAAATGTACATACGTGCCTTTCAGAATACACAAAAAATCAAGTGAGGTACAGTCAGTGCTGCTCGTGACATGATTTCTTGGAATAATAGCAGACAATCTCAAGCTGCGCTTGAAACCGAGTTGAAAATTCCCTGCGGCCTAGAATGTAATTATCTTTGGCTCGCATGTTCACAGGAGCGTTTACGAACGATCGGAAATGTTTTGTGATCATTTTCAAAAAGGGTGGCAAAGCCACTATAAATTACAATACCAAGTTCCGACTGCCTGGGCAGGACATGTCATGAGGAGCAAAGATTACAGATGGACAATAAGAACGACAGAACTGGATACCTAGAGAGGGAAAACGCAACAGAGGCAGGCAAAAGGTTAGATGGAGCGATGAAATTAAAAAGTTTGCAGGCTTAAAGTGGAACCAACTCGCTCAGGATAGGGTGGATTGGAAATCGTTGGGAGAGGCCTTCGTCCTGCAGTGGACTTAAACAAGCTGCTGCTGCTGCTGCTGCTGCTGCTGCTGCTGCTGCTGCTGCTGCTGCTGCTGCTGCTGCTGATGATGATGATGATGATGATGATGATAGCCAAGTAGAGACTACTCCATTGGCGCACGGTACGCCGACGCCTGTAATTCAAAGTGCCGCACCATATTTGAAGATCCGTGAAGTACTAAAATGGATTGCAGAATGTGTGCGACATCGCTCCCTAATAATGCCGCGGATGCCTTGCATACACTGGCTCCGTGCAATTGCTTCCTAAAACGCAGTACAATATTTCTCAACTTCCGAGATAGGCGCACCTTGGCGCTCATGTTATATGCCATTAATAGGAAAGATAAAGATTTTTTTCCCTTTTGCCAAATCTAAGCACAGCTCACTTAATGGCACGAAGGCACTGCCACAGATCAGCTTGAGACAACCCACTGATCCATTTCGCCACACACGAGTGCGCCCTGCTTAAATTCCTGCTTTCTTGCTTGACGTACCTTGTCATCAAATTTATTGCCGCATTTGCATTGTGCGCGACACCCTGGCAAGCTTCTTTCTCGGTAACGTGCCATGATCAGAACCGTAGGCGGCTGTGCATTTATAAGCTGTCAACTGTCTTGGAACAAACAGAGAAAGGTCGACGTGCACACCCAAGATGCAAGATAGTGAACATTATTCTGCAAAGGTAGTGAACATTATTCTGCAAAGGAACTTGTAATCCTCTTTCCAATAAGCTGCTTGAACATAGGAAAGGTGCTGGTGGTGGAAGGGAGAGGGAGAAAGACAGAGAGAGAGAGGTGGTGGAAATGCCGCCCACCGCTTTCAATCGACCGCCTACCTGACTGGCACCTCGGACATTCGAAATGCGTGCCGGAGGAACAAAAAATGCCAACTTCCAACACGCAAAGCCAGCTGGCCTCACCTCCAGCCTCCAGGGTACGTAAAAAGGAGTCCACATAGGGGCCTCGTGGATTTGCGGCCTCCAAGTTTACCAACTCTCCTGCACGATGAGCTCGAACGCAGGCCTCCTTCCTTCCGTTTTGATGTCCCAATCTGAAAACAACGCCAAGACGCCATAGTATCGCGTATTTGACGAGAGAATCGTAATTAGTATTGAAGAAAATATTCCTAATAAAATTATGAAAGTTTTAAACATCCGATCTCGCACCCACCCCCGCGGCCCGGCTCCCAAACTCTGCACCACCTCGAAATTTCTGGGAAGGATCCCATAAGGTACAGTACGGAATGCGATATGATATTTCCATGGTGACGTTTGCGTGTCGGAACTTAGCATTATGCATACCATGTCCAAATAAGCATTACCTGCTTAGACAACTCCGTTTAATTTTACCATGCTTTTCTCGCAGCACTCTTGGCTAGCGCTGGAGAGTTTCAAGGTGTCCGTTGGTATGATCAGGTAAGTGTTTTCCTTTTACACCAAAGCTGTGTATAGCTACGGTATGCCGCACTAAATGGCGCATGCCCACATCGGGGGATTAACCAAGACCTGATAATCTCATTTTACAGTGAAACGAGAACCAATTCATCTCCTGTGGATAGAAACTTCTCCATTGGCTGAGTTCAATGACGTTGTTCTCTGCATTGTACCTAAGCACGTGCGCTGTCAGTATAGCGTCGCTAAGCATAGCACAAGCGTGGTATAGAGGAGCAGTGAAGCAAGCCATAGTGGGACTCCTACAGCTGCTGCCGAACGTGTTCGTGACGCGCACGAGCGATAGTTTTTTTTTAAAAAAGCACGCAGCTTGCATCATGTTGCGCAAGGCCAGATCACAGCAAAGCTGACCGATAGTTTACTCCTCGTGGCTATCATGTCGCGGGGGTATAACTTCAATATGCTTTGTGTTTCCTCAATTCCACCAGATGATTTGCGGAACTCGGTATAACTTAATAGAACTTCACTAGCTTTGGTATTATCTCGGTTCGACATGGGGATGTGCCTAGGTAGGACAAGGCAGAACGCGGTAGAGCTTAGCTATACTAGCCATTTTTTTTCATCCCAATTCGGCGAAGGGTGCACCTAATAAGGTAATTTATTTTGCAGAACTGGGTAGAACTTGGTAGAACGCTTGGTATTATCCAAGTTACAACAAGGGTATATCAAAGCACACAAAAGTGTTGTCAAGGTTGAACTCATGAATTAAGCAGGTTCGCTTAGGCAGTAGCAGACTATCGGCCGCCTTCTATGTGACTTCACCTTGACCTCGTCTTTTCTTGTGCTTCAGCATGCGCTCCCGCCAGCTGCAGTTTTGCCTTTGTAGTAATGGGCTTTGTCATGTGCGCAAGAGAAGAAAGGAGAGCGCGTGCGAACGCCGCGAATTGAACATTGCATAGAAGAAGCCCACGCACAGTCCGCGGGGCCTGTACTAACGATGATGATATATTCGTGATACGGACGCACAAATTATGAGAGCCTGAAATGCTTCGCATTTAAGATTACGCAGCTTCGGCTACTTCGCGCAAGACCAGATCACAGCGAGGCTGGCCGATAGTTTACTCAAGCAGGTGACTTGATAGCTACGTGATATTTTGGCGGGAACATGTCTCGTCACCACAGAAAACCACACAACGCAACTTCACATCACATGTTTCCGTCAACTTCACGTAAGGCAGCGTGACGTGACATGCTTCTGCCAAAATCCCGTAACGCAATGTCACGTAACATGCACCCCGCCAAAATCACGTATCGAAATGTCAGGTCGTATGTTCTTGCCAAAATCACGTAATGCAGCGCCACGTGACATGTCTCCGCCAACATCACGTAACGCAATCTCATGTCACATGTCAGTTGATGCTAGGTGTAAACGTAATACTGGGCTAGGCTAGGTAATACTAGCGGCACGGAGCTAGACATGGCTAAGGCTAGGTCATATCAAGGTCATATTTTCTGATCGGACAAAGTTTCTCTAGCTTAAGCAGCTTCGCTGCTAAAACGCTGCACTATTGAAAAGATGCTCTCTCTCTTTCTTTTTTTTTTTTGAAACCTATATTGCTGTTTGGAACAAACCCAACAGGTTATGCATTTCCTTTCACTAAATATCTACGTAGTCGAAGCACCTGAAGACATTGCTATGTCGTTTTCTTAAGAAACATGGTCTCCAAAAGTACTTTTTGGGCGACTTGGTTCTTATGCATCATATGTGCCCTAGGTTGTGGCGCAAGAACCATTTCGGGAAAAGGGATCGAATGAAGAAGGAAAGAATTGTTCGCGCTTCATTGTCTCTGTCTGCCTTCTGTCTCTATTCACGAAATCGTTTTCGCGCCACAATAAAATACGCTAATTTGTTCCTATAAGGTTATGCAACGTGGGGCACCAAAACAATACCGAAACAGACTGGTACGGTGATCGACGAGGGCCGAATTTAGACAAGTATGTTTGAAACGATTTGTCACGTTAACATCCTGTAACTATCACAGTCAGCGCAACGAAATGAAGCGCTTAATTTCGTTATGTTTGTTTTCCCAACCATGCGTCTCTAATATTCTTAGCCACCCCTAATATTACATTTAGGTGTCTTTAATACCACTAGCATCTAACTTTTGGTGAACGTTTCCCTGATTTGGCCGGGCGTTATACGTAAGCAAGCAAGTGTAGCTCATGCCTCCATATCCAACGCGACCGTCAGTCACATATGTTGTTAATCGAGATGTAACTAACGAACGTGTCATGTTATTGGTGTCGTACCCTTTCGTGCTAATTTGTATATCTACCAGGCGAGTGAGGCACAAATTGCTTTTCTTTCTTTTGTTTTTTTTGTCAGCACTTCTGGTATTTCATGGACAAGGTCTGCTTACGTTTCGCTAGAGGCGAATGGAAGGTGCTCTGCAAGGAATACAATGTGGCTAGGTGCTATGTATCACATTAACGGCCATGTGGGAAAATAGGACAAACATACGAAAAATTTTCATGTATTGCTGCATCAACTGTACGACCTAAAAATTTTTTTAGGTATGCTCACTCTCATCCTACAATAGAAGCTTACTTAATACTTGCTAAAATAAGCGAACATCAATATTTGCTTTCAACTTTTGGTAATAATGAACTTTCCGAGCACGGGAACCCACACATGTAACGATTACTGAGTCCCTCAATGTTTTTTTTTTAATCCTCACGCATTATCTTCTCGCTTCCGCAAGTACATATCCCACTTATAGCAAGTATGCGACAAATCTCGACTTTATGGCACCGAAGAATTTCGCGACGCTGAAGATATTACGCAGCTTTAGAACAGTGTTTTCGACTTGCATAATCTTGCAAACAATTTCTAAGCTTAATATAGCCTCTATCACTGATCGTTCAGTATATGCACAGTCATATTCATTATAGTAAACCACTGTGATCCATTTATTGGCGCCCAATGTCAGCGCATTCTGTGATCGTCTAGGATAAACGCTCTCAACACTCACTTTCAATGTGCTTACACTCACAAGCCCAGCGAAATCGCAATACATTGAGGGGCCCGAATAAGTCGCAAAGCACGCTATATTCAAATAAATAGCAATATAACCGTGCTTTCCTGATGCTTCGCAAATTGGAAGAATGTTGAAAGAACAGTGGTTTGAAATGTATTTTTATGTCCTTGTTCCGCAGGACGAAAGAGAGGACACCTTAGTGACGACATTGACTAAGCGCTCTGTCACTGCTGGTGCGAATAGGCGCGTTCGACGAGGAATACTTGGTGCTGCCAAGATGGCCAAAGACATGACGACCGCTGCTATTCGTAAAGTGCTTGTCGTAAAGGAGAAAATACGGCAGTTACAAGGGGAGGAAGAAGACCAACCGTTCCAGCCAATCGACGTTGACGCGATACTTAAGGCCGAAGGCTACAAAGAAACGCCGTCAAGGGAAGATGACGAAGACAGCGTACCCCTGTATTCGCCAGCCGAGTTACCGTTGCATCAGGTGCAGTTTCCTCCGCCAAGTGAAGCATACCCTCTCGAGCATGCTGAAGGCTTCCAAAGTGAGGGATTTCACAAGGTATAATAAACTACGGCAGAACGCTGATAGATGTGGGAAAGCGGTGTCGATTTTTTTTTTTTTTTTTGCTACTGCCCTGCAAAATATTCGAAGCCAATATGTGTAAATTTCGAGCCTCTGTTACACTCCGGCACTCAGTTGATAAGAAAAATAAGAATACAAATTAACTGAAGCATCGAAAAATGGCGGTAAAATGTGCTCAAAGAGACTAGGCAGAGAGCAGTGATTTAGAGCCAGAGAGCAGTGATGGCGTTGAGATGGAGCATACGCTTCGCATGCAAGGAAACAGTGGTTTGATGCCGGCAACTTCTCTACCATACTGAAAAAACCAGGGCATTGGTGGAATTTGAAGAGAAGGCGTGGAGACCGCCCTGACCCTGGCGACCACAGCTTGTAAAGCACTCGTTCGCCTGAAGAGGATTAGTCACCGCGGGGCACTTCGGCTACAATCTCCTATAAGTAAACTAACTTACTTTCGGCCTTCAGCTCAAAACCACTGCGAGGCATTTGACCTCGATCGAGGTTAGACGTGTGACGCAGCACACCACACCGCAACGATCGCTGGGTTCGAAAAGGCCGCCATTTTGGCGCCGAACTCAGTTTTCGGGGAACGGGCGCTAAACATGCGTGTAATATTGATAACGAACTTGCAATAGAAGTAGAAGGTATGCTTTCGCTAAATACGAGAAATTTCAAGAGGAAATGGCAATGCATGGCATTGGTTTTACGCCCAAAATCCACGACATGATTATGAGAGACGCCGTCCTGGAGGGCTCCGGAAGTTTCGACCACCTGGGGTTCTTTAACGTGCACTGACACCGCACAGCACACGGGCCTGATCATTTCATTTCCATCCGAAGGCAGCTGCTACAGCTGGGATTCAATTTCGCGACCTTCGCATAAGCAGCCGAGTGGCGTATCTGCTAGACAACCGTGGAGGGGCAACATTCTTTTACCGCCCCGCCACGGTGGTCTATAGTGGCTATGGTACTCGGCTGCTGATCCGAGGGTGGCGGGATCGAATCCCAACCGTGGCGGCTGCATTTCGATGGAGGCGAAATGTTGAGGCCCGTGTGCAGTGCGACGTCAGTGCACGTTAAAGAACCCCAGGTGGTCTAAATTTCCGGAGACCTCCACTACGTCGTCTCTCATAATAAGAGGTGGTTTTGGGACGTTAAACCCCAAAATCAACATTCTTTTACCAGACGGATAGAGAAAGCTGACGTGACCTTTAAAAGCAATCTACAACAGAAGTTAAAAGGTATATTAAGCAAAAGAATCAATCATGCTTTTAAGAACCCAGGCAGTATGAAAGCGGTAAGGAGCACACTGAGCACAGGGCAAAGAAGACGTTTGTGCGAAAGACGAGAGCAGCAATATAACTACAAATATAGATGAGATGATCTGCCACGGTGGTCTAGTGGGTATAGCACTCGGTTGCTGATCCCAAGATCGCGGGATCGAATACCGGACGCGGCGGCTGCATTTCATGCAGGCTAAATGCTGAGGCCCGTGTACTGTGCGATGTTAGTGCACGTCATAAGGCCTCGGGTGGTCGCGATCTCCGCAGACCTCCATTACGGCGTCTCACATAATAATATCGTGGTTTTAGGATGCAAAATCCCGAAAAATCATCATGTGGCAAAAGGAGTGAATGTATCCGAGATGGTCTAGGACAGCTACAGTAATGCCGACACGCAGGATAACACTGAACAGGGAGCAGTTGAGAGGAAGCAAAGACCTAGAAGAAAATGAAATTATGCAACTCACTCGGCGAGGATCAAATGAAAGCAGATGTATTGAAGGATGATGGGTGGATAGTAGAGAAGGGCTGGCAGAAATCTATACAAGGTCAACTCACATGGTCGCGACGCTTCGGAAGAAAAGCGATCCACAGCCACATGTCAGAAGCATAAGTACAGCGGTATCTGGGAGCTGCGGGTCAAGCCTGACTAGGTAAGCAGAGGGCGAGCACTATATTACGAAAAGAATAACTGATGTAATAGAAAGCAAGGCAGCATTTATTTTACAACAAGAGGTTATTCTTTACCGGTGGTTTTCAATAAATGTGATGCATGAAGGAAAGTGCTGTCTTTGATCTTTGCTGTGTCAAAGCTTGTCTCTCAGTCCTCCGAAAAACATGGATAATTCACGGCGGTCCAGGAAAGCACGCTTGGAAAGTTAGTCCATCGCATTACGCCCCGCTACAATATTATGCGATTTTCTACTTTCGTGTGTTACCCAAATTTCTGTGGCCGGACATTTCCTCCTACATGGCGCCCTGTTTAAGGAATGCATCACGCTGCTTCTGACATGCTCGATGAAGAGCGATGTCGGCTAAAGCACCAGATAAGCGTCAGCTTCAAGGGACGGGAGAAATGAGCCCTTTATTGTGGTCCTAAACGAACTATTTTTTGTGAAAGAAAGCAAGGAGTTCACTAAGTACACGCTAAATGAACATTTGCGCTATAACTTCCCATGACAACGTCTTAGAAACGCGAAGTCACCTGCATGATAATAAGCATGTGTGCTGGGCGAAATACTCGTGCTAAATTGTACGCCCATGCTTGTTTTCGCAAACGATTAAAAAATGGAGTGCAAGGTTCGCTTACAATGCTTAATACATCTTTACACTCCTTAAGACGCTTAAAACTTGCATCAACGGAAAGCACACTGACCTTCAGCATAAAACTTTAGCTTCCTCCGCCGGCTTCCAGTAAAGCTTCCCGCACTCTTCACGCGCTCTGTTTCGTTTTGGGAAGGAAAAATATCAGGATTTCTTGTGGTGCAGAGCTTCACACAATGACTCTTTATTCCAAAACACGGCTACGTAGCTAAAACCACGCCGTGGATAATAATCACCAAAATTATGTAATTACGAAAGCGGGAAAAGAATAGCTAGTTTTTATTGCTAAACAACCTGCTGAAGCCAGCAGAAAAATAGGCCAAGGAAGGCACAGGGGAAGTTATTTGTAGTCTTTTGCTGTAGTGTGGTAGTTATTTACAAAACTATAATTAAGCAGCTAGTCAATCAGAACCTTCTTAAAATTTCATGATTTCCGTATCAGCTGTCTTTTTTTCCTGAAGTTTTCTTTTTTCTCGAAGAATTTTTACGAATTTCTTAAAGTGTTCACTGAAACATCTTGTATTAAGGTTGTTGCGATGACTTACGCTTTCCTGCCTTATCGAACTAATACTGAGTCCAGGAGCGCCATTTGGTTGGTTAGACATGTATGTGAATGTGTTAGCACAAGGATTGCTATGTGCCTAAGATAGTGTTGGTTTCTCTGCCACAACCTCGCCGACTCCCGTTTTGTGGTGCGATGCCAGTAAGAGGCGACTCGACGAATATGTGTGGCCTGGTGCGTCCATATTTTTGTTTCTGTGGAAAGTGCATGTGCGGAACAACAGAGAGCACTTGCAAATATATATAGATGGCAAAAGTTCATGCAACGGGAATCACGTCTTACGACGCCAGTTGGCGTTTGCTCACTCGTGTGGAAGTATAAGGTATTCAGAAATATCAAGCTTGTCGCAAACCTGCGGCACGAGAACAAGAAATTCCACGCCACTTACCACAGATATTTCACGTCACCTTT
The DNA here is from genome assembly GCA_013339685.2 of Hyalomma asiaticum. Lineage (NCBI taxonomy): Eukaryota > Metazoa > Arthropoda > Arachnida > Ixodida > Ixodidae > Hyalomma > Hyalomma asiaticum. The sequence goes on along the minus strand of CM023484.1, from coordinate 95,334,373 downwards.
GTCTTTTACCTGATATGTAGTCAGATCTCCATTATTCTCCCTTCCGGCGGCTGTTTCCCTCCTCAGCATAGATGGCGCTATGATCCAAACGAGAGGACATTTCGTGAATTCGTGAGCTTCTATGGACGTTTCGCCATCATGTGTGCTTAGAACTTGATGTATACGTAATGCCTCATGATCTCCAGCATACCGCAAATTCAGAAGAATGCGAGCATAATCTTAATTTACAAGAAACGTACAGGCAAGGACAAAAAATTCGAAGCCGGTCAACTTCCAGTCAACTATTACAAAGGATCTAAAAACGTAATTGCTATGAAAATTTCGTCACCATCATCATCAATCGGTCTGCGCCCACTACAGGGCAAAGGCCTCTCTCACAGCCCTCCAATTATTCCAGTCTTATGCTAACGGCGCCCACGTTATCCGCACAAACTTCTCGATCCCAACTTCCTACCAAAACGTCTGCCGGTCTCTGTTAAGCCTGGTTTCTGGATGAAAATTCGTGACACCTTAAATTCTCATCAAATAAATGATCAAGCAGGGCTTCGTAGAAGACATTCCAAAGATACCATGTTAACACTATCAGACGATGCACAGACGTACAGGAGATAATCAACTCTGACGTATAGAGATCATATGTCACGAAAGAGGATTCGACTCATTGGAAACATCAGGAGTGATGCAAGTGTTATATAATGAGGGTGTGCGGTAGCCGTAAATAGAAATCAATGTATGTACAGCCTCTCTATAGCCGCCATTGTCCTCCTTAAAGACGGCAATAAAACTCTTCGTAGTATACCACTATCACAGCGTATTGCTGGAATGCCAAGACTGTATTTCTTGTTACTTTTGGCGTATCGCCACAGCTACTTTGGATTAGACTTCATGTTTTCCGGGAACGACAATAAGTATTTTCTTTTTGCTGTCTTTAATTCTAGTTTCAAGTATTTAGCTTCACTTTTGAGGTGGTAATATAAGTTCTGCTTTGATTCTTTTCGTGTTGTGTACTCCAGCTTTCTTTCTAATTAAAAGACGCAGTTCTTTATTAATCCAAGGCTTGTCTAAACTATGTCATGATGATGCCACTCTCGAGGTAATGTATCTTGCCGTTAAAGAGAGGGGCTTATCTCTGAACAAAACCCATAAGCTTTCTACGCTGTGTTCAATGAGGCATTCCATCAATTGTGGCCTTAAGAAATCTAACTACACTTATGACACTATAATTACTCATTTCATACATAAAGATCTTTTCAGGCAATTTTTTCTTATTTGTAACTTCTTGCATACTATTGTTGCATTGATAACGTCACGATCGCTTATCCTGGTAGCTGCTCTTACTGTTTCAAATAATTCTTCATAATTCCTGACCTGCAGATCTGACGTACTGTGTGAGCAGAACGGTAACGCTTTGGAGAATCGACGAGCCTGGGTTATGCGTTTTACGTCCCAAAACCACAATATGATTATGAGAACCGCCGTAGTAGAGGGCTCTGGAAATTTCTACCACCTGGGGTTCTTCAACGTGCATTGACATCGCACAGTACACGGGCATCAACATTTCGCCTCCATCGGAATGCAGCGCTATTGCCGGTATTCGATCCCGCGACTTTCGGATCAGCAGCCGAGTGTCATAGCCACTAGACGACCGTGGTGGGGCTGGCAAACTGACGAGCTGAGCCAGTCACTGCTTGATGCTCGTTCCAGAGGAATCCTGAGTCAGGTAGCGCCCCGCGTAACTCCACGATAGTGGTTACTTCAGGCAGATTAAAATCGGCCCGAGGTAAAATCGTCTCCGACAACTAGCCTGACAGCGTATGGGCGAGGGTACATAGTAGAGCTATGCTTTTGAAGATGGTGACCTCCAAAGCGATACTTCGGCGAAACTGTTACCTCTTCAACCGAATATTCTACACCGCACGAATTCTACATAAACGTTGTCGCAGCTTAGCATTACTCTTGGAACGTATCATGTACAAATATTAACAGTCTTCCTACCTGGCGGTTACGGGCTTTTCAATAAGCGATGTGGTGTATGGATACAGTTGAAAATAGGATATGCCAGGTACAAGCCACGATTCCGTCCTGATGATTATACCAGGTTGTGAAATGCGCAGTACACTTGCCGAAATCTTTCGTCTTATTCTTCAGGTTCCTGCATTTAACAACAGTCATCGGGAAGGCAATCTGGCGCGCCTCTTCTGAACAAACACCACGTGCGGGCTAGTTGCTTTTGCGTTCGCCGACGCGAATTTGTTTTGCGATCAGAAATGAGTCTTGCCATCAAAGATCCGCTTGTGGTACTTCATCTTATATTTGGCTTCAGTGTTCCGTTTTCCCTTATAAACAATCAGTTTTCTCTTGCTTTACTAACCCGCTGGGAGTAGTCTTCGCGATATTCTGTTGCGCTTCAGTCTCGAAGGAGCTGAAAGAAAGCTCGGTTAGTCCTTGAAATATGCCACCCACCCCGTCAGCTGTCGCAGTTGATGACGGTAGAATAGTGGCATTCAGGTTGGCCGAACAGGCAGATATAACTAGCCGATCTGATTAATTTTATGCTTCGTTTTGCTTTTCAACGTCTATGCAAAACAATAGCTAATTCTTCCTATGTAAACGATTTCGCAGCTCGCGGATGGATGAATACTGTTCTCATAACTTTTGAAAGAGGTTATTTTGCGCCTCCTCTTCAGCTCTATCCCCAAACGCCGAGAGAACGGTCAAATCTTCTGCTAATTAGGCAAATGACGCTATCTTCCCAAGTTTGTCTTCGAGCTTGCCTACGTTCTGTTCGGAGTGCTTCTAACTTGGGGATTATAAAAGATAATAAGCAGCATATCCACGGAGTGAATGACGATGAGTGGGCGAAGCTCGGGATGTGCATCGTAGATCGTGCCGAGTTCCGGATTAATTTAGTTAACGCGCATGCTACGAATCCTCACGGTTCAACTATGCACAATGCACAAGTGAAATCTCCCTCCGGCACTTCATTGCAAGTCAAGATCCAGTGTGTGTATATATATATATATATATATATATATATATATATATATATATATATATATATATATATATATATATATATGGGTTTTGCCGGTGAACGCTTCTCCAACGCGAGCAGTCGGTATTTCTCAATCAAGAAACTCGCTAGGAGACGCTGCCTGCGCCAACGTTGTCTCTCGCGTTTGCCGGGGAGCGCGTGGCTCCCGGCGCTCGCGGCGAGGGCGAGCGCCAGGTGCCACGCGCTCGCCCTCGGCGCGTTCGCGCGCTCCAGCAGGCACGCGCCGGTGGCTACCTACTACTAACTACTACTACTACTACTACTACATACATCGGGGACGCACGAAATGGCTGCTAATGGGGAATGAGAGACAGAAGAATTCAGCTTTTAGTTAACGCGCACGCTGCGAATTTTTTATTGTTCAACAACGCACAGGAGAAATCTCCCACCGGCACCACCTTGGAGGTCAAAGCGTAAGACTGGTTACGCACTACTACGACTACGACGAGGGACGAACGGGTGCCGCTTTAAGGAGCTTCGCCCCTAATATCTTGCCCTCGTATCGAACGCAATGATCTCGTTACTTCGCGTTCCAGTTTAAAGGACCAGGGTTCTGTTCAACGTCATCGGCTAACAGTGATCTTAATGTAAACAAATATTCCATCGCACCAACACACATACCAGCGTATACATGCATACACCGCTGAAACAACCAGGTGGACTCCGGTACGCAAATTCTATGTGGGCAAATTGGTTAATAGCGGTCAAAGGGACGAACCAGCTAACGGACCATGGCTTAGCCGGCTGCACTGCTACAACGCCGTCCTGATACCTCGCTTTACGCGCTCATGTCGGGAGCACGCATAGTGACGGTAAACTTTGCTCCCCTGTTAGTCTTGCCTCGCCTCGCCGGTCCCGCACAGCTCTGGACGTATGATACGTTGTTGTTAGCTTATTTTCTTTTTAGAGCACCTGCATGCTCTTGTCAAAACTGAACTGTCCACAGAATACAACGTTTCTGCAATGCCTATTTTCTTCGGTATTTTTCACAAGCTCCTGCTCAATACAATAATTTTTCCACCGTTGTTTGGAGTGTTGCTCGCGCAACGCGGTGTCGTACACTGCGCAGGTACTTTCACACCCCCTCTTCTTTTATGGGTATGGTTTGTAGTTACCACTGGCTGTTTGTAGATCTCCTGTTACGTTAGTGTGTATCTCCAGGCATCCTGCCGTTTTCTGTTCTTTCTTTATTTGCATGGCTTTCTTTCTATTTGTCGTGTTTAAATGTGCTGGTATTCTTCTACGTTACGAAAACTCCTCAGTTGTACCTAAGGGCTCTATAAAACTGAACAATAAGAAATAATTAATGATTGATTAGCCGAATGCTTCAGGTATTTCACATCTGTCTTTTTTAAGCAATACCTTCGCCATCGGCCCAGAGAGCTCTACTTTTTGCACAGAAACACACGAAGCCCAAAAACTTAGCCACCTGCATCTACACTATAAAACAGTCCCAGTGTAGATAATGCTTAATTATGTCATAACGTATTTCATTGTAACTTTTTCTTGTTGCCGTCGTCAAAGTCGTACTCTGTGTTTCAATTATCAGTTTTGAAGGCCCCACGGACCCAGCACTAGCTACTTCCGAAAATGCCGCGTGTTTCCGTTTCGGCCTACTTGTTGTGTAAGCCATTGTTGTTTCACCACAATATATGCTACCTATCGTTGTTGACATACTCCCTAACTATCTTGGCAAACCATAAACGCGACGACACGTTCTTCTTTTTTATGATAATGATGCGGCAGAGCGCGTGCCGACTTGTCATTGTAAATACCATAACCATCCCGTACAAAAAACGGACAGCTAGCCTTCCCTGCAACGGAAGAATCAAAGTGCGGTAGCAAATGGGGTGACGTATATTTTGTAACACCGTATGGCTTCTTAAATTCGGAGGCGAGCGGTAATAAATGTTTTTAGTGTCCTCATGGTTAAATGTTAATTTTTTATAAAACTCGTTAACACAGACAAAATATCCATCATGTACAAACCTTAAGAGGTCGTCTTTCTCTCAGGTCATGTATTCAGGAGATCATTTCGCAACGCACTTATAAGTCGCCAGCGAAGAGGAGGCGCTCCGCGATGAAAGAACAGTGTCACTCGGTGCTAGTGGCAATAATAGCCTTCCTTTATAATTGAGCATGTGGTAGCTCCGGGCAGGAAAAGTGGGCTGCAAGTTGCTTGGAGGCTGCAAGAACAAGACTAACACTTCCTTTCGAAATGATTGATTTTTCGGTTTCCACATCTTAGCATCACGATATGGTTCCTTGAGAAGCGCATCAGGTTTGATTGATTGCGTCGGCTGGTGCGAGGGAAATAATTTAGAGCAAGCGAAGGCTTCCATGGCGTTTATTGTTTGTCGAGAAACGGGCCGTCAGAACTGACATCAGCATGGGTTTTCGAGCTTGGGCTCTTGCCCAATTGCGTACGAGTCTACACTGTCAAGAATCAACGTTGAGCAGCTAGGTCATCTAGGAAAAAGAAAAAAATTACAGCATATCCACGGAGTGAATGATGATGAGTGGGCGAAGCTCGGGAGTTTCATCGTAGATCGTGCCGAGTTCCGGATTAATTTAGTGAACGCGCACGCTACAAATCCTCATGGTTCAACTATGCACAAATGAAATCTCCCACCGGCACTTCATTGCAAGTCAAGATCCAGTGCCTATATCCTATATATATATATATATATGGGTTGCCCGTGAACGTTCTCCAACGCGAGCAGTCGGTATTTCTCAATCAAGAAACTCGCTAGGAGACGCTGCCTGCGCCAACGTTGTCTCTCGCGGGTGAGGGCGCGTTCTCCTTCTTTGCGAGCTGGTAGAGCGTTCATCTAAGAAAGAGCGTTTCCATAGCCAACGCGCGCCTTTCGCTCTCTCTCTGTCTCTCTCTCTCTCTCTCTCTCACAAGACAGCAGAGGCACGCGCCGGGAGGCACGCGCCGAGGGCGAGCGCGGGACAAGGTTAGACTAAGAGGAGCTTCGCCCCTAAAAAAAAAAGAGGTAGTCGAGATCTGCGCGGAGGGTGCGTTTATACTTAATCCAGTATTACGCCGGCCGACCAATTAGAGCTGATTTCGCTAGTAGTTTTCGTAGATCAGGTCAGTAATGATGGAGCTAGAAACAAATAAGAGCGAGATAATTTATTAGGCCCATATTTTCTTCTGGTACCCTTTTCTGTGGTAAAAAAACCTTTTTCTCATACCAAAATTTCATAAACAGCCACTCAGTTTTATTACATTTGCGTGCATCCATATTATTTATTGCTTTAAACTTCGAGAGGGACGATTGTCATTTCGAAAAGTAGGAGAAATGTGCTAGGTATTAATAAAAAATGTGGGACTGCCCGACTGCAAGTAATGCGGTGGTGCTCTTTTGTGGCGCAGCAAGTTCAAGCCACCTGGCAAGGCTGTTTTTCTTGCTGCACTGAGTCATACAGGAGCACGTGGTTTGCATTGAAAGCAAGTGCCTAATGGTGAGGCACAAGCAATAAAATCGTTTTATTTTTTCGTTATGAAAGGTAGAAAGTGCCGCTCCACTAATGTGTCTGCCGTTCATCACTTCCGGCAGGAAAAGATGTTCAGCTCTTTGGGGTACCTTGGCGAGAACATCGCGTACATATAAGGTAGAACCAATTTTCTTGCCAATATATCTGAGGAATGCACATACCGCGAGTCAAGGTTCGGCTCGCTTGAGAAGCTGCTTGTGCCTGGCATCCAGCTGGCATCCGCGCCTCTCGGTAAAACGCTCGAAGCTACTTGTGAGTAGGTGCTTATTGGTGAAACAAAATGTCTCACGCCAGGTTTTATCGTGGGCAGAAAGTTCCACGCTTTCCATAATTCTTTGCCGTTCGCTACTTTTTCGCCAATAACATGTTCGAATGGCGTAGGGTGCCACTTGGGCGGCTTTACATGTATCTGTGGCAGTAATAATGTCATTTCTCGCATATTTGGTGGATGCGCATATCGCGAGTCTTGGTATATTTGTCCTGCAGGGTGACTATCACTTTGTGTTCTCCCTGCGGCTATCCGCCTTCGGGGAGTAAGGTAATCATACACTGCTAGAGCATTTAAGGGCAAGTCTAGGCCTCTCATGCCTCGTCGGGCTTCTTGAATAGCGAGCGAAGTCATCTGCATTTTCATGGAGTCATGTTTATTTTCGATTTCCTGACTGAGAAATTGTTCAGACGTTGTGGGGTACCATTTCGGCAGCACTGCGCACGTGCGAGAAGCTAGTATCACCTCGATTAATGTACTTGAGTAATAATCCCGGACTCCAGGTCGTATCTCACATAGGAATTCGTACGGTCGCTTGGGGAACGTATTCATATCACTCTCTATGAGCACGGGTAAACTTACTGGCGAAACAAGAGTATTTCCGTAGATTAAGTACAGCGAATGTAATGCTGAAGGTGACTTTGATATTTCTGCTCTATCGAAAGGAGCATTCAACTCTTCGAACATAGGAGAAAATTGATGCATTGTGGATTCTGTGGTTATCGGAAACTCAGTTTGCAAAGATGCACCGGCCCTCTCTGAAGCGCTCGCTGCAGGCGGCTCACGTTCAGTTACCACATGCGTTCTTGTATCGATTGTTTCTGGACTGGTCTGTTCGAATCCTGTTCTTGGTTTGCTGACCTCTTCTGCAAGAAGCGCTGGCGGCTTCTTTGGAAGCCGCGCGATAGTCGTAACCGAGGCACGTATATCCTGCGCCCTATGAGGGGACGGTAGTGTAGTCGATTCAGTGGTACCCTTCAGGTCAGCTATTTTAGAAAGGGTCATTTCTGGAATCTTTTGTGGGTGCTCCTGGATTTTACCGGCTACATCGGGCACTTCGATGAGTACTTCGGGCATGGCGTTATGAACTCCGAAGCTCGGCTGAGGAGTCTGGCTCGAGATTTTTGCCGCTTGCTCACCCGGTAACTGTGTGACCGCCTCGGTTGTGGCATTCAAATTTTCAGACTTAGCAAGGGCACTGACTGGTGGAGAAGCTGAAGTCTTTGCACTTCTCGGTGCAGGTGCCAGAGATGCAGAGGTTCGTTGCGAGATGGTTAGGGAAGACGGCTGGATTTCTGCGACTACATGTATTGCGTTTTTGTGTAATTCTGGCAGGGGTTGTGGGACTTTCGTTTTCACGTGCTCGTTAAAACGTTGTTTCGGAGACTGTGTCGCAGTTCCGCTAACGCCACTGAGATTTTCGAGGTTACGTGAGGTATTATTTATCGCAGGTATCGACGTTGTCTTTTGCGCAGCCGCAACAGCCGAGGAGGTCTTTAGGGCAAGGTGTGGTGAATGCTGCTCTATGCTTACTGCTACATTCTTTCCTTCAGTTTCTTCTTCAGGCAGGGTAAGAGCGACTCTGGTTTCCGGTTGAACGAGCCCGTTTGGAGACAGAACTGTTTTCTTGGTACTAGGTTTTTCAGCGTTTTTGTTAGCGCCGCTCATGTTTATAATCGTAGGAGCAGATTTGGCGGTTGCCCTTGACAGACCGAAGACAGAGGCATTGTTCTGTAGGGTCGATGATTCTGCAGACAAGAGCGCTTCTTCTTGATTGCCTCTTTTGGTGTATACTTCGCTCACTTCATGTGTAGCTGCCATGTTCGGTTGGAGAGAGTGCTTTGGTAGCTCGGCTGCAGGTTTGGCTTGAATTCTACTTACTGCTTTGGTTCTGGAAGCTTGGTCTCCAGGAGCAAACTCTCCGTTAGGATTCGAGTATTCGGAATTTTTGGTGGTTAGCACAGTTAGAATTGGTGTATTCTTCGGCTCGAAGTAGTCTAGGGCAGAAGGCTCCCTTTCGCTGTTTTCATTGACATTACTACGCAGCAATGAGTGCCCAGGGTTCGGATGTGCTGCTTTTGGTGTAGGTGGTTCGTGCAGTGCGTATTGGATCCCATCATCCTTGGAAGAGGACTTCTCAGATGGAAGGACCTGTGATGTTGGCGACTTCGTTGTTTTCAAAAGTGACCTTGGCGCTTCTAAAGCAATGCTAACTTTCGAGCCATTGCCAGGTGGTTTATTCCCAGTTGCCGTGATGCTTGTTCGTGATCCTAATACCGGTTTCAGCTTATCAGCTACATCCTGCGCAGGTCGACAGAGGGACCTTGCTAGGCAAGTCTCCATTTATTGGCTGACCTTGGTCTTTCTGCTCTGCATTGCTAAGATTGAAGTTTATGTCGAACTCACCAGGTTCTCTTGAGCTTTGGGTCACTGGCAACGTCGACGTAACACCGGATTTTTCACCTTTGACCGTCATACTTCGGTACTTAGAGGGATATTTGCATATTCTGAAACATGTTTCGAGGCTGCTGACGCGTTAGCTGTAGAATACTGCTTATGTTCAAGCGGGCCTTTCGGGGATAGCAGCTTTGAGGGCATTACAGAATTGTCCTTGTTGCTGGTCACTTCTCCGTTCCTTTGCAGTGTGCTTTCTGAAGCTGGTTTCATTACTGGAGCTCGAGATATCGGTTGGCGTATTTGTCGGGTAAGTTTTTGCTCCGGCCAACAATTTCTTTGGTGGTTCTCGGGCACCAGAAGACGACTTCTCAAAGCTGGTTGCACATCACTCGAAGTTATCTGCCTCGGTGATGAAGGGAATGACGCTGTTGTCGTAAAGTTCGCTGAAAGCTTCGAGTGCTCACCCGCATTTTGAGGCTTTCCTATTCCAACAGCTAAGCCTGCATTTGAGGCTTTCGGTCCCAATTTTATTTCGGATAGAGGTGAAGCATTTTCCGCTTTATGTACCGATCTCGAGGTCACGTCACCGCTTAATCGTTCGGGGATACGAATGCTGCTGTGTCATTCTGTGCCGTTGTGATGGGCGGTTGCAAAGGGGGTGTTCCTCTCAGTCCATTATTATTGATATCGAGCGCCGCTTTCTCGTGATTTTCATTCGGTGAAATCACCACAGTGGGAAATTTCGAATTATATTTTGCCATGTTTGACGTGACCATTTTTTCAGGAAGAAGGATACTTTCTGGGCTGTGCGGCGCACCAGTAATGGTGCTTTCGCGTGGAATTTCATCTGCCTGCTGATTCTGTGGATTTTCGAAGTTGTTTTTTGTGGACGTGATTTTCAAGGACCCATGGAAACTCAGCGGCATTGAAGCTCTATCTTGAATACTTGTCATATAATTCGCTGTGGGCATGCCTTCGCGATGAGAATATAGTACGGCGGATAAGTTATGATTAACGTCCTGTGAACGGGAGTCGGACATTTTTCCATAGTGCTCTTTCATTTCTGAGGTGGCGGCTTGAAGGTTATTCTGGTACATACTAACTGCTCGTTCATTCGGTGTCGCCACAAACGTGTTTTCTGTTGCCGTGGTTGGTGCGTTTCTCCAATTCAAGGTCGACCGCGGAAGCGCATTCACTTTCGCACCAATATTCGTCATATGGTCCCCGTTTGGTAGCACATTGCCGTGTGGAAAATTTGTCGTATTTGACAACGGAAAGTATCCCCCTGGCTCATGTGACCGAGGCAATTCGCCAGGAAAAACTCGCCCTTCTTCGTGGAAGATTACGCCTGTACTAAGGTTTTCGCTGTGCGCCGTCTTTGCTGGGGCCTTCTGTTCCTTTGTAAAACTGCTTTCGGTTGCGTGCGGCGGCCCGTTTGCTGAACTAAATGCTGATTGCAGCCGCCTGTCAGATCCCAGTCCAACATGAGGAGTGTAAGGCTCGGATGGCTGATTATTTTCAGTGTGTGGAATAAATGCGCTGCGAAATGTAATATTAGGTTTTGACGCATAATGCTGGTATGGTTGCCTGTTTTCCACTGCAGGTTGGTGACCCAGCGACGACTCATTGTCCATGCTCAAGTAAGGCTTATGAGCTCTTGCTTCATTCCACTGTTTCGCTGCAACGTTTTGGTTTGCGTGAGCTGTCATGTTTGGCGAAATATTCGCAGAGGATAGGGGCATTGTTCTGAAGCCACCACCAGTCCCCTGGTCTCGTAAGAGTTCCTTTTCGCGGAGTCTGCTCTGCGAAAAAGTTTGAATAACTTTCCGACGGCGCTGATTCCAAAGTTCTGCTATGTGTATCGTTATGTTCGTAACTGTAGGATGTGTCGGCGTTATAATTTTCATGGCGCATGCCTGCTGCTGCCTCATTGTGCGGCCTCGGGTGAGTGCTTGTGGGGTTTTTGCTTAGGGCGCTTGTCCAAGGTATGGATGATGGCATGAACGTCGTAGTTCCGATTCCTTTAGAGGAACGGTAACGTTCGGTAGGGACATGCTCCTCATTGTCTTTGACATATATATCAGGCTTTGGTAACGATTCAAGAGGTGGTGGCTTGTGAACGGTAATAGCGTCCCCGTTTTTCAAGGTACCATTTGTTTCTGCGTTATGTGCTGGTAATGCAAAGCCATACATATTGATGTAGGGGCTAGCTTTTATCAAATGTGATTTCGATTGCGATTTCGAAAACATTGAGGAGTGCTGGGCGCTTTCGTCCGCGAACTCAGAAGATATTTGCGACTCATTCCTTGTCCCTAGGTCTAGTGGGCTTGTACCAGCTCCTTTTGTTCGCTCGTCATGCCTCTGGTTTCCATTACCTTGGAGGTCCAAGCCCATATGGCTCCCATAGTTTCTCGGCGTTTCGAATGTGAGAGCGTGAGAATCGCCTTTTGTATTGCCTTAAAACTCGGTGTTTCGGTGGTACTCTCTCTGTTAATGAGAGCTGGCAGTCCGTTCGAAAACATGGCCGGCTCTGTTGCCTCTGCCGGCGTCCACGTTGGCTCCTCTCCTGCTTTGCTCTATCCCCGTGTTTTTGCGCAATCCATGCCTCTGGTGTTGCAGTAGCATTGGTCATTCTCCATGTCCCAGGAGGTACCGGAGCTCTTGCGGCAAGAGATTCTCCGAAGGCTCTTCCATGAGCGTCGAGTGGCGTGTTTCAATACCACCTTCAACACTGTGCGCGGAACTCTTCACACTGTCAGTGGCGTCCTTCAGCTTATCTTTGAGGTATTCGCCCAACGTGGTGGTGGCTTCCGTCACTTTCTCCTTTAAGGACTCGCCCTGACGAGCCTGCTGCTCTTTCAGCAAAGTCAGGCGTTCGCGAAGACCACTCATTTCTGTTTCTCCTTTCTCTTTCAGCTTTCGCCAAAAAGAACCTGCACGGAAAGTAAAATATATTAGAATGAATGCTCAAGGTGCTTCTCTTCTCATATTCTTCCTAAGTGAATGACAGCACGGTTAGCAATGTTCCTTGACTTTACATTTTTTCCCCAGGAGACTGCTTTAATTCACAGGTAAGACAGAAACATTCCCAAGTTTGTGCGCCACTAAGGCGCATAGACATACAAAAGAAAACAACCAGCTTCGAGCAAGCGACATGCACTTTCCACAAATACAGCTGAGAACCACAGGTGCCCAACACGCAAACGTACAAATGTTACTAAAAAAAGTGCCCGATTACAATTACAATTCACTCGAAAAAGTAACCCAACAGTTACAATTACGGCCTCAAAAATGTAATCGAAAAATTATTCTATAGCAATTGTGGACTACTCTGCACTCATTTTCTTACCACTTTATCAGTTGCCGTAGCACATATATAAGCACATAATGAGGCATAATAGCGAGGCCATTAGTGCTTCGCAATACAGTAGCTTGAAGAGGGCCCAGCAACTCTTTTTGGGCATTGGAAACGGTTCTGATAAGTCGTGAAGGCTTTATGAACAATCGGGCCAAATATTACTGCGCTGCGAAGGCAGGCCACTTGAAGTTCAGTTTCACATAGATCTACAGAATGCCCGCTCTTCATCCAACAAATGGCGTCACAAGGACCACCGACAACACCGCTTGAGGCATAATAGCGTTGGCGATGTTGTGATAACAGAAAATTTGACAGTAATGTTTTAGTCTTGCGCTTCGACTTCCACAAATCAAGGAGGAGGAAATAACTTTATTAAGTCCGGAGGAACCCCTCCCTACCCACTTTTGGTTTAGTGGTCGGCAGGAGTCGCGGGCCGCACCCACGTTGGGACGGGAAGCCCGTGAGCCTCCGCCCTTTCGTGAGCCCTCTGGACGGCCCGGAGTTGTGTCTGGTGGTCGCCGCTTCGCAGCGCGTCTTCCCAGTCTTGTTCTGTGCTCAACTCGGTGCCGCTTAACGCGGAGCATTGCCAAAGCATGTGCGATAGCGAGCAGTACGATTCACCGCAATCCGGACAGTGTGGCTCTATGTCTGGTGAGTAAAGGCTCAGTCTGCCTCTCGAAGGGAACGACCCTGTCTGGAGCATTCGCAATATCGACGTCTGTGGTCTATTCAGTTTAGCGTGGGGGAGTGGGTAGGCCCTCCTTGACAGCTGGTAGTGCGTCGTTATTTCGTTGAAGTTAAGCAGCGGGTCTCGGTGCTCCCCTCCCTCCCCGCCACTTAGCTCGCCACGGTCGCCGCGGTGTGTGAGTCCTCGCGCGCGCTCGTGCGCCAGCTCGTTGGCGTTGGGAAAGTCTGGGTGCACGTCGGCCCCCATGTGGGCCGGAAACCACTTGATGGTGTGATGACCGGCGGCTCCCTCGTTGGTGAGGACGGCCGCCGCTTCCAGCGATATATCGGCGGCCAGAGCATTCGCCTCCACAAATCAAGGACTTCTTTCATTAAAACCACAAAAAAAGAGGGAAGCCATATAGTAGAGACTCCTTGTGATGCACATTTTGAAAACAGAACATACGATTTCCTCCTCCACTTAAGACCATGTTGCCAATTTTCCGCTTCGAGCTGAGCAGTAATATTTTGCTCACGTGTTTGTGGAAGGCCCAAAACTGGGGGGCACTGTTTTCTATTTATTTTTCTTTTATTTAATACCCGGTGCAGTCCGAAGACCAAGTAGGAGTGGTGAAACGGCAACATAGTGAAAGAGAAGAACTACTTGTGCAAGCATTATATTACATACTGAAAGCAAAAAAGAAGTGAGTGACTTTATTTTTAGGTCTGGAGGTTCCATTCCGCCAGTTTCACACACGGGTGGGTGCTCTCCCCAGTGCACGGACCTTACTTATGCGGAGAACCAGGCCAGAAGCGCGCTTCTCCCTACTTTAGCGGTAGATATCCTGCGACAGTGGCGGATGCCTCCCTGCCTCCCACAGCTGCAGGGGGTGCTCAGAGATATCACCAAGACTTTCCTTATTAAGGTGCGCCCAGTGGACCGGCCACGTAGTTATGGGGCGATCTTTCGAGATAGATACACGTAAACAGCCGAGCGCAAGTTGGGAACTGCTCTAGCCATTCTTTTTTTGAAAATCTGACTTCTGCTCACCGGGCTAGTTTATTGTTCTTTTCCAGATTAGTAAACATTGACCACCGTAATTGGCTACCTTTGCGGAACCTCAGGTTGGGGATAGCTGGTGGTGGAAAACTGCAGGTTCATATTGGCTACTGCTGTCTCAATGTGCCTTCTTCAGGCTAATGTACCTGGCTGCTGTCGTGTGACAGTAGCCGTTGGATAATTCTAGAAGCTACGTTCTAGGGTTAATTTCGCAACGTAGTTTATCAATGTCTTACAAGAGGAGCAGAAATATAGGTGAACAATCGCATGACTTGGGCAATCCTTGAACTTATTCATTACAACCAGTAGTTATAAGTCTAACTATGCCGGCTGTGCGACAGCTGAGCTCGTCTGTGCTTAGCGGCTACTGTCATCTCTTTAAAAGCTGACGTCCACATAGTAATTCTGGAGAGCTTCTTCCAGACCTAGTACATGGTAGGGGCGCCACAACTGGGGCTCCGACTAGAAGGCACGTCTCTAGAATGTGCGACGCTTTGGATTGTCTTGCCGCTGCCCTAGCCCCCGGTAAAACTTCACGTATAAATTACTGAATATCATTTATATATACATTTTTTTTCTCGCAAGCGATAGCCAAGTACGGTACAGTATCATATGGCTATCGCTGAAACTGCTTTTCACCTAAAACTTTCCGCCTAACGTCCTCAACATGTACTTATGTACAGTCTCCTTGACCATCTTGTCTCGTGATTTTCCAGTGAACTCCAATGAGGCATCATCCCTGTTTTTCACACAGATGGCTAGGCTTCATGTGCATTCATGCGCTGAATGTCTCCCTAGCCTAAGGATGGGCATCGTCGATGGGCTTCTTTAGGTTCATACCTAACGATGGGCTTCGTCTCAAGCGGCGAAGTTGAAACGAATCTCGAGATCGGGGCTGTGGCGAAAACTTCCGACTTTCAGAAGCCTCGCCGGTGTCGCATTTTCCATTTAGACAGATTCCTGGCTGTGGTGCCTGCAAAAGAGACGCCGACAATGTCATTTAAACATCCGCGCTGCTTACGCAGACTTAAGGGTACGTTAAAGGTCTTGTTCATATGACTCTAGAGCGCCAATTCTCCCTGACTTGACCTCACACGTGTTAAACTACGGCAAATACTGGACGCTTTCTCCCTCATTTGCACATCTTGAGCATCTTCAGCGCTCCGCGCCATAGCACACTTAGGGTAGCCTGCCGTAGAGAGTCTGTTAACTTGCTTGTGGAAACTGGGTTGCATCGGATACTTGCAGCTGTTTTGCGACACACTCTAAAGGCACATTTTTGCAATCCCCCGTTCGTGAAGTTTCTAATGAAAAAAAAAGTAGTGCGGAAGCAGTGCCTTTTTAGCCCTCGCGCTGCTCAACCAGAAACTGATTATGGCATTGAGGGGTTACTGACAAATCTAAAAATCTGATGCAGTTACCAGAAGGCGCACCATAGGTGTAACATGCACTGGCGAATCCGCTTCTTCGATGGCACAAAGAGCCGGTTCTTTCGCTGGTGCGTCAAGAAATTAAGATCTTCCAAATGGAATGTGAATACAGATAAGATAATAACCACATAAGACACCGAAAACATTGAAGTGTGCGTTACCATATTACGCACTTATCATAGAACAACACAACGACTTCTGCTCGCTCACGAGATATGAAGGCTTTGTGAACCAACGTCACAGCGTGCTGCCCATGATTATGATATCACTACGGTGTCACTATATTGCCATTTCTTCTATTATAGCCAACATGTCGAGCACCCGTAGCTCGGTCTTCGGCTATGAAATGTTTGCAATATGGACGCGCTTAGTTTGTCGGTGTTCATTTAGTCAATTAAAGAAACGCGCTAGACGTTCACGAATCAACCTTTGTGCAGATGTGGTAGTTTCAATTCTTTTGAACGTTAAGCATAGCTTCGAGCTTTGTCCATACGCCGCCGCGTTCTTATCGCACCAATGCGCTTATCATGCCGACGTGTAATATGGCTAATAGAAGAATGGAGTAAGTGGTACTTTACCATCTATTGCTCCTCTATTAGCAGTGGAGGACATCGAAGTCACGTAGGCATGTAAAGGACCGTGATGTTAGCTCAACTAATAAGGAAAGTAAGGAAATCGCAAATTGCATAGAAAGTTCAGCTAAATGCAACGGACGTATATCCCAAATACAAAATTCTTAAACTGACACAGCGCCAAGTCAAGTGAAGAAACAGCCAAGCTTTTCCAACAGAAAGAACAGAGCGCTTGAGAATCACAAACGAACTTACCCCGGCTTCAGCACTAGTCAAAAATAAAATCCCTTTGTGCTCTTGTCACATGGTAGTATTATTGTCCGAACGAAGAACTCGCTAGAGCTACCTAGGAATAATTCGTCTCTGTATGAATGGCGGTAATCCTCTCTTCGGAAGCTGGCGAGCGCGCCACTTACAGGGATGCACAATGCAAATGCGCTCACTCATTATCGTTGTTTACGGCAGCAGTGGTAGCCACGTCATCATGCAGGAAAACAGACACTTCAGATCGCCTTACCTAGGAGAGTAAGTATGCCAGCAAATTTCCTGATAAAATTTACATAATGTGTGTGAGACGTCATTATACAAGCTTCAGCTTCTCGAAGGCTTCTGTCATATTCTTCGCGCAAGAAATGCCGCTGAAAATGAGCGTCCTTGCCTTGAAGTGGCCACCGATAGCTTAGCTAAGCTGCTCGGCCTCGTCGAGAATCTCCACAACGCTGTCACGTTAGGGATTACCAGTCGTTGAAATGCGTAAACAGTAGCCCCAGCTAAATTTCTGTGAAAGCCGGCAAGGCTTTCACTACCATGAAATACTGGGATTCACGCACTCTCAGCACAAAGAAAAATAGACTTAAGTGTGGATTTCTATGAAATAAGGAAGATCCCAAGTTCCCTTTTCACACATTTCTTCGATTATTTTGCCTCAACCGGGTGGATTAAAAATCTTCCCTGCCGTGACCCCTACATTAGATGACAGTGATATTTAACTGTTTTAACAGAAATGCCACGTCTTACTCAAAATCAAATTGCGAAAATCGCCTGAACGAATCATTCAGGAACCTAAAGTAATTATGTTAAATATGCCAACTTTACTATATCAACTTCTATGAGCGTTTCTTATGCGCATGAAATACATGCGGAATAGCGTAGAACCTACCCAGCAAGTAGACCCATCCGGTTCTCGGCGCATCAGCTTGTAACTGCGTCCGCTCAGGGTACTTACGACACATGTGTAGTGACAAGGAGTCAGTCTTGATGACTGAAAATAGAATATGACAACTCTAATTTTTCTGCTCAAAGAAGTCTAAAAACTGCAAAATCATATAGCTCCAAATTTAGCTCCAGAAATATGCGTAGATTACAGAGCGCTTGCCAACAGTCTTGCTTCTTAAAAAAGAAGTGAGATGTAAGATTACGAGAAGACGTCTAGTCATCGCAATTTCTGGGAATATATATATGAGTTACCTTAGTGTGTGCGACAGCTTGCGAAGATCGACAGCATATATAAATTTATTGAAGGCTATTTTCATAAAGTGGGCTCAAAGCGCGTTAGCATATGGGCTGTTGTTTCCAGATATACTTGTGAGAGTTAACTGGCGCTTTCCGAAATTCTATCGTGTCTGTGAAAAGTGATACTACATCTTGTACAGAGAAGAAGAAAGAAATATTCATACTTCACTAAAGGGAAGCACACATATGCGTGCTGCATGACTTGCAGACGTTTGTACGTGCTGCATGACTTTCAGAAGTTTCAGAAAAGCTTTTATACGGGGAAACACCATGCTAAATTTCTTACTAATTAATTGAAGTGATCACTCAATGTAGTGAGTGTATCACTTACTGCAAATACATCAGCGAGATTTTCAAAACATTGTCTCCGATTCGGAGCAGTGCACGCAAGTTATCAGCAGCTGCAAAGATTAACGTATTCGCAGCATCACAACCGCCAAAGCACAGCGAACCATTGAAAGTCATGAAGAATGTACGCTTTATTGCTCCTACAGACTATTTTATATCAAATGATAAACGTAATCTTACGTACTCTAACGCTTTGCTGCGCCAACATTGGCAGCCCTTACTGCTTCAGGATACCTGGTTGCCTTAAACATCGTTTAGCCGATGCAAACTTCTTTATGCGAAGACATAATATCAGCAAAAATATGTAAACTGCAATGTGCCCAAAACCCGGGACAAGTGAGCTTGAATGCACGCGAATTACTCTAATGTAAGCACATTGTACATAACCTTGGTTTTAGCGAGCAAGTTGCTTCCATTACTGGACGACGTCAGAATTTTGAAGATTGCCGTGCTTCGAATAGAGCCTAATGCAAGGCCTATAATATTCGTACCGCTCCTTTGGTCATTTTCAGGACGATTGTTGCAGAATTCGATGTCAGATTGTTGTGTTACGCTACACGATTACGCAAAACACGAAGTGGCTAAGCAACTCATGTCAACATTGTGAGTCCTGCTAAACGTTACCCATTCAAACACCTGGTGCAAATAAGTAAAGGTCCTGGCGTTTCGTAAAAGAGATCACGATAGACCCCTTTTCATGTGTATATTGTGAGTTTACAAGAATTCAGCTAACAGCAGTACCAATACAATCGAGAGATCTCACCAATATCTGAGGCCAAATGCGCTGGCAGTCTTCTTCCTGTACATCCAATTGTTTTGACGATGGGAAAGCAGCTAGGCAAAGCGGAAAAGTGGAATAAAATTGCAATGAGTTCCGTTAAAATGAACCTTAAAAGAAATCGTTGACCGTTCATGACACACGCTATGGTGTTGGCTTCATGTAATAAAGAAGGTGAGAAACTATTTTAAATAGCAAAGTCTGGTGAGTGTGGTTGGGTCCTTAGTTCAGAGCTTCAATGGCGCGAGCGGGTACTAGGCTTGGTCCAGGAGAGGCAAGTAGATCTTGGCCTCCTCCGCAAGCCATGCCTCCCGTTGCCTATTTAGCACTCATGTACTGCTTGCGTATATTAGAGAATGTATTTAAGGTAGTCTGTCTGAAAATTATATGTAAAAACAAGACGAAACATTCGGAGGCGTTTCATGCAAGCGATTTGTTCAAAAGGCCGCGCATATTAAAACCGGTGGGGTTGAAAATCTGAACAGTAAATCACAATACTAGACTACACAGCTTTTCACACCAGGACACAAGGGCGGTAAGTCGATCGAACTTAGTGGAAGAACGCAGGTTCCCCCTAGAATCCCATATCAATTTTACGATTTCTAAAAGTGAAGCGATTCTAATTTGTACAGATCGGTGGATTCTAGCTAATTTCGCACAATAAAACAAAGCTAGACTGCAAAAATGCTGCACTACGGCCACCTAAGGTAGGTCACTTGCTTCCCCTCCCACTGGCGATATCTACGGGCGATAACCTCGAGGATGGTGTTAGCACGAGCAAGTATCGTTGTCCAGTGGTAATTCGGGTAATCAAAATGCGGCGTCGTTAGGCACATTTGTCTGGAATTGTTGAGGAAGGTACTCCCCAACACATCGTGGACGTCAAGAGCGGTACAAGTGGACACGGACTCGAGGCGCAGACTCAACGTCCTACTGACAGACGCTGTTGGGTGCGTTGAAGAGCGGTGAAATATCGCGGATAAAAATGAAGCGTGTCAACACACGCTCTGTTTAGAAAAGGTACGGGCAACTTCGCTATTGGGAAAATGGCATGCATTCGGCCGTCTTGTGAAAAGGATGACAAAGAGGGAGTAGGAAGGAAAGATACCGGACAGGAAGACATGCAGGTGCAATTGAGTTTGGTATGCAAGACGTCTTTGATGTCCCTTTTCATGAACAAGAGCTGTCACTCGACTTCTTCTTCAGTAAAAGAAACAGACATAAGTAGCGTCACGTCACTGTGGAAGTGCAACAACTAGGGAGCGCGGTAAGGAACACTGAAAAACAGTGTCGTTTATCCGGAAAATGACGTAGGATGAAGTTGCTAGTCTCTAAACTCTAGGAGGGGTGATGGAATGATGTGACCAATGACCAGCGAAATTCGCGAGTAAATTCACGAATGTTTGTTGACAGGCGAAGAAATATTCGTACTGCTTTCCAGTCGATTGGTCTTGAAAAATGCGCGATATCGGATGTATTCTGGGGTTGCATGCGTCCGCCTACTGATTATGTAGCCAAGAAACAACAGCTCTAGATATATGAAAGTACACTTCTCAGAATTCGGGACAAGCGGCTGCTTCATGTACGACACTCCGCCTTTGCAGCTTTTGCTATAAGCTCACCGCAACGGCTGCCGTGCCAGTGGCATATACAGGAAGTCTTTACTATTTGAGTACGGCGAAAGCGTTCTTCCTTACTAGCTGATACGTCGCCGATGCGGGAAAAGGCCTAACTCGCATGGCCTTAAACAAAAATAACCTGTCCCGAGTGGAGAAATCCATCTTTTCACTGTCCCTTTCGCCACGCTGAGTATGCTACAACCCGTTCTTTAGGTCCGTCGAGAAGTACTCGGTAGGGACCTTCGCTGGTGTCTCCTATCCTTGACAAGGGGCCTCGTAGATATATTACTTTTTTTATTGGGATCGGTAAGCGATAGTAGGTGTATAATTACGGCGCGTGTCAGAAGCAAAAAGCAAAAAAATTATGGCAACACATCAGCAAGATCGTACACCGTGTAACATGGCTGGTAGCGCACATCTATAATGCAGCCGGAAAAAATAGAAATGAATGTAGAGTGAAAAGTATATGTTTGAGAGATATTCTGAGTAGAGTAGAAGGAAGGTTGGTGGGCAAACGCGAAAGTGGAGAGTGTTAATATGAGTTCACAAACATGAGCAAGGACTTATCGGGGTGCCAAGGGACATCCAGTAGGTGCGTAATAAAAAACAAAAACATGCCATGAACAAGTGTGTGCTTTCTGCGGCATAAAAACCTGCTTAAGACGGCCTCGTGGACTACTTGGTTTGTTATAGTGACAAATGACAGCGTACAGCGGGTGATGAAAGAACACGCACAAAAGACATCGGAAAGACAAGTACGAGCTTGTCTGAAATACGTGAAAGAATAGGTTGGAGCCGGACAAAAGACTTCGAGCTCATTACACCTACCTGAGTCACCAGGATGTGCCCATGGCGGAAAGTGTAACTGTTTGGTAAGAAATATTTAACCTTTTATGGCCGGTCTAGTGGATGGACGTTAATAATAAGGATACAGGCAATTTAGACATAGCAGGGAGAGAAACGTCGCCTTCTCGACGTGGACAGCACTACTTGTGTATTTCTTCAGCAAAACTTTCGGAAGGACCTCATTTACTGGTTACAGATAAACAAGGCAAATTTCACTAATCTTAATAACGGCTACAGATCAGACCATCATGCTACACTGTTAAAAAAATAGTACTACGTATTGATCCCGCAGCGCTTACTAACCAGTGACGTAAGCACGTAACAGCATTTGTTATCCCGAACATACTTAATAACAATATCGTTTACCTCTCGTGCATTTCTAAGGCAGTAAAACGTCAGTGAAATGCACCAAAGTCGCCGTTCAGGTACTAACTGGTGCACACGCTACCTTTTCAACGGCCTCTTTAAGAATGTCATCTGAAAGATCCTCAGGCTAAGCATGTCAAGTTACAACACAAGCATACGTACGGGAAAACATTGAATGGCGAACGTGACCACCACCTGTAGAGACCTCGAATTACAAAGCGTTGACATGCAGCCTACACCAGTCGAGATCCTTTCTTTTAAAAAACTCGAGAGAGCAGTCACTTAGTAACAGTAGATATAACTTGACAAATAACAGCTTCCACTCAAATAACATCACTAGGTGCAGCCTAATTCCGCGAAAGCAAGGCGCGGAACATCCCTCAGGATGAAACTCTGGATTTCGCTGCATATAGGACAAAAGATAGGCGGCTGCAGGTCCGAAAAGAACAATGAATTGTCAAATAAAGCCGGTGATATAGTACTTCCAAACCTGCTGACGGAATCATCGACCAAAGGAGCATGAAAGGTTGCACACGCTGGATTCACTAGCTTTATCTGAGCGCTAACCTTACAGTATTGGAGTGCTTAGGAATAAACATCTACTTACTTACGGCTGAAGCCGTGATTGCAACAAAAAATGGGAACAATATCGGGCCCCTGGAAGGCAAGTGCATCGTGTCATCTGTTCTATTGTCTATGACAAGAAAAATGTCCGGAGAAGAACGTATCCTCCTACGTCGGTCACACATCTACCGTGTTTTCCATTGTCTAATGGCAGCTGAACATATTTCAAGAAATCGACATGACCTCCTTGGAAGACCTCGCTCTTACCATGTTGACATTTAGAATATATATAAAGTAATCCAGCTCTTCAGGGATTTTAATGCATACACTTTCGCTATGGCTGTTAAAGGGAGTGCTATATAGGTGGGTACAATAGTCCGACTAATACGCAGTAAAGGAAACGAGCAACAAGCGGACAGTTGCCGACCCATATTTCCAGGGTAACCGATGCCTTATGATATGCCTACACCTATCGATAGAACAGTTACCTTTGCCCGAATCTCATTACCCTAATATTACTGTGTGTTCATCCGGTAGTGTTAGTCCGTTTAGTTTAGTCAAAATGGAGAAGTACGCAACGATTGAATTGTGCCAGCAGTAACGTACATATGACTCAGTATGCTCGATGATATGCAAGGAACCTGAGAAACTAACAACCATCGAGTGCGCTTTGTAAAGACAACAAGATGATAGGCCTCAATCTAACGGACCAAAATCAAGCAGACTGCACCGGACAACGAGCTTGAGGAGCTGACATTGCAGTGCACAGGCAAGATAACCGGTATACTGTGACAGCAGCGTAATGGCGACCAAGAGATGAAGAACGCTCCTAAGGCAAGCAAAAAAAAAAATTAGACGGGGCGATAAAATTAGGATGTTCAAAGGCATATAACTGAAATGATTTGCACGGGATAGATCTAACGGGATGTCCCTAGGCTAGCATTTCGTCCTATAGTACATATGTTGATCATGATGCAGTAATATCGGTGCTTGTAAAACAAAATAAAATGTAGCAAAGTTCGCGGTGAATAATCAAGAACTAATCAAGTGACACTCTCGTGAGTTCCCACATCTGCCAGTGAAAAGGTTGTCAAAGGTTGAAAGTCACCTGGTTGCTGGTTTTCTGTGCTTTCGTTACCTTCAATATCGGAGGCTGTATTTGGGTTAGCTTTTTTGTGTGGTAAGCATATGTGGACCAGAATAAGTATATATTCTGTTTAACCAGATGCAAATGAAAGCTTAAACGTGAAGAAATCTGTCCCCAAATTATCTGTCCGCCTGCGTCATGTACCACCGTTTCTTTTTTCGTTAAGGAGGGTCCACATCAGCTCACGCAGCTCTCGCTCTTCGTGATCCGTGCCGGAAGTTACTCCCCATAAGTTGAAAGGAGCAGTAATTTTCCATGAAATTCTAATGAATCCTGGTTGTGTAAGGGTATCCGAGTTGAATCGCCTTGGAACAATTAATTTGATTTTTGCTTTCGTTTCCTTCACTCTTTACGACAAGTGAGCTTTGAAAATACAGCAGCGGATTTGCTGTTTGACGTCCACCACTTGACTAGAAGAGTGGCATATGGCGTTGCGCCGTTGAAAATTGTCCATGATGAGTGACGACGTAGCCAGGCCTGCGCCATCCTCTACTAGTGCGGAACAGCGAAGTGCGGAGGCTACACTTCTCCAGTTCCAACTTAGACGATACCGATTGGCGGTGCTTTCACTGCTGAAAAAGTCGGATTGCGATATTTCAAATTTGGCATTCACGATATATAATCTGCAGAGCACTTTTTATTGCAGTAGCCGATTCCTGTCTCTCAATCTTACGCCTAATATTTTTCGTTCCATCGCCCATTATGTGTGAATTAACTTCTCGTCACGGCTTCTTTGCTATCCCAAAGTCCACCCCCGTCCCCATAGAGATGGGTATCTTAGTCGACATTGATAGGAAGAACTAGGAGTGGGTAAGGCACGCAATGAGGGCAAATAACATATGCTTAATTAGAGCAACAGAAAGTATGAGGGGTAAAAATAAATGCCATTAAATGGAACCAGCTTGCGCCAGAAAGCAAAAGGCAATGGGAAGGGCAAGGGAAGAAGAAAGAGCGCCATAATGCCCGAGGTGCTACAATGTGACGAACAACCTCAGAAAAGTGGCGACAATACACAATGTGCCTATCATCATACCAGCACCGCGAAAACTGTCGAAGTTGTGTGCGTGCATAGCTGGTGAGGCAAAGAAGAACGCGTCTTGTGAAAAACAGCACACCTGGCGCTTCAGGGACTCCGTGGAGGCCATAGTGTACGAGATGCCACTGAGCTGCAGGAAGTGCTACATCGGACAAGCGAGCCGGTGCGTCAACGAGCGGGAATGTGAGCGAAATGATCGGTGCGCGCATCTTTCTGCGCAATTAACGGATTGCAAATGTGTTTCTTTTGTTCTGCAGGCTGAATATACTGGGCCGCCGCAGGGATATCATGGCACACAGGCTTTTGGGAGATTTCCGCATAAAAAAGGAAAGCCACCGATTGTGTTAGGCAAAGCCACCAGTTGTGTTATCCGAACGTCAGTGTGTTTGCAGACGAGTGAGTGCCAGTTTGTAGGGAGCAATATTCGCCGAACTTTTGCGAAGCTTCTCACGTGTTGGTGTCTGCGCAGGCGCTCGTGTGGTATGGTCAACTTTTCGGTATGTTTTCCGGAATAAACTAAGTTGCTAGTGACGGCTCGTGCTATCGTGCTTTCTTATTTTGTGTCGTGTTTTTGGAACTCAAAATTTTATTCAGCTTGCGCTGACAGGTCAAAGCGGGGACCGCTGGTAGTTCGTCCAGCATTGCACATTCTAGGCTGCTGTGAATCATGATCCAATCTTTGCCCCCGACAGACCTTGGCCTGCTGTTCAAAGTTCAGGTAGCAACATAAGAATTGAACAAAGTTTCTCTTTCCTGTATTTGCCATGCGGTAACAGGTGACGGCACTATTCTTTAAACATGGCCGCATTGTCGATACCGCATTCACGGCTTCACATAGTTCGTCTAGCCAACGGTAATGTATGTAATATGCTGTATTAAATGAACCCTTCGCCTGCATAACAGTGCGGAAGCACGTGGCCTTTTCCACCTTACACACAGATCTCAGAGGAGACATTAGCGCACATTTACCCAGCTGCCGTACAGATTCATGGCGCGTTCAACTGCCAACTCAGGCGCAGCTGCATTTTACGTGTTTCCATGCGCCATTTTTGTTTGCTCGATTAGTGTGGCTACGCTTAAATCTTGTAAGCACCACTTCTTCAACACAATAAGCACTGAGTCTTGGCAAACAGTGGTCCCTCAAATGGTTATGAATACGTGCCAGCCTATGCAATATACTGTAAATTTCAGCAAAGTAAAAAGGTCTCAACTGTTCTAAGCAGTTTACAGTCTAAATCGAATAAGATATAGTGCACTGTGCCAAAGTCGCTTATCGGTTGGCGGTGCGAAACAGCTAGCCTGCAGTAAGGCACCTTGTTGCAGAAAATTGTGCTGGGAATAAAGTTCCCAGAGCTCAATTCTCGCAAGCTGATGAAAATGGCATTCACATATCTTTGTTGGTGCAAGTCATCACACTGATATCAGTTCATAAAACAACGACGGTAGCCTTCTTCCTCTAGCTGCGCTAAATTGTCTGGAAGAACTGAATGCTGAGAGCATGAAGCTATGAGAACGGGAGCTTGGTTTTACAGAGTCGTTGGCAGGTGATGTACTTCCTACACGATTATTTGCGTGTTTTTCATAGATACCTTTCTGAAGTCTATCCTGATGGTTAGTGCATCCTCATAGTAATGTGGATGCTCTTGTCGAAGCAATGAGTAAACATGTCTCGCAATCATTGTTACCAGATGTCGCGTTCAGGCCAATACCACTTGACAAAACAACACTGCTCATGCAATGGCCAACCTCGAAACGTAGATAGATCAGTCCGTATGACTGAACTTACCGAAATGTACAGGCCACCTTATAAAGTCTCCTTTTGATGGCCCCAGGCTGTCTCTGAGTCTCATCCCCGATAGCATTCCAAGCTTAGTTTTGACGCGATGGGACTCCCTTGGAAGATTTCTTTCCACAGACGCAGCTTGCTGTACCGTCAATATCACGGAGTTGCTTTGCAGAACATACCCTTACGTGTTGAGTGCTTCTTGATAAGGCTATCTTTAGGTTTATTTCACAATTGGATCCTGTTAGCGTTTCTTTGTATAATTCCACATATTTCCATTTTCCTGTAGAGTCAACGTTTCTATCATGCCAGGAAGTCACATTTAAGTTTACCACTACGAAGCTCCCTCTGCAGGCCATTATCATGCATTTATCCCTCTATTTGCCTTGAATAAACTCATTCTGATTCAGAAATGGAGCAACATAACTATTCGTAATATAACCAGATAAAAATTCTCTTGCATGTGGCTTTAGAGCTAATTTTAGCATCTTTTTTCACCAGCCTATTGGCTATTGACTTTTCCTATTGTATTAAGCAAGATTATTTCTGGCGCCGAACTTAAGAGTTTTCAAGGATATACATATATTCCTATTGCAAAAATCAGCGCGAACCAGTGCGTATCCAGTACGTTTTCCGTACTGAAAACACTGGGAACAAACTGGGAACTATGATATTTCACTGTGTGGTACAAACTAGGGCGTGGGCAGTGCTGGGTTTTCGCTGGCTTGCACTGGTGTACGCTGACATTGTACTGGGACGAGCTGGCATCGTTAAAATATCGCTGGTACTATTGAGAGGATCGGTGTAGTGCGCTCCTAAACGAGTCTGCGCACTGGCACGAGTGCGGTACGCACTGGAAGCAGCTCAAGAGACGTGGGCGCTGGTTTCACAGGCTCGCGCTTCTACACTGGGGTCAGTAATACAGTTGGTTTCGCTAGGATGGAGGACGCTGGGGTATTTACGCCTCGACCGAACTTCACCCCTGCGAGCTTCATTATGCATTAATTCAAGGCGTACGGGTTTCGGGCATTAGGCGCTAGCCACTGTGAATATTTACATTTTGTGCATTTCCCCGCACTTAGCCGATACACGCAATCTGACGTCTATGAATAACTCCAGTGATCGTCGTGCTATAGTGTCTATCTCAAGCAGTCGGTGGAACCAACAGTACATTTTACATCGCCGCGCAGTTCTACGTTCACTTAATGACGCTCTCACTGCCTTCGAACTCGCGCGGAAAAGAAGATAGCCACCGATCGCTATCAGCGCCTCTCCTGGTTTCCGTGTGTGTGTGTGTGTGTGTGTGTGTGTGTGTGTGTGTGTGTGTGTGTGTGTGTGTGTGTGTGTGTGTGTGTGTGTGTGTGTGTGTGTGTGTGTGTGTGTGTGTGTTTGTGTGTGTGTTAAATTCGTTCGCTCTCTCTCACGAGACGCTGAGCCCCATAACGGGCGCAACTGTAATTAGATGGCGACGCCGGGTGTACGCGCAAGCTCGGTTCTAAGGTGCTTCGCCCCTAAAATAAACAACATTGTACGTAGTTTCATGTCTGAGCGTTCTTGCGGTTGCTTGTGATGCCGTGCAAAACAACGGGAAAATTTATCGCAACCGAGATAAGGCTACAGCTGGGACCGCCAGCTTCGTGGTCTCGCAGTGTTCGCACCTCAGCGTGAAGCTGTCCCCTATTTTTTTTTTTTGTAACGTTACAATGGTAAACTGTTGAAAAAGCAGGAGCGGCGTGTTCAGGCTAGCCGACCACTGCTTATTATGCATTTGCAACGTGAAAACTATTTGGAAACGTACGATTTTCTTTCCATTTTTGTTTTTCTTCTTTAGCCTCTTTATTGTTGTTCATCGCAGCGCCACGCATTGTCAATACATACTAAAATAAATGATGGGCAAGGTAACTTACATAGAGAAGCCACAATGCGACAAGGATATTGATCTCGCACAAGGACAACTGGACGAAAAAACGAGTCTATACAAATGTTCCTCTCCGGTGAAAACAGCATCAAGCCAGGTTTCCCCAGCTGCTGCCTCTGCAAGGCTTCTTTTGGCGAAAAATTCTGGAATAACTTTAGTGGAAACACGTAGCGAAAAATTTATTGATATTATAGGGTTATGAGAAATGAAGAAACGTGTATGAGGGTACATCCCGCACGAAATGACTCGTGCAGAAGTTCTGAGTGACCTTTAGTATCTCTATAAATCCCCAATTCGACGACATTGACGGTTATGACAGCTTGCGCAAGGCC
This sequence comes from Hyalomma asiaticum, assembly GCA_013339685.2. Lineage (NCBI taxonomy): Eukaryota > Metazoa > Arthropoda > Arachnida > Ixodida > Ixodidae > Hyalomma > Hyalomma asiaticum. The sequence goes on along the minus strand of CM023484.1, from coordinate 95,305,814 downwards.
TTATCTGGCTCACTCTTCACTTTTCTGGTGAATGTCGTACCAAATGATGACGTTTTCTGAACAAAAACTTGTCACCGACATATACGCCCCGATGACAGAGGCAAAGCGTTTATTTCCCTGAAGATGAACTATCGAGACACTTAGCCATAGTGAGGCGGTCGTCCTCCATTTATTTTCCACAATAACTAACAGTTCTTTCTCCTGTTCCTCAACCTCTCTTCGTTAACACCTCAGTCGCAGACCGCTTCATTGCTGATTATTGAGTAATTTACAGGGAAATAGTGAGCCCTAAAGAGGTAACAACATCCCGATATTAATCAGGTAACAAAATGGTGACGCAAATGGCACAGGCCATTTATTGAAGACCAAGCACTTCATGTTGGGCCTTACGTAGACGGCAAGACCAAGTATTCAGATATTCAACGACCACAGAGTAGACCTGGTAACATAACTTCGTTATGTTGGCGTCTGCCAAATTCTGTTAACATAGATTTGTCATATCAAATATTGATTTAAAACCTATTAAAACCAGCTTTTTTTTTTCACAACGGCTTCAGGTGGTCTGCAAGACCACCAGGGCGCAGGAACAGAACTTCTTAGTGTATACTTCACTGGCATGTGCATCAACTGTTCGGTATGCGGCATGACCACCGTGGGACTCGAAGCCATCCACAGCAAAATCAGTACAGTACAGTTTCTCATCTTAGACTCTATTTCAAAGCATTTATTTCTGCAATAACTTCTACAAACGCAGCCACTCATCTTTTACCTCGCACGTTTTTAAGAGCAGCACATGCTTGCCTGGTCACGTATTTTACATTGTGCCAGTCACGGCTACTACGTTAAAGAACCTACTCTTTCCCTCGCTTAAAGATATGAAAATTGCATTTTAGCCATGTCAGTACAAGAGGAAACGAAAAGGATTACCTTTCAGAACAGCAATGATAACACAGTTTATCTTATTCGTAATTTGTGGCATATTAAGAATCACAGCACGTTCATGAACACAGTTCGCACTCCACCACAGTTTCCGCCCCGATGTTCGCCCTGTAATTTGTTCTTATAAACTTGCGATACTCAACAGTAACATTGCTGGTCTTCTCACTGTATTTCGCTGCTTAATGTACCAAAGCTTAGAGCTGCCTGCAAGTAATTCTTATTTGTTAGTGAAAGTTTTTTTTTCTTTATTTATGTTCCCTGTCTGTATGACCATTTATTGGATCCATAGAGTAGTCGAATAAAAAGTAAATTTCAATAAATAGCAGAAGCACTACTGCAGCTGTGGAAAAGAACGACGTACATCGCTTCACCAAAACGCCCGAATCTACTTGCGCAGAAAAAGAAAGGAACTGCTGCAGGAAATAGAACAGCGGCCGAATACGCGAGGCCACGGTTTATTTCGGCCTGGAAAACAACAGCGCTCGCAATGGTTGGTGACAATACGACAGAAGAGACGGTCCCGTTGTTGTTATAAACTGATAATAGAACAGCCCAAGCGCGGAAGCCCCTAGAACGGCAAGAAAGAAAAGTAGAAGTGAAGAAATAAATCAAAAGCTGGAGAACTTTGATAGTCATTTCATATTGCGCCCGAGAGAAATGCATCCCATGTTAAGAGCACTACGGGGGGCAAATTTGCGCGTTTGCCGTACTTGTTCTACTTCTTGATACAAGAGGCTTTCGACCTGCCTTTGCTTTATTGACAGCAGCAGATAATAGCGTCAACGCAGCTTTCTTCGCGAATAGTGTGGGCGGGTATAATCGCGGCGCGCTTTTTTTTTTGTTATCGTTGTTATGATGCTTGTCTGTGCTAAGTAGCTAAACCCATAGGATACACAGTTGCCCTAGGAATTGCTCATGCTTACTGCGAGAGCGTTAGTCAAAGCACCACCGTTACTTGTTCAGCCGATATTATGTTCGACAAACGCTACAATGTTCGATATGAAAGAAATGGGAGATATCGGCGTTATATTTCATGTACAGTGTGCTTTAACGCGCGGATTGAAAACGTTGAATGACATGACCACGGATCTTTACCGTCTTCCCCGTGCTTTCTACTATAGCTTTCTTACACGTATTTCCCGCAGGAATCAGTACGTGGCTGCAAAAACAAGAAACTTGCGGTCGGTGTAGTAATACGTGTTTGAAAACAGTTTGCCACATTACCTTCCTCTTTTTATATTTTCTATCCAGAAGCCCTCAGTGAGAGGCTAGACATGAGGATAAGCATCCCTACAGCAAGAGCTTTACAGTGTTGGTACCCTGTTGCATCGGGCACTTGCGTTCAGGTAGCAAACGGCCATAATACCCCATCCCTGTCATGTAGACAGAACTAGAGTTTAAACTTCCCAAACTCCATAATGTTGCAGAGATGTTTGTGGTTCAGAAACCTACTCTTGGAACTTATCGTCGGGGACAGGAGGACCAGTAAAAAGGCATTTCCCATATATGCAAAACAAGTTCAATAGTAAGCGATCTTATGCGAGAAACTTAGTCACTGTCAGTATTGAAGTTCGACAGTAGCGCGAGCGCCAACGTGTTGGCGTGAATGTGTACGCGTCAGATGCAGGACAAACAAGTTCTAGGTATTTTAAACAAATTGTCTTCATTTAACGCTGACTTCGTTGTTTATTGTTCTCTATTCATTCAAACAAATGTTCTCTGGCCTACAGGCGCAACTGTTGATAATCCAAGGCTTTCTCTTGAAATTAGCACTTCATCTTGTGGTTTCGTTTGTGACCCGCTCTCTCTTCTCACCCTGTAATCATACATCACGGAACAACAAATATCCCGATTTCTGATATTACTGCGCGTTATTGGAACTGCAATGGTGTGGCAGTAGTTTAAACCAAAGGCGTTAGTGGGCCCAGTCGTTGTCTCCGTTTTAGTAGTAGTCCGCAGGATATTGCCGCAGGATATTTCAACAGCAGAATACCCCGTAGAGTGCTTCAAGTGCGCGTTAAAACCGCTATTCAGGCGAATAATTCGTGCCAACTTTGCTCTGTCTGTTTCCCTACAAATTTGAGAACTAGTTTGTAGCACGCACTGCCGTTAAAATATGCAGCGCGGTCTGGATGCGCTCTCAACATCCTCTACCTTTCCTGTCCTGTGTCGCGCCTTCAGAAACACCGAACGAAACCTCGTGAACTTCCACGTTTCTGTGCGACCACGTATGTATCAGTTCGCCCACCTGCTTCCTTTTACTTTAGTTGAATAGAAGGAAATGACATGGAATAAAAGGAGCAACATATGGGAGGCTTCACGGCCAATGATGTTGTTTTTCAGCTATACAGCCTAAGAAATGGCCTTGCGAAATGATATGACAGAGCCACAGCTTAAAAGTGTGAGCGTTTAGACTAGAGGCAGAGCATGCACGAAATTCAGCATCCCTTTTTTTCCCATGTTAAACATTAGATCTTTTTCTCGCTACCACTCCTGTGTCCCAGCTACTCCCACTGAATTAAAGTAACTGCATCTACGCGAAAAAAATTCGGTTTCGTAAAAGAACCTTCTTCATGCATATCGTCAAGAACTGGACGGCAGCAAGTAATTAGGTTCGGTCATATACACCCACAATATCGCCACCTGGTCCAGGGGTGGCTCGGTGGGACACATCAAAGGCATGATCCAGGAGGCCATACAGATGGTCGAGTGAGTGAGTGAGTGAGTGAGTGAGTGAGTGAGTGAGTGAGTGAGTGAGTGAGTGAGTGAGTATGAACGTGGACGTGGATAGCGCGGGCGTGGAGGGCGGGGATAGCGCGGCCGCCAACGGGGACCCATTAAATACATTCCATGGGTTCACGTCCCACTATAACCGCAGCCGAAGGACCCTCCCAGTGCCGCACAATGATCTCACCAGGAGGCAGGAGATAGTCCTCCAATTCTCCCACACTACTTCTGTCCCGTGCCCGCCAATTCGGCCATGTACACGGGCATTTCCCCTAACTGTGAGGAGTGCGACCACATCGCAACTTTCCCTCATATTATGTGGCCGTGCCCCGCTTACGCGCCTCTAACAGAAAGCACTCCATCAACGAGGCCGGTTTCAAGGAGTGTATCGCAAGCCCAGAACATGCGCAACAACTTCGGGCAGCCCAGGGAGCCTGTGAAGCGTCTGCTGGCTATGGCTCCCAGCCCCAGTTTCCCCAGTTCCCCTGTTGCTGCTGTTACAATATAAAACAACGAATCGCAAGATTAAATTCCGTGTTCTGAATGGCAACTTTCTTTTGTGGAACGAAAATATGGCACATTTATATGGAACGTTCGATGGCAGCCTACTTCAACGTTAAATCTACCACCGGTCTGCCACCGGCCGGATGGTCATTCCATGGAGCACTGCAACACGGCCATTTACTTAAATCTTGTAAAGAGATGCAGCCAAATTGCATGCGTGTCACAGTTTAGATTTTTCTACACCTGCTTTATTTTCAGCATTTTTAGTCCATATTGCTAGTGAGGAGCTGTCGTTGTAACTGCTGTACGCGCTGAAGTGACGTGCTGGGGTAGGTTTCACAAGGATGCGACTCCCGAAATACAGCTCCTTATAAAGTAAAACATTCCACGTTATTGTGGGTGGTGCATGTACCCATCTGTGCACCTTAAATGCAAATCCCTGTGTTTTTTGCGCGCCATAAGGTGGCCACTAGGAGGTATTTCGGTAGCTAAGTTCATTTAGCGTTGCGCATTAGTTCTTGCAATGTGCTGCGATTACACAGAACACAACCAAGGCATTGTTAGCGTGTTCATAGTCAACTGATTTCTGCGGACGCTGGTAGACGATGTGACAGAATTTCGTCGATGTGAAGAATTTCGTCGTTTCTTTGCGTTCCATTTGCTTATGTGGCACTCAATAAAACAATAAGTGTAGCGAGAAATTCCCAAAACCAACATTTAGAAGTTACACAGACTTCAAAAGAAAGCCGTTCGAAACATCGTTAGTGCCGCATACGACGCACATACGGAACCAATTTTCAAGGCTCTGAACTTATTTGCAGTGGATGAACTCTATCGCACAATCTTAAACAAACGCTACAGATCGGCTACGAAAAATAACGACATATTTTTCACAGAATTGTCTGGGCTAAGTCGATCTGAACATGTACTCACTGTAAGGGTCCGTGAAGGCAGGAGGTTGCACAGAACGCGAACAAATTACGGAACTCAGATGTTAAAATACGAGTTACCGTTAATAATTAATAATTCCGAGTAACATACGCAGCATTTTCGCGTACTTAATTCGCATCTGTGTGATGATAAAAGTATCTGCATCGAGTGCATCTCAATCTTCTGCACCAGTGCCTTTTTCTTTTCTTTTATTGTGTACATATTTATTGCATATTTATGTAAAGTTTATTTATGATGTTCCAGTGAAGGGAACTGCCATGTGCCTGTTTTGCCTTTCTGTACACTGTATGCCATGTTTGCCAAGCCCGGGGGTACGGACCCTGTCAAGCCTGATCTACGGCTTTTTGTCTGTACCCACCATGCCTCATTGAGCGTTTTTAAAGCTGAAAATAAATTCTCATTGATTGATTGATTGATTGATTGATTGATTGATTGATTGATTGATTGATTGATTGATTGATCGATCGATCGAACGATTGATTGGACAATTGTGTGCACGAGTGAGCAGTACTGTATCTCTCTCTTCCATTATATTGCACCCCTTTAACCCTTCTCACAGCGTAGGGCAGCCACTCGGACGCGTCCCTTACTAACCTCCCTACCCTTCCTGCCTTCTGTTTCTCTCTTTCTGTGTGTACTAGAGACGATTCATTAAGATTACACACTTAACACAGTATTAGCGAGTCGCTTATGTAAACGAGTAGAAGAATTTCGTCGTTTTTTTTTTGCGTTCCAATTGTTAGTGTGGCGCTCAATAAAACAATAAGTGTAGCGAGAAATTCCCACAACCGACGCCATTCTTTTACAAAAAAAGAAATCCACCCGGTCACGACAATATGACACGACTGAGAGTGCATAGGAAGGGCGGCAATTCGCTGGGCCCCATCGACGTATAGAACACTTGTCACAGGGTTATGCCACGTCCTCCGTGACACAATAGCGTAAACGGAGCTATGAGGCTGCATGTGGTAGCTTGGATCTGTTGGCTTTCCATCATCTTCGTTTCTTGGCTACGAGGTGAGTTAGTACAAGTCCTTGACATAACTTCCGCAATTGCTTTTTTTTTCCTAGCGTTGGATATATAAATAAGAATAGTCTGGTATTTTATATCCATGTTCGCTATTGATATTGGCACAGTAGCATCAGCACACTAATTACTCATGCGTCACGCAGCACTCCCAAGTGTCTTCATATAATACATGCGTCCATACAGATAACCCTCTCTACAACGTATATAATTCATTTTCTTTCGGCTATGGTATAATTGCATTCTCTATGATTCCAGGAGCACTTGCGAAAAGCCGACTGCACACATTGTTCAGATTTCTTGCGTGCGACAAATAGATCGACTTGATAATAACAGAAAAGCTGGCATCAATTGGCAGCTCTAAGTTATCGGAATTCAGCAGAGAAACAAGTAACAATTTCTACCGTGGTATATTGTGCCAGAGAAAAGAAAACTTATGTTCCTATCAAATGACCTTCATGGCTAAAGTGCCACGTATCAGACCGCTGGCTCAACAAGCATCAGGAGAGATGAGTTCTTCAAGCAATAATAGCAGTGGAGTTGTTCTGGTAGCTGCAGGACTACAAGAATTTTGCTCTTATATAAGGTCATGCTATGAGATGCCGACTCATAAAGGTCATGCGCCACATGAAAGGCAGCCGCTTCCCATAGTGTCACATTTAAATAAAAACAAAAACACTAACAATGCGCTCAGCTCAACTCCATCGGGTTACATATACATGTACAACCAAAAAAAAAGAAAGACGAATTTCCTGATTGTTAATATCATAATCATCATAGTTCAATAAAAATCGCAATAAACTCCTATCAGCTTTTATGTTGTTGTTTTTCCTTTGGGCTTGGGGCCTCATTAAATGTGGCCATCATACGTTACCGTATAGCATAACGGTCTCTCCGATTCTCTTTCTTCCATGCATGTCGCGCTGCATTGTAAAACTGACCTAGAAAATGAACAGCAGCAATTACATTTCCCGCAGTTGTGTCAAAAACAACTATACCGTATTACATGTCCGAACTGCCAAAGAAATTAGTGTATATCAAATGAAAATATCTTATTGATGAAATGTGATAGCCGTAATCCACCTCAAGTATAGGCGTGTCCAACAACACCGAACACTGCACAAATCAATGTTCGGGCCAGCGTTAAGAGCAACGCACATAGGTAACAGATAAGTAATTAGTACAGACACACGAGCCCAAGCAAACAGAATCGCCTACGTACTTTTAGGAAATAAAGATAAATTATTCGCACTTCCTTGAATTTCACGAAGTGGTACGCTAGTTACTATGTATTCGAGGCGTTGTCATGTACGTCAGATACTACCGTTACCGACTGAAGAGAATGAAGGAATCGGTTGCACAACCCAAAACAGAAACAATGTGCTCCTATTGCAGCTGAAGTGAACACATGCATTGTTTCTATGCATCTTTACTTATGCTAACGCGACTTAATTGAGTCTTTTGTGGGCTGGTCGCTTTTTTAGGTCCATATTTTTTCTTCAATCGCCCTATTTTTTAATCTTTTTATGCCGGTACCGGTGCACACTTATCGAAGATGCCATAATTGAAGAAAGTGCCTCACTGTAACCCCAAGCAAACTGGGGCGAAGAAAAATATTACCAACTTCATCTCATTTCATTTTCTACATAAAAATGGTTAACATTGATAATCGCATGTACTTGCAGTCGGCACCAATGATGTATCAGCATATGTATATCGGATTTCCAAAACGTATGCGAGAGCAGAAGGTAAACATGCATCAGGTAACCCAGAATGTGACTGTGTTGCGCTCGCCGGAAGCGGAAATCATCTTTTCGTCGTGTCTCGCGGTCGGTAAACTTTTTGAGGCTCGCTATGCTTTCACCGAACACTGGCCCGTGGAAACAAGGACTCCCTGGTTTTCCAGTTATCTTCTAGGCTGAACTCCAGAGTGCGATAAATTATGCAACTTGTAAACTTCATTAATATTAGCGGAAGTCGTTCAATTTCGAATAGGTTCGCGGCATTTCGCTTGAGCCACAGTAAAATTTGGAATACCGCGAAAGACTGACACTGACCCCCGAGTCTACATGCAAGGAGAAATCGTGGTCTGTAGGTGGTGGGCTCGCAAGAGTAAGATACGAACGTAATAAGCTTGCCTTGCAGTTGTTCGTTGTTTGCAAAAAAAATTTCTCTAAGATAGGACGAGCCATTCGTGCTATAAAATCCACCTCCTCTTCCTTTTCGACTTCTTCCGGGAGCCAGATAACGTTATGCGAGCTCAAGAATAACTTCTCCGCTGAGTTCGACAGCATCAGCGCTACATTGCTATAATATAGGGGGCCCCTGACGTCACTAACGTGCTTTCTTGTAGCATATCTAAGAGCAAACAATTTTTTCACTAGCGTGGGGAAATAAAGACTGCTAAAATTTCTGCGTTGAACAAAGTCAATTTCGCATATGAATATTAACAGAGCAATAGTTATCATGCCACAATTTATCAATTATTTAAATAAATATTACAACACGCACGGTGCGGCCGGTGCGGTCGCCCGCGGTGGTTTCGTGGTTATGGTGCTCGGCTGCTAAACCAAAATGCGCGGGTTCTATCCCGGCCGTGTTGGTGGCATTTTCGATGGAGGCGAGAATGTCAGAGGCCCGTGTGCCCTGCATTGTCAGTGCACGTCGAAGGATCCTCGGCCGTGAAAATTCCCAGAGCCCTCCACTGCGCCGTATGTCATCTTCGTATCGCTTTCTTTCCCTATACCCCCAAGGGCGCCTTGATGGTGAAAAAACATTTATTAGCACTGGGCCGTGCTCCCAGCGCGCGCTGCCGAATCTAGCATCATTTCTTTAAACGAACCACAGACCCGCTACAGTCCCGCCGTCATTCCGCTGCAATGCCGCCGAAATCGACTCTCGAGCGTAGATCTCCGTGCGCCCACTGTGGCGCCACTGTTCGGGGACGGCGCTGTAGGACGAGCGCCTCAGACGCTGCGCCGGTGCGAGCGGCTGTTACTCCTACCAGTCCGGAAATAAGGCGCTTTGTATTCGCACATTACGTGCATAACTTACAGTTCTTCAGTGAAAGTGCCTATAATGCCACAAATACCAAATTTCACTATAGGCGCGGAAATACTTTCTAGACAACGTCTCAAAACAGTGTTAGACGGACGCACGTGCGGTGAATGGACTGAGGGCCCTTTTTCAGTGAGGCGGCACTGTCTTGCATGTATACGCCAATACACAAGGGCACAATAAAATGTGGAGGGCAGAGGGCCTGTGTAGTCTTACAGGAAGACGGAATCAATTAACGTTCTGACTGAAATATTTTATCAGTACGTATATTTACTTCCCGTAAGCACTTTTGTGCGTGTGTACTACATGTAAAATTCTTACAGGAACAAGTTTTACAATTTCCGAAGTAAACAAGACCTCCTGAAATGATAAATTGTTGTTATAATGAATAATTATCAGCAGATTTATGTTTCTCGTAAAGAATAACCATTAAATGATGGCCCTGTAGGCCTCCCCTCTCCCCCGACTTCCAACTTTCCCCTCTATCCCTCCACTGTTTTGCCAGTGTTCACAACGGTCCTTTCCCTCCCAAGAGAGTCCCTCCGTCAGCAGTTGGCATTAAATTCAGTTTGCCCGCCCACTTCGCCCACGCAAATACAAAAACAAGAAAAAAATGCTGCCTTCGTGCCCGTATGCAGAAGTTTACATTCGTTGATGCGATACCAAACGCAAATATGGGTGCAGTTGCGGAAATTATATAATGTCAATTCTCAAATACAGCCAACAAAAGTAACACATTGTCTTATAGCACCAGGCAGAGGCAGTGCGTGAATGGAATGGTTTAGTTTATCGAACGTATGGCACCTATTAATCATTAGTCCTCTGCACCGATCTTACCTGTTACCATTACACCAGGTAAGAAGGTGCTTCACAAAAAATTAAAAAAAACTTGCGCAGAGATGGCAAGTGTCGCTGTTTTCGCCAAAGCTGTTTTTTGTAGAGACGCTCCCATGAACATGCCGTCAGTTACGCTGCGTGGCTTCCAGTATGCTGTGTTCTTGATGGTGGACGAGAGACTGCAATTTAAGGCTTCTTTGTTATTTAAATCCAACCGCTAGAGTAATACTCTATCCACCCAGCTAATATTTCACCAAGTCACCCGGGTGAAGCTTGGGTAAAGCGGTCAAATGAGTGATTTGCTCTGTTACACTATGGCAGCCGTGTGCGCAGAAAAATATGTACCACACGTACCGCACTTGCGGCTTGTGGGACATACCGGTCCAGAAGGACTGATTAACAACAGCCTCAACCCCTAAATTACATACAGAACTTCAGAAACAAGGATAGTAAACCGAGTAAAAGAATCAAAAATATCATTCATATCTTCATAACGGCATCACCGTGATTTAGAGGTATGCACCTGTAAGCCGACGTTATATTACAAAGTGTTTTATGCATACATCATTTGGACCGCTCAAAGGGCTCATTAAGCCATTTCGCGGGCACCTTCATTTACCCTTTGTATTTAAAACTAGGAAACTGTTCGCCGAGAGGGCGAACGCCTCTCGGCCACGCGACACCCAGCAAAGCGCTTGTAATGAGAGAAGGGATTCGTTATTCAATTCATTATTACAAATTCTAACGGTCTGGTCAAATCTGCCAATACCTCAGCCACTGTCAGCAGTGCATCGTCAACGAGTAAAAGCATGCAAAATGACATGGAAAGGACTGCGGATAGACTAAAAGAGAGTTGTTTCTATGTGTACATTTCATTCACAACGACCTTGAGGCGTTGGAAAACAAGTTTTTCGAGCAAAGACCATAAATTACCAGAAAGCTCCCAAATTGCTAATTACCAAGAAAAATTTGGCAACTTGCACTAGCGGGGCAACACTAGGTCGCAGCGGAACTGGTAGCCTTTCCCTCCTCCTTTACCAATCCTCACTTCCACTTCCGTTTCTCATATCCTTGCTACATTGTGCTATAATCGGGTATGCTAAGCTTCAACCCTCATCCTCGCTTTCACACCACTCCTGTTAACCTTCACCTCCCTTTCACATCCCTTGGTTATATGACACTGTCACGCTGGCGGCCTTACTTTCTTGATCACCTTTACTTACCTTCCGCACCTCGTTGGTATACGTCACTATAAATAAGTATGCTGTGGTTTATTCTATCTCCTCCTCATTTCCCTCTTCCTGACCCTCACATCCCTCCTTCCCATCATAAATTTTCCACCCCCTTGCTGTAGTACACAAGGCTATATTATGCTTTACTCTCTGCCCTCCTTCTTGCCCTCCTCCTCAGCCTCACATACCTTTCTTACCTCCTTGCTATACCTAGTATACGTGAATACGGTTCCTATTCACCCCTATAGGGGCTTTTTTTTTCGAAGCAGCGTCAGCCGCTGGTGCGGCTCATTCATGAAACTCTCGCGTACCACGCATACGGCCCGTGTTCGACTCCAGCTCGAACCAAGCTAGCGTTCTTGCAATGGTAGCACGAAGGACTGGAACGAATCGTAAAATAGGTTGCACCCAAAGGCGTTCCGATCTGGCTCTGCGAAATGTTAACAAGGTGCGAATAGAAATTGTTTCTGTTTAGTCAGAGAGGACACTAAGGTTTTAAGTGTCCCTGTCACGTATAGGCGATCCGCCGAGTTTTCAGGTCACCACAAACATTTTACGCGGAGCATTACTCAGAAGTATCAGGTGCAGCGATCAACTAGAATAAAGGCGAAACCATTTTTTACGTCGAGCAACAGCGTCTCATTGAATACTCAGTAGTATCAGGCGCGGCGATCAACCAGGAGAAAAGCAAAGCCCTGCTGTTCCTTTCCTTGCCTCTGAGCGCCATTGGAAACCTTCAAAAAGTAGCTGCAGTGAAATATCTCCGTATGTATACTGCACGTACGATGGCGTGCCACAAACAACTTGTAATGTGGCACTCGAGTGAGACAAACGGGCCATTCTAAGCCTCCAACAACTGGATCTTACACTTGGAGGAAAAGCCCTGGAGTTAGTCCAAGGTATGCAAGGTCGGTGTGGTGTTGGTGGTCCAACTGTGCGAATACTTAAAAGCGCAGAACGATTACCGGTACCTCGGTGGAGCATTGCCAGAAAAGAGGGACACATTAGGCTCCGCGGAAAAAAAACCGCGGAAGACCCCACGTAGGAAAGAAAGGCGACCCAGCGGGGGAGCCGTCGGAGGGCAGCGATAAAGAGTTGAATGGGAAGCGAGTCGCGTAGACAGGGGGAAGAGACGCACGGCCGGATGCGACCGTGAGATGTTTTTGTGTGCCGTCGCCTTCTGGTCGCAATTACGGCCCTCGAACCGTGCAGGGTTTTAACGACTTCGGTCGTTAAAATGACATGATGACAGGGCGAGATGACAAATGACATATCGTTACAGGCGAGGGCCTGCAAATATTCTCGCCGCTGTGAGGCGGCTTCTTGAAACAGACGTGGTGCGCGGCAGGTTAGCTCGAGCAGGGCCTCCGGCGCCGGCGGTCGCATGGGCTAATACACAGGCGACAACGTAGGAGAGAGGGAAATGACGTGTGTTGCGCGCTGAGCCTATCCTCTCGGGTGTTGTAGATTGTGACGTATGTTTGACCAATGCCATGTGTGTCATAAAGTGTTTGTGCAATTGGTTTTCGTGACGCCAGCCCTCAAGTGTGATTGGCTTGTTGGGGGATTCTTTGTCTAACCGAGGGTTGAAGTGACGACGCCTTGGATGTGAGCGGAGAGCGGAGGTTTGGGCTTGGACCCGGGCAGACGCCTGAGTGTGGAATAAAGCTTCTCTTTACCGGGCAACGGCTCTTCCTTCGCGCTACCACCGTGTACTCGAGCCATCGAGGGGCGCCGATTCGAACCTCAAACACCTTCCCTCCTTAGCTAGTGTTGAAGCTAGTGCAGCTTAGCGAAAGGAAAATCAACTCCTGGCAACAAAAACTACTGCGTGCCCCTTCGCTAACTATGCAAGTGGAATCGCCGTTATACCCATTAAAACTGTAAACCAGTTAAATAGGCTTGTAACTACCTTCTCGCGGAACACCATGCCTCAACAAGTTAAAAGGCATCTTCTGCAATAGCAGTGTCAAGCGGAGACCTACCTCACGCGCACGGGATGACGACGTCCAAAGTACTGGCTCTGACGGTAGCCCGCTCTCTACAACCGTCTGATGGATACACCGGTAAAAACTTATGTATTACTTGCCCAGCTCTAACTGCAAGTTCCTTGATAGTAATGCATGCAGAGGGCTGCCTACCGAGACCCCTTCCCCTTTGTACAAAACAGCACCTAATACAAAAAGAACGTTTGAGAAAGAAGCGTTTAATGAAGAGCCGTCCTTCCGGGGTTGGCACATAGAATATTTTTTGTCAGGGATAAGCGATCCGTCTGTCCTGTCATATCATATTAACCATGATTTTCAGCTGTACACTATATATGTAGGGTATGTTGTGCCGGCCGTATACGCACTGCCCTGCGCATCCACCCTATTGAACAAAGGTCCTGTATCAGGTAGCATTGTTTAATACGTGCATGAGCGCATTATTCGATATGTTAACACTGCGTATTAGAGATCAGTACTCGTTATGTAAATCAGTACTCGTTATGTGTCCAACAAAAGTCCCTTGTATGACTTATTTGGACAAAGACTGCGTGGAGTTGCGTAGAAAGATTGGGTAGATTGTATAATAGACCCTTTTCATAAACTGCAAGCTAGCTTTCGTGCAATGCAGCTTGCCCTACTAATGGCGGCATTGGCCATCCGGCAAACAACGTGTGCAAGCGCAATTTGCTTGTGATAGGGCATGTAAAATGTCGACGCAGCCCTTCTGATACAAACATCCCAAAAAACGGATCGCAGCATGTGCAACTTGAATTTTAACAGCATTTAAACAAAGGCAGCTGTCGCCATTAGTAGGGAAAGTTGCATTGCAGGGAAGCTAGTTTTGCAGTTTATGAAAAGGGTCTATACTTGCAACACAGCAAATTGGAATTGTGAGTGTAGTTTATCAGCTGGGTTAAGCCGATTTGTCTATGTCATTACTATTATATCCCATCAGCACAAGGTCATATCTCACAAGGGTATGTTAAAGAGCACATTTTGCTTCTTACTTTGGCCTTGTTGCCCAGACAACTTGTCTTTTTGGAAAAAAGGGTCGCTAAACGTAAAATTACACATCATACGTTGACTCGTCAGCAGCACAGCTAGATGTCACCCCCTGTGCAGAAGAACGACATAGAGAGGTACCGTGCAACACGCTAGCTACATGGCGCCTCTAGACGGCAGCCTTACGGTGTTTTGCAACGTTCCGTCATTGATGCCGGCATTAGTACCAGCACTAATTCTGGAAATGTTTTCAATGGGAACATTCTGTATTCCACCGAAAAAGCAGGGGCCGAATTCACAAAACTTCTCTTTCTTAAGTGCTTTTTGCCATTGGCCAGCGGGCTTCGCTAATGATATGTCCAGCATCAGGATTGGCTGAAATTTTCTCTTACGAACATTTTTGTCGTACTTCGTTTTTGTGAATACGGGCCCAGATCTCTGTGGAACGAAGTAACCTTCAACAAGAGCCAGCACATTCTGGAAAGGTACTTTGTGCTCAGTAAAAGTACTGACCCTTTGTCCCTGATAGAAACAGGGCATTGTCGATAGGGCAAGCGCTTTGCTTGTGTACTAATAGAGATGTGTGATTCGTTTACCTTTAGGTTGTTGTAATGGGATACCAGTGAAAAAGACGGAACATAGTGATTGCCAGCGGGTATGGCCAAACTGGCTGGTAAGTAGAAAGTAGCTGTTCGTTTTGCGGTTAGAACCTTGACTCACCGATTTTTTATTGTCACAGTCCATCGAGCATTACACAGAAACCATTCCTTAGGCGTAACAATTCGTCGTTTATAAAGTACTGCAGGCCATAATTTCCTAATTGCCTTGCACAGCCTTTCAGTTTTGAAGCAGAAAAGAGACTCAATTTGCAATTGCATGCAGTATTAGCAAGCAGAAAATAACTGCGACTTTCGAACAACCACTCAAATAACTTCCGTTCAATTCGGCCCATGACTGTAAATACACTGCAGAGCGCATTCCCCTAACGCTATTCAAATACTTCATATTCTAGCTTCGATACACGGAAAAAGAAATTAGACGCAAAAGTGCGAGGATGTATCAAGGTGTAAAACTGCGTGCTCCAAAACAAGACGCTTACTTTCGACAAAAACAGTAACTCACAATAATGTGCAGATGCAGGGCATTTAGCACTCTGTCTTACATGGTACGATTTATGCGGGGCATTACAACTAGACAGGGATAAACCATATAGATATCACCGTGCTCTTTACGCTAACGTAACCGCATTAGTATTTTCTTGCTTGCCTCTTCACGATCCCTGGCTGTTCTTATGTAGCATAATGTTTTTATTGCTATTAATTATTTACAAGAAATTGAGCTGTTCTTTAAAGTGTGAAATCTTCAATGGAGAAGTTTATAGTCCATGCTAACTTTTATCCACAAGAATACGGTGCCTTTGCTCAGTATCCTTTGGTCGCTGGGTGCTTGCCACCAAGCTGCAGTGTTTGGTTTTTACCTCCATTGGCAAATGCAATTGTAAGGGGTTCATGTACATAGTTAAGCAGTAAGTGAGAACGCCTACACTGCTGTTACTTGCACAGTGTTGTAAGTAGCTGGTTTAGGGATGCTTGGTCACTCAATTTACCCATCACGCTCTTTTTTTAGACAAAGAAAATGGCACCATGCTATTACGTATGTGTAATCTACGGAAGAAGCGGAACTAGTTACTTGGAGATTCGACGCGAGGAGGATGGCACGCCCTGCTCGGTGAGTGTCTCAACAACGTTGTGTTCTCCATTGGAAGTACTGATACAAAGGCGCTGCAGAGTGAGTGGCTATTCTTTGTAGTGTCGCAGTGAAATATATCTTTGCTCTTTCTCATTGCAAACAAGCTCACGACCAACACCGCGCATATATTATGGGGTTTGGGCTGTGTGACTCAGACGCGCATCATCATCACCGCCAGGCGTGCAATGCTGGCTTGGGGCCATGCGCGTGGAGCATCATCTGAGCAGTGAGTTCGTGCCGTGCTTCATAAAAGGTCGTCGCTCCCACGGCTCTTGCGCCCGGTGTAGTCTCTGTCAGCTGCAGCCAGAGGCTGCAAAAGCCGCGGCGCTGAGCCCACACTATGTCGTCGTTTGAATAAACGCAATCGTCCTGTCCATTTAAATATCATCGTCGTCAGCATCATCATCAGCAGCAGCAGCAGCCCGTCTATGCCCACTGCAGTGCAAAAGCGTCTCCCGCAGATCTCCAGTTATCCCGGTCCTGTGCTAACAGCGTCCAGTTCATCCCCGCGAACTTTTTGTTGTCAGCTATCCACCTAGCTTTCAGCCACAGCCTTCCATGCTTGCCTTCTTTAAGGATCCACTCTATTACCCTTAATGACCAATGGTTCTCTGTCCTTCGCATTACACGCCCCGCCCACATCCATTTCTTCTTAATTTCTACTAACATTGTTCTTAAAAACGCGTATATATATATATATATATATATTGTGGGAGATTGCCGCGTCTCGGCCCGCGGCAGCCAGTCCCGGGCGGCTAGCCAGTTCAGGGCCGTCACGCCCAGCCGCGTCCGCCAGCGTCCCGCCGAGCTCCGGCCCAGCCTAGCACGCTGGAACCAGCGCGCGCCACGCACTGCCCAGTCACCTCGTCCTCTACACCGTGGTCGTCCTCTCGCAGCGTCCCTTGGCGGCAATCCCCACACTCTCCCCCCCTCCGTGGTTGTGATGGCACTGGTCCACAAGGCCCGCACGATGGTCGACGCCCCACCAGCGGTACAGCCTCGAAAGCTGGGGCACCGAGCGAGGTGGCGAAGGAAGCCAGGTAACGCAGCGCCGGGCATAAGGTCTTGCAGGATCCCGCGGTCCTAAACCTCCAAAGGTCTTGCAGGAAGACGCGGGACTTAAACCAAACCCGGGCGCTGTAGCACGACCGATCAGTCATCGCCAACCTCTCTCAGAGTAGTGAACACAGCAGGCAGCTGGTAGGTGTAGTCGCTTGATCGTGGAGTCGATTGCAGAGACGCCGGCCAGCCATCGCAGATGAGCAACACGTGGGAAGGTGTCGGAAGCCGCGTCGGGACGTCGAAGGTGCCACCCATAAGTAAAAACCCGTTGATGTCGGCCTAGCCAGGCTCTCCGGACCTTCATCTGCCTTGAAGACTCCCACTACTAGCTACTTTACGCATCATCCTCATCATCGTCCTCAAGACCATCATCTCCGTCGGGGTGGTCCCCTTCCTTGTCGTAGTCTTCACCATGTGGAACTGCGTCAACATCGTCGTCATCACCGCCATCGTCGTCACCGGCGTCCTCCTCGTACTTGTCCTCGGACTCCCCATTTTCTTTCTTGTCTTTGTGTTCCGTCTTTTGGACCTCCTTCCCGTCGTCATCTTCCGACACGTCAGATGAAGCCCGCTTTTGCGGTGACTTCTCCGTCTTTGCGTCGCCGGCGCTCCCTTCCTTGGCCGAGATGACATGTCGCGACGTCAGCCTCCTTGTCTTTGGAACTCGAGAGCCGACGCAGCCACTTGCCTTTGTTGGTCTGCTGCCCTCCATTGCTCGTAGAGGTCACCAGGCAGATGGGGTGGTGGGCGTTTATGTGCGACGGAACGGGCGAAGCGGCGTCTCCCACGAACGCACGGTCCTTCCCGGAACGCAGCCGGGGCCCCACGTTGGGCGCCATTGTAGGAGATTGCCGCGTCTCGGCCCGCGGCAGCCAGTCCCGGCCGGCTAGCCAGTTCCGGGCCGTCACGCCCAGCCGCGTCCGCCAGCATCCCGCCGAGCTCCGGCGCAGCCTAGCACGCTGGAACCAGCGCGCGCCACGCACTGCCCAGTCACCTCTTCCTCGTCCTCTACACCGTCGTCGTCCTCTCGCAGCGTCCCTTGGCGGCGATCCCCACAATATATATATATATATATATATATATATATATATATATATATATATATATATATATATATATATACACTATCACAAAGACACAGTGACAAACAGGATTTATTCTGACGTTTCGGCTGGAGGCCAGCCTTTTTCAAAGATAAAAGTTTCTCATGGGCGCATAGTCTTTAAGCACACTTCACGAACATGCATAATGGGGGGTGGAAAGGGGAGAGCTCACAAAAAAAAATTAAATAAAAGAAGGGGTGGGGGTTGGGATACAGATGTGTGTCCAGGAAGCAAATGCCAGTCCAAGATGACGTCTGCGTCCGCACGGCGCATCCATAATAAAGAACGGGTGGGCCGAGCTCATCTGGTAGCAGATTGTGCGCCCTCGTTTGAAGACACTCGCGCCGCCATCACCTGAGTCCATGGTGCTGCGACCACCGCAGTGCAGCGCGGCAGAAAAATGCGGCAGAAAAATTGTGCACCACAACCGAACTATACCCTACACGCATGACAGCTCGGCTAGTTATTAGAATGTACGGGAACAGATAATTCCGTTACGAAGAAACACAAATCATTCCACCATCCTATACATAAGCCGCTAATTTCAATGGATGTTACGTGAGAATGCGATGCGAACGCTCCCCAAAGGCCCTAGCCCAGCCATAGGTGTATTAAGAGGGCTGTTATACGATACGTCTCTGGGGGTGTTATACGATGCTGTGTGTGTCATGGCCAGGAAAAGGAAATTACAAGGTAGGAGGAGAGGTGTAGTTGTGCAGCCCCCAGAATATCTCGAAGAAGGGTGGGGGGGGGGGGGGCACTCTGACACCAAAACATCTCCTCTGGGGCCACTCCAAGCAGGGTTCAAAGTGTGAACACCTTTGGTGTACTCATCTGCCCAGTGCAGCTATACCGTTCAATTTTAAAGCGAAGCCGTCTTCTAAATTTTTTTTTGATATTGTATTAACACCTCTCTGAGATACTTCAGCAGAGGTTGTAGTTACGTGGAGCTACTCTTTCGGCTTGTCTTACCGCGACTTTCATATCTGTCGGGATATTCCTTCTGCAATGTTTCGTGTGACCACTCCCATAATTCTATTTGGTTCCGAAAGATTCATATGGAAAGATATATGGCAAATACACGATAAATACATAGCACACGCATGAACTTTGTATGCATACATATGGAATTATTGAAATACTGGTCGGAACATTTCGGTAGCTGTGTCACAAGACCATTGCAGGATACATTCAATGGTTTTTGTTGTAAACCGTAACCACTCCCCATGACAACTATTATAGGATCCCATACACGGAACATGCATTGGCGGCACCTGTCGGAAAAATGTTCTTCCGGAGCCCACCAAATCAAACCATCACAATTTGTTACTGTCAATGGAGCCACTTCTGGATCGCAAAAAAAGGGACACGTACATAGGTAAGGCATAGCTGCAGGTAAGATAATATCTTTCCCTCCAGCTGCTGCTTACATAAGCGTAAGAAGGGTGACTTTCTCTTAGCTTTAATGTTTAAATGCTCAGCGTAACCCTATTTAATCTTTTCTCAATATGCCATTGAAAGATATTTTATTTCCAACGCAGAACCAGGAGCACAAAATGAAGACGAAGAAAATGAAGACGAACAGGCGAGAAATCAATTCTCGCCTGATGAAGGAACAGATGCTTTGGGATCTCCAAGTCTGGAGGCGGACCAAGAGAGAGAACGATATGCTGCGCCACAACTTGAACAAGTAGAGCAAGGGCCGAGATTTCGAACTCAAAGGCTAGGGGCGTTCTCCAAGAGAAAGCTAACAGGCCCTCTATTAAGAATGCTACCAAGAGGCTTCGCAAAACCCGAAAACACCGCCTCCCGCGACGCCCCCACAAACAGAACTAAAGGAGGAGCCGCGCAAGCAACCGAAGCCACAGTAATCCCCAAAAAGATCCTACCCGCTGATTTATCAAGGGCGGAAAAACCCCACTCCTGGAGTGCACCAGCAACAAATGTTCGCATTGAATTCAACCCAAAGAATGCATCACCACATGGTGCAGAAATCAAGATCCCGCCACCATTACCATCGCCATTGAGGCCTCATTTGGGTGCTGGCTCTCATGTACAGACAGCGGCCGTTCTCCCTGAGTCGGCAAAGAGCGGAATTATTGAGCACCCTCGAGTTCAAGGCACAGGAAACGCAGGAATTCCCACAAGAGCCGCGGCAATTGCTCCCATTCTCCCTCCTACGCACGTACCGACTGGCCCAAAACCGCTTGCTGCTGCTAACACGGCGAATGGTGCCCTCACAAAGAATGCATCACCACATGGTGCAGAAATCAAGATCCCGCCACCATCAGCAACGCCACTGAAGCCTCATTTGGGTGTTGGCTCTCATGTACAGACAGCGGCCGTTCTGCCTGAGTCGGCAAAGAGCGGAATTATTGAGCACCCTCGAGTTCAAGGCACAGGAAACGCAGGAATTCCCACAAGAGCCGCGGCAATTGCTCCCATTCTCCCTCCTACGCACTTACCGACTGGCCCAAAACCGCTTGCTGCTGCTAACACGGCGAATGGTGCCCTCACAAAGAATGCATCACCACATGGTGCAGAAATCAAGATCCCGCCACCATCAGCAACGCCACTGAAGCCTCATTTGGGTGTTGGCTCTCATGTACAGACAGCAGCCGTTCTGCCTGAGTCGGCAAAGAGCGGAATTATTGAGCACCCTAGCGTTCAAGGCACAGGAAACGCAGGAATTCCCACAAGAGCCGCGGCAATTGCTCCAATTCTGCATCCTACGCACATACCAAGTGGCCCAAAACCGCTTGCGGCTGCTAACACGGCGCATGGTGCCGTCACAAAGAATGCACCACCACATGGTGCAGAAATCAAGATCCCGCCACCATTACCATCGCCATTGAGGCCTCAATTGGGTGTTGGCTCTCATGTACAGACAGCGGCCGTTCTGCCTGAGTCGGCAAAGAGCGGAATTATTGAGCACCCAATCGTCCAAGGCACAGCAAACGCAGGAATTCCCACAAGAGCCGCGGCAATTGCTCCAATTCTGCATCCTACGCACATACCAAGTGGCCCAAAACCGCTTGCTGCTGCTAACACGGCGCATGGTGCCGTCACAAAGAATGCACCACCACATGGTGCAGAAATCAAGATCCCGCCACCATTACCATCGCCATTGAGGCCTCAGTTGGGTGTTGGCTCTCATGGACAGACAGCGGCCGTTCTGCCTGAGTCGGCAAAGAGCGGAATTATTGAGCACCCAGTCGTCCAAGGCACAGCAAACGCAGGAATTCCCACAAGAGCCGCGGCAATTGCTCCAATTCTGCATCCTACGCACATACCAAGTGGCCCAAAACCGCTTGCGGCTGCTAACACGGCGCATGGTGCCGTCACAAAGAATGCACCACCACATGGTGCAGAAATCAAGATCCCGCCACCATTACCATCGCCATTGAGGCCTCAGTTGGGTGTTGGCTCTCATGGACAGACAGCGGCCGTTCTGCCTGAGTCGGCAAAGAGCGGAATTATTGAGCACCCAGTCGTCCAAGGCACAGCAAATGTAGGAATTCCCACAAGAGCCGCGGCAATTGCTCCAATTCTGCATCCTACGCACATACCAAGTGGCCCAAAACCGCTTGCGGCTGCTAACACGGCGCATGGTGCCGTCACAAAGAATGCACCACCACATGGTGCAGAAATCAAGATCCCGCCACCAATACCATCGCCATTGAGGCCTCAGTTGGGTGTTGGCTCTCATGTACAGACAGCGGCCGTTCTGCCTGAGTCGGCAAAGAGCGGAATTATTGAGCACCCAATCGTCCAAGGCACAGCAAATGTAGGAATTCCCACAAGAGCCGCGGCAATTGCTCCAATTCTGCATCCTACGGAGATACCAAGTGGCCCAAAACCGCTTGCGGCTGCTAACACGGCACATGGTGCCGTCACAAAGAATGCACCACCACATGGTGCAGAAATCAAGATCCCGCCACCATTACCATCGCCATTGAGGCCTCAGTTGGGTGTTGGCTCTCATGTACAGACAGCGGCCGTTCTGCCTGAGTCGGCAAAGAGCGGAATTATTGAGCACCCAATCGTCCAAGGCACAGCAAACGCAGGAATTCCCACAAGAGCCGCGGCAATTGCTCCAATTCTGCATCCTACGCATATACCAAGTGGCCCAAAACCGCTTGCGGCTGCTAACACGGTGCATGGTGCCGTAACAAAGAATGCACCACCACATGGTGCAGAAATCAAGATCCCGCCACCACTACCATCGCCATTGAGGCCTCAGTTGGGTGTTGGCTCTCATGCACAGACAGCGGCCGTTCTGCCTGAGTCGGCAAAGAGCGGAATTATTGAGCACCCAAATGTCCAAGGCACAGCAAACGCAGGAATTCCCACAAGAGCCGCGGCAATTGCTCCAATTCTGCATCCTACGCATATACCAAGTGGCCCAAAACCGCTTGCGGCTGCTAACACGGCGCACGGTGCCGTCACAAAGAATGCACTACCACATGGTGCAGAAATCAAGATCCCGCCACCAATAACATCGCCATTGAGGCCTCAGTTGGGTGTTGGCTCTCATGTACAGACAGCGGCCGTTCTGCCTGAGTCGGCAAAGAGCGGAATTATTGAGCACCCAGTCGTCCAAGGCACAGCAAATGCAGGAATTCCCACAATAGCCGCGGCAATTGCTCCAATTCTGCATCCTACGGAGATACCAAGTGGCCCAAAACCGCTTGCGGCTGCTAACACGGCGCATGGTGCCGTCACAAAGAATGCACCACCACATGGCACAGAAATCAAGATCCCGCCACCATTCCCATCGCCATTGAGGCCTCAGTTGGGTGTTGGCTCTCATGTACAGACAGCGGCCGTTCTGCCTGAGTCGGCAAAGAGCGGAATTATTGAGCACCCAGTCGTCCAAGGCACAGCAAATGCAGGAATTCCCACAATAGCCGCGGCAATTGCTCCAATTCTGCATCCTACGCATATACCAAGTGGCCCAAAACCGCTTGCGGCTGCTAACACGGCGCATGGTGCCGTCACAAAGAATGCACCACCGCATGGTGCAGAAATCAAGATCCCGCCACCATTACCATCGCCATTGAGGCCTCAGGTGGGTGTTGGCTCTCATGTACAGACAGCGGCCGTTCTGCCTGAGTCGGCAAAGAGCGGAATTATTGAGCACCCAGTCGTCCAAGGCACAGCAAACGCAGGAATTCCCACAAGAGCCGCAGCAATTACTCCAATTCTTCGTCCTACACACAAGCAAAGTGGCCACAAACTGCTTGCGACAGCTAAAATGGCGAATGTTTCCATCACAAAGAATGCATTACGACATGGTGCAGAAATCAAGATCCCGCCACCGTTACCATCGCCATTGAAGCCTCAGATAGGTGTTGGCTATCATATAGAGACAACGGCCGTTCTCCCTGAGTCGGCAAAGACCGCAATTATTGAGCACCCTCTCGTTCAAGGCATAGGAAACGCAACAATCCCCACAAGAGCTGCGGCAATTGCTCCAATTCTGCCTCCTACACACATGCCGAGTGGCCCAAAACCGCTTGAGGCCGCCAACATGGCGAATGGTGCAATCGCAAAGAATGCGTCCTCACAAAGTTCAGAATTAAAGATCCCGCCACCACCAACACTGCCATTGAAGCCTCAGTTGGGTGTTGGCTCTCATGTACAGACAACGGCCGTTCTGCCTGTGTCGGCAAAGCCCGGAATTATTGAGCATCCTCGCGTTCAAGGCATTGGAAACGCAAGAATTCCCCCAAGAGACGCGGCAATCGCTCCAATTTTCCCTCCCACACACATGCCAAGTGGCTCAACACCGCTTCCAGCAAGTCTTGCGGCAGCTAACATTGCGAATGGTGGCATCACAAAGAATCAATCCCCAGAAGCTGCCGAAGTGGGCGTCTCGTCACTATCACCGTCGTCAATGAAGCCTCACTTAGTTTCACGCTCTAAGCCACCGACAACAGCCGTTCTCCCTGAGACGGCAAAGAGTGGAATTATTGAGCACCCTCTCGTTCAAGGCACTGGAAACACAGGAATTCCCCCAAGAGCAGTGGCGACTGCTCCAATTCTGTCTCCTGGACACATGCCACGTGGCGCAACACCGCATGCGGCAAGTTTTGCGGCACTTAGCATTGCGAAGGGTGCTATCACAAAGAATGCAGCACCACAAAGCCCAGAATTAAACATCCCGCCAGTACCACCACCATCGCCATTGAAGCCTCGGTTGAGGATGGACATCCACGCCCAGGCTGCAGCCATCCCACCTGAGAGGGAAGAGAGTGTAATTTTTAAACACCTTAGCGTTCAAGCCACTGGAAGCGCAGAAATACCACAACCAGCCGCGGCTACTTGCTCCTGTCCTGTCTCCCGAACACATTCCAAGTGGACCGAACAGCGCATGCAGCGAACTCTTGCGACAGCTAACATGGCGAGTGGTCCCATTACAAAGAACACATCCCGAGAAATCGCAGAAGCGAGCGTATTGCGACTACCACCGCTACCTCAGAAGCCTCACTTAGGTGTGGGCGCCACGGTACAGGCTGCAAAGTTTTTAAATGAAGCGGCAAAGAGTGGAACTATTATGCCCTCTATTACTGAAGCCCCTCAGAACGCTGGGATGGCACCAGCAGCCGCGGCGATTACTCCGGTTTTATCTCGAGAAACCAAACCAAGTTCCGCAGCGCCAAATTTAGGAGATGTTCGGGTAGCGAACACAGCGGCAGGTATCGTTACAACGAATGCATCCGCAGAAAGTGCCGACAGGAAACATCCCTCCACCACTACCGCTGCCAGTGAAGGCTCACATGGTTTTGGGCGCTAAAGGAGAGGCGGAAGCTGTTTTGGCTGATACGGCAAAGAGTGTAACTATTGAGCAACCTGTCAGTGGAGCCACTAGAGAGACCAGCATGCCACCGACTGCCACGCTAACTCGTGCAATTTTATCGCCCTCTGCTACTGTACGTGTCGCGCCACCAAATATGACCGATTTACTGGTAGAAAAGACAGCGACTGCTCCCATAACAACGAATGTAGTCCCAAGAAGTGCTGGAGGAAAAGGAATGTCATCGCCAGGTGTGGGTGTGGCAGCTAAAGGAGAGGCAGGGGCTGGTTTAGCTGAAGCGGCAGAAATTGGAGCTATAGAGCGTATTAACGCTGATGCCACTGAAAACGCAGAAATGCCGCTAGCATCCACAACTGGAGCAATTTTACCTCGTGGTGCCATGATAAGCGCTTCAACGCCAAATTCAAGAAATGTTAATTTAGTAAACATAGTGACCGGCGGCACGAGGAAGACTGGATCCCCAGCAAATGCGAAAGTGAATTTGGCACCAACACCATCGTTGCCACTGGTGCCTCAGTTAGGTGCTGCTGCTGAGGGACAGGCAGTGACCGGTTTGATAGAAACGGGAAAGAACGGAGATGTTGAGCACTTCATGGTTGAAGCTACTGGAAATGCCGGAATGGAGCCAAAAGCTGCCGTAATCTCTGCGGCTGTACCTCCCACAGCCATTTCAAGCGCAGCGCAAGCCACTACCAATGACTGAGCCGGGAAGGAACTTTGCGGTGGCGGCCGCAACAAACGCAGAAACAATTAGAAGTGCAGGGGAAAAGACAACGTTGCCCCTAAAATTACCATTGGAGCCACGATCACGTACTTTCGATAAAGAAGAGATAGAGCTCAATGTAATCGATACAGCAAGCGGTGAAAATACTGAGCAGCCCATTCGTGAAGCCATTGGAAATTCTAGAGTGACTGCGCGAGCACCGCTAGTTCCTCCGATTTTATCGGCTTGGGCCACACCGAGTGGCTCATCGCCAAATTCTGTAAGTGAACCGGTAACTAGCATAGCGGCGGCTGGTATTTCAAAGGCGATATCCCCAGAAACAGCTGAAGGAAAAGTAATGGTCGTACCGCACTTACCACAAGGGCTGCAGCTTGGTGGAGCAGCAAAAGGGAAGACACAAGACACCATTGTGAATACGATAAAGACCGAAACGACAGAACGTCCTGTGATTGATGGCTCACTAAATGCAGGTATAAAATCAGAGGCTCCAGTAGTTCCCTATGGTTTATTTCTGACTGCTACACCCACAGGAAATGTTAATTTTGCTCTCGTGGAGTCCGAGAAGAATAGCGTGGCTGGAACTAAAGAACCGTCTGCTGCCCAGAAACGTTCATTTTGGGACCATGATTAAGAGATTCTTTAGAAAAATTACACCTAATTATTTCCTAAGAAAGTTTGGAGTACGTCCTGTTGATTCCTGAGAAGTCAGAGGCTCCTCATGGTGCCAATGAAATTTTGAGATCGCTCAAACTGTACATACACCACAATCAGTCATTCCTCAATAAAAATGATTGTATCTCTTATTCGCTGTATGATGTTTCCATTATTGGTGAAGGATGGTTGCTCTAAGGATGACGTCAACATGTTTGTAGCATTTGCGACACAAATACTAGGCGAGAACATAAAAGAAACGAGCCTCCGGGTGGGTCTGCATTACTTCACGATGTAAAGCGCGTACGTCACGTGCGGGGACGCTCTCATTGGTCTCCTCCACGGCTGCACGCAGCGCGCCGCCATCAATCGCGCACGGAGCCATCCCTCTCGCGGCATGAGGAGGCTGCCGCTCGGAGGCTCGCGTTTTACCGCCGGTGGCGCGCCGCGCGCGTTCTCCCGCTAGTGTGGCTGGGCCTTAACAGGTTCGCGCTTGAAGTTGTGCCCTGCCCGAACGGTCGCCGTCGCGCTGCTCCGAAGTCTTCTTGATAAACATGCTTACAAAGTACTTAAAGGGGCCCTGCGACATCTATTACACACAGCCTATTAGTAGTTCCCTTAAAACAGTCGCCACCTATAGCATGCTCGCCTGGAAACAGGCTATGCAGGGTCGGCCTATAAAGGCAATACGTTATGGCATTATCACGCACTAAAAAAAAAAAAAAAAACAGCTGCATAGTTCTTCAACCTACGCCATGCGGCCGCGCACCATGGCGTAGGTTGACTTTCGCCCTGAAAAGGGTGAAAGTCAAGTCAAAGGACCATTGTTCTGCATTTTAACGCATTGTTTCCCGAAAAATGCTAACGACACGCTATGATGGGTGATGTGGACAAGGAAGTCACACACCGGCATAAAATTGACTAGGCGCTTTGTTGGTTTCCTCCCTACATTTAACTGAAGATTTCTTTCTCTCCAGTTGAGTGTCACTAAAAGAAATAAGAGAAGTTACCGGAACACACTTTGAGAGTTTCTCCCACATAGCACTCCTCTTGTCCAGAGTGAACGAACTGTCTCTAGACATACAGTAACCGATCTCCTCCTCCTGGAGGACACTACTCCACCAGCAATAGAGTGAAAGCAGTCCTCCAAGGGGGGAAAGATTGCCACGTTGAAACACATTTCGCTGCAAAAGGTGTGCTGCGAGAAGATGCGGTGTGCTTTCCCCGCATATTGCCCCAATATAAGTAAATAAATTTTAGCTTTAAAGAGAAAGTAGATTATGATCTTTGAGCCCAACAAACTTTTTACATTGTTTATCGTCCCAGCACAGCTTGCACATTGTCATGAAGTTCAGTGTATGTTGGGATATACGTTGCTTCAGTAAGCAATTAGAAACGCACAGAGCGGTAAATTTTATTTTTCACTTCACACAAATGATTGCTGAGCCTGCCCGAGACACACTCGACAGGCTCTCGTGGGAGTCAAGCCCCACAGGTGTTTCAAGCAGCCGACAGGTTCGCTTTGGGCATTGAGCGTACTTGACATTTAATGCTCACATCACTGTTAAACACAGAGTGAAGCGGTCTACCAAATGCGCCGTATGTGGCTCCAAGCGCTCAGAGAAAACAAAGATGCCGTATGATGGCCTGTTCGGGTGAGTGACGCAGCTGTGCATATGCACAGATTTCTCCAGGTGCCTGAAAATCTGAGTGAAAGAATAAACAAGGCATTTATAAGTGAATGAGCTTAATTCCAGTGCCAACGAATGCGTCATTCATTTCTAAGTTGCTAACTAACGTAATGCAACTTCAATATACATACGCATTCACCTAAGATAGTAATGCTCTTGTGAGATTACAATTTGTTGCGAAGCCACTGATACGACATCAAAACACGATAACATTGCCTCTGTGATACGTTCAGTGTAATGAATGAAGATGCATGACTTCTTATTTGTGGAAACCTTGTATTGCGCATATTTTCTTATTTAAAGTCAAGTTGCGTGCTCCCTCTCAAGCTCAAAATCGCCCATTTTAGCCGATTTACCCTTCCTCACTTAGGCACAGATTAACTTGCAGGCATATTTATACTTCATGAAAAGGCTGACATGGACGCGCACTTTAACTTCATGCCTGCTCCCGGTGGTACACTCTCAGTAACAAATATTCATGCAATGCATGTTTACGAAGTGCGACTCAAAACTAAACACATTTTACTGGAACCAAGCTTGAGGCATGTTGAATCCGCACTAGAAAAGAATTCGCGATGTCATCTTCGTATTGAAGACCAAGATCCGTGCCGCCTTGCGTGCTGCTGGCAGTGGTGTTATCGTAGAAATAGCGCGCAGCCCCAGCGCCTCGATTGCGACATCTTTCTGAGGAAGGAAAATAATATGTCCGAGATAACTGCGGCTACCCAGGTTAATCACTGGAAACTCGACGACAGGGGCAAAGCGAGTTCAACTTGGAAAGAATTGAGCGCATGTGAACTTTTGAGTTCAATGTGGACTCTGGCCAATAAGCTTACCATTGACCTGCTTTTATTTTTCTTGTTTATGCTAGTTCTCTATGTGATTTCCTTAATTGTCTATTAGCAACGAATCTGCTTAAGCAAACCATAAAACCTCTGTCGGGCGGGTTTTAACAGCGAAGATCTTTAAACGAGCCGCAATTTGTCAGGCATCATGCAACACCACGTTACATTGCTTTACGTAATTTTGTGGAAACCTATCACTTAATATTGCGATGCATGATGTTGGCCAAAACATTTCATGTGACATTTCGTTAAGTGATTTTGGCGGCAACGAGTAACGTGGCATAGAGTTACATAATTTTGGAGGAACCACGTAACGTGCCATTGCGTTGCGTGACTTTGAAAAGAACATGTCATGCGACATTTCGTTGCGTAATTTCGGGAGGGACATTCACGTGACATTTCGTTACGGGATTTTAGTGAGGACATCTCACGTGACATTTCGTTGCGTGATTTTGGAGGGAAAATGTCACGTTAAGTTGCGTCGTGTGATTTTGGCAGGAACATGCCACGTGCCATTGCGTTACCTGATCTTTGAGGGAACATGTCACGTGAGATTGCGTTACGTGATATTAGGTGATACGCGACAGGTTCCCATAAAAATCACTTAACTCAGTATCACGTGGCGTGTACACGCCCCCTCCCCCCCTCCCCCCCCCCCCCCCCATCAGAAAAATATATTACATGACTTTCACGTGATCAGTTTCAGTAAACTATCGGGCAGTTTCGAGGTGATCTGGCCTTGCGCGATCTAGCGGAAGCTGCGTACCCTTTTCCTGTTCGTGTAACCTCATTATTTTTATTTTGTATGGTTTTTGTTTTTGTAGTACTCAGAAACGGGGTAGCCAAGGCGATATACTTCAACCTCTCCACAACATTCAAGATAGAACAGAACAGAGTTCAGACTTGGCAGCAGCCGACACTTCCTCTGGCACAATCCTCTGGCACGTGCCGCGAAGTGCACGCTGTAATTTGCAGAAACGTGTCGAGAGAAATGATGTAACATGAAGCAGCCACGGCACGTTCAATCGAAGACTACTGCATCCGAGCGCCGGCACGGGGGCAGTGTTCTTGCTCACGCCTTGCCAAGGCAGCGTCGCCGCGTAGGTTCCTAAAAACAAAGTGATTTGTTTCAATTTCAGTGCGGCAATATTGAAACGCGTATTGTACAAGCCTTCTATAAATCGCAGAATACAGCGATACTCCGAACTATGAATTATAATAGGCATAACAGGTATTCTAGTCCAAAATAACATTCTCTTGCATGGAATATTCACAATAGTTGAACGGACGCAGCATACAGTTCGGACACTCGTACGGTGGGAGAGTGAAAAAAGCTCTAACTATCCCACGGTATGGGGCGAAACAGCTCTTTTGGCCCAGAAGAAGTGAAAAGCGCATTCGCTCTCAGAGAGAGTAAAAGGAGGCCTACAGGAGGTAGTGAAGCTTTTCACTGTTGCTGTAGCAGTTCCAGTTGCTAGACTGTAGAGCGTTATTTACGTGTCTGCTATTTTAATATCATATGAGCTTCTCAAACAGTAGGTGTATACTTTCGTATAGGCAAGCGCTTTCATGTGTATTGGATTAACGCGAAATTTGGCTACGCTCGACCTATGCGTGACTCATCGCGTTAAACATGCTCAAATTAAGCGATGGAAATGGCCTCGCTAACTTTGGGACGTGGTTTTTCGATGCTTGTTACCCCACCACGGTGGTATAGTGGATATAGCACTTTCATCTCTTTTCTTAACGGGCCACGCATATTCCGCTATTCCTTCACTCCCACAGCGTCTTGTCTGGCTCACATGTGATCGGCAACATCCGAGCGGAATCTCATAAACCACTCCTGTGATAATCCCTCCTGTGCACTCAGAAAATTGTTGTTTTCAGTTCACTCATTATTGTCTTTGTACTTTGAGATCACGCACAGTCATATCACCTATGGCATTATACCACGGGGAAATACATACAATTGGTCACCTGTCTTCCCTTCAGCACATTCAAAACCAAATTATTCGCATTATTACCGATAGTTCGTTTCGCTCTAATGTTTTCCCACTTCTTCATGGTAATTTCATTCTTGTATCGTTTACTTATTATTTTCTTTAAACTGCGTAACAAACAGCTCGCTAATGAATTCATTGAATCTAGTTTGCTCTTCAATACTAAGTGCACTAGGCTTGCCCGTAATATTACCTAAATGTAACATGACTTATGGAAAAATGGCATCATTTTCTGTGATTAAAGCTTGAAATGATTTGCAATGAAAGAGAAAATTAGCCTCCACCAGTTCGTAGTAAAAGGCTACAAGGAAATCCATACAGGTTTCTCGGAAATGAAAGCTTCCTAGTTGCCGAAAAATTCGTTCTGGTCCACGGTTCGAAGCCGGGACCAACGCCCGTCCGGGGCACTCGCTCTACCAACTGAGCTAACCAGGAGGCTAGCGATTGAGAGAGCGAGGGGAATCCATCGACAACTAGAAGCACACATGGGTATGAATATGCGGCGGTCTCATTTTCGATGGAGGCGAAAATGCCAGAGGCCCGTGTACTGTGCGTTGTCAGTGCACGTTAAAGAACCCCAGGGGGTCTAAATTACCGGAGCCCTCCACTACGGCCCTTCTCTCCTCTCTATCTCTTTCACTCGCTTTCCCCCACCCCCACGGACGCTTAGCCGTGCTCCCTACATGGGCTGCAGAAATTAGCGTCCTTTCCTAACCGAACCACAATCAATCAATCAATATGACAAATGAGATGGATGCGCCCTCGCTCTGTCAGTTGCAAGTCGACGCAAGTCGACGCAGACCTGTCGATGTGCCTCGTAAGCCGACGTTAACCACACAACCACTTAATTTGCAGAAAGGTGTTCCTAATCGCTAACACTAACCAAAATGTCAAATAATTCGGTGCAGGCTATTTCAGCGCTAGCTGTTTCGCATGATGGCGATTTCACAATGCATCGCATCCGCCTGGCTTATCTTGAGTTTCATTATTTTAATTTGTCCGTAGGTGGTGCTCTGAAAACTTCGCGCCAATCCCAGTAGTCTTTTACCTGCTTATTTGGTTCTTGGTGTCTGCCACGAAATTTGATCACAGCGACTCCACCTATTTAAACGAACACCCAAAGCAAATTTCAAGTACGGTCAGCGTCATCTATTATCTCTGCAGAAGTCTGTCACCGCTCTCTTCGCGCGCCAGTAAACGAATTTCTTGCCTGTGAAACGCGCCAACGGCAGTTCTTGGTGTCGCTACTCAATTTGAATTGCCCATTCTAATGCACCAAACCTGCCTCGTTTCGTTACCGCTAATGACCATATTCGGGAGAATAGCCGCTTGATAATTACGCTCCTGTGTCACGATAGACGTTATACATCCCCTCCTTCATACTGCGAGCATTGCCACCAGAAGGACGCCGAGAAGTGCCGACGATCAGGTGTGCGCGTGTGTTACGTGGCTCGCGCTAGCATGCTAAACCTGGCCGGCCAGGACTTTCCTGGACGCGCTGCCCGGCGCTGAGGCCCTAGACTTGCCAGCTGGGCGGGACTGACTATTGCAGGCTTGGACGCGGCCATCTCCCACAATACTCGCAAAAGGTGTCGACAATCTCACGCGTGCGCTAAACCACATGCCTCTTCAATGTGCTTTGCTCCGCTTAGTTTCGTTGCACATAAGTGACGTAAAATCTGATGCTGGGCGGCCCCTGCACCCTTTTTTAACGTTGTTTGGCTCCTCACAAGAGTGTTCCTTGAGGGCTGCGCTTGGTTTACCCCACAATGTCGCGGCAATGTTTGAGGTAGGCTCTCCCGCAACGTTTCGGCGACATCTCGGGTATATCGACCTACTTAACACTGAATCTACAGCTTCAGAAAAGCCTACACCATGGCAAGGTTGTAACAGGTAGGAATCCCGTCGAACTGAAATCACGAGTGCATCGTGAGGGAAGCAGCCGCACACTTTCTGGTCAACAACAAAGCGGGCGGGCATATTCTTCTGGTACGTTTTACCGGATGTGTTCCGCCCAGTTACGGTGGTCAAGTGGTTATAGTACTCGGCAGCTGATCCTAGGGTCACGGCATCGAATCCCAGGCTGCGGCGGCTGCATTTCGATGAAGGCGAAACGTTGAGGCCCGTGTGATGTGCGACGTCAGCGCACGTGTAAGAACCCTAGGTGGTCGAAATTTCTGGAGCCCTTCACTCCGGCATCTCTCATAATCACAACTAGTTTTGGGACGTAAAACACCATATATGTTCCAATAAACGGCTTTTCTCTCAGTTTGTTAATGCGCATGCTGCCCTACGAGACGTAGGCAGCTGAACTTGAATAACATGTCTCCAGCCGGTCGCCTTCGTCTAGCACGCAATTTCCCGCATTTCAGGGATAGAGAGCATGAACAATAGGTCCCACATACACTTCCCATTGTTCTTGCCATGTTCGGAGAAGTACTTGATTATCGAACTCTTTTTTTTTTAATTCTCTCTGTAATGTACTAGATATACAGCTGCATGCAACCTCGTGTTGTGCGCAAGCGCTTTAGCGGAGAAACAAAAAACGAACCGACGTCACCTGATCACATGCGTACAAATGTATTCAAGGCCATGGTGGCCATGGGAA
Organism: Hyalomma asiaticum; assembly: GCA_013339685.2. Lineage (NCBI taxonomy): Eukaryota > Metazoa > Arthropoda > Arachnida > Ixodida > Ixodidae > Hyalomma > Hyalomma asiaticum. Next base: position 95,272,297 of record CM023484.1, on the reverse strand, counting down.
CGTGCGTGCTCGTGTCGTGTGACGTTGCGAAGTGCGCGGTATTGCTTGAGAGTGTGAATTTTAAAGTAAGCAAGCTCATTTGCTTCTTTAATATTTACTTAAAGATTTCCCGGTAGGAATTGCCCCTCTACGAGGACCGCAAGACAGGCTTACATCCGCGAATTTTCTTCCAGAGAATAACCATTGGGAAAAGCTTGTTTAGAAAGTGTACCTGTTTCTTTGACAAACTTCTCCACTCAATGCTCACCCGATTCTATAAATATTGCAAACTCGCGTTCCTCTATAGACGAAACCGTAATATCTCTAGGTCAAATTGCACCCTCAAGCGAATTAGTGAGCGTGATGCAGTTATATTAAAGCTGCTGCGTTAGGCGTGTGTGCACAGCTTGCATTCTTAGGCTTAGCATTTGTCCTCGACTCATCACTCTATAATGATACGCGTTTGAATTGTATTCTTCGACTATCCCTACACCTTTTCATGTTTCGGCATGCGTCGCACTACAGAAGGGGCGCAACTGCATATTGGCTTATCACGTATCAACAATCAAATTCTCCAGTGTCATTTTAATTGCGAAGCTGTTCTTGCTAGCCGTAAAGTGGGCCGCCTGCCACAAAACTATCATCATCATTAGTTGTGGTCCCCATGAGTGCGCGTACTCTTCCTCTATGCAATGCCCTATGTGCGGCACTCACACGCGCTCTTTCCTCTCTTGCGCTGCTGCCCACAGCCTACTATTACACTGGCAAGACTGCGGCTGGCAGGCGCACGTGCGGCGCGTGCAAGCCGAAGAAGAAGAAGACGAGAACTGTGCGCCAATCCCCTAAAGTGGGTACGAGCCATTGCTCAAAGGTCATCATCATCATCGTCGTCGTCGTCAATATGTCTAGTGCACAGCGTTTCGCAAAGCCACACGTTTGAGCACAGCTTCGCGCCATGTGAGCATGCGTCATCACATGGCATGCACGGACGCATAGTGTAGTATAGGACCTCCTGTAAAAATGTCGCGCTATATATCGACGGCACATCTTTTATGCTACGGTAGCAAAAGAACTCAGAAAGCATAATGGCATAAGCACTCTTTTACGCTGAGTATTAGCATGGTCCCTCAAGACTCTTAAAGGACTATAGTATGCATCAAATGCAGGGCCTACAGTAAAATTCCATTGAGTACTGTTCCCGCGAGATAAGAGTTTCGATATACAGAAGAAACACTTGAGAATTTAAAAGAATTAAGCAGCTTAAGGTTTCTTTTGTGACATAGCGTAAGTGACATAATTGACTTCATGGAGAAGTATCAGAAAGAGTTGGCCCATACTTGTATACGGCGCCGAAAATTGTTGCGTGTGCGACCAACTGAAGCTTTCTAGAAGCGGCACACAAAGGGGCAAGGATGCAGGTGAATAATCAGTATCACGAAGATGTACTCTAGTTGCATATTTATGGAATTGTTAATTGCTCATATACTGCCTTGCATAGTGGCAGTGTGAACATGCAATTTGGCACATTTCGTCAAATATGAAAGTAAAGCGGTACTAACATTTTCATGCGCGCACAGATGCAAATTTGGCTTGATTGGTAGATTTCTGAAGCTTTACTTCCCAAAAACCACGATGTGATTGTGAGAAACGCCGTAGTGGAGCGCTCCGGAAATTTCGACCACGTGAAGTTATTTAACGTGCACCAACATCGCATAGCACTTGGGCCGAAACATTGCGCCTTCAATGGAATGCAGCCGCCGCGACCGCGATTCGTTCCTGCGACCTTCGGATCAGCAGCCGAGTGCCTTAGTTATTAGACCTCCGTGAAATTCAGGTGCATGATCGAGTCATTTGCGGATATTTCAGAAATTCTCTTAGGAAGCTCGCGCAGTCGCTTAGCAGGGATGGGAGGAGGAGCATCAACTCCTCCACTGCAATATTTCGACGAACTCCGCCTTCCGTCGCGACAAGATTTGCTGTTGTGCGTAGAAATTGTTCAATGTTCCTGTCGAATATAAAGGGAACCTGAAATTATTTTCGACGACATCCTACTAACGCAGGTGATCCGGTGGCGTAGTCGTTCCGATGTTTGTCTGGCTAGCATGACTTCTCTGCTTGAAGTCTGTAGTTTACTACCAGGTTTTAAATACGCGCACCGCTACCGCGACCCTACTACAATTTTCAATCCCCCATCCCCATCGCATGCACCACCGGCAGTCTACGTCACGCAAGCGATAGATTTCATGTTAATCCACCGACGCCATGGATCCACTGGCATCGTGTGCAAGACTTTAGTGCAACGCGCACCACGGCGACACCTGTAGATATGAATTCGCGTCGTCATTGTCCAGTTATAGTCCTGCCGGCCATGTGTCATCGGCACGCGTTTGTTTCATGCAGGCTAAAAAGAACCACATTCATTGCCGCGGGCGGTAAAGTGGTCGCTAGCGTGGACCAAGCCAGTGAATAGACCACGTGCGACTACTTTAATTGGGGATGCTTCATGTAGGTTATTGCGTGAACGCTTGCGCAATGCTGCAGCATGCTGGCTCGTGCAGTGTCAAGAAACCTTTTCATGTACCTTTAAGGGTAGTGTTCATGTTGCACAGACTCTGTGCAGTCGCCTCATCCTTCCTAGTAAAACGTTTCAGTTGGTGAACCGTTCGGTTAAAATGAAACGCGGAGATTTTGCAATTGACTAAACATGCACGTAAAAGTGAAAGCCAGACGCTGCATGCACAGCGGGAGTTTCAAGGTTACGTGGTGTCTGAGAAAGTAGAAAGGGGGTTGACTTTCGGAAGCTCTAATGTTTAACGTGGCAGGAAGCAATGAATCAGTCGCTCGTCGAAGTGAACAACATCGATGGCAAACAACTAACGCCGTCAAACTTACTCCTGTGAAAAAAGATATTCATTTTTTTTTTCACACCGGAAAACACCAAGACCTGGCGCGTGATCAACCTCATGTACAACTGTTTATTAAAGTGTGCCAATCGTACGAAATTTATTGGAGCAGTCATAGATTCTCACCTAAAATTTCACTTGCGATATATCGTAAAGCTTGAAATATTCGAGATATATTATCACCATCATCTAAATCTAATTGCCTTGATGCCATAGGATGTCAACCCTATAAAAAACCGCAACGTAAAATATGCCCCTAAATGTACATATCGCGGCAAGAAGCTAGTAGTCCTTCAAGGTTTCATTTCAGATTCAAAGGCAGTTATGACTGTGATACGAAAAACGCAAATATACGTTGCGCAAGACGCAGTATATTGTACAAACAGATGGGCCTTTTAGATTGCGTTTTAGCACTCATAAATTTTACGCTGACACGTTTCCAAGCCTGCCCATCTATAAACACGTGTACCTCTCAGATATCCTTTCGTAAGTTAAGTACTACGTCACATGAACCCTCTTTTCGTTCAAATTATGACAGATAATCCTGCGAATTCCTTGTAATTTATACGTTTCAAAATGTCGCGTCTGGTCTGAAGGAAAAAAAATTCAAGGTTGAGTTGCCAGTGTTTGTAACCCATAATATTTTTATGCGTTTTTGCTCTTTGATGGCATTTTCTTTTGTTACATAGCGATTGCCGATAGTCCGTTTTGTTCCTTTTGCGCTTTGTTCCATTCAACTGTACGCTCGAAAACTGTACATAACACGCGTCAGCTCTTCTTCGCTACTGTTTACTTGTATTCTCTATGCCGATTTATTCTTCGTCCTTCTGAACATGCACCTGTATCTTACCGATATTCACATGCGTATTAATGAAACTATACCACATTTATTCATACCCCTTCTCTTGACTAGCTATTATAGATTATCTTTGATATTCTTTGGTAATACAGTGCCTATTTGAGGCAGCTGTCCTTTATAACGTTGCGATGGCTGGCCCTGCTATAACTTCGAGTTTACTTATATACATTTTTATACATTTTCTTGTGCTTTCGGCGTACACGTGCGCATGCTGTACACACAAGTGTCAGCATTTCTGTAAAACTACTGACTTCCGTTGTATGCGCCACTTTTGTTTTGTTGCTTTTTTTTTAGCGGATGTACATAGTACTGATATGCGCATATGTATTAACTGCGCTCTGCCATGCTGTGTATTATGAAGATGGTCACCGAAAACGTCAATAAATCGCTGCACACGCATGTCTTATTCCCTAACTGTAGATAGATAGATAGATAGATAGATAGATAGATAGATAGATAGATAGATAGATAGATAGATAGATAGATAGATAGATAGATAGATAGATAGATAGATAGATAGATAGATAGATAGATAGGACATTGTATATAAAAGCGGCAGACCCATTGTGAAGAAAAGTATTGTCTAGAGCTCAGATCTGTAAGTCAATTTCTTTGCATGACTCACTGAAGAAATTTCAAAACATACGCTTTGGTGACTGAGCCATGCAAAAAAAGAACACCCTCTGCATCTTACCGCCGGCTTGTGCACGAGAACTTGCTCTCTTAGGTCATCCAGTTTTCTTTTTTTTTTCGCTTTGTTTTATAGACAGGGGGCTCATGATATTTCTAATGCATTTTTCATGACACGTTATAGTGTCATTAGGAAAAGTGCAAAAACACTTCATTAGAAAATTTACTACTGCCTCTTTTAAATGCAAGTTATCGTCCATAGAAAGTAATTAATTTAATTTTGTTCCCATCATCTAATTTCCACAATACTAAAGGCAGTTTAACACAAGTTATGAGCAAGATCTGCCACGCTGTAGAATTTAGGAGAATACAAATAATATAAAAGACGCGCATATCAAGCGCACTTATCATAAAACGTCCCCGAGCTCACTCCTGCGTTACACACACTTCAACCAAGTGTTGTGTGAGAAGCCAGTTATCTCTGCTCTGCCATCGTAAAAATTATTTCTGTTGTACCATTTTAACGAATAAGTCCACATACCCACCAGTTCTCAGGAACCGGTCTCGTTATGCGCATATCCGCGAGGACACACGCCCGCGAAGCAAGGCACTCAAACTCGAAGGACATCGCCCGCGGGGTGGTAGTACGCCGAGTATAGACGGATTCATGTTACGTACATTCCCTAAAAAATCGGCGGAGTGGCTAGTGCCACCAAAGTCCTTATTAGCACTATCTATACCATGTTCCTTATGCTATCAAATTGTCAATTCTTAGGGTCTGTTCCATAGTTCTTTCTTCTGCCAATCTTCCAGCCTTCCCTCACTTCACGTGGCAAGGCAATACCATTTACGGAAAGGTTTAGGTGTCGTTGAGCAAAGCGCAAAATGTCGCGGAGGAGGGGGGTGTGAGCGTGGGTTTCAGGCAGATGTGAGCGCGGGGTCTTCCTTGCAAGAGTTCAGAACAGGGCCCCACATACCCAACCTGTTTATAAATTAAGCCCTTCTCAAACATATTCGTGGACATCAGTGGAGCAAGACGTTTCGTTCCGCCTTACACTTCTCTTCTCTTCGCCTTACACTGCTCTCCTTTGTTTGAGTGGGTGCTATTTTTATCAGGATGACCCGCAACATATGTAAAAACGGGAGCGCGAGAGCAAGCGATCTGCCAGCAGTGAACATCCCAGACGTTGATGAGCAGGTTTTGCTGTCTCGTTTTTGAATGTTTTTGAATAGATTCATTTTGAAATGAATGAGAATGTCTTGCGAAAGAAAAAAAAATGATTCGAGATCTTAGACATCCGATCTGGAGAGAAAACATTGTTATGCAAAAACTTGGTCGTGTCCCGCGGCTCAGGCCAATAACAGTTCTCGATTCAAACCCCGCTTGTTGACTGTCACATGTTGCGGAATCGTTGTGCATGTATGACCACACGGAGATAGATAGATAGATAGAAAGAAAGAAAAAAAAGAAAGAAAGAAGGAAAGAAAGAAAGAAAGAAAGAAGGAAAGGAAGAAAGAAAGAAAGAAAGAAAGAAAGAAAGAAAGAAAGAAAGAAAGAAAGAAAGAAAGAAAGAAAGAAAGAAAGAAAGAAAGACAGACAGACAGAAAGAAAGAAAGAGAGAGAGAGAGAAAGAAATTGCGTGTGTATCATTCTTGCTTCTAATATATTGGATATGTGGGCCACACCTTATAACGTCCACCAGCAGTCTACCCAACTGAACGAAGCATTCGCCATGTTATCGGTGCTAGCGCTTTAGTATGAAAGACACTTAAATGGCATATAAAGAAGTCCTCCAACACTTATCGAACATACAAAGCACCACCGATCAGTCGTGGAAGCTCTATTGAACATATGAGCCGAGTACTATTGCTCTACGTGCAGCAGGGAACTACTATTTGAGGCAGGATACATATTTTTATCAAAACACGCCATCAACGACACGGGCTACGTAATGGGAGAAAGAATTATCATTGGCTAAAAAAACTATCATTAGGTGCAATGCAACACGCTTCACGGAGCCAAGATTACCGGCATGTACAGACTTGCCGCCTACCTCCTATATATTCTCGTTGGCACGCAATACTCCATAACATGTTTTGGACATGTGCCTTCGTAAGCCCTCAAAGGGTCCGTATACCTGTGATGTTTCACAAACACGTGGATGAATCTGTATAAAGGAGTACCACGCTCTGCGCACACATACTAATATTTTTATACTATGACGACAGTGAGAACTGTCCCTGCGGCTTCAAGGAACGCGTATTTGTGCCGTATTGTGAGAGGTGTCGCTGAACGCACTTGTCTCCTTTGGCGACCGTAGTGCCTCTGGTGTCACCTTTAGTGTAGACTGGCTAGTTGAACAAACAGGAAAACTGAAGGATGGATCCGCATTTCCGCAGACGTCGATTTCACGTCACAGCGTTTTTCAAAGTGACGCTTTACGATGCTTTTGACATATGTGAAAGAAACGACGCACCATATCGGTCGCAGCGTGTTTACTGAAGCTTTTGGTATGATTTTCTAGACTACACACATTGCTGTGCTTTGCAATGAGCGTAATGTTTTGGTTCGTTTGCTTTGACGAATCACATGTTGTTAGCGTACCGCCTCGCACGGCGACAAGAGCGATGGCACTGCAGTACTGGGTAAGCTAAAGTATGCTGTACTTGCAGGCTTGAAACTACCTTCCACGGGTGCGTGCGTTCTTTACAAGTCGTCGTATACTGTGCACAATTACTCAAGTGATGTTCGAGGTTATATTAAATGGTTGTAGTTTGAATAGCCATAGTCAAGACTAGTCACTGCGTACCGGCCAGAACACTCAAAAGTGCCATGCTAGAACTGCTCTGCAGTGCTTTCTCCCAGTGCGCTCGCTCTTGTGTTGCACAATGTTCAAAGCACCAACGGCCAGTGCGACGATGACGTCACGGGCCAACAAATATTTCAGGTTTTAAACGCGTTTGACACCACGTCAGCAAAGAATATACTGCCGTCTTTGAAAACACACTTCAGAATACGGCACCTAGTCAAAATTATTTAACACAGCACTTAACTATATTTTGCGCCTAGATGTCTTACATGAGTTAGTTCGTGATGAAAACTTTCTTGCGAGCCAAAACGATTCGCGTCCACCGAATGAGCAAGCTGGGGCTCCTGACGAAATTACGGCCAGGCTTCCCGGCGACTTCCTCAGGCCGCTAAACTACCAGCGTTGCTCTTCCAGATTTAAGCTTAGTAGTGCAGCCTGCCATCGCGCGCGGAGGCTGCAGTTGGTGCAGGTGCTGGTAAAATTTCTGGGCACTTCGCTCGCTAGCTGCAGCTTACGGGGAACAGGTCAACCATTTCACTGCTTCATGATACAGTGTGTGTCGACAATATTACTGGAACGAAAAGGTGATTAAATAAAATGCGGCCAGGGGCCGCAGAGTGTTGCCTTTCGAATACATAGGTCGCGGAAGACATTTATATAACCGACGGCCCGGCATTCAATTTCTTCTGAACGCTACGAAAGAGGCAATTTTTAAATTCTTTGGTGAGCGACCTTTCTTTGCCTTCTCCAGGGAGTCCCGCATTCATAATTTTTCCTCGCTGGATTTGCTTTTGAATTTACGTTTAGCGGCACCGGTATCTATGAATGTGGGCGTATGTGCGCCGGTTTGGCAGAGAGTGCAGCTTACGCAGCTGCATACCTACCCGACTGTCCACCTGTGTCTTGTAGCATACAACTTACGTTATGGTGTGTGTTCGAGTCTGCCTATTCTTGGCCACTCCACAATACATGGCCAAATATAGCGCAATCGATAAGAATGATGAAGCTTCCAATGTACTTTACTTGTGTGCCGTTACCTTCAGCATGCTCATATGTCATCATCATCCCTCCTTCGCCCAGCGTAGCCTATGAAGAACGGAGCTCTTTATGCCGTGTGTAAGCTGTCCTGGCTGGCCAAAAATGATCATCATCGGAAAATATGTGCGCGCGCATTGCTTATTACGAAATGCATGGCATTTGGGCGCCCACTTTCTTCTCTTGCGCCGGTCTCGTCGAAAAACGTTCATAATCATGTAATATGTGAGTGTGCTCTTCTATGAAAGGCACGGCGTTTGCGCTTGCACTTCATTCTTCCCTTGGGCCCATGTCCTCAGCCCAATGATACAAAAAGGCGGGTGCGCTTCATGGCGTAGCCTGGTTTGGTATATTAAAGAAAGGGGTGAAAAAGCAGCGTGAAGGTGAAGAGGAAGGAACACAGAAAAGCACATAGCAAGAGGGTAGGAAAGAGAATGAAAGTACGAATGAGAGAAAAAAGTAAAGCTTAGCATATCCTTTTACAGTATGGTATAGCAAAGGGTGGGAAAGGAAAGTGAGGTAGAAGAGGGCATAAAGGAGAAGGAGAGGTTAAAGCATAGCGTAGGCGTGTAGTTATTAGGGTCATTCCATGTAAAATTAACCAGCATTCATAATTATGCCTGAAAAAATTTACACGTGTTTTCTGCAGAGTATGCTCGTTCAGTTGAGTTGCCAAAAATATTTCCCCTAGTTTATTAGAGCTTCTTTTTTCTTTCATTCAGCCCGAATTAAACCCCGGGAAACTCCATTTTATTCTCCACGGACTGTTATGCGATGAAGGCGCAAAGATTGTTGCTATTACAGGAAATAGAAGTGACGTCACTGTAGAAATAATGTATTCTTCAGTTAAGGGAATAAACCTGACGCTTTGGAATGAGCAAAATTGAATAAAGTTGCAAAGTGCGACATTGTTCTTGGAAACGTTAATAAACTTCAAAGCCCACAATCCTTTCCACCTTTATAAACTGGTATGCGTAGTACAAGGAAATAATATTATGGAGAATGCAGTCTCAGCAAGCGGTCTGAAAAAAAAATCGCAAATTTTGCTTTTTTGACAAGAACCCCTCCAGTCAAGCTGAAATAAGTCACCTGTGTGTTCGGCCTAAGAGTGTGTACGATACATCATTGGATAGCTAAGCCTATCAGCTAAGCATTCGCTAAGTTACAACGTGGTATTGTTTTTCTTTAAAGCCGAGAACTGATTTCTTTATTGTACGTATTTGTAAACGCAAGCCGCCGTACAACAAAAGCCGCATTGAGCGATCAGCGTTGATCGGAAACAAAAGCCCACTTACCTGGGAGGCACACGGCAGACTTGACATCATTTCCAATGCAGAGGGAAAGGGGGGCGCCGTTATTACCATTTCATTGCTAACAGATACGCCTTCCAGTAACTGTAACCAACATATTGCAACATATTAGTTGTGGCGAGGAGTTCCCCACGTGTGAAAGGTACATTTTGTGTCATTGTATGTGCAGAAATGCTCGCTAACATGTAGTATGGGAGCACACAGATAAAGTGCCGATATTACTCAGGCAGCGCATTCTTAAAAACTGAAATTGAAGCTTGAGCTCCGGTCGTGCCCATACTTTCACATAACCGGCGAAGTGGAAAATGGTGGAGATCACGGAAATGGAAGACGCACCGCAGCATGGGAGGGAAAGGGGAAGCGATGAGATGCGCTGGTGCTTGTACGGAGCGAGGGGAAGGGATAAGCGATCGCACCATCTAAAGAAGTGGAAAGAGTGTGAAATGAGAAGAGTAGGTGTAGACAGAGAAAGAACAAGAGACAGGGAACGCTCGAAACAGGGCAGTAAATGCAAGAAAATGAAATTGATAGGCGCGCCGGGATTCAGCTGTTGCGGAAGGCGAGCTTCATTACCACTAAGCGATACACCAACACCTGATGGAAATGCATTAGTAGTAACCATGTGACTGTGGTGTACCGACGGTTGTAACACAACTTACTATGGGTGACAAAAGGAGAAACAGAGACAGAGAGACAGGAGATACAGAGAGAAATAGGCACAAAGAGAGAAAGAAAATTTCAGGTACAGTGCAGAGAGATAATAAATAACGAGAGAGGAAATGGGGGATGTAGGAAAGGGGGAAAATATATAAAAAACACAGAAAATAAAGAGATCAAAGAGAGGCAGTGGAATCAGTATATGTGATGATTACTTTGGTGCACATTAAATAAATACTTGAGTCACACGGAAAATGTTGCTTCAAAAAAAAGCCTTTGTTGTGTCTTTGGAATCTACGTAGGGCAAGAAAAGTTCTGTGCGGATTTGTTAAAAACAACCTTCTCCTTTGCGTAACATAGGAACGCTTTGTTAGACCCTCCCTGCTCGGCTGGTCACTGGTGTTTGCGATAGCCCAACCATGCATAAGTGTATTTATTTGTTCTATATATGCACATCAAATAATAACAGAATTAAAGATGCGAGTTTTGTAAGGGCGTCCTTCGGTTCTTCAAATACTTTAGCAACGGACCTACTGACCTCCTAACGAAAAGAGTTCCCCTATCGAAACATTCCGGTAATTATAAATAATTTATTGTTTTCTGACAGTGCCTCTACTCTGCCTTTCATTTCTGCAGCGGTATATATATATATATATATATATATATATATATATACCGCTGCAGAAGTGAAACACACACGTATAAAATAATTGACGATGCTATAACCCACGCCGACATGCTTGACCGCGCTGAAATTCTCAAACATCAGTCACCAAGCAGGGAACACAAGACTAACTTAATACTTAAATTGATGAACAAATCGCAAGGTACGATTTAAAACAGGGAATGTCGCGGGAGCCAACGTTTCGACAAGCGGACTTGTCTTCGTCAGGGCGGCAACTCTTTTTTTCTTTTTTTTTTTTCTTTTTTTTTACAGGGAATGTCGCGGGAGCCAACGTTTCGACAAGCGGACTTGTCTTCGTCAGGGCGGCAACTGCCTTCTCCAGCGTTCGTTTATGTACGCCTTTGTACACCCTCCCCCGTCCTCAGAATACTTACTTACTCTGCATCGCTGCCAAAGGTGTCAGCTATTCTTAAAAAACATCATAATATTCTTACTCAAAGTGATCGCCTCAAACACATATTCGTGGAACCGCCTCGTGTCGTGTACAGACGAAACACAAATTTACGCGACATCTTAACTAAATCAACTTTAAATCCACGTCGTGGCACTGGATGCAGGCCGTGCAATAAGCCACGTTGCCAGGTCTGCCCATACATTAGAACTACACAAAAAGCAAAAAGCACCGCGTCCGACTTTTTTGTACAAATTAAAGGAAACTTCACTTGTGACACGGCTAATGTCGTTTACCTGCTTGAGTGCACTAAATGTAATCAACAATATATTGGTCAGACAGAAACACCTTTCCGAATACGATTTAATAATCACAAGTCACACGCCAAAAATTCCTTGAATCTGCCCCTGTCTAAGCACGTGCACCTTCCCGGCCATTCATTCAGTGACCTGAAAGCAACGATACTGGAATCGGGCTTTCGGACGCACCACGACCGCGAGGTTCGTGAGTCCTACCTCATTTATAAGTTCAAAGCCGCTACCTCGGGCATTAATGAAAACACGGGTAAACTCACATGTTTCCCGAGTGTCTAGGGCATTGCCATTATGAGGAAGCCATTTCAAACAACTACAATGCGCTATTTCACACATAAGTTTTTTTTTTTTATCTGTCATTTTATTTCCATTTTTCTTCCTTCATGGTTTATATATTTTTTCATTACAAGATATTTCGGCCGTTTGTTAATAAATCAGTATTTTCGGGTTTTTTGTTGTTTTTTATTTATTTACTTATTTTTATTTTTTTATTTTATTTCTTTTATCTTTTTAATCCTTTTTTGTCATTTATGCTGTGGTGATTGTCATTTTTACAACGTAGAGTGGCTTTATAGTTCCGTTACACACAGGTAGTAGAATCCCTGGGGGTTGCAAGTGTTCCGCCTTGCTGTTAATTGATAGGCTACGGGGTCGCCTCGTGACCACGTGTTCTGTCCAGGAAGATTTCATAGCCATTCCGTGTACAGAATACGCCTTTGTAGCCGCACTCTCTCCCCTTCCTGTACCCTTAAAAGGAGGGTGCTCTGCAAGAGCTTTTTACTCTGATGAAGGCCGGTCCACCGGCCGCAACGTCAGTAAACTTATATTCTTTTTGTTAATCGTGTGAATCTCTTCTTTTGAAAATATTTATTCGGGCTCACGGATATCTTCTTTCTGAACTATATATATATATATATATATATATATATATATATATATATATATATATATATATATATATATATATATATATATATATATGCAGAGCATGACGGTGACAGCCAAAAATCCTTTTAAGGGTCTTTATAATTGCTCCCGCAACAGTAGGTACTTCCCACGTGAGTTACCTTAGTTGAGAGGACCGCCAGGATAAGCAACATTGGCAATAAGTTACGGGACTGAACTAGTGGCTCCATTTCATGCAAACGAAGTTCGCACACGGCTTCCTTCAGTACGACTACCGACATTACAGATCCTTTGCGCGAAACAAAGAATGGAACATACTAAAGGAGAATAATTTTGTCTAGGGTTCATATGATAATTATACAAGCGCGTGAATACTGCTAACCAACTATATCATTATCGACACAAAACCATTAAAACAGAAAAGCCATTAAAAACAACGTTTGCCTTCTCAACGACCGTTCTCCCCTCTTGTCGCGTGCTCACGCTCACCGCCGATGCCCGCGGCGCTCGAAAGAGTGCGCCACCGTCTCACCAAGTGCGCGATTTCTCCTCCCACGGCACTTTTCCGCAGCACAACGAGAATAGCGAGGTTGCCCGTGCTACGCACCTTCTCAGGTTTCACGATAATGAATCTGTTTATGCTGTGGCACATTGGACACGTTAAGTTCAAGGTATACCGAACAAAACTATGAAAGAATGGGTGATGCATGGAACTGTCTCTGTAACGATGCCCCTGGCCCTATACGCAGGGTTTACTTTTTATTTCTCCCTTTCAGTTCGTAAGGATTCAGTTTTGTGTGTCTCAATCGAGCGCGCACGTCCTCTCTATTTCATTTTTTGCTCTATGCATTTCAGCACATCACAGAGAACGAGAATGCACATACTCTCATAGTTTGGTCATTTCTTTGATGTTTCGTATGCAATAACCCACTGCTCCACTCTCTGCGCCTCTGCCGGTGAGCTTATCGCGTCGTATTTATGGTATATGTTTATTTTATTTACCTACCAGCCGATCTACGGATGCACCAAGCAGTTGTATATTGCGTGCTGAAAAACAGTTGTAGAAAATACGTCAGCCGTGTGAAAAGAAGCAAGAGACCACATGGGCGATATTTTCGCACGCTTAGGACGACCACCCACAAACCCGCTCTGCAAATGTCAGAGTCCAATCGAGTCAATGCCCGATCTGTAACTTACGCATGGAGCAAAATTTAGATATACTTTAGCAGGGAATTTGCACAAGTTTATGCAGAGTTCACACGCAAGGCCTTTTGACCGGCATAAATAATGCACTCGTCACGCGTTACGCCACTTTTCAGATTTATCAAAATTTATTTACGTCAGGGCCTGAAGTACGATGCGCAACGTGTCGCACAAATGGAAACAGCAGAGAAGTATGCGTCAGTGGAAGAACGTAGTACAAAGGCGTCGAACACGGGTCACCTTTTTGTGGCCTTTTCGCGAATCCTGCAGTCAACCATTGTTTTCTTTGCGAATGACGCTCTTCACAAGCGATCTATGGACATGCACTTGCTAGCAGAGCACAATTCTTTTTTTTCAGACAGTGATGAGAATATTTTCAGCAGCACCCACACTCGCAAGGTCAACAGCTCTGAAACTGCAGGAGGCGACTGCGTGCCGGCAAGCAAAGAAAAAAAAAACGCTGCATGAAGCAGCACATCTCTTTCGATATTTTTTTATTTTCTCTCGCTGTCTCAGTGTGGTGACAAACAATGCGACACAACCGAGAACCTATCGAATGGCTTCGGCAGGCATTGGCAGAAAAAACCCTTCTCAACATCGTATAAAAGCATGTGCTTGAAGACTGCCCATTAGATGGGGTTGTGAAGTAAGGGAGCCCCACCATGCACCCTCTCGCGCTCACCGCGCTCTTTATCGGTCTTTTAGGTAAGCCTTGGAACTTTCTTAGATTCTCAGCACTGAACGCAAAAACCTAAACATTTACAATGAAAATCAATTCAAATTGTAGTTTTCGTAAGCTTCTCTCAGAGTTTACTGCACGGCGTTGACGTTTTATATATCATACCTACCCTGGGTTACAAGGTAATTCAGTTGAGTTACACAGTATTTCAATGTGCTTGGGTAAGATCACAAAAGTATTGGCCATTAATCCGCTAATTTCTTATGACGTAATGCTACTTGTGAGCGTCTTCATGCGCTGACTGACCGATCTGAAATTAATTTTTGTCCGTGTCCCAATGCTCAATTTCGTATTTCCGCACAATTACTGCGCTATTCGCTTCACAGCTTCAGTATTTTACAGCTCAGTGCTAGCACTCCTTATTATATCGCACATTCTCCAGGGCACTGGACAGGTTATTTCATCGGCTGCTTTTCCCGTTAGCCTATCTGTTTTGCAAGCAACTCTTAAGGAAATAACATCTAACTTTTATATATACCGCAGCTTGGTTTCCCAGCAGTGTATAAACGCTGATCATGTATGCATTAGCCTCATGAATAATTATAATTATAATGTACTGCGGATCGCTTTTGAAGCCGATCATAACACTAGTGTTTTTCCTCAAGAAGAATACGTAAGTTCTATGAACATTTCTTTCTTGCAGGAGATTCTTGTAATCTTGCAATTAGGATTTTGCAAGGAGTCTGTAAAGTATCTTACAATGTATTAAGAACAATATTTCTTTTTTTCCAGCATTCTGTCCACTTGACACCTGTCATGCACATAGTAAGTATATTATAATTAAAAATACATGCACTGCGCGGTTCTTGCTGTAAGCCACCGACCTTCATTGGCGGCAGGTGCAAAATTATTCAAGCTACTTCGAACAATGTGAAAGCCAGTCTCGTTTTAAATGTATTATCTGCACAGGATGGGAAGTTTTAAAAATAAGGTACGACGCTATTTGTAATTCTTAACGGTATCAGCGGGCGTCCGTAGACCGGATCATAGATTTCACAAGGAAGGGCGATTACGTTTTCCCATTACATCGGGCTAAATACATTTAACTATAACGCTTTGGGTCTTGCTACAGAATGTCGAATTAAGGAAGAAAAGTCTACGTATGTGCACATCACACGAATTAGCAACTGATGAGGTGCATAGATCAAATATTTTTTTGTGGTTGCGCATTAGTTCGATGCCACATGCCTTTTATTTTGTTTGTTTCATAGCTGCACCCTAAATTGTTTGGCGACACTTCCTGAAATACTGAACTGCAAATTAAAATAAGCAACACAGCACGCGAAACTAATGTCACTATAGCACGACGTGCATCGAAGGCGCACTTCCAAGTGACATGGGATTTTTAGAAAAAGACTACTTTCAGAGACATCTGACGCTTCCATAACGATGGCAAGTTGACCACTCCTTGTTCTATTCTCTTCTACAGTGAGAGAACCGCTGTCGAGAGTTTGAGGTATGCGCATATATGCTGCTCCTTTTCTCTGTGTTCTGGAAGAAAGAAACGTTCTTACAATACAACAACTTAACAACCCAAAAAATAAATAAATAAGATGGTAAAACGTGCCAAAATGGACGCATAAGTGGTGACAGCTCACTAATTACAACAAAACATTTCAGAGTGCACACGTCCACCTCAAGTTATGCACTCAATTAATTGGTGACTCCTCAATGGGTGCGTAACTGCGCACAACTATTCATCGCAAATGCTTATCTTGTCCAGTGCTCAGAACGAAACACTTGAAAAGATGGAAAATCCGCTGGAGCACTTTCCCCCCACACTTCCCAAGTTGTATCCAAACCGCACAGAATTATACAATAAGTCGCTGCTTAGAAAATATCGTCCATTTGTTTGCCACATCGGTTTCGCTAGCTTACTACCAGCCGGGAAGAGACTTCCGCTGAAAGTAACTTGCAGGTCGCGGTACAAGTATTACTCATAATATATAAAAGAACTCATGAAAACTTTCTAGTGTATTCTCCAATTGTCTTTTCGATTGTGTAATTGGTGTATTCAATGAAAATATGGCCAACCTTCTCAATTTCATGTCCAAAGCAGCGTTCAGGTGAGTAGAAACAGCTTATTATGTGATTAAAAAGAGCCAGGCCTGCGCGGAACCGCAGGACAGTGGCAGCGTAAGCTGGAGAAGCGACCTTCTTAGAGGCCATTCTAAGCGCTTGAGGAAACTAGTGCAAGTAGAGGTGATAGGTATCCCCTGCGCCATAACTCTTATCATTTCGCCAAGTAGGGAAGTACCCACTATGCCATAACTACCGCGGTATTGTAACGTACAAATCTGTATAACTGCACATCTTAGAGAGTCTCTTGGCATTGTTTTCCCGAGAACGAACCGAACTCTCGGCCCGACGTCGGCGGCGAGGTGCGGTTTGGGCTTCTTTCTGTACAGCTGTCTGTTGTGCCCGACGTTGTCTTGCTGCAGCCGCGCGCGTAGCTCTGCGATTCGCTTCTCCAGCAGCGGTCCGCACCTTACGAGGAGGCGTCATCAGGTATATCGAAGTGCCAAGTCAGGTTGCTGGCGCGGCTTCTACGTCACCTGCCGCGTGATGCATAGCACGATACACCAAAACTGCTTCAAAGGGCTGCGCTTCCTAATAATGATGACGGAAATGTTGAAGATTGTTTCATAATGATGACGTTGATGATGCCTCTGTAATGGGTTCAGAGCTACAAACCAGGCCACCCTGTGTTCTTTCTAATGATTCCTCGAACTCGTTATGCAATCCACTTTCCCCGACGTGTAGTGACGTATTATTATTCTGCGACGTAACATTACATTTGTTGATGCGATTCCTCGGCAGACGCTATACTTGTTTAGGTCTTTTATTGATGATTTTTCAAGGACAGGCGTGGCTCAGTGGTAGAATGCTCGACTGCCACGCATAGGATGTGGGTTTGAATCCACGCAGAGGACGTGGTTTGAATCCTCCTCGGTCCTTGTTATCTTTTCTAAAATTTGCGCGATAGCGGCGGCGGACAACTACGGCGCAAAAACGACCCTTGTTGTGATCTCGTAACAGCTTACGCTGTAAAAGTTGCGTCATGGGGGAAAGTATCCCAATAAGCGCAAATACTGGGACTTCGCAAAGCTCGTAAACGTTAGCTGTTTCCGCCACTAAGCTCGCCACATTAAGTGCCCAGTGTAACAGAGATAGCGATCAAATGTTATGTTAAGCAACAACATACTGCCAGATAACAAAGGCGCCTACATAAGCGGGAAATGAAAAATGCGCAATGGCTGGCATCTCGTCAACATGCAATGACAAGTGCTCTGAAGCTATTTTTATTATAGATATACGCTATAGGTAAACAGATACTTGAGGTTTGTGCATTCAGACGAATATGCTTTAAGCGTTACAATTAACATAACTTTATCTGCAGCAACGCACAAAACGGTTACGTGTAATGCTCACTGAATCGCTGGAATGTCAAATTGAACTAAAAGTTAAATAAAAGGTCTCAAGCTCTGTTAAATATATCTGTAAGCAGGGACTGTTGAGGAATGCATGTTTGCTTCCCTTTGTATTTTTGTTGCTTTTTTGACAACTCACGTGCTTGAGCCACTAAGAGGAAGAGGGGACCAAAGAATAGCCCAGCGGGGCGGAAGCGTGGGAAGGTTGACCGTAACGGGGCTGAGAGACGGACTCGGGGAGCGGACGAGTAAGGACGAAAACGACGGTCGCTCCTACGAGAAGTGTTGTAGATGCTGCTGAGGCAAAGTTTGTACAGTTTTGTAAATACGTGTAAATAAACTTGTACCTTCATCGAACTTTGGCTTCCACCATCGAGGAAGCATCTACTACCATCGAACACGAGGAAAGAAGACTCATATATCGAACAGGGACTTTCCGAATGATAATAAAACCCCCCGCTTCAACCACGGAAACGTCCAGAGCAGCAGGTTTCTTTGAGCTCCCGTTTACTCTCTACTGTACCGTAAAAGAATTTTTCAGGCGAATATGTCTTTTAAGTCCTATTATTGCTAGTACATTTCTAACTAGCGCTTCAAGGCGCAAGAATCTGTGAATCGATAAATAAATAAAATCCAAATGAATCGTAGCAAGATTCCCCTCATAAAAGACTAACCTGTAAGACAGGGTAAGAAAAATTCAGTCAGATTCCATGACACCTTTTGTTCGCACGAATGTGTGACAAAATTTCTACGATCCACATCAGTTGGATTACCAATATCACGAGCCAATACGGCTTACTAATATCAATGGGTTACTAAATGTAAAGGAAGGCCAAAAAAAAGAAAAATTCTTTCGTGGGTAAGACTGGATACCTTGCGGTATCCCAGTCTCACCCTAGTTCCATGAGGTCCCTACTTGTTCATCCGTAATTTTAAATGTTACATATTCTAAGAGAGAGCAAACATCATGAAGTATATCCGACGATTTCGGCGCTGTACGGACACATGCACATCAGACTTTCGGTGATGGCATCGAGTCCATGGACACGGCGGCTTCCTCGATCAGCCGGACAACGCAAATTGCCGAAGATGTGGTTGAGCAGGGTGGCCTCCCATCGTACACCGAGGCGAGGAACTGGCACGCCTACCTCATTTCCAGGGGGACTGCTGATGTGCGCTGCGTGTGCATGCCCCCCACATGAGCGGCAGCGTCGCTCTGGCTCCGCAAACTTAACACGTGTCAGGTTATGAAATACTGTAAATCACCAAAATTAGCTTGTGCCACAATGCCACTGCGTATAATGTTATGGGACGCTCTATCTGTTTCACTGCCCACTTGAAAGCACAGTAGCGCGATTGTTTAGTAACAGCACCGAGAAAGTTGAACCGCCGTCTTCGATCTTTGTTCACTTTATATTTCTGGCGCATTTCCCGCGGTTAAAACACCTTCCCGTTAAGTCCCCTTTCTGGGGAAGCTATTGTGCTAGTTGCAGGCTTTGAAAGAAAGCCAAGAAAGTATGAACAGGTCTCCCACAACCACAACGCGCACCAGTAATTAACGCGCTTCAATGGCCCACTATGTTATTCCATTAATAAAAAACAACAGAAAGAAACTTATAGGGCAGTCGCGGCATTTCCCATGTCAGTGGCCTTCTTTATTAATTGATGAAAATGAGCACCTTATCTGTGAGCTGCTAAACGTAGACCTGCTGACCGTCTCAGCGTGCCTTCAAAGGCCTTACTTTATGGTATGCGGAGAGCTCATATCGGGCTAGTTGATTGGTCGTAACTACCTAATGAAATGCTGAGAATTATAGTTACGAACGAATGCTTCTCTGTACTCGAAGCCATATTTATAATATTGTGTTCGCGCAAATTAATTACACATTTCTTCTAAATCTACGACTGCTAGCTGCGAGGTGATTATCGATCACGTGACTTTTCGGACTGCTTCATGTATCATAGCCGCCTAACTGTTGTCATACTGCCATCTTACTTCTTTTACACTGCCCCTTTTTCAGGGAAGCTTGGCGGCATCTTTGGTTCTGGAGGAGGTCTAGGAGGTGGATCTTCGGGACTGTTCGGTGGACGAAGCTTATTTGGCAGTGGAAATAGCTTCGGTGGTGGATACGGCGGCGACTACGGCGG
Organism: Hyalomma asiaticum; assembly: GCA_013339685.2. Taxonomy (NCBI): domain Eukaryota; kingdom Metazoa; phylum Arthropoda; class Arachnida; order Ixodida; family Ixodidae; genus Hyalomma; species Hyalomma asiaticum. The sequence continues at coordinate 95,252,297 of CM023484.1, read as the reverse complement.
TGGATATGGCGGCGGCTACGGAAGCGGCTACGGAGGCGGCTATGGTGGCGGTCTAAACGGCCCAAATGGATATGGCGGCGGATATAGTGGAAATAGCTTCGGCGGCGGGTATGGAAGCGGCCTAGGTGGATATGGCAGCGGACTCGGGGGTAGCGGTTTCAGTGGAGGCCAATGGAATGATGGAGAAGATGACAGCGGAGGTATTTTTGGCGGACGCTTCCGCAACATGTTTGGTGGTCGCTCTCGCAGACGCAGGTCTAGACTAGGATTAGGAGGCTACGGCAGTGGAGGAGGAGGTCTGTTTAGCGGAGGATTTGGTAGGTCGGGCCTCGGAGGTTTGGGCAGTCTAGGAAGCTCAGAAGAGGATATGTACGGCCAAGGTGGCGGTGGTTACTCCGGTAGAGGACTTAGCCGCATGTGGAGACGCTTGCGCAGGCGAAGAAACCGAAGCAAATATGGAAGTGGCTTTGGCGAAGGCCTTTTTGGACGGTGGGGCAGCGGCTCGTACTTAGGCTCTGGTTGGGGAGGATCGCTAGGTAGTGGACTCGGCGGAGGGATGGGAAGTGGTCTTTTTGGTGGCAGTGGATTGTTCGGAGGCTCTGGAGGTGGCCTGTTTGGGCGTGGCCGACTAGGCCGTCGCTCCCGTAGAAGGCTATTTGGAAGCGGACTGGGAAGTGGCGGATTCGGAGGAGACTACGACAGCGACAGTGGCTGGGGTGGAGGGCAAGGGGGTGGACTTTTTGGCGGAAGTGGATTGTTTGGTCGCTCCGGAGGTGGCCTGTTTGGGCGCCGTCGATTTGGCCGTCGCTCCCGTGGTGGGCTATTTGGAAGTGGACTAGGAAGTAGCGGATATGGAGGAGACTACGACAGCGGCAGTAGCTGGGGCGGAGGGCAAGGAGGTGGACTCTTTGGCGGTAGCGGAATGTTTGGAGGCTCTAGCGGGGGATTGTTTGGAAATGGACGGTATGGCGGAAGTTCTGGTAGTGGATTGTTCGGACAGGGACTTGGAAACAGCGGATTAGGCGGAAGCTATGGCAGCGGCGGTGGTTGGGGTGGTAGCTGGGGGGGTGGATACGAACAGTAGCGCAACCAATAAAAGCAGACATTCAATGCGATGGCGAGCCATTGTCTCTTCGTTTGAACTAACTCCTAAGCACTCTACCAAGTAAAACCCAAGTACAATAGTGAAGCACTATTCTCCAGCGAGTGTTGTCACGTCAGCTGGGGGAAATCTTCATTGCTGTATTACCTGACACAGAAGCGATATAGTAAACCACAAGTGTCCAGCGGGAAGCTTTACCTTAAAGCATACCGACCCCATATCATGAACATATAGCTGACCTACTCTCTACCGAAATGCGGAATCATCCTGTTTTGTGTAAAATTAGAAAACAGCGCTTGAAACCCCCTTTCATTTGCGGAAAAATCTATCCGTACCCTTAGAGCCTGTTGCAAACTTATGGTTTTTGAGCTATTTCGTAACCTCACGACAGCGGATGTAAAAGTTCTTTCAGGTCAGTTCGTCTGTGCAGCTACAGCAGCCAATTGTGAAAGCCATGGCAACTTTTCCACACTGAAAGTTCACTGAACACATATGCACATTGTCAAGCACCATCGCCTTAACAGCAATAGCAAATGTCAAGCACCATTTAAATCAGCTCAATCTTTGCAGCCGCGAATTTAAGCTTGAAAGTGGAGTACAATGTTTATCCTCTTAAAGTGAACTACCTACTTGAGCACTAATCAACACAACGGCAGAGCAACGTCTTGTACGTAATCCGTCTCCATACTTACAGCTGTCTACCTCGGAGCTAGGCCTCATTTAAAGAACTGATGACTGCGCAGGTCATACATACTCGGATAGAAAAGTAATGTCCTTCCCTAAATCTACAATTGTGCTGTTGAAGCATGCGTACAACTGTCAACCCGTATTCCCCTTGAGTACATTCATCTGTGACTGCTTTCGGTTTGTGCTGCGGTTTTTATGTAGCCTTTTGGGAACACCCGTGTGCTTAGATTTTGGAAAACGTCGAAGAGCCCCAGGTTGTGTAAATTATTCCGGAGTGTTTGCAGAGATTTGCTGGTAGCTATGTTTCTGTCTCATGAAACGAAACATATAAGAATCCTTTTTTTAACACCCACTGTCCAAATAACACTACTGGAGCCACACGCGGCAATCTGCTTCTTTGCCGAGCTTAGTTAGGCCTGTACTCAAATAACAAAGTTACTATTAGTGGTCATAATATTAGGCTAGAAACGATTACCACCTTGTGATGCAAACTGCACATCTTCCCTGTAAGCAGACGCAAACAATCCATATTGCTCTTCCACGTTAATCGCCCAGGAAAGAGAATACAATGCCTCGGCAGCTGTCGTAGAAAACACGGAATGTGGTGTGTAGCAGCTGCTACGATCCAAATCAACTCGGCAGTCAGCAGTGTATTGTCAAAAGCAAAAGTTCACGGGACGCGAAACTCCTGAAAACTGCGCTATTGCTTAGCCTCGGTATACATTCCTCGAAATAAATGTTCCATCCTGTACATTCAAAGATCCTATACACAATGAAAAGTTTAATTCGAGGCTAAGTTCCGAGGCTGTAGGATAATGTAGATGTTTGGGGAGTTTCGCATCCCGTAAACTTTTGATGTTGAGTGTGCATAAAGGTGTCGCCACACTGTAAGACGGATGAACTGAGCGCCGTAACGTTTATGAACAAGAACACATGGCAAGGCAGCATTCAATATATGTGCTTCTTACGAATGTGTGGTATATGGGCGGTAACTACACCGTTCGCCCGGCCTGCTGCAATTATAGGCAGCGCAACCAAACCATGTGCCCGTACGTGCTACATATTGATATTTCTTTTTTTATTGCGATGGCTATTATGTGGACAATCTTGATTGGTTTTCGCCGTTGCCATCAGGCCCCGTAGAAAGTCCAGTCCAAGCAGGGCGACGAGCTTGGCTGAAGCAGAGATCAAACGAGCCCGGCTCATCTCCGTCGCTCGGAGGGCGCATACGATAACGCCACCCCGCTCGGGGGGCCTGCGTCGAAGCAAAGAGGAAACGCCCGCCCGTTTTTAACGAGCATGAAAAGACGCTAAGGGGTGGGGAGGAGGGGTGTCACTCGAGCAGAAACTGTGGATTTCGCGCGGTCGCCATCGCTTCCGCGCTCTATCTCGGCGGCTATCAGACGAGCTACGTACTGCGTAGCAGCGCCTGCGTAGCAGCGCCTTGCATATCGTCGCAACGCCGGCAGTGCCTTCACCCCATAGAGCTAGCGAGTACCGCTCACGAGTGCACGGCGCTCACGAATGCTTCTAAGAGTGCCGAAAGGAATGCGCTCGCTTGAAGGCACTGTTCTGGGCCAATTTTCTCGATGGTGCAAAGTGCACGTTGCTTCACGCGGTCGTGCGGTATGAAGCTAGTGACAGAAGACATCAAAACAATATGACTTAGCTGACACTACGCTACTGCTGGACCGTTGTATCTGCCGCTCCCCCATCACATAGTACTTTGCGCACCTGCGTGCTTACTTATTAAGTCCACGTTCACTACAATTCAGATTGCCCCTATAGCTGGTAGCCTTATTTCGCATACTATATCATGCATTGCTGTCGCATTCGTTGCTTCGCCCTTCTGTCGAACTTGTGTTTTTATTTCTTTCGAGTTATGTTGTGGAACATACAAAGCATTCATATGGTTCCGACATCTTCACACCTGAGTGGGCCTGCAGTCTAGCGTTAAGACACTTGTATTCAGAGGGTGGGGGTCTGTGTTCAAAACTCAGCACTGGTAAGAAAAGTGTTCCGTGCCCATGCGCCCTGTCTGAAGACGCGCAAGTCTAATGCATTAGTTTCTTCCACCGCTCTACATAGCATAGCGAGGGCTGCATCTTTCCTGGAGCTTTGGCGCGACAACCACCACCACGAGCACACACGCTAGACATCACAAGTTTCGCTTGAACACGAGCTACACGCGTTGCGAAAGAACGCTACGAGACCTGCGCCTGCGTTTTCCTGTGCCCACGTTCGGCGACACACTCAGTCTTATCTGCCTGTGCGCATGAACGCACAAGTAGTGCGTTCACACGCACAGGTTGTCAACCTGCGAGTCTGTCAGTGTACCGGCAGTGGAGCCGATGCTGGCGGTTGTGCGGTCTCCCCAACACGACTCATATTAGTTCAAAGACAAAAGAGACTGTGAAGGAGGACGAGGAGGGAATAGCAAAGGTACGTAGGTTAACCTGGACTAAGTCCGGTAGGCTACCCTGCACTAGGAAGGAAGCAGTGTTGTACACGTTCCTCCAAAACAGGAACGAAAGCTCGTTCCTCGTTCCTTCCCGATTTTGTAACGAGTTCCCGTTACAAGTTCCTTCAATCAGAAAGGAACGCGTTCCAGTTACATTTTGGAAATTGGAACGTGTCGTTACATTTACGTTACATTTGATTTTTAAGATTCAAAATAGTCTCGGAAAATTGTGAGCGGAAATTAAGTGACTTAAACGCTTTAAATTCAATTCGAGCTACGTACATTTCGTGAACTTGAACCTTACCGGCAGCAGATTACCTGGAGAGAGAAAATATGAAAATAAATGCTTCTAGACATTTTTTCAGGGAGCACCGAACGTAGTCCCGGATTGTTGACAGCGAATTTGACTCTAGTCTATTACAAGTGCAACACATATTGGGTCTTCCAATGAGTAGTCAGAATAGTGCTCCTCAGGTGTGCAGATAGAAAGTCACTCACATTCACCAACACATGAGACATTGTGAGTAGCAAGCCTACATTTAACACTAAAAGCTATGTATGCTGTAGACCTGTCGATTTACATTGGCATATAATAGCTCGTGCTTCACCCGCGTCTATCAATACTGCAACAAGATTTGCCGATATGTCGTCATCATTTGCTGCCCTAAATTTCTTCCCTCAGTATTAGTAGTATTAGTAGTCTTTTTAGTCGTTTAGTAGTCTAATTGACAGTTCTGAATATAGTATTTTGCTTAGGTCTCACAATTTTAAAGCATTTGTGATACTGTTCTTTCGCTGTTATTTATGGTGGTGCGCAGCGTGTGTCGGTGTGGAGAATTCGAACTGCATGATCAGCTGATGAGCTTACCGACGACGACGTAGGAGTATCTTTTTTGCTTATGGCGTCCTAAGGAGTACGCTTTGTCTGTTCAATTTGTACAGCAGCCCCACTTCCATTCAATAGTGAAATTACATTAATATGTGGAGAATAAATAAATAATAATAAATAAATAAATAAATAAATAAATAATAAATCGCCTCAAGTGCATCATTTCATCGGGCGCCAACCAAGAAATGATGTCTGAAAACAAAAATGACGTATGTCACGCTTGAAAGGTTCGCAGCAGCACAACCGCACAACCCAAGTAGCAAAAACTTGCGCACGTGCTACTGAGCGTGGCTCTAGTTCTTATGAGATCCAGACATAATAGAAATCATACCTAATGTGAACAAGAAAGTAGCAAATGGACCGATTTACACTTAGAACACAAAGCTGTCTTTGCGTTATGCGAATAGGAAAGAACATTAAATAAACCATACCTGCACGTGCTTCTTTAAGTTTCTCGCCGATCTTTTCGACACTCCACTTGTATTGTTTGATGGAGCACACAAGTCATACATTGGGCTAAACACAGGCGTGCGAATGTTGTATTCAGTCGGTTGAAACATCGGGGGTAGTCATGGCCAGGAAGCAATCTATAATTCCACATCGGCACTCATTGCAACAGAATCTGATGGCACAGGAGGCGAGATGGTGTTCCGTGATTTTCGAATGCCAAGTGAAAGATCACTGCAGTGTTTCCAGCCTTCAGAACGACCCTTCCTTGCTCTTCAGACTGGCTCAAATAAAGCGAAAGACTTCTACCCCTCCCCACGTGGTTGGTGTCGTCCCGCGCGCTTTCCTGTCGATTTCCTGCACCCCTGCTGGCGCCTGAGAGTTGTTCCGCCATAACTACGGCCCTTTCGTCGACCCCTTTCGTCACAGCAGGAGGGCCAAGTTTTCCTTTTTCGGCGGACGTTGTCGCCCCATCAGCAGAGGCCGGCAGCGTGTCGAGTAGAGTATGCTGCGTCGGAACGGTCGCTTGCAACACGACTTTCGGAGAATCCTACAATTCCCCACTCAAGCAAGCCGGGAGCGTCCGTGGAAACACAGCAGCTGATGTCTTCTCAACGATCTTCAGTTGGACGTTTGACAAGAGACCACGCCACCCTTTTGCTAACAAACCCCAGACGGCTCGGTCGTGCTGGCTGGCCTTGTAGTTCTGTTCTCCAAACTCTCGTGGTTTACGTTTGCGGCTGCTAAGTGTCGCCAGCCCGCACACAGCTACGTTGATCGAGACACTGCCTGCCTGCTAGCCACGTCACGTTATCTTGACTTCACGGTAACATTTGCGGCTGCTCGTCTGCTTCGCCGAGCGGTCTCTTGCTTAAAAAATGCCATTGACGCCGAGGCCCACACGTTTGAGCCGTAACCGCATTCTCAGAACCAATGCATTGAGCAAAGCGCGCGTTGTCAGTGTCTTAGTTCGAAGAGAGCCTTGGCGGCGGGATCTGAAGGGACGAAAGGAATTTCGCGGCTGGCTGCGGTTCCGCCTGCGTTGCCGTAGACAGCCGGAAACATTTCGTCCAGCGACAGTGCGCGGCCACCGTATGGGGGTAACGAAATGCACTTGTTTGGTGTGCTTACACTGGCGAAAGAGAAGTTTCGCCCTCGTCGAAGCCTCGAAGAGGGAGGGTAAAGGAATGACGTTTTGAGTGTAGTTTTCTTTTGAGTGACAGAGACTGCTAACAGGGAAGCGGGGACTCAAGGCTCGGCCTCGGCGGTTGTGGCCCGGCCTATCCGTCCTGCATGCGGACCTGTGGAACGCTTATAAAAGGAACGTCGTTCCCCCTGCCGTTACTGCATAAATGTAACGCGTTACCGTTACAGTTCCACCAACTCTTAAAGGAACGCTAGCGTTCCTTCGTTCCTCCAAAAAGGAACTAGTTCCAGGAACGTCGTTCCTTGGAACGACGTTCCGTACAACACTGGAAGGAAGGAAGGAAGGAAGGAAGGAAGGGGAAAAACAGAAAGGCAGGGAGGTTAACCAGAAACGCGTCCGGTTGTCTACCCTGCACTGGGTGAATGAGAAGTGGGAATAGAACGATGGGAGAGAGAGAGAACGAAGAGGAATAACGAAAGAGACGTTGTAGAACGATTCCATCAGTCGAAGAAGTTCGCGCAAACCCGTCATCCTCAAGAAGCACAGAAGTGCTTTCAGTGCCTTGTGGGACGACGAGCGATGAGGACGGTGTTAAAGCAGGGCCTGTACTGGAAAAAGAAGAGGGAAAGCTTTCGAACGTAGCGATAGAGGAAAAACTACAGCAGTGTCGCTGACGTTATAAAACTTCGGCGTTTTTCAGAGACGGTTGACGAGACCAGTAGCGTTAAAAATCGAAGCAGCAGTTTCGTTCCTGGGCATAGCGGAGATGCACAGCTCCATCTACCTAAGTTCATTTTGAAAATATTGATGGTTATCTCTTGCAGTGCTGCGCGGAGTTGTATTCTATGGCTGCCTGGATGCTCGTTGACCACATTGGAGAACGACACTTGCGGGCGACCTTCCGGTAAGAACGATTGATTACTGTATTTCATCCGTGAAATATGCCTAACGTGTGTCCTTAGTGCATCGGTTGTGATATAGGTCGGGATGGGATGTTATCGAGCTAAATTACTGTTCCCGCTCTTGAAGCGCATCGTGAAAGGCCGAGGCAAACTTGTAGTGCCTCTGCATGAATGCTTGGAAGTGCTCGGAGATTTGATTTCGAAGTATTGAAAAGCAGAGCTATAGCGGAGAATGCTACTAAAAAGTTCTTGGTATAACTGAAACATGGCTCCCACTGATGGCTGCCACCGTTTTCCCGCGGTGAACTGCAATACGTGCACAGAAGATGCAAGTTTTGTCTTCAAGTGAACAATGTGATGGGTCCACAAGAGGTCACGGTTCACAATGACGGCTAAGAAAGATGGCTGCACTAGTAGTAAATAGGCTGGCCATTGATGTACACTGGATAACTATAACTTTTCGCGTATAGGCTGCTACAACGCATTTTTCTGTCGAGATGCTAAGGCCTTGTCTACGAAAATAGTCAGTTTCCTGTGTCGCTGGATTCTGTAATCTTGCGAGAAGCTGTAGACGCGTCACTGCCGTTGGCCAAATGCAGACATCAGCGGTGTATATCGAGACACTGAGAATGTCGGGTAGTGATTCAACGAAGCCAAAGACAGATGGAAATTCTTGTTCGTTGTACGTCTTGCTAAAATCTCAGGAATCAGACAGAAAATGAGGGCAGGGAAGGCATAATGGAAGTATTTTGTAATTTTAAGCTGGTAGTTGGTAATTGTGACATAAATGGAAAGGAATAAAGTGGACGGAAAAACATACCAGCCGTCGGTGATGACCGAACCCACAGCCTATTCTGACTCACTATTCTGAACACCCACGCTTCCAAGGCGTGAACATATTTGAACAATACGAAGGCCTACATCTGCGCTGTCTAACGATTGTCACTAACAAAATAGGAGTGTGACATTTCTGATTCGTGTTTGTGCTTGGTTGGCGAAGCCCTCGTATACTTCACGGAGGAGCAGCAACGGAGACGCGTGTGCATGTTGTAGCTTAGCGAAGCTCCGTATGAAGCAAGTTTTAGCAGCAACTAATGGACTCAGCATAGTGCACTCTGGTTACATTGTCTGGCGCATCATCGCCGTTGCTACTTTTAAGCAATAAAAACCAACTAACTATTCTAGTTAGTTGGTTGCTGCGCCTTATTGAATTTTCCACATCTGCGGCTCCTGACACGCGTGCACGTCATTTGGCAGTCTAATTTTTATAGTCTTGTGACTATTCATTGCATGCTAACCAATTGTGCATCTATCTCGATTTCCTGGAACTAGCACTGCCATGGCAGCAACGCTGCGCCGAACTAGAGGCGGGCTGCGCTGCAATGTTGTACCACAATGCACTGCCTTGAAAGCAGCTGCGCTTTCAACGAATAATGTTCGTGTTCTGTTGTCCGCGTTGTGTCATATATGCAGCTGCAATTCGACTGGAGATACAGAACGCTATAGCTTTTTCGCTACGCTTTTCTTTCTTTTGCACGCATCGGCGCACTTACCTGCGCCCTTCGTGCGATTGACATGCAGACAACTGCGCATCAGCAACGCATAATGCGCTCCCGAAACATTTTGTAAACACATATTTGATAAGCGGTAGCACATGGCCAACCATAATTGTGATCAAGCGGCAATCTGATAGGCAAGCACAATAATCAACAGCAGAGAAACCGCTACAGAATACGTCAGTAACACGCGTACGTCACAACCAAACTTCCTCGGTAAAAGCCGTAGTTTGAAATTAAATAACATGAATGTTTGATATACCTGCATCTAAATCTCGACAAGTTAACTAGGTGTGTGTTGAAAACATCTTTCCAAGATTTGAGGGCATCGGGGCCGCAAATTGAAAAGGGCATTGGCCTGGCTATTCGTTGCGATATCTGGCGCTATATCGCATGCTATAGCTTTTGTTTTTCGTCATTCACATGGCTCTGTCGTACCTGTCTCAGGAAAGTTATGCCGCGGCGAGTGGTGCGTTAAAGCTTGGCGTTCGTGCAACTATGATGGTGGGCTGCACGCGTCTGAGAGGCAAGCCGGTGTCCACTTCGCGCATCCTTGTTCTGCTTCGAACGATGCAAACCAAGAGGCTCGTAATACCTCTCAACGTACCTTAGATATTCTAAAAGGCGTGCACGGTGTTTCTTATTCCTCGACGTATTACTTATGCGCTCTTATTCCTCGACGTAATACTTATGGCTCGCGCGCGCCAGCGATGGCGAGAGCGCGAAGACCACAGCAGTTGCTCGAGCGACAGTCCCGAGCCCCTATCGCGTCTTTTGGTGCTCGTTAAAAACGCGCGGGGCGTTTTCGCTCGGCTTCGACACAGGCCTTCCGAGCGGTGTGATGTTATCGCATGCGCGCTCCGAGCGACGGAGATGGGCCGGACTCGTCTGATGTCTGCTTCAGCCGCGTTCGTCCCCCCGCTCGCGTGCTTTTATCCGCACGTAGAGGCACGATGCCCGCGGAAAAGGGTGTTATCAATTTGGACTTCATATGGCACATGACGGCGACAGCGACGGCAACCCGTCGAGACTGTCCATACAATTGCTATCGCAATAAAATATTCTGAGCTGGTCATGCCAACAGCAAGAACAAACAGACTAAATTGGTTGCACCCCTGTAACTGGCATGTGGAATATTAAAAGGCTGCTAAACATAGCGTAAACACCCTTCATAAAGGAAAAGGAACGAGATTTGAGCCTTGTGGCACACCTTGGCTCGTGCGTTTCTTTAGGGAGAAACTATTTGCTATATGTTCTCTACGTTGTCGGTTAAGCAAGTCACATTTAAGGACGCTATGCGGGACTGATCATGCCATAAAACTGAAGTTTATTAATTAGGACTGGCTGCGTTCGTGAGTTGTATTTGCGTCAACCACAATGTCTCATTTGTGATTAATTAGCACTGGTTCTATGAATCGGGAAAACGTTAAGGAGCGGAATGAAGTTTATACTGAGTGCACCACACCGCGCAAATGCACCACCAGGGTGCTTTGCGGGCAGAATATCACTATTTTTACCATTTTCGTATTTTACGAAGAACTCTCCTTACAAGCCTTAGTGCAACAAACCTCTTCCACTCTTTTCTCAACGTTTGGTACGAGCAGCATTTCGCTTTCTCTGCTTAATTCAATCCCGGATGATACAATATATGCCCTACGGTTTCTCCATGCACTGAAAACAAGAACTGTGCTCTTCAACACACATGAGACGGCATGACCACTGGGAGGGGCCGGCGAATATGACCATACTGCACCGCATTTCTTCACGGGTTGTTCACCTAACGCGCACACACAAACACGCACACACGCGCACAAACACAAACAAAAACATAATTTCGTCCATTACAAACCAACCACAAATACACCGCTACAACGCAAAAACCCTACCACTGTCTAAAAGTACATCGACAATAAAGATTAACATGTGCTTGTTAGTCAGTTGCCCACGCCCGACTTGCGTTTTACGCCTTGATGCATCGACTATTTGCACAGATCAGGTGCGAAACACGTCCGCGTAAGGAGCACAATACGAGGCGGCTCTCACGAAGTGTCAATTCATGCCTAACGCACCGTTTGTACTTCTGCTTTCAAATCTTTCTAATCCAGCTGCAGAAATGTGCCTGCCAGCACACCGTAGAGCCCAAGCTACAATGCAGAAAGAACCCCTTTGGAATAGCACTCTGCACAGCCGCTGAGCGACTTGTGGCGCGAGACATGATCCTTAGGATAGACATTCGCCGCGAAAGTGCTATAATCGCTTAGGCGAACTTATATTGCCGCAGCACGCAAGTACATTTGCGTGGCATCGCATGCCGTGCTGAATTCTACATCAGTTAACTGGGTTGGGTTAACTCACTGCGAGCAGTAATGGCGCTGAAATCGTAGTATGCTCGAGTAGTACAGCAGACGAGCCCGTTTTAACGCACTCATGGAATAGCGCTGACTGTGTTCAAAGAGTCTCATTTGGTCTCCTTTCCTTGCTTTCATTGCATCAAACGTCTCGAAAGCAAAGCATTACAGCGTGGTACCTTGGTGAACCCTCAGTAAACGCAGAATGCTTAGTGCTCTTCTTCACTTATTCACGCCGACACGCGGCCCAGAGCTCGCACAAGCCTATCGTGCTCCCATATTGCGTATTTGGAACATTCCGATATGCCATCAAAAAAATATTATTCGCTAACACCTATAGGCTTTCGAGGAGCATTGCGCCACCTGTGCGAACTTTTGCCATGCTTCGACCCCGTTCTTGCAGGAGTCATTTTTGAGATTGTATGACTCCAAATATGTAAATCTCGCACAACGTGTCTGTTAAAGTGAGGATTGCAGAAGCTGAGAGCTCACGGTAAGATTTATCACTGACCTCACACACTGCGTATAGTGCAGCCACTCCATTAAAAAAGGAGAAAAAGAACAACCATACGTTGTGCTGTAAAGAAATTCCATAAAGTTAACCCAGCAAGTACGCCTAATGAATAAATCAGTACAGCTCCACTAGCCTGAAGCCAGTGGAGGTGCGAAGCATGTGGTGATGCCCCTGTATTTCCCACAAGAACGCGTCGGTCGCTGCTAATGGGCTTGCTGTACCATGGCCACGACGATACAGCCTTAGACACCGAGAGCCCAGGCTCATTAACGGAAATTCGTAAAAATCGTTTCTGACGCGACAACCCTAGTCTGACTACGCTGCCTCCAGGGTCGGCCCAGCTTGACGCGCTCATTAGCACGACAATTCGCTTCGCTCTATCATTCCTTGACTGCGGTACCACCGCTGCGAACCAAGAGCGCAGTGGAAAGGAGGCGATGTTAATTTAAGATGATTGTGATTCGGTTAAGGAAAAGACGCTTATTTTTGCAGCCCATTTCGGGAGCACGGCTAAGCGTCCGTGGGGTGTAGGGGAAAGGTACTGAAGGCGATAGAAAGGAGAGAAAACCCGTGATGGAGGGCTCCCAAAATTTTGATCACCTGGAGTTTAACGTGCACTGACAATGCACAGTAAACGGGCCTCTGGCATTTTCGCCTCCATCGAAAATGCGACCGCCGCGGCCGGGATCGAACCCACGTTTTTAGGATGGCAGCCGAGCGCTATAAACGCTACGCCACCGCGTCGGACCTTAACGTAAAAGTAATTTTGCTTCCTAAACACTTTTGTTTTAACTGGGCATCATTTACACGTGAATTATAAAGTGGTGTCGTTAAGATGTAAGGCCCGTTTCTTCCGCGCATCACATATGTGTCGGTGGTATAACCGGCACCGCTCCTACAGTCGCATCCCGGGTAGTTGTGCGTTCGAATCGTAAAGGGTTGGTACCTTTCCTTGTTAATTGTGCATTCATTTTTAATCTTATCTCTTTTTTTCTTTTTTTTAACGTGACGACCACGACAGGCAACACCGACAGCCCGAGCGCATAAGCTGCTTCACACCTAAAAAATATGTGGCTGATCAGTTTGCGAGAATAATCGGCATAACATGTAAGCGAAACGTGTCTTCACATAAGCAGTCGATTGTTTATTGTACATAGAGGTGAACTTCGCCCATTGCTGACGGTGTTCCGCTGGTAGAGCGCCGTTTGACATGGATGCATCTGCGTGCACCCATCACCTGTCCATAACATCCATGACCGTCCCAAGCCCCCTGTGGAAACTGAAGCAGTTTGCGCAATAACTGAACATAGTCGATAGTAAATGCTGTGCGACACTTTTTTTAATAATATGATATTAGGAGATGTTGGCTCACAAACAAGGTGCCGGCTACTCCTTGGCTCCTGGATTGGTCCGTTCAACATGCATGGTTGTGAAGCAGTATGCGAAGCAATCTGGCATAATCACAATAACAGTGGTTCCGTCAGAACAGTAGCGAAGAAACACACAAAGTATACGGATATAAGTTCAAACACATGGCAGTACTTTCGAGCAAAAGTCTCTAATAAATAAATGAGAATGTCACTGGAAAAACGTCCATAGTCAGCTAGAGGCACGTGGTCCTGTAATGGAATCACTAGACATTGTATGACATAACAATACAGTACCTTGTTAAGTAATCATAGAAATCACAAGAGGCGAAATAGATGAAAACATCAAATGCGCTAATAACATCCAGCAATGCCGCTTTCTTCCAAAAACGTTTTTAGTGCTTTCAATGAGTTTTTTCGCAAGGCCGTCGTCGGCCATGTGCCCAGAAGTTTCCTTAAACTGAATGGCCGACGGTCCAGTGTAATCAGAGCTTCTTTTAGTTGATATCTTGGTTCATCGTGATTTGGGCAATCTAGGAGCAGGTGACATAGCTTCGTCTTGAAACCCACAATCACATTCGGGCGTTCTAGCACGGCCAGTTTTGTGTAGAAAATATTTTGTGTAGGCAGTACCTAACCTTAACCCATGAATGAGAATTTCCATACTTCTCTCTAAAGATAATGCTATTCTAAGTTCAATAATTGCATCGTTATGATACAAGTCACAACTTTTAGAATTTTGATCAAACCACGTACTTCTGCTCATTTTGAAAGATGCGGTCTTTATAACGCAGCGCAATTCATTTTTCGGCAGTGGGAGCGAAACCGTCGCATCTTTCTGATGTGCTTGTCGTGCTGCGTCATCGGCTTCTGTGTTACCGGGAATGTTGCAGTGGCCTGGTATCCACTGAAATACTATTTCGTGTTTCGCTTGGTTTGCACTTGCGCTACATTGGCCCGTCCACGTCGTTGCCGTGCTTGGGCGCTCAACGCAGCAGTTTTCTTGTCACCACGCTCGAACAGTAGTCTACGGGGAAACGCCTCCCTGCGTGATTGGCTCCTTCCTCTAGGTAGCACTCACGAGTTATTGTACCCTAACGGAGTCCTTGGCTTGCCTCGGGAATGTGGTTGCTCTCCTTGGTCTGAGGTGAGCAGCGTGGTCTTCCGCTGTTATCCGTTATTGTATGCTCCGTTTTGCCATTTTACGGTATGTGACGCACGCGCACCCTCGATTACAAAACCTACTCCTGCCGGAGTGTAACAGCGTGCAGTAGCGGTGGTACGCGATGGGTTTGTCGCTAAAAGGCGTCAAGCCGACACTTCCTGCTTGCCTAACGAGTTGTGCGCAGGGCAAAGATGCACACCTGCCCCGCCACGGTGGTCTAGTGGCTATGGTACTCGGCTGCTGATCCGAGGGTCGTGGGATCGAATCCCGGCCGCGGCGGCTGCATTTCGATGAAGGAGAAATGTTGAGGCCCATGTGCTGTGCGATGTCAGTGCAGGTTAAAGAACCCCAGGTGGTGGAAATTTCCGGAGACCTCCACTACGGTATTTCTCATAACCAGAGCTGGTTTTGGGACACTAAACCCCACAAATCAAAGATGCACACCTCCCAGCCTGTAGTGCTACGTTTGCTATAACTAACCAATCGGTCTCTATCCGACACCGCGCCTCGCCTCTCCGGCCCACCATGTCTCGAGTCAGGTCGCTTTATAGTGCGAATATAAGAACCGTAGCCAAGCTGCAGCCAAGCTGCAGGAGGCTGCAGAAGCAAATGTGCTAACTTACAGCCGCAGGACATTTTCTTTGTAAAGTCATACCATCGGCAGCCAGAAGATGACAGCAAACAATAGCGCCCAGAGAATGAGGTTACCGATATAATGGATTCACATAAAGAACTGCGAATAGGTACACAACGCCCCTGTGAGAAATCGACATAAAGAGCATTACAGGAACTGGATACGTGGTCTGGTCCAGTTGCGCGGCTGCGCAGTAACACAATGAAGTCGCTAAGACCCCCCGTTCTGCTGTTCGGCTTTCTAGGTAAGCCGCACTTATATTTAAGATCTTATGCTTCGCATATATGTGGTGAAAGTTCTGTGTAACGATATGTAACCTGCAGCAAGTTATATCCGTATCTCTTAAGCTTCACAAGAAATAGAAAATCAGAACGATTCCCAACGTGCTATTGGCATCAATAGGGACGTGAAATGACTTTCCTGGTTGCTTAACTGGTAGTGGAAATGGGCAATGTTCTTTTTCTTTTTATTGTGGCACTACAGTTCATCTCTACACGGAAAGAAATTAAGGTTAGCAAAAGCGCGACTTTCAGATTCTCTTGATCGCAGCTATCTTGTTTTTATTTCCTCAGCTTTAAGAGCGCTTCATAAAATCTTTGCAGTTGCTTAGGTCAAACCCGCAAGTTTTTTTTTTCGTTATTGTTTTGCGAGATGAAGCATAGGCACCATAAACTGAGCCGGGATCTGGCCCCACTCCACTCATTATATTTTTAAATCACAAATAACTTTTTACATTTCAGTCTTTGACGTCCTTAGCATCTGCCAAGGCAACCGTAAGTGCTGAATGCTCTTATTTCTAATATGCTTAGTACTAAATTTAATGTTTAAGAGTCGTCGTCAGCAGCCTATTCAAGGAATGTGCCCATGTGCGATAAGCTTCTTCAATATGGAACAACTTTGTCTAAGCCAGTCTTATAGTGCATGTGAGCTCTCAATTGCACAATGCAACTGTGGAAAATTCCAGTGCAGTCACAGCCGTATGATATATGCGAGAAGTTATGAATAAGCGTTATCTTCGCCTTAAAAAGCCCTCCTTTATGTCAGAAATGGGAAAGTGGGTGCTGTGGTGCCCGTCTGCGCATCTGTCCGGGCCGTTCTGCCAGCAGAAATCTGGCGAAAATATTTAACGATCCTCGGCAACCAGAACCACAAGCGTGGAGCAGAGTTCCCACTTTCTAAATATCCGTCACTTCAAACAGTGGTTAGTCCTCATTCTCTCAAAAGCTGCTTTATTTCGTCATTTAGCGCATTTTTCATATTTGCCAACAGCTCACCTACAAAAGTGCACAGCCATGTTTGCATAACATTCATGTTTTTCTTCTTTTCACAGTAGAAGATAACCTCAGGGGAAGATGGATGCTTGAATCGATGAAAAGATCGCAAAATACGATTTAGAACAGGGAATGTCGCAGGAGCCAACGTTTCGACAAGTGGACTTGTCTTCGTCAGGGCGTCGCCGCCCTGACGAAGACAAGTCCACCTGTCGTATTTTGTGATCTTTTTATTGTTTTCACAGTGTATAATCATTGTTCTAGTTAATTAAGGAGGCAGAAGTATACGAAAACATCTGAAGTTTTTTTATGATTTATATGAACAGAGGCTGATTTTTTTATATTACAAACGCAATTACGAGGGAACAAAGCACCCGGGGGGGGGGGGGACGGGGGGGAGGTGCTCTAGGGGCCCGGGCCCCTCCCTAAATTTCAGTTGGGCGTAGTGTTAATAACATAAAATGCAACCCTACTAATAACTTTGCACTTGAAAAAGTCACCTAACTGAAATATTGCGATTTGAACCTAAAAAATAAATACCTCAGATATATGTTCTTAATTAGTCAAAGGCCGTCACAAAAGTGGGCCCTCCCCGAAAAAAAAAATTCTGGCTACGGGCCTGCCACGGTGTGAGTGCCCGTGCTCGAGGGAGTATTTGGCCGTGCGTCCCTTTCGGCATTGGGGATTTTGTGCCTCATATGGTTCGACCAGGTTTAAACCTTATATGTAGCATCAACATTACGTAGGTTTCATGAGGCCGTGAGTCGTGACGCCACCGAACTACTTTTGGGAGCTTGGAGAAAACGGCGTAATGCGCTGTCACCAGACGCAAATTCGGATATAGAAAAAATCTTCAAGTGCTGACGTAACCTTTGCCAAGATGATGCCTCGTGATAGGTTTGCCATAGCCCATTAGTTTTCCAACCGCAGAGATGAGAAAAAAGTGTGCGCTTGTGGTACACGCTTCACACGTTACGCTCGCCGCTACAATTGCGAACTTTTGTAGGACACCGACGCATTTTCGGTATGACTCGCTATACTACATAGCAGCTAGCAACTACCTACGCACTACTACTAGAAAACATTTGTTACCGTCGATGGGGCTGAGCCCCAGCACCTGTAAGCATCTCCACCATTAAACCATGCTTGCGAGTATCACAGTAAACAGCGCAAGTAAGACGCACAAAAAGAAGAAGCAGACAAGGACAGGCGCTGCTAACGACTGACTTATCGCAAGAACATATGGTTGAGATGCGGGCGTTATCTCAACCATATGACTACCTTGAATTTTCTACCGCCTAAGAAAGAAAGAAAGAAAAAGAAAGACAGCGCAGTAGTAAATCAGGCAAGCACCACGCAAGCGTTGCTTTTGCCCATTTTCTCAAAAAGGCAAGGGCTGCAAATAACTTTTTTTCGCAATCGGTGAGCTCTTTACATGGCAGACAAACTTAACAGTCCTGCGGCTACTCATCTAGGAGGCGGTCTTCACTGCGCGTACCTGTATTCTACGTTTTTGGCTTCGGGCATATAGCCTCTGCAAGTGACAAACCTCCTTTATCCACTATCAGAGGGCAAAGCACACGTTACCTTCACCCGACCGGCCCTCATTGCACCCTTTGTGTTCTCTCTATTTTTTGCATCCCGCTTCCTTTACCGTGTAAATGCACAGCTTGAAATCATAACCGTTACCACCATCTCGAGTCTGCGAAGAAAATGCATTGTTGCTTGATGCTACGAACGGATAGACGACAATTTTCCCCTCATGAGCTTTCCTTTATCTTGCTGACTTACACAGAATTCATTTCTCACAACCAAGAATAAGCGAAGCTAATCATACAATGGATAACTTTAAGTTACCCCAACGGTTTCTATTAGCTTGGGGTATCTTGAGCACTTAGGCAATCTCGCAATATCGAAGTTCCAAATAAAACGAAAATCGACGTGAATATTAAGTCATACATACACAAACAAACTTAAATAAAAACAAATCTTTCGAAAATAAAAATTATGCATTCGTCATTCCCCCACAACTTTAATATATATTTTATCTCCCTTCCCTTTAGATTACAAAGTGGTAGCTCGTGATTAGGCCTTTCCGTCGCGTGTATCACATGTTTTTCGACGCATTGATGATGCAAAGACGATTTTATCGATTTCATTATTTACATTTCTCTTTTCTTTTTCTTGTTACTCACCAACCTCATAGTCCAACGAACGCTTTAGGCAACGGTGAGATTGAAGACTGCTGTTTGTGAGCGCTTCCGTTTTATTTGTTTGTTTTTTTTTTCTACCAGTGGGTCACCGCCATATTGTTGCTTGACCTCGTCTTCTCTGCAGGTCACGCGTTCCAGCCCGCGAAGCAAAAAGAAAAAAAAAACGCTGCATTTTTATAGAACCATCTTCACCATTTGAAGGTGGAAAACATTTCATTTTGCAATATCTTGTCCCAAGAACACAGATAAAACCGCTCGTCAATTTCTGAGGCTTTCACCGCTTGAGAATTTGCTGCTGTCGTCCTCCTACTCTCAAATATTTCATGGAACACCCCGCCACAAGATAGCATCCACTCAAACAAAAGAGATCAAACAATTATGGACGCCATCGCCAGACTCAGCACCGCCATTCCGCTGCAGCGGACAACGAGAACGCTCCCCACATTCTTACTTTTAAAAAGTCGCCCACAATAGACGTCACTTTCAGTTCAGGGCTAGTGCTCGTGTAGCTTGCATTTTTGTCCCTATTGTCCCGTAACCCGTTATGCACTGCAGTTTCTCACTGTGACCATAGTCCGTCAATACTTTTTACTGATCACAAAACTTTTCTGTCACTTTATGGGAGAGCTTTGTGTACTGCCGACTCTGACCGCAAGACGGCGCCACCATTACTGAGGGATGGCGACGCGACCGCGCTCTATTGGCACCGTGTTTTTATTGCGTATGTGCGGTGTTATCTGTGCTTGCTATCACTCTAGGATGGGACGAAAAGCGGCAGTTGACGAGCGATGCCGGAGACTTGCTGTGTGCCTTCCCTACGGCTACACAGGAACGGTCGAAAGAGTATGTACCGTTTTGCCCAGTGAACACGAAAGCCGCGAGAAGTGGATGCGAGCGATGCCGCGTCGAAAAGCGGGCACGTTATCTCTTAGTTCGTAAAACTTTTGCCTATGCACAAACATCTATTTAAGGAAGACATTACTCCTGAGAACAAGTGCATTATAAAAGGCGCTGTGTACAGTGAGCAAGATGTCGTGGCCATTCAACAAGTGTTGGAATGCCTCCCAGCTTTCTTTTCCGAGGAGAAATCGGCCCCTCTGCAGCTTCCAAAAGGCAGCAGGTCGAACGTCCTGGGCAGTAACCGACATCACGTTTGCATTTCGCTTCCTTCGAAATGTGGTCGTCGTGGCTACGCACTGAATCGTGCTGCATGTTTAGAAGGACAACACTTTATCCGCAAGCCATCGAGGCGGGTACAAGGTTGCGATGTCAAGTTTTGCACAGCTTTTCAAGTATTCCTATAACTTTCTTGTAACATTCTCTTCAGAGATTTTTACTTGAAATCTGCCCTAGTCAGAGGAGGCAGCGATGTGCAAGCAATCCGCAATTTGTTTCTCTAACGTGATACTTTCTACGCCCAACGTCGATGCGATACGGCAAGGTACCCGAAAGAAACTGTTAAACTCAGTCATATATATATTATGAACAATTTACGCTGCGTATTCCTTCGAAGCGTAAATGTATCGTCACGGAAGAGCATCATCGCGTAACTGGCATGCTTTACGTATTTCTCGGTGAAGAGGCTTAAAGCACACCCGTTTCCGGTAGTATGTACGTCTGCGCACTGGCAGATTAGGTGCTGCTCATTACCTGACGTCGGCTATATAAAAAGTGTCAAACGCGCTTGGCCAAACGTGGTTTGCTGTATCGGTGCACAGCGTGGTGCTCCACACCGATTTCGCTTCGATGGAAAGGAATGGAGCACTGCCTCAGCCGAACGGGCACCTATGGCTTCAACGGGAGGTTCACGCAGGTACGAATGTACGCTCCATGCAAGCGATGGGATACAAAGTAATGTGAAATACCTCTGAAAGGTGTCCGTGAAGCGTTCTGCCTCAGAAACCTCGTAATGCACAAAAAGCGCTCCGTTAACTGCCCCTGCGATGTCAGCATCTATTGCCCGCTTGTCTGCAGTGGCGCCGCTGGCGGCAGTTCCGGTCTCTACAACAAACTTGGCCCCAAGTTTAGTGACCAGTAGAAAGCATCAAAGGACTCTGTTGTGACCAACCAACGCACTAGCCCACCGGTTCGTTGTAAGCCACCTCGTGAGGCGGCAGCACGCGACCGCATTCAGATCAAAACAAAGATCCCCGATCACGGCTCAAATTGCAGCGTATACGCTTCATATAATTAAATGAACCTTGCTGTCACACTTTGCATCTTTTCTGACGTGGTGGTGACGTAATATTATAGCAATCATTATGAAGCTTAGACAGAGTAGAGAATATAATGTTTGAATGACCTGCGCGCCGCGACGAGAGAATGTTTTGAACAGTAAATGGACATGGTTTGCCAAGAACCGTAAACATTGCTAAGTATGTTAGGTCTGATACCTGGCCTTGCAAAACAGCAGCGTGATTTTGATATATTATTCACTTACCTGTTAGTAAATGACCTAATCAGAAAATTTTTCTTTCATAATATCGTATAGAAAAGCCTATCCATCACTGCCATCTCACTCTAAATACTAGGTTCACGTTAGCTTCGGCGTCTGATATTTATTTTTTTCTCTTTTTCCCTTCCCTCTCCTTTTAAACTTTAATTTCTTCGCCTATCCCTAAGAGAGTAGCGTGTCACCGGTTATTTCACACACGCTGGCCAATATATCTATTTTTCCAATACGAAGTTATCTCTGTCTCTATCCACTCAGTTAGCAGCCCACAATATATAAATATAGTACTAAAACAATTCAGAAAAACAGTACTTATTCAAATAGTGGCTACAAATCATCGCGCCACTCGCTGAATAAAGCCCAAGGTGTTCTTTTATGCGTAGTATCTTTGGACGCAATTAGGCATCATAGTCAGAAACACAACGCCCAATTTTTCTTTCTCTTTTCTTTTTTCACTGTAGCTTGTACTTCTTTCTACTCGTCTTTCTCTCCCCAAACTCCCTCCCCACGCAGAGTAGCATGTCAGCGATATTTCAACGCCGGCTAAATTCTCTGCCTTTCAATAAAGAGCTCTCTCTCTCTCTCGCTCTCTCTCTCTTAGTGTTCACATGAAACTTTCTTACTCTGAAGAGCATTTTCCTGCGTGCAGTTCAAGTGTTTACGTAAGTTTCCTTTTATTTAGTGACGCAAACTGATTTTGTTATTTTCAGGGAGAGTTGTCTACGTGCTAAGCGGAAACTCCGACTTCGGTGACCAAGGTCCATACGGAGGTGGACCTCTTCAGTTGGGCCCCATCAGTAGAGACTCATATACTAGTCCCAGTAGCGTCATCCAAACATTTGGTGGACCTGGCTATCGCTTAGCACCGCATCGATTTCCAGGTGGCATGAGAAGTAGCTTAAACGCTGAAGCAAATTATGGAAGTAGAGATACCGGCAGAATCAGAGGTATAGCAAGGATTACTCGCCGCAGAACTATTCTGATCCTGATTCGGAAGCGTCGTCCGCCGTCTCTAGATGGTAGTTACAAGGGAGAAGATAGAGAAAGGTGGAGCAGACCCAGCGCCGAAGACTCTTGGGGTGATTACTACAGACGACAGCAGCTGCGAGTGAAGCACGCTCTGCTCAGAGCCATACTCAAGAAGATACTACTGTCAGCGGCTAGACAGAGGGCAGCAAGAGGAGAAGGTAGTGACGTGGACGATCAGTGGAACCGCAGTGAACAAGGTGGACAACAGTATCCCGGAGGTGGCAGTGTTGGCCGCTCAGACACAACTGAAGCCCGCGGACGCCCCTGGGGTCTAATGGTCCTTCTTCTAGGGGCATTCGCCTTGTGATAGTGGTAAGAAAGCGAAATGGCGGAGGTGGTAGCTTGGGCGGATTCAGTAGCGGCCATAGTACTGAAAATGCCCGAAGGGTCTTCCTCGGCGAACTCATGAAGAGACTCATTAGACGAATGTCCGCAAGAGATGGAGAAGCAGATGGATATAACAGCGAAAGTGGCAACGGCGGTACTGGTTACGGTATTTTGTACAATGTAAGAGGTCACCGCACTGAAGGAGCCGGAACTCGATATAATGAAGTATACTCTTTCGGCAGTGGTGGGCCGACAGACACCAGGCGATCCGTGGCCTCTGACGACGCCTTTTCGTCTCGACATTTACCATGGCAAAGTAATGGCTTCAGGTTTCCGAAGCACCCCACTCACTTTACATATAGCAGTGGAGGCGGCCCGTTTGGTGGTATGCATGGAGCTCTGCTATCTGGTGAAGGAGCGAGTAGTTTTTACGCAGGTTGGACACCATGGTTACATGTGCGGCGAATCCGTTTAGGATATCCTGAACGTGTCCAGAATAGTGGCCTCGGTGGATGGTATGGCAGCGGATTCAAACACATATTTCACAGCGGTTTGAGTGGTGGCCCAAGTAGCCGGTTTATTGGTGGTCTCGGAGGAGACTACGGTAGTGCCTTTAGAAGGTCATTTTATGGCAGAGAGAACGCCTATTCGCCTGGAGGAGATAGGGCAGTTGCAGCAGGCTCAACTAGCACCTTCGAAGGCTCGAGCCCATTCAGCGTAAGAAGCAGTATCGGTACGAAAAGTATTAGTCCAGATAGTTTCAGTGGGCCATGGCCGCAGCAGAGCTCATAAGGGCTTCACTTTTTGACCCGATCTAATTAAGCTAGTCTTATGATATGCACAGACATAAAACGACAGGTTTTCAGTTGGTGTAACCCCTTCTCTGTTCTGTTTTCAAAGTAACACGAAAGTCGTAGATAGACTTTTTTTAAGCAAACTGCAAATGTACTCCAATAATGGCTATCAAGACAACTGCAACCTCGCAAATATCTTCCTATGGCCAGAGTGAAAGCGAGAAATGCGCCCAGTAATTACCAAAAAGCTCACACGTGCTCCAACCTTCGCACGCTGGGCACACCGGATTCAGTGTGCTCGTGGTATTTACAGATTTGTGAAGTTGCTAAGCTTCGTCGGAGTACCAAATGTTTCAGCCAGTTGTCAACGGGAGCCAAACCAAATTATAAAACATACGAGCGAACAAGAATACCACTACAATGCATCCTACCAAGGTATGTTCGACAAAGCCTATAAGAGCCATTTCACAAGAAAGGAAACATGAAAAGCTCTACCGATCCTAAAACACGACTGCAAAATATTTTCCACATATTCAGTCATCTTTTCGCCATCGTGCTCGCACGGTCAGCAGTGAAGAAAGAAAAGATTAATTCTTTTTTCCTCTGCTTTGAGCGATCCGAGCAAGGACTCGTCGAAATTGCGGCATGAACAAGTTCCGGCTTGTTTCAGTCATGGTGGTCGAATAAATTCTGATGCGTGTAGCCGTGTATTATGGAATCTAGTACATGTGTTTAGTAAACGTAAATGAATGGAGAGTATTACCAATATTCCTTGAAATCGCACTTCCCCATTTGAGTGCGTTTTTTTTTAACAATGTGGCAAGTGAAGAGAACTTTCATAACGCTTAGTGACTACACCAGGCCAAGGTTCTGTAACTCGTGGACTGTGACTGAACAAAAGCGTAGTTAGTCGTGCCCAGTTGGTACATATTCTTTAAAAAAAGACAGCGCAAAGAAAACATGCCGCTAGACCCGAGACTTCCGTCTAGGTGGACCGCCGCTCTGCGCAGCTCCACCCTTGACGACGAGCTGTGGGCCGTCCAGCAGGCCCGCGAGGCAGCGCTGAGGCAAAACCTCACCGTCCCCTCGTAGGAGATTTAGGCCCGATCGTTTTAAACCCTGCAGGACCAAATAAAGGTTGTTCACCACCACCAAGAAAACAACACACAAAGAAAGAGACGACAAGCGAGCGCTAAACGCAGGAGCGTCTCTTTCCTTGAGTGGCTTTTCTTTTTATCATTGAACAAAAATATTTTTTCACAGAAGATGCTCTTATGTAATGTTGGCTGGCTGCCTTCTCGGGTAGTTCACTAATTATCGCTGCCACATTGGCCTTCTCCACCTGCCAAGGCTGGAGACCAGAAACATAGCTGAGCAGATTAGCCTCCCACGATGCCTTAGAGAAGTTTGCAATAGGGTCAACTTCAGAATTGTATTGACTTGCCTACCTCGTCCTTAGCTTCGCCTCTCCAACTGTAATACTGCGAAGGTCAGAGTGTGGTGCACACAGCTGGTGTACCTTACCTAGCGCTATATATTTGTTCATTTGTGGTGGCATATCAAGCAAGCAGACCGCAAATAATAGAATATATCAATCCTACTAAAATGAGCTTTAATCATCCATCTTGTCAAGATGAGCAGAATCGCAGAAAGCAAGTTGTTAAACGGACCCTGAAACGGTTTTGATGATTTTGTACAAATGCGTTGCACCGATAGCCCGAGTCTTCCTGATCATTAGCATACAATATCAGCCGTCTGTATTAAGCGTGTAATTTACTGCAAAGATTTAAATACGCTTATCATGAGAGATCGACGCGACTCGATTCAAAGCGTTTTTAACCACCCCTTCCCCGGGACATGCGATGGGTGCAACGAAGCGCAAGCCATGTGACGTCACCAGCACCGAAGGGCCAGCCAACGGTATCGTCGTGACATCTAGCGGCGTACACACGTGTCGCGGGCGCAATGTTACAGAGGCTAGCACTGCTGAGGTCAGCCACCTCAGCAAAGACATCGCGCCGCTATGTCGCTACGGAGGGCTCGGCACAGCGGTAGACGTGGGAGGCGCAGTCGTCGCTATCGCGCACTCCGCAGCTGATCGAGTTGAGGAGGAACAGCAGTGCTAAGGAGGAAGGCGACAGAAATAAGCCCACAGCTGCCTTAGCGCAAGGTGCTTCGCTTTATTTATGGTGTGAATGATTTCACAACTGTGTTGCCTAATCAGGGACACAATGCCAAAAAGACTTTTCAGGGACCCTTTAAAGCTGAGAGTATTCCCGATGCCTGCGAACGTCTGCCATTTCCTTTGTTGCGTGCATGTTGATCCACCGTTCTTTCTTTTTTGCTTGGTGTTAGCTGTGGGAGCCAGTGAAGGGTGTTCTTTTCTTTGCATGCAGCCACATGCGTTCCAATTTGTAAACGCTGAGAACCTACGAAAAGTTCCCGCGAAGGGACCTGATTTCCGCACGCTGACACCACCATCTGAACTCTTACGTACATGCTGCACACTACACAGTATCAGCGCGGCATAGCGCGTGTGCTTTCTTGCAACTCGCATATGCCCGGGATAGACACAACTGCTTAAATATTGAACTCATGCCGATACTGCAAACACGGCGTGTTACGCAAATCTAAACATTATGTTCAATACGTGACGGTTAAATATACTGCCCATTTTCCCGCTTAATATCGCGCCTTGCTATAAAGCGCCTTGGTGTGAGTTTAGTTGCTTCCATTCTGTATGAAATTAAAGAAAAAGCAACGCAGCCTGAAAGCCGCATATGCAGAAATTGGGATCTACGCAGGGAGTAAAAGTAAAAAAAAAAGTGTAAAAACTGAAATGAAGATAAGCGGACACTCTAAAAGCGATAAATAAAAGTCAATTACAAAACACTTCTTAAGCGTGAACGAATTCTTGAGAACGGGAAAGTTTTTTGTAGTGCATTCCCCATTCCTACTTGACAAAAACAACACTTGTATTGCACAGTTGATGCATACAAAACCATTGTGTTGTTCTGACGATGTCGGTTTTGGCACGCTCGCGTTGTATTTTCTCACCATACATAATCACGTTGATTCGTCAGATTAAGGAAGATTTGCTGAAGAGTCCGGGGTCTGGCGACATCCCCCGCTTTTTACTGCCATAAATATACGCTAATCACCAAGGTAGGCGATCCCGAATTATGACATTAAAGCAACAACAACAATAATCAATCATCAATCAATAATCAGCCATCATCAATCAATCAGTTTATTTAAATGTGCCCAGGAGCAACCGCGAAGTCTTGTGCTGGCGCACACAAGGGAATGGCGATATTATAAATGATATGGACGAAATATGCACAAGTACAAATAAATGTAAAAGAAGCAGAAAAAGCTTAAAATAACTCCACGACAGGGCAGAACACAATATTAGACCCTGAGAAGGACAAGAAACAGATTCAGAACAACATACAGGGTATATAGGGGTATATAGGAGGAAATAAATGCAAGGAAACAACAAAGCAAGGTCGGGACGACAACACAAGCTACAATAAGAGAAATAAATATTGACAATAAGGAAAGTAAAGCGTACATTGGATGATATCATTTTACAAGAGCGCAAATCTCAGATGAAAACAATGATAGGGAGTCTTGACAAATATCCAGGTTTAGAAAATAGGTATTATAGAGATTCTGTATTCTTTGGATGGTCGACTGTTGGCATAGGAGGGCGGGTACATGGAAAGGCCTTTGCTCTCTAGTTATCTGGGGCGGAATTCTAAACCTAATGCAGTGGAGCAGTTCAGGACATGTTATAGTGCCGTGGAAAAGTTTGAAATGAAATAGCAGATCCGCACGGTTTTGGGGGCGGTGAAGAGATGGCAGTGACAACAAGCCAACACTCTTTATGCAAGATCCAGAACCCGTCGAGGAAAGCGATGGTTCTATATTCTTAGAAATTTTCTCTGGATCCGCTCGATGGCGTTACTGCTAGACTCAGAGATTCCATTCCACATCGCTGAAGCATATTCAGATTGGGGTGGACATATCGCGGTCTACAATTTAAAAAAGGGGATCGGAGAGTTGAATTCTCTTGACAGCCTGCAAGACAATTCCCTGACAGCCGGCAGTCGCTCGGCTCACCTCGCATAGCAACGCGCTTAGTGTGAGCAGAAAAGTGTAAAGTTGTGTCAAAGAGAACACTTAGGTCATTTACCTCGTATAACTTACATAGCGCTACAGAAATAACTGAATATACAAACGATACACACCCAGTTTTGCGAGAGAAGGTCATGACTTTTGTCTTATGGGCATTCAATGAGAGGTAGTTGTCTTTGCACCATTCTGAAAAAGAAACTAAACCCGACTGCAGAATGTGACAGTCGTTGATGGTATGAATTTCCTGAAATATCTTCATGTCATCTGTGTAAAGAAGGAAAAAAGAATTTCGAATGGCGGGAGAGACGTCATTCACAAAAATTAGAAAGAGGAGTAGGCCTAATACTGTCCCTTGAGGTACCCCGCTGGTTGCCTCGTGTAAAAAAAAAAAGACGTTTGTCCATTTATGGCAACATAGCACGACCGATCAAAAAGATAGCTGTGGAGAAGGTCGACAACTGAGGAGTCCACGTTAAAGTGACCAAGTTTATCCGAAAACAGTGAATGGCTGACGACGTCGAAAGCCTTACTTAGGTCACAGTATAGGGTGTCAACCTGCCCTCTCTGAAGTATTGGTATAGAAATCTGTGTCATGAAAGTAGCGAGATTTGTAACAGTCGAGCGTACAGAAATAAACCCATGTCGGTTTGGAATCAATGAGTTTTCGACGCTAGATGACAATATCTTATGAAGGGCAAACTCAAAAACCTTTGACGTGGCACAGAGTAAAGAAATTGGACGATAATTCGAGACGTCGGTTTTGCTGCCAGACTTAAACACAGGGAAAACACAAGCAGTTTTTCACATGCTAGGGAAAGTAGAAGTGTTCATACATTTAATAAGTATACATGTTCCTACAGGAACAAAGATAGTGCCATGATGGTGCCATTAAGAATGATGGAAGGGATGCCATCGGGGCCAGTGGATAAGGACGGCTTCAAGCACCTGAGAAATTCCCTGATTACCTCTTCGTCAAGTACGACAGTACTAGTTGTAGGAACTCTGTTGCACAATTTAGTGGTACATGTGTTGGAGCATGAGGCTTGGTATAAGGAAGAGAAATGGGCTTGGAAACAGTCAGCGACTGATTCAACTTGTGTTCAATAGACTCACGCAGTCTTCTCGTCTGCCATTGCGTTTGTGTATGTATTTCTAAAACTCCGCCGGCTGGTCACAGGCGCTTTTTTCTAAAAAATCCATGTATGAAATGTGATCGCGTTTGCAAAGACGTTTACACAGACTTCAAAAGCAGCTGCCTTCCATTCTCTAGACTGAGAGCTTTTAGACTTCCTATGTGCACTGTTATGTTGCCGCTCATAAGGCGATCGTGCAGAAGGAACGGCGTAGCACCGTACGCTATACAAAGCTTCTTTCTCGGCTCTCTCTCTGCATGGTCTTTGACAGCAATTATCAATGGAAAGCAAACTGCTCCCATTGAGCGGCTGGTCTCCCACGCTGGCCCCCAGGGGTTCCTGGTACGAGACCCTTCCCTTTCGCTGAACGTCGCTCGGGGGGGTCGCGGCTGCGCGACCGTACCTGTCCCCTCAGTGGCCGTTTCGGGGAAGAGCAGCTCGGACGCGTAGGAAAAGAATGCATGAGAAGTGCGCCCTCGCTTGAAGCGACAATGCGCTTGGCCCAACCAATTCTTTAACGACCGGCATGCGCTCTCGGCGCGCCGACTGGAACAAAGGGTTGAGTCGCAGCAGTGTCCCAACTGCGGGAAAGGCGAAGACACGCTGTGTTTCCTGGAACGACAGGGTTTGACTGGATGAGCGTGGGAGATGGCCCGAATGCCGCAGGGCTGCTACGATACCGATATTTCGATTGTGAGAATATCTGAGAGCGTGGGATAAGGAGAGGGAGAGCCATGATGGGAAAGAATGCCAAAATGCCTGTTTAAACTGCAAAGACGCTGCTGTCGGGATTAGGGACAGCCCACTAGGGAGTGGCTTAATCTGAGGGTAAACAGATTGGATAACAGAAGGTTGAGGCGGACCAGCAGTGGCCACCTCCCCTTTTTCTTTGTTACCGCAAGGTACTAAAGACTGGACGGGATTCGTTTCCCTTCAGTCTAGGCTGTAATCACTTAACTGATCGATCAGTAAGACTCCGTACGATGCAACTTCTGTCTGGGCCGTAACCACTCGGTGGTCGAACAGTGAGACTAAGTTCGTTGTATGTAGTAACAGTGTTCTAGGCTCTAACTTAAGAAAAGTTAAGTAGAAGAGTAAGAAGCTGTTGATGTCTATGTTATCATCAGTGTGCTTCGGCAAGATGTACATATGACTGTAAATATTTTGCTACAATATACCTTCAAGTTCATTACCTCCAACCTGCCTCCTGCTTCATCGACGTCGATCATCTTCTTGACGGGACTTCAATCCACATCAAGGAGAAAACGAACAAGAAAAGCATAACTGGCGCAGTCGGACAGGGATCGGCGAAGCTCTACAGCAACATACACTGGACCAGTGCCGAGGAGACCGAGGGGCAAGGCATCCGTCAGCCACCAGCGGCAACGTCGAGACGATCCCACAGCAGCCAACTCCGGCACCGTGGAAGAGATCCAGGAACGACAGTGCATACAGGAAGGGGTGAGCAGGATTTCTTGCGTTTTTCTCTAGTTGGCATGGCAGTTTATGTGTAGAGCACATGGTGAGAACACGCGGGGGTGCTGAAACAATGGAGTCTAATGGAGATGAAGGTGCGAGTGCGGTAGCAATGGATCGGAGTCGAGAGCCATCAAATCATGGTATTCTAAATTCTGATCAGTCAAATGAGGCGAGAGTGCCTACTCAGAGGCAAGAATCGATGCAGCTGGCATCTCAGGTTTTGCCGAATTCAAGTGAAACGAGAACGCTCGAACTTGAAATTCAAAAGCTCAATCTCCAGATTGAGTATGAAAAGCTATTGCAAACCAGAATGAACGCGGAACGTCTCAATGGCACGTTGTCCAACTCTGGGTCGGAGACGGGCGATCGGGGGCGACGGTGTTTCGATTCTGTCCAGCAATGTGCAAAAGTGCTGAAAGGGTTCCGCCTGCCGAGTGACGCGGATGTGCCATTATGGTTTGAGGAAGTAGAAAAACTATTTGCTACTTACCAAGTACCGTATGAGAGTCGCGTGCATTTGGTTATACCAGCACTAACTGAACGAGTTCGTTACTTACTGCGTAACCTCAACTCTGAAGAGAGTGCAGATTACGAGGCAGTTAAAGCAGCAGTACTGACGGAACTGAAGCTTTCTCCGGCAGAGTATCTGCAGAGGTTCGAAACAGCGGTAAAGCGGAAGGAAGAGACGTGGGCGCAGTTCGCGTCCCGCGTGAAAACTTATTTCTCATACTACCTCCAAGTGAGAGAGGCCGACACAGTAGAAGTGATGGCAGAACTCATGGTTGCTGACCGCATAAAATCGGGCCTTAGCACGGAGGGTCTTGAGTATGTGAGACTAAGAGAGGGCGAGGGATGGCTTAGGCCAACTGAGATCGCTAAAGTGCTGCAAACTTTCGAACAAGCGAAAGGAAAAGGGCGTGCTTCAAAGCAACCAACTGTAGAAATGGGGCAGAAGCCGGCGAAACGAGTAGAGAAAGGGGCTCTGAAGTGCCACTTATGTCACGGTTCAGGCCATTTCGCTAAAGAGTGCCCGAAGTCTAGTGATAAGGAGAGCAACCCGAAGAAGGCTACCGAGCCAAAGCGGAAGGTCCAAAAGGTAACGTTATCCCACGAGACGGAAACTGAAATACCTGATGGAGTACTTAGCGCAAAGGTGAAGTCTCTAAAACACGAGGGTGAAGGCACAAATAAACTGCAGTTAATTCCCGTATCATGTGCAGGTATATCCGCAGATGCAATTTTGGATACAGGGAGTGAAATAACTGTCTTTCGGGAGAGTCTGCTTCCGAGAAGTTTAGTAGAGCCGTATGGCAAGGTGAGATTGGTGTCTGCTTTTGGTAAAACTATCGAGGCAAGGCTAGTTACGTTGCCGGTCAAATTAAATAGCCCGCGAGAGGTTACGGAGCCTCAGAGCGTCGACCTACTCTGCGCGTTAACTGATGAGCTCGTCGAGGGCACAGATTGTTTGTTGACCGAGGAAGATTGGAAACTTTTGTCGAAGGCCAGCAGCCCTCTGGCACCCTGTCGAGCACCGGCCGAGCCTGCTCCCGAGGCAGAACAAGCAGTAGAGAAACCAAAGGTCGTGGCATGCAATCTTACTTTGGAGAAGAAAGACGTTTCCGGCGAAGATGCGCAAATTGATGAAGAAAGGGAGGCATCATTAGGCCAGAGAGAAGAGTTCCGCAAAGTGCAGTTGGGTGACACTACGCTAAAGAAATGTTGGGAAGATGCGCGTAGTGGGAAATCCGGCATGTTCATTTCAGACGGACTGTTATATCACTGCGACTCAATAGCAGGCACTCGAGTGAGTCAGCTAGTTGTCCCCAAAGATAAGCGCACTGAGGTGATGCACTTAGCCCATGAGTCGCTATGCGGGGGGCACCTGGGGCCAAAGAAAACAAGAGCTCGCATTAGGTATAATTTTTTTGGCCAGGTATGGCGAAGGAGATATTAGAGCATTGTCGTTCGTGCCATGAATGTCAAATTCGGTCAGACAGGCGTCGCACAGATAAAGTGCCTATAACTCCGCTCACTAGACCCGAGCACCCTTTCCAAGTTGTCAATGTAGATGTGATCGGACCCCTCGACACACCGTCAGCGAGAGGGCATAAGTACGCGCTGTGCTTAGTGGACCTTTGCACGAGGTGGCCGGAGGTGGTTCCACTGCGCTCTTTGACCGCTAAGGCGACTTGCGATGCACTGATTGAGATATTCAGTCGCACAGGCGTTCCGGAGATGATCTGCTCCGATCAGGGCACTAATTTCAAATCTCAGCTCACGCAAACGATGATGGAGAAATTAGGTTGCACGCCAAGGTTCTCAACCCCAGAACACCCAGAGAGTAATGGAGTTGTAGAGAGGTGGAACCGAGTACTGAAAAACATGTTGTATCATGTCATTCAGAGAGACTCTAAGAATTGGGACAAATTGATCCCAATGGTTTTATGGGCTTATCGGGAAGTTCCCCATGAGGTAACCGGAGTAGCTCCGTTTCGTCTATTGTATGGAAGGAATCCCACGGGACCGCTTCTAATACTGCTGAGGACGTGGACGGGAGAAATGCCGGTGCCCGCAACATTGAGAGAAAGCCCCGCTAAGTATTTACAGCAACTTAAGGAGCAGCTCGAGACGGCCGCTAATATTGCTGAGCTAACTAGTGCAACTCATCAGGAGAGTTACGCCAGTGCCTATAATCGCAGCACCAGGCTCAAAGCTTTTAACGTTGGCGACCAGGTTGTGGTTTTCGACAATGATCGGAATTGTAAGATGTCACCTAAATGGCTAGGCCCATTCACAGTGGTTGGACGTGAGCGCGAACACTCTTACCGCGTTGAAACATCTGAGGGAAAGGTGAAAAGTGTCCACGCCAACAACATTCGACCTTACTATACAAGGGTCAGTCATATTGGGGTAGTCTTTGATGAGGACCATGATTTTGGGGAGGTGGAATATGCTCCACAACCAACCACTATAAAGCGGGAAGAGCTAGTGCTAACGAGCGAGAAGGTTGCTCACCTTGATGCTGACGCGCAGGCGGAAATACAGGCGGTGTTCCAAAGACATTGCACACTCTTTGACGGCACCCCGGGTATAGCGAAGGTAGACGAACATAGGATAGAAATAGAACCGGGCCACCAGCCAAAAAAGGTGTTTCCTTATCGGGTGCCGGAACTATTAAAGAAGGAAGTCAGCCGGCAAGTTGACGAACTTTTGACTTGGAAGTTGATCTACCCCACGGAGAGTGAGTTTGCACACCCGGTAGTATGCGTCGGAAAAAAGGATGGGACTATCCGCATGTGTGTGGACTACAGGGCGTTAAATGCCGTCACCAAAGTGGATGCGTTCCCTATGATGAATCCTCAGGAATTGATTTTCCGAGTAGGCAGAGCGCAGTTCATTACGGTAGTGGACCTTAGGCGCGGGTACTGGCAGGTACCGATGGAAGAGAAGAGTCAGAAATTCACCGCATTTGTAACGCACGAGGGTCAGTACGCATGGAAAGTGATGCCTTTCGGGCTAAAAAATTCCGCGGCAACCTTTCAAAGAATGGTGAATAAACTCTTGTCGCAACATCAAATGTATCCCACGGCATACCTTGATGATATTGCTATTTTTTCTAGCACTTGGGAGGAGCACTTAAAGCATCTCGACGTTATTCTTAATGTCTTAGAGAAGGCGGGACTGAAAGCCAGTCCGGAGAAGTGTCAGATTGCGCGATCCCATATACATTACCTGGGGCATATTGTCGGTTCAGGGACACACGCACCAGACCCTGAAAAAATAGCAGCGATTAAGAACCTGGTACCACCGCGCACCAAAAAGGAACTACGCAGCCTGTTAGGACTGTGCGGTTACTATCGCGAGTACGTCCGAGGATATGCAGAGGTGACGAGCCCGCTCACGCTGTTAACAAAGAAAGCGGTACCTAATAAGATACCCTGGCCGGAGGAAGCTCAGGCAGCATTTGAGATGCTCAAACAATCTTTGTGCGAGGCCGTGGCGCTAAACACCCCAGAGCCATCTCAGCCCTATTGGCTTTTCACAGACGCCTCAGCTACGGCGGCGGGAGCATGTTTGGCGCAAATGTCAGCCGATGGGGAAGAGAGGCCTATCGCCTTTGCAAGCCACCGCTTCTCACCGACCCAGATGCGTTGGTCGACAATTGAGAGGGAAGCGTTCGCAATAATATGGGCCTTAAAGAAGTTTGACTACTGGCTTTTCGGTGCCATAGTAAACATCGTTTCCGACCACAATCCGCTGTCGTAGCTTACAACTTCTACTCCGCACGGGGCGAAATTGACAAGATGGGCGCTGGCTTTACAGCGATATCATGTCTCGGTACAACATCGGAAGGGTATATGTAACGGGAATGCGGATGCATTATCGAGGCTCCAGAATAGTTTGTGGAAGCCATCAGAATAACAGTGCCATGCCAACTGAGGGGAGGACGTGAATGTTCCTGCCCACTCGCTGCTGTATATTGTGGACTGTGTGATTGACAATCCAAGAAACAGACACTAGTGATCTTACTGCTTGAAGCAGCAATGGTGTGCTTGATCGTTTAGCATGTATTTGTTTTCGTTTCTTGTATTCTCCTGTCGTGTTGTCTCGCAATTGTGTTTGATGTTTGTGTATGCTGTTGTATGCTTAGAAAGTCCAGTGACCTAATCGCGGCAGTGATTTATCGTACCACTGAGCGTAGAACAGCCCAGCGTACTCTTAAGGGGGGACGTGTTATGTTGCCGCTCATAAGGCGATCGTGCAGAAGGAACGGCGTAGCACCGTACGCTATACAAAGCTTCTTTCTCGGCTCTCTCTCTGCATGGTCTTTGACAGCAATTATCAATGGAAAGCAAACTGCTCCCATTGAGCGGCTGGTCTCCCACGCTGGCCCCCAGGGGTTCCTGGTACGAGACCCTTCCCTTTCGCTGAACGTCGCTCGGGGGGGTCGCGGCTGCGCGACCGTACCTGTCCCCTCAGTGGCCGTTTCGGGGAAGAGCAGCTCGGACGCGTAGGAAAAGAATGCATGAGAAGTGCGCCCTCGCTTGAAGCGACAATGCGCTTGGCCCAACCAATTCTTTAACGACCGGCATGCGCTCTCGGCGCGCCGCTGGAACAAAGGGTTGAGTCGCAGCAGTGTCCCAACTGCGGGAAAGGCGAAGACACGCTGTGTTTCCTGGAACGACAGGGTTTGACTGGATGAGCGTGGGAGATGGCCCGAATGCCGCAGGGCTGCTACGATACCGATATTTCGATTGTGAGAATATCTGAGAGCGTGGGATAAGGAGAGGGAGAGCCATGATGGGAAAGAATGCCAAAATGCCTGTTTAAACTGCAAAGACGCTGCTGTCGGGATTAGGGACAGCCCACTAGGGAGTGGCTTAATCTGAGGGTAAACAGATTGGATAACAGAAGGTTGAGGCGGACCAGCAGTGGCCACCTCCCCTTTTTCTTTGTTACCGCAAGGTACTAAAGACTGGACGGGATTCGTTTCCCTTCAGTCTAGGCTGTAATCACTTAACTGATCGATCAGTAAGACTCCGTACGATGCAACTTCTGTCTGGGCCGTAACCACTCGGTGGTCGAACAGTGAGACTAAGTTCGTTGTATGTAGTAACAGTGTTCTAGGCTCTAACTTAAGAAAAGTTAAGTAGAAGAGTAAGAAGCTGTTGATGTCTATGTTATCATCAGTGTGCTTCGGCAAGATGTACATATGACTGTAAATATTTTGCTACAATATACCTTCAAGTTCATTACCTCCAACCTGCCTCCTGCTTCATCGACGTCGATCATCTTCTTGACGGGACCTTCAATCCACATCAAGGAGAAAACGAACAAGAAAAGCATAACTTGCACGATCTTTGTGTTTTAGTGCGCATACCAATTCAGATGAGAATCGACGGGGATATTTACGCTGTTTCGGTATGTAATGTGGAATGTAATTGTACATGCTTTCCAAAACTAGCTTCATAAACTGATCAACTTGCTCATCAAGGGTGGTTTTGTTCATAACTAAGGACCAGTCAATTGTGGACAGGTAATGATAGAGGCCGGTGTAGTCACCACTCTTGAACGCAAATCCAAGGGACGATTTCATGTTGCTGGACTTGTTCGGCCAACGAAGGTGGTATTATCTTAAGTGATGGATGAAATTTTTCAGGACGAACAAGAGAGAAGACTGAATGTGAAACATCGACAGGCTGATTATTAGGCAGGCAAAGATCTAAAACGTTACCACAGAAATTGGAGACAAAATTATGCTGCAAAAGGGAATAGAAAGCTAGAAAATCTAATCGGAGGCTGCGCTTGTTTTTCTATGAAATGATTGTAATGAGAAAATTTAAGCGTGTTCCAGATTTTTCCAGGTGTATTAAAATCTCCAAGAACTATAATTCTGTAACCACTATAGGAAAAAACATCTTCATTGGAACAAATGACCTCACGAGAACGAGGTAAGAGAAAAGTTCCAGTCAGCAATTTTTCACGACGTTCAAGGCTGACTTCTAACCGGACCAATTCTGGAACACTTTCGATGCCCCTCCGTCTAACGTATCTTACTGAGCTGTCTATAGCAATCAACACCCCCACCTTTTTTGTGTGGTTTAACTAAAGCCTCGGTCACAGCAGAAGGTGTCATAGTTCGATGGGAAAAAGTCTGACGAGGGAATTTCACTGTATCACTTAAACGCAGGTATGCGTGTAAGTGATACAGCGGAGCGCACAAGCTGCTCTTTTAACTCAATGTGCAGTAACGGTCCCTTTTTTTTTTGTCGTTGTAGCCAATAGGAAAAAATGAGCGAAAACACAATATCGAACTCTCAGTCGCGTAACGGCAATTCCAACATTATAGACAGAAGAGAATTTAAGTATGGTTAAAGAAAAATAGGCGAAGAGAACCGCCCAGGAAGTCCAACTTTAAGGGTGGGTGATGTCAGCGCCCCCGTTGAATGGCATATCACGCTTCCTTCACGTGCAACAATAAGGTTTTGCGTGCTTCCTGCATTGACGTGAGATTAAAGTACGCATGTATTACCGTCTGAGTGCAGCTGGTGCTGTACTGTTTATCTGTACAACTGCCTCAAACCGCTCACAACACAACGCCGCTGTGTACATTTCACTGCGCACCGGCGAACGTCTATCCAGTGTATCCACACTCACGCGCTGACGGTGCTGCCATCTACATGTCCATCTCGAGGCCAATACAACGCGTTGGTCAGATTTCTTCCCTGGCACTTCTTCCTTGGTAGCTCTCTCTGTACATGCTACGCGGCGCTTTTAGGGGCGAAGCTCCTTAAGGCGTGGGTCGTGCGTCCCCGATGTATGTAGTAGTAGTAGTAGTAGTAGTAGTAGTAGTAGTAGTAGTAGTAGTAGTAGGTAGCCACCGGCGCATGCCTGCCGGGAGGCACGCACGCGCCGAGGGCGAGCGCGTGGCTCCCGGCACGCCCTCGCCCGCGAGAGACAACGTTGGCGCAGGCAGCGTCTCCTAGCGAGTTTCTTGATTGAGAAATACCGACTGCTCGCGTTGTAGAAGCGTTCACCGGCAACCCATATATATATATATATATATATATATATATATATATATATATATATGGGTTGCCGGTGAATATATATATATATATATATATATATATATATATATATATATATATATATATATATATATATATATATATATATATATATATATATAGGCATCTTGCATCTTGACTTGCAATGAAGTGCCGATGGGAGATTTCACTTGTGCATTGTGCATAGTTGAGCCGTGAGGATTCGTAGCATGCGCGAGATGTTATAAAACTAGATGGCGGTACTTGTAGTTGATGATGAAAGATGCGAGATGTTATAATAGTTTGATGACATTTACTCAAGTGTTTCACTTTTAATTGTCGGGCGAATTGCACGGAAGAGTTTCACGGTTTACCGATGATTCCTTCCGGAGCTTCGCCCCACTCATCATCATTCACCCCGTGAATATGCTGTGATTTTTCCGTTGGCGGGGCATTTGAAGGATCGACAGCTTTCTGGAATCGAGGCATCCTACGGTAGCTTTATTCGCAGTTCACAGTGGTCGTTGCGCTGACAACTGCTTATCGCTAAACATATAAAGCGCTGTACATTGTAACGATGGTGTTTCCAGGCTCCTCGTTGACGAACATTATTTTGCGCGTGTAGATGGTGTGGTCCAAATAGCACAAAATCCGTCTTCGCTGCACCAGAAAAACGTTTTCGGTTATCATACACGCCAACGGCTAGCGCAAGCGCGCCACCAGCAAACGTCGCGTCTCGTCAACATCCAGTGTGACAGCCAAGCGGCCAAGCAGGGCACTCGAGAGGGTTTCAAAGCACCACACCGCGCAAGCAGGTACTACCTAACGAAAGAAATATTTCTTTCGACGGCGACCATGAGACGCCACATAGAGGATACCCTCCCCCTCCGACCGTGAAGCAGGCCAACGCCACCTTTTCTAGGTGGTTTTGAACAGGCGGGAGCGCTAGCCGATGGGAAAGACTAGGAAAGAGTCGACTGAGAGGGTGGTCAACGGCCGGATCGGACGCACCCGACAGGCACTAAGAAAATAGCGTCCGCCGCGGTGGTGTAGTGGTTACAGTACTCGGCTGCCACCCAAAAAACGCGGGTTCGATCCCGGCCGCGGCGGTCGCATTTTCGATGGAGGCGAAAATGCCAGAGGCCCGTGTACTGTGCGTTGTCAGTGCACGTTAAAGAACCCCAGGTGGTATAAATTTCCGGAGACCTCCACTACGGCCTTTCTCTCCTCTCTATCTCTTTCACTCCCTTTCCCCTACCCCTACAGACGCTTAGCCGTGCTCCCTATATGGGCTCCAGAAATTAGCGTCCTTTCCTAACCGAACCACAATCAATCAATCAAGAAAACAGATGAGACACTGCTGTGTACAACTGCAAGGTGGGATGGCCCAAGAATACGTGTACAGGAGATCCGCGCAGTAATGTGACAGATTACAGGCGACTGAAAATGAACACATAATTGAACAACGAAAGAAAAGCCTACTGCTACATGACAGCGATAATGCGAAGGGCAATAGAGAAACCAATGGAAAAAATAGAAGGGGTGCCTTGTGCTCCATCTCCTGTCTTAAGTTATGCAGAAGGGAAAAGCGGATACACTCTTTCCCTCGACCTATCATCCACACCGTTGGCATCAGCTCCTCTGCTCCCCTATATTGAGTGATAGCACACTTGATACGCTCGCCATTTAGGTCGCGATTGGGGATAAAAGCACACCCTCGCTCTTCTTACGATTTCTGTGGCGTGGAATTCGCTTGAATTTATTTTCGTACCATGCTTCTAGTGTCATGTTCACCTTCCACCATTTTCACAAGGTCACCGTTAAGAAAACGGAAGGCGACACCTTGTCACGGACACCCTGTCAACCTGTCATAGAGACAGCCTCACATGAGAGATACGAGGTTGTCTCCATGATATGGCGTTGTTGTTATGTGGGGTTTAACATCCCAAAACCCGCTCTGATTATGAGAGACGCCGTAGTGGAGGTCTCCGGAAATTTCGACCACCTGGGGTTCTTTAACGTGCACTGACATCGCACAGCACACGGGCCTCAACATTTCGCCTCCATCGAAATGCAGCCGCCGCCGCCGGGAATCGATACCGCGACCTTCGGATCTGCAGCCGAGTGTCATAACCACTAGACCACCGTGGCGAGGCCGCCTACGGATGCTACTTGGGCCAAAAACATATACGTCCTATGCAGACGCTGCCATTTTGCTGCTCTGCTTGCACAAGGTCACTTTCAAAAGCATATGAAGTGTAATTTTTCTTACTCAATGTATTAAATACATTTGTGTGAAAGCAACAGCGCGTAAACTCTCCTGGATATTTTCTTTCGCTAGGGGCAACAAGCCGCACCAGAGAGATTTGCATAAGATGAGTGCATTAAGGCATTCTCGATTACTGTATTGAAACCTTTATTTCATTACCGCAGTGTTCACTCTGGAAGATTTCTCGTGGCTTGTACCTCAATAGCGCCTTTTTGCAAATAGCCATCCCACTAAAGAGCTTCTGTGAGGCCCTCAGGCAAAGGAACATATTTCCTGAGTCATACTTCGCAAGCCATGAGGGTGTTTTTCATTGTCCTGTTTATCGTTTTTACAAGCGCGAGCGTTGTCTATATGCCCTGTCCACTCTTCCTCGTATCGCACGTGTCCAATGCTATTGTGCAAACACTTACACAGTATCGAGAGCAATATGCGTTACCTCAAGACTCTACTTATCGACGGCACCCACACTGGTCCTCTTGGGTTTGAATATGTCCACGAAAATCATATTCCATGATATAGTTGCACGTGTTGCACTAATATTCATTCACCTGAAATGTAGAGTGCATCTAAACGGGTGCTATTCCGCATTTTTCCACGCTTTTTACGTATGCGTCCCGTGCTAGATGCATGTAGTTTCTAGCTTACTCAACATAAGCATCTTTTATGACGTATGCATATTCGAAATCGAACCACCGCAACCACGTCTCTTCTGGGTGTTTCACACGGCAGATAAGTTTCTGAATACCTTCAGTTTTACATGTGGCTTCAGAATGCGCTTCCTTATTCAGCGCTGTGCTTTTTCCTCCGCTTAGTTGAGTTGAAGATGCTCGTTGTGTGTGTTTCTTGCACGTTGTTTTCTTCAGTTGTTGCTTTCAGTGACTGACTTGACCGAGCAGGACCCTCGACCTCGTTGAAATTTTGACGCGTGTGTCGCTATTCGGTACCTTTGAGAATAACGTACAGCGTCGGAAACAATACAAAGCAGTAGGAAGGCAGCACTCTAGCACTGGCTTCCAAGTGATTTTTTTTTTGTTTTTACTAAGTACTTAAGGGGAACCTACAACACTTTTCCAAATAATCCTCCAGCGGTATGAGTAAAGAAGCGCATTGGCCTGCGAATCGCCCGCCACAAAAATGATTTTTCAGATCTGTTAGGCGCTATGCCTGAGTCACGACGTCAACTACGAGGGGAGTTGCATCGTCCGAGCGCGCTTATTCGCTTGTCGTGCGCGCAGGAAGCTACACAGAGGGGGGTGACAAAGGGGGTAAGACGCCGCGCTAGCACGCGTCATGACCTTGAACATTTTTCTGTTTCCTTTTGCTGTGAAGGTATTCGCGCTTTCTCAACGACGACAAGCTCAACGACGACAAGCTGTAAGTGCCGCCAGAGCCATTGCGGGGACGTGGCTCCACCTCACGGCATTCGCGGAAACTGCACACGTGAATCGGCTGATGGTAGTTCTAATTATTTCGTACTCCGTGAAAGTTACGATGTTTTGTTTAAAGAGCGCGCCCTTTGCAGATATATTTTGAAACCAAATTTCATATTTCTTCCTGCATGTAGTGTAATGTTATTCGGCTGGCACATTCGCAGAAGCATCCACGATTGATCGGTGTCGTTTTCTTGCTATGTTCAAGAAGTATTACAGAGTCCCTTTAATGAAGCCGCTTCTTCCGACGTTCAGCCTACTGCGCGCCTTTCCCATGCCCCTTATTTCACGGTTCAAGGACCGTCGCTCGCACACGACTGTTGATTATTTCGGTGCGAAGCACAAAGCCTCGTTGATTCACTCTGGAATAAGGATTACCAGGACATATCTTCACACACTGAGGAACGCTGATAGCAGCAAAATCAAGCACCAGAACACTCTTTCGAATTCATGAGCTTTTTTTTTTTTGAAGACATAAATAAATTACATTCTTTTTTTTTTGTCAAAACGAGGCAGTCTTTGAAAATTCTGACATTTCTTCGCTGAAGTTTCACTGGAGAGGCCGACGGCGTAGTCGCAGGATTTTCGAGCAACAATTTTTAAGTCCGCCTTTCGTGGCTCAAGGGTGAGGTCTTCGTTGAGTTTTGCCTATAAAAAGAACGGGTATCTGAATTTTCGTGTGAACGTCACAGCAATGGCTGACCAATGCGGAAGAATGATTGAAAACGGTTCCAGGTAGCGTCTGTCTGCACGAGCGAACCTTGAAGAGTCTGAGTGAAGTAACAATAGAGCTCGGTGTCTCAGACTCTCATATGACATATATATATAACGTCCTTTAATGCATCTGAAGCTTGGTGCGTTGGTTGCACTCAGACAAAAAAAAAAGGCGCTGTGACACTGCCTTCCTTTGTATTAGCTGGGACGTGCACTGAATACTTCTGGTTGAGTCACTTTCTTTTTCTGCCTTTAATACTGTTTCCTTTACTTACTACAATGCATGAGCCGCCATCAAGAAAAGCAAAAATGGGCAGGGTTGTTAAAAAGAAACAAGAATGTCAACCACTGTCGACTAGAGACCTGCGCTCACCGTGACGTATCTGCAGAGACTTTTGAAAAAGAGTCCCAAGCAGCAAGATGACAGGGAACAAGCTCAGCCTTTTCATGATATTTTTAATAGGTAAGTTACTCTTCATTGTTTACTTCAAGTCCTCCAAACTGGTATGAATCTGGACATTTGTAGCATGTCGGAAAACAATGTAATCATTAGTCAATACAACCCTCTCGCTTATCAGTTGCAAACATTGGCATCTCTTTCGTCAAAAACTTTCTGGAGACACCCGTGGTCCTATTGCTCCATAACGACGAAAAAATAGCTATTTCAGCGCGAAAGTATTTTATGTCGGGGTTTACCGAGACTTTGCAAATGTCGTTTGCGTCACGGAAATGTCGTTGTGGAAATCCACGTGAACAAAAGACAGAAAAAATACCGCGAATTAGTGGTATTCGAACCACAACGTGCTGGGCGCTCCACTCACTACA
Source organism: Hyalomma asiaticum (assembly GCA_013339685.2). Classification (NCBI taxonomy): domain Eukaryota; kingdom Metazoa; phylum Arthropoda; class Arachnida; order Ixodida; family Ixodidae; genus Hyalomma; species Hyalomma asiaticum. The sequence goes on along the minus strand of CM023484.1, from coordinate 95,209,452 downwards.
CCGCCGAAACATTGAGAACTTACGGAACAAACGAGCCTGATACATTTCAGCACCGCTTTACAGTTTCCGTCTAAATGATGCTTAGTTAAATCGAAGGTCAATAACACGGATGATTACGCTTAACATGTCCTGCCAACGCCTCCTATACGATTTGGTCCGGCCTTTCACTGCTCTTTTGGTTCGCCTAGAATTACTGTATATGCTACCGCAGGTAGTAGCATATACAGTAATTCTAGGTTCGCCGATATTGTGCCGCCACCTAGGAGCGGTAAAGTGAATTATGAGCTTTATGCAAGGCGCGTCGGTAGTGAGCGTTTCGGTAGTTTCAGCAGTTTTAGTGCAGCGGAGTATAGGAAGAGACACCCCAGCGGGAAGCGTAACGCATTCGCGCGTTCACGGCTCGAACTCTAAACACTGACTCTCGCGCTCCTCAAGGTGTGCTCGTCGCAACGCAACTGGCTACAGTACACGTCACACAACAGTACCAAATGGTTTTACCTAATGTCCCCAGATTTGCCTCTTTTCTGTTCGTGAAAAGCTCTGGTTTATGGCAGGTTACTGCAGGCCACCGGCGCGTGCAGCGTAGTATCTCCGGAGAAATGTGCGTCGTCCGGCAACCTTCCCTTATGTGCCAGTTGTCGAGAATCAGTGTGCAGTGTCAAAGTACCGCTAATGCCTCCTTGCAACGGGTGGACATGGCAAAGTGCATAACCCTTCCTCCGGCCCCCGGGTTCACCAGATTGCCGCTAATGCATTTGAGAGCTTCGCAAAGACACGTTTAATTTTCGTGTTATACCGATTCCTGCAGCAAAAGGATCGAGCATTTTTTTTCTTTTATTTAGTATTTCTTCTCGTTGACGGTGATGCCAGTCTGGACATTTTTAGCATATCGGAAAACAATGTAATCAATAGTAAATACGGCCCTTTTGCTTAGCAATTGCAATAATAGATGTCTCCTTCGTCAAAATCGTTCTGTAGACTCCCGTGAGCTTGCCGGTGAATAACGCCGGATAAATAAATAAATGAATAAATAAATCAAATAACTTCGTTTCCACCAAAAACAAAAAAAAATTTTGCTTTTGGAGCATAGCCAAAGCTTTGTATACTGCACAGTCGGCTGTCCAGTATACAAAGTTTTGGCTCTACTCACTTGTTAGAGTTGAACTTTGTCGCGAGATACGACCTCCCGTGGTAGTTTTGCGCTTATAGGGTCTTGACTTGATAAGGTCGAGGTTGACGGATTTAATCTCGGCCACGGCTCTGCATCTCGATGGAGGCAAAATGCAAAAGAAAAAGAACATCCGTTTGGCTAGATGTACGTGCAGGTTAAAGAACACTAAGCGGTCTAAATTCACCGGAGACTTCCACTATGGCATGTTCCTCGTATAAATGATACATGGCAAAATTACATAGTACCTCATGCTAATACGCATAAATTACTTAAAATAAAGCCGGAACGATCCGGCTCATGCAGTATGTTACCCGTCTAAGCATCTCAGCGATTATCGATCTCCCGCTTCTAGCAGTGCCTTCAAGGCACACATGACGTTGTCGGAACGGGAAGCCATTTCCTCATCCAGAATCTAGCACTCTGTCATGGCCTCGTCTGCTTTTTTCATGGCAGCTACTTTCCTAGCGTAAATGTTGCGCCTTGGTGCTCACTGCGTTAAACGAAGGAATTGGGGTTAAGCAGTTCCTAGAAATTTTAGGTTACGCCTCTAGACATCTGAACCCTTTAAATAATTTTTTCTAAGTACCGATGTGAGAACTCGCTTTCTTCTCTTTCACGAGGACCATCTTTCGCACTTTCTTTTGACATGCATTATTGTTCCGCGCAGGCCACGCTAGAAAATGCGTGCACCTAATGGGTGATTCCTACTTTCTACAAACTTACATGCCCGACAATGATGTTCGAGTAAGTTCCACATCTCGCTCGAGCATAAGTTATGAGGCTGCAGTCTTCGATAACGCATGTATAAAAGCATCCATAATGCATCGACGGAAGAAAAGTGCGTTCATTGCTATCGCTATACAACGCGGTTTGCGTTTTCCTTCTTTTTTCGCTGGGCAGGTTCGCAAAATAAACAGTTTGTCCTTTAACCCTTCGTATTCCGCGTCTCTCAACGTCATATTCCCGCAACAATGCTTCTGTATATGTCGTCGTTGATCCTGGCCGCATGCCCCCGGGGATCCTTGACGTCATCCGAAGAACACAGGGATCTCAAATATGTGCGTTGCATTATGTAACGGTACATATCAATTAGTCGAAGTTTAATATTTGCAAGTTTCCTCTGCCTTGGATATTAACTCCCGGCGGCTGCATTTCGATGGAGGCGAAATGCCAGAGGCCCGTGTGCTGTGCCATGTCAGTGCACGTTAAAGAACCCCAGGTGATCGAAATTTGCGGAGCCCTCCACTACGGCGTCTCTCATAATCAGAACTGGTTTTGGGACGTTAAACACCACAAAACAACGACATTAACTCCCCTCACACTTGACAATGTCACCATGATATCACGTGCGTGAAGACACAGGCAGGTAGGCTACCCCGCGATGCCACCTCAAAGTCTAACAAAAACAAAAGACATAAATTTCGTGGGCAGATGCAAATGCACGTGCAAGAGTAATCGAATTTCTACAGCTAATATAGTACAGTGCTATGAATCGAGGCACTGAACAACTACGCAAAGCAAAACAGGACGAACAAGGAGGACAACAAATGCTCCTTCAACAAAATGGTTTATTGCAACCGAGGCACGAATGTATACAGTGACAGCGCTCACTCGCTGCGCCCAGGTGTCATGCGCAGAGACATCTGAATTTTGTCTTATCCTTTATTTGCAAGGTATACGAAAAACAAGACGCACGTACGCTACTGTGCACTCAGAAAATACGTTTATGTTTCTGACAAGGACACGGTAGAGGTGCTTACACCATCGCTACCCAACTTTGCCATTTTGGCAGCTTCTACTACCAATCTCGCGCGTTCATTCCGGTTGGTTAATACCATCTTGATCATTATCACGGTAATATAGGCGCAGGAACAACACTCACATTGACACGAGGAGACAGGACAAGCGCTTGTCCTGTCTCCTCGTGTCAATGTGAGTGTTGTTCCTGCGCCTATATTACCGTGATAATGAACATGCACCATCTAGCCCAGTATGAAATTTTGTTAAACCATCTTGGTGTTCTTAAGTAAGGGTGCACACCCACACGCACGACAATGCAACGCGAGCCACCCACCTTGTCTTTCTTTGCACCTATCATTCAAACAGCGGCTCGTTAGTCCCTCGTACTGCTTTCCGCGTGCAGGGTATCTCATACACCGCGGCCTTTCTGCATTCCACGAATCGTGCCTTATGAGTGAGGTTTTTTTCTTTCAATCATAAGCGTTCTGCCATGGAACTTGTGCATCTTAGCAAGCGCAGCGGAACAAACACACGAGAGACACGTAGACAGGACGGCCTCTTTCTCGCGTGTTTGTTCCGCTGCGCTTGCTAAGATGCACAAGTTCTACATTCACCAACTAGCCCAAATTTCTGCGTTGAATAGTTCTGCCATGCGTGGTTGCTGATTCTACAAATATAATTCAGTTTGCAAGGAGCGGATAAAACTACCTGCACATTAGTACGTCACGCCACACCTTTAATGTTAAGGGGAAATTTTTTGCAAGTAAGGCATGATGTCTGTCCTTTCCCGAGTGACATCAGTGTTGGAACCGCGGACTTGAGTCGTGTGGCGGTACTTCTTCATCAAGCCTTCGGCCACTGACACTTGGACGTGCAAGGGGTAGCCTGCTTCCGAAAGGCGGGAGGGCTGCTTCCAGAGACTGTCCATCCGACCATGACAACACTATTTCCTAATAGCGCTGTCCAGGCAGTGACCAATGATGCTTCTCTTGACTAATTTGGAGCTGGCTGGGATTAACTGCAAAAGCTGCTTGTTACGTCGTGGTTCATACTAACAACATGTCCGGTTATCAAAGTACGTGAACTAAACCTTGCGCTAAACTTCGTTCGCGGCTTACCAACAAGGCCGCATTTCTCCCCTTGTGCAATGAACAAAATCAGCGGCATGGCTCTTGAAGCAGTCAAGCATTCACTCGTTCAAGGTTAGGCATGATCAAAAATGGTAATCGAATATTTGAGTTCAGGTTAGGTTGAGGTACACTGTTAAGCAAGCAGTTTCAGCATTGAATGAGTGAGTTAAAACGTATAATGGCTTAGGTGACAAGTTTTTACGATGTTTACGCTGTTAGACATGGTTGCCATGTGCAGAAAAGTAGGCGTCTGGGCATTTCGTCGAATGTTCAGAAGCTATAATGGCTTGACCAATCACATCAGCAGTGAGCACGTGAGTGTTCCCGGGGAGGTCGCTCGCATTCCCCAAGCAAATCTTAGCATAAAAATATCTGCGTATAGCATGTCAGCCATTCCCGGTGCTGTAAATATCATAAATTAAGGCACTCGGCGAATGACAAGAAAAGCACTTACGAAAGAGAAGTTTTTTCTTATTAGTATTCCCCACAAGTGCAAGAAAACGATGTTGCCATGATGAACGAAACGAGGTAGCGAATTTGACTGCTTATACGGCATCACAGAGCATTAGTCGAATTCACAAATATTCTCTTCCGTAAGTGTGTTCATTCGCATCAGCTAGCCAGCTCTACAACAATATATCCATCATGGTGATCGTCTGAAATACCCTCTTACGAACATTACAGCGTGAAACGTTTTTACAAATACGTGTACAATTCTGCATGCACGATGGGTCATCCTGGACACCAGGAATATATCCAATTCTGAGGTCACGTATCCAGCAGACGACGTAACTGCGCTCAAGAACACAAATGTTAGATGTCGCTGGTAGTCCTTGCATAACTTACCAGAATAAAATTCTTCCTGTAGAAGATTCTAAAACACACCGTATGCTGCCGTGATCAGTGAATCACTGCCGAATTAACATATAGAAAGCGCTCGCAAATCGTTCGCGAAACTCCATTTCGCTTGAAAACGTGTTCAGACGGGAAAGCTTGTGCACGACGTTAGAACAGGTCACTTAGTAAGACACGTTACCCATATTTATAAACATGCACATTTGAAATGTTATGGTTCAATTGAGAAGGAAAGTCATGCAGAAATGAGGGAAAGTGAGTTTCGCACGTGTTCTTCTCACGAAACTCATGCTTCACGATATCATGCAAAACCATGCCCAGAGGCAACGTCCCCAGAGATCCGTGTTGGTTAACCCGTGTACCTTTCTGTTCACAAATCACATTTGCTTCCATTCTCGGCACTTAATATGTACATACATATGCGAGGTAATATATTGTTTTGTTCTGTGCGGTTTAAGAGTTATTTATGAGAAAGGTTAGCGCATTTATTAGAATTATTCCAAACAGCAGGTCACACTGATGCAAATGCCAAGACAGTTCGCCGAATCGTGACGAAGCTTCTTTTTGAGCTAACGTAATTGAAATATCGGAATAATCCCAATACAAAAATCGCAGAAGGTAATTGATGTTCATTATAGAAGAAATTAATTGACAAAGAATGACTCTAAGCTAGCCAATGGCGTCTTTTTCAGCATTCGAAAAAGTTGCTCATTCTACTGAGAAGCTTACGGGTCCAGGTAAGCTTTCTGTTACTTTCTTGAAGGGATCATCTGCCGTTTTCCATCGATTCCCTGTCTTTTATTCCAATAGAAAGCGTACCATTCGAGGTATCCAAGCTTGCAGGGGTTTAGCTACAAAGTAAATTATTTAAAACAAGATTTTCCAACCATTGCGGTCATCCCTTCTGCATGTGTAGGGACGACGGCAACACTTGCTGCTGTTCATTTTTTTTTTTTTTTGTAATGTTTATTCAAGGAAAAAATTCTCCCTCCGTTTTGAAGGAACGCAACTAGGTGTGTGTGAAATGCAGTTGTAAGTAATATTTATTTCAGCAAGATAAGTTAACCTGCGCTGGTATTTCTCGGTTTTTGTTACACTTGGAGATCCAGATACATCACAGATGATGGCGCCACCGGTCATTTCTTCACAACTTTCAGGGCGAAATTAAAAATATCTTTCCCTCTTTTTGGGGTAAAAGTGTGCTCGTTTCCGTCAATAATAAAAATTGCCTTCCCACTTTCATCACAACAAAAAAAAAATTACAGCATATCCACGGAGTGAATGATGATGAGTGGGCGAAGCTGGGGAGGTTCATCGTAGGTCGTGCCGAGTTCCGGATAAATTTAGTTAACGCGCACGCTACGAATCCTCATGCTTCAACTATGCACAAGTGAAATCTCCCACCGGCACTTCATTGCAAGCCAAGATCCAGTGCCTATATATATATATATATATATATATATATATATATATATATATATATATATATATATATGTATATGGGTTGCCGGTGAACGCTTCTCCAACGCGAGCAGTCGGTATTTCTCAATCAAGAAACTCGCTTGGAGACGCTGTCTGCGCCAACGTTGCCTTTCGCGGGTGAGGGTAGAGCGTTCCTCTAAGAAAGAGCATTTGATTGATTGATTGATTGATTGATTGATTGATTGATTGATTGATTGATTGATTGATTGATTGATTGATTGATTGTGGTTCGGTTAGGAAAGGACGCTAATTTCTGCAGCCCATGTAGGGAGCACACGGCTAAGCGTCCGTGGGGGTGGGGGAAAGGGAGCGAAAGAGATAGGGAGGAGAGAAAGGCCGTAGTGGAGGGCTCCGGAAATTTAGAACACCTGGGGTTCTTTAACCTGCACTGACAACGCACAGTACACGGGCCTCTGGCATTTTCGCCTCCATCGAAAATGAGACCGCCGCGGCCGGGGTCGAACCCGCGTATTTTGGGTGGCAGCCGAGCACCGTAACCACTACACCACCGCGGCAAACAAAGAGCATTTCCATAGCCAACGCGCGCCTTTTGCTCTCTCTCTGTCTCTCTCTCTCTCACACACAAGATAGCAGAGGCACGCGCCGGGAGAGAGAGAGGCACGCGCCGGGAGGCACGCGCAGAGGGCGAGCGCGTGCCTCCCGGCACGCGGGTTACGCCTGACGCCTGACGCGAGACAAGGTTAGACTAAGAGGAGCTTCGCCCCTAAAATTTACTGCAGCTTGCACTAGTGGGGCGAGGCTAAGATGTAGCGAAGCGGACAGTCACTTGGCTGGTCTAGGTCATCAACATCGTCATCATCATCAATGTCATCATCAATGTCATCGTCTTCCTCTTCCCCTTCATTATCCTCTTCTTCTTCTTCTTCTTCTTCCGGTCACGTGCCGTTGCGACGTTATGTTACGTGCTGGTACAAGTAACGTATCTTGGTTGCTAGGCAAGGTCATTTGAAGGTCACGTTTTGTGACACGGCAAATTACGAGAAGCTTCAACAGCTTCGCTGTTAAAAAAAATTTCCGAGCAGTAGACAGATTTGCCCTCTTATGGCCACTAAACGGCCGGCTGTTGGCTCCAAAAAGCACGGCACACCATTAACTGAGTGTCAGCAAAGTTATTTATAACGTACCCGAAACCTGCGGTAGGATACTGTATATCGGGGAAGCGGGCCAATCTTTCAACGATCGTGCGGGAGCACGATCTGGCGGTCAGCGGCAACAAAGGCAGGCACCTGGGTGACCACTGCAGGCGGTGTGGTTGTGTGCCACACCTTAGGCAAACCACTTTCCTAAGGAAAGCGAACACTAGCGACACTGAAAGGGAGACAATCGAGGCGTTTGAAATAAAAAGGGCCCGTGATCGGCGAATTAGCACACCGTCAATAATTTTATGCGATGAAGAAGTGCTATCCTTCAAGGGTAGCCTGTAGCTATAGCTAGTTTAGTTTCTGCGCAAAGTAACTTGCTAACACTTGGTATTGACGGTGCAATGAATGCATGTTCCTTTGTGCATGCCTCATTGTTCACATGAGGTAGTGTACTTATCGATTAAGTCCACTTTTTGGTTTATGGTGCCTTTCTTAATACGCTTTCTTTTCGCATATTTTCACTGTAGATATGTGCAAAAGATTATTTTCACGGCATCCTGTATAAGATCCAGCGATGTTTCCTTCGAATAAACAGTTGGAAGTAGGCGCCCGTGTGTGTTCTGTCTTGTCTGCGTCCCATCTATTTGGCGCCATATCTATTCCTCCTGGAGGTCATAATCGGGACAAGCCTCCGTCCTGTAGTACAGTTACGATGACAAAGTCGGTGGCGATGATGAGGATTATGTAATAATTTTGACAGAATGAAATTTTATTCGGTTGTAATCGACATTACAGTGTGTACATCTGTATTATCTCATTAAACAGGCACTCTTACGAACGCGGAGACCTAATTCTTCACAAATTCCCGAACGGTAATTCCACAATTTCGCGGAAAAGAAATGGCTGATCTCAATCATCGATACCATGGATGCAGTTTTGTGCTTTTTGTTCCGTGGTCGAAGGATAAGACTCAATACAGACTGCATTGTGAAGGTTCCATACCGGCGCTCAAGTACAATCCCTATATCCAGGGAAGCGAAAAAGGCAGGCGTATAATAACGCTGATCGGAAAAGGTAAATCAAATTTCGTGGTGCATCACCGACAGCATGCACACAAATAGCAGCCACCAGTAGACCATTGCAACAAGAAATGTGTTGTCACTGGCATGACGACTTTAACATTAAGCCGACCGGAAATGTCAGCGTGAAAGGTTTAATTGCTTCCTTAAAAACTCTGTTTTTTTGTTGCTTTGTTTAAGGTTCAAGCGCTAGTGAGTGCGCAGTGGAATTCGACGCAAGCCGCACCTCCGTATTTGGCGCCAACGCAGCAAGTGTGCAGGCACGGCACTCACGTTCTGGTAGTAGAGACATCAATCGCGACAGAGTGGTTATGTAGTAAATACAAAATACTGTCGTCACAACAATACCGGCTATGCATAGTGTGCTTATTGACGGTCATTTTCAGATGCGCACAAGAGGGTAAAACGACACAAACTTCTGAATTACATCGGAGCCTCCGGAGGGAAAGACAACTACGGAGGCAAAGAGGCGGAAGACTGGTCCGGCAGTTCCGAAGAAAACAGTGATGAGAGCCCTTCGCCTGTAAAAAGCTTGTCCAGTCTATTAGGAGAAATAAAACTTCGTCACCGATAAATATACGAAGAGCGGTATTTGCCAATTTATTTGCGAGCCGAGCATCGGGTGAGCGGTCCGCCTTCAGAAAGCGCTCTCACGCTATACTGCTCGTCATTTACGTCATTTACGTAAATGACGTCATTTAGATCATTTACTTGGCTTACGCACTCGTTGCCCTCTCCCTCGCATCCGCGCTCAGGTCATAGGGATGGAAGTTACCTACATGGAACCCGACTAAATTAGGTCCAGAGAATAATAGACATCGATTAGGAATTAGGATTAGGAATTTCGAGCTGTTTTTGATTAATCTTACCCTAACGAGTGAAATTCAATATTCTCGCCTAATGACGATTTGATTTCTGGGGTTTTACGTTCCGAAGCCACAATATGATTACTAGAGACGCCGTAGTGAAGATCTCTTGAAATTTCCACCAGATGCGGTTCTATGACGTGCACTGACACCGCACAGTACACGGGCTTCAACATTTCGCCTCAATCGAAATGCAGATGCTGCGGCCAGGACTCCATCCCGCGACCTTTAGGTCAACAGTTGAGTGACTACACTACTACGGCAGGGCAATATTGTCCTTTATACGTTGCACGAAAGTGGTATATCTGACATCGCAGCTTTCTTAGCCGTGATGTGAAAACAGAACCTCGAAGTGTAATATTCCCTGTGTTCTTGGAAAATGGGGAACAGTTAAGCGGAGAATAAGTAAATTTTCACTTAGGAAGCAGCTAACTACACGCAAAATGCGCACCAGCGTTGCCTGTTACGTCTGAAAAGGCTTGAATTCTGCGCCTAGTGTTGCTATAAACAGGACAATGTACTAACGAGCTTATCCACATGTGGGCCCTCGAAAAATATTCCCGGAAACGCCACTGGTGGCTCAGGCCATGCGTGAGTTCGCATGCATGGAATATTAGCTAGTGCTTTCATCATTAACAGGTTCTTCTCAGGTCACGGCAATTATCAGCAGTTCTCGTGATGATAAGCGAACGTTAATCATCACGGCATCCTCCGAAGGTGGCGCCATAGTTGCTGCTTGTTGATGCGTTTGTGTGGTGTGCGCGTTCATGGAAAGAGGGCATGCTGTTGGTCCGATTTACAGGTGCCTTTTTAGTCCCTTGCTTGGTGCGCGGTGCCCTAGTGCCTGATAACAGGGCTGCAAAGTGCGTGTTTACACACATAAAACGGGTCACATTTCACGTGCGCCACTCGAAATGCCTATTTCGACAATCCGAGCCCGACGACCCGCTGTCATAGTAACAAGCACATCGCCTTACCCATCGCTCTCCGTGCTTGGTGTCATTGTGTCACTGTAGCTGTTATACGTAACTAAGCTGCTTCTTTTATGGGCCACTATTTTCCAAGTATGTTTGGAACGCAAACACTGAGTTCAGGACTCTTACGGTTCGGTACCTTACGCCATGATTATCTGTAAGAAAAAGCTAAGCACATACGGGCTGTAAAAAAAAGTCGTGTAAAGATAGAGCCCTGATATTAAAACCAACCGACGCTTCGCTGGTGTAAGGTTCAAGGCCGTGTATCCCATTCCATCGCGCAGCAAATTCACCTGCTCCAAATGCGCGCAATAAAAAAAACAAGTATCGCACTTCTCTCCCCTGGTGGGTCACGCAGCATTCATGTTTTCATGGGCAGAAAAGAAACCACTTCCTGTGCGAATATGGAGCATCCGACAACGGCAACGCACATACCAACTCATGGTTGATACGAATGTGCCACATCGCCATGAAGATACGTTTTTTTTTTCTTTATGTATCACTGAAAAGTACAGCGCATGTTTCCCTAGGCTGCACTGAGCACTCTGCTCAACAGAGATATCATCCACGTGTATACAGAAAGCGTAAGCTTTATCTATATATGTTGCTTTCAACGGCAACTGTAAGGGCTGGCCTCCATCCGGCATACATCAGCACGAGTCGCGCTGTCACTCATAAGCCCGACAACACTCCGGATAGTTGGGGCTGTGCAGCCTGTTCTGTGAAACACACCTGTTAGACAACAGAGCTATCACTGTGGTGTCTGGCCTTCAGCGCGGAGGAGTGCCGATTGTGCGCACACTCATGCATAGGTAGGTCAAGGCAATTATGTCTGCATAAAAGTATCGGGCTATGTGCATATGCGTTAAATTCTTACGTACAGTGTTGGTTTTAAGGAGTCCAAAGAATAACAATAGCCTCATTACTTAGTCTGATGAGACATCGCACCCACAAGTTGCAACCCTCTGTCGTCTATTCTTAGTTCGTCAGCGGAGGTTACTTCAACTACGAAAATACAGCGGCACGCCCAAGCAGAGTCAACACAAAGAGCGAGTCACCGGCATACAGGGGTTCACCGGAGGAAAATCTGGGGACAAGTCTAGAAGAACGAAGCGCTTCAATAAGCAAGTACAGTCGTACTCGTCTGTACAGCTCTCCTTTTAGAGTCCACAAAAGCGAGCGTGGATTTGCAGAGCACTGCGACTGCAGAGCAACGATAATCACGCTAGTTACTCAATCCGCCCGAAAATAAGCTAGCGTCCACTCAAAACTGAATCGACGGGTAGTAACGTTACTTTTACAATGAGCGCGTATGCTAACGGTGGCGTCAGAGACGCTGTAGTTACCACAGATGACATCGAACGGCTGGCTCACGCGAAGCTGCCTCCCAAGGTGACAACGTTCTACCAAGACGGAGCGGACCAGCAGCAAACCATTTCTGAAAATCTACTCGCTTTCAAAAGGTAAAATATCATTCCCCTTTCCCTTTATGACAAGCGCTTTTTTAGGTATGGACGACACCTTACTGTCCAGACTTATAGAGAGAGAAAAATATATTTTTTTGATGTTAATGGCGCACTGCACCCGAGTAGCGCCTCTCCTCTAGTGATCGGAGTCGCCTAAGACGAAGCTTTTGGCTTTGTATTTTTGTTTTTCGTAATACAATTTTGGTGCAAATGGCTTTTATTGGGGCACAATTGTAGAAGGGTGTTTTTTTTTATAGCTGTAGGTGGTCCGCCTTTTGATCATCACAGTATGATACCATGAATTTATTGATTCCTTTGCTTTCTTTGCAGCCAGCCGGAAAACATGAAATATGACTTATTTGTGCCGACCTCAAACGATATGTCTAGGTTCATATTCTCCCTCATTTGCTGACAGGCCCGTCGTATGCATCCTTGATAGCGATTTTTTACGCTGGTAGCAGCTGTAGAGGTTAGGATAATGACGCTAAGCACAAGTCTGGCTCGTGAGGTTACGTCAACCTGTAGCGGGCTCCATAGCTTGCCTGAAATCAGGGCTGGGCAGTATAGCGACACAAAGGTGTCTCGATATTACTGCCTCCAGGTACTTTTGAGTGCCTGTATTTCTGTATCCAGATTTATTTGAAAAATGTGGTTAGTCCTTCTGTCATAGGAATTGGTATAACACGAAAGTGAAACGTCTAGTCGCCAAGTTGTGGAATGCAGAGGCCACAATTTGGTGAATCGAGGGTTGGGAGATGGACTGGGTACTTTGGACATGTGAACCCGTCGAAAATAGACCACAGCTCCTAGACAATGCGCAGGGACCCCCGACAATTATACTCAAGCGAAATGTCTCGAACGGCTCACATTTCTCCGGAGGCACTGCATATCGCGCGCCAGAACCCTGCACAAACCTGCCATAAACCAGGAGCTTGGGCAAAAGTGAAACCTTGCAAGCGAAACAGAACGGGTTGTCAGGGGATAGTTTTGTGAACACACAGTCGGCTTCAGTGAAAAGATAATCAATTCCTCATTGATGGCCGTCTTTGCGTCCTTAGAGCAGAGTGGGTCGAACCACAGATGACTATTGATTTGTGATTTGTGGGGTTTAACGTCCCAAAACCAGTTCTCATTATGAGAGACGCCGTAGTGGAGGGCTCCGGAAATTTTGACCACCTGGGGTTCTTTAACGTGCACTGACATCGCACAGCACACGGGCCTCAACATTTCGCCTCCATCGAAATGCAGCCGCCGCGGCCGGGATTCGATCCCGCGACCCTCGGATCAGCAGCCGAGTACCGTAGCCACTAGACCACCGTGGCGGGGCCACAGATGACTATTATACTTTACGAACTACGCGCTAAAAAAAAACGCACAAACTCACAAGAAAGGAATACGTATGGACAAGGAAGTGCGTCTGTGTGTTCTTTTTAGCACGCATCCAAGATCTCAGACCAAACAGTCCAGCAAGCTGTCCTTCTTAAATATGCAGGTGACAATAGAAGACAAATTTTGCAGCGGCCGTGGTTCCACTACAATGCCCAAGAAATGTGGCTGCAGGACACCGCCACGTCGCTAACCATCACTGCGATTAAAACGCTGAGCATACGGAAGCGCTAACTGCCGGCGCGCATTAGCACGGCGATCTGCTGCATCCCATCGTCCCTAGACGGCGGTACCACTGCTGTGAACTAAGAGTGTAGTGAAAGAGAAGCGATGTTAATTCCGGTGTAATTTCGCTTGCTCTTAGAACATTTGCTTTAACCGCGCATATGTTAGATGCAAATTGTAAAGAGCTGTAGAGAAAATGTAAGACCCGTCTGTTCCCTACATCTCCTGTGTGATGCTGATGCGATAGGCAGAGCTTCCAGCTCCTATCGTCGTACCCGTGTGATTGTGGGTTCTAGTCCAAGCGTGTGCTACATTTTCATTGCAAATGTTTGTTCATTTTTTCGGGCGTCCAATTTCGCGACGGAATTACGTTGATGATTTCTTTATGGTCCCCGGCATAAAAACCTACGGTGTTAAAGATGTGTTAGTATCTCAGAACTGAAATACATGACGATGTATCGATTATATAGCGATACTTTGCAAGAGATGGACATCTCGCTAGTTTTTTATCGGAGGTGTGCTAGCGTGTTTCAAGATGGAAAGTAAATGTATTTTGTGCTAAGTAAAGCACATAACCGCTATTTATGAGTTCGAAGCTGAAGACCCTCCGCCTTCTGAATGGTCATGTAAGACGGGAAGTGTTTCGGTGCCTAAACGACCCGAGAAGAGGTATCGAGATGCTGCAGTACTTTCCGTACACCAGAGTGCATTCATTCTTTATGATATGAAGTTGTGCTCGCCTGCGGTGGTGGAGGGACTTCTTTTGTGTACATGTGTTGGCGCCGAAGCAACGCTGTATAGAAGACCACCTGTTTGAAAAGGCGCTCCTCAAGCGCAATTAACGCAACGTTCTTCCCAGAAAATAATACCTAGGGCTTGAATATAAATACACAGCTCTTTCTTAATTCACTAGTGTTTGTTAGTGGTTTGACCGATATGGTTGACTTGCAGGTTTAATGCAATGCAGCACTATTTGCATAACTATGCTGCACTTAAAAATATCTTTCAGGAATGTTAGCAGTCCTCAAATAAAAAAAAATATGTGTTCCAGTATTTCTATCCTTGCATATCTATTCCTGTGTCCATACATCGCGATACTTTTTCGTGTCTTTGTAAAAACATTTTCACTATGTCTCGTTACTTCAAAGAGGTATATTTCAGTACTTACTATTATAGGCTTATCTGTATTCCGCAGCACTTCTCAGTCGTTCGGAATGCAGATAAGTATACTGATAAGTACAGTATGTCGGAATACAGATAAGTTTTATTATCTGACGTCCGGGGTAGCTTCCTTGGTTTATCTCAATCCGACCTTGCTTGAGGTACCCTGGATTGACCAATAGTTGAAGGGCATGCGTACACGCTGCTTTCTCCATTTACACAATTCCTGTAGCGGTCTCTCACGATCTTTCTTTTGTAGTTTCACTCTGACCTACGCCATACTATAGGAGCAATATCAGTGCAATAGCTCTGGAAAACAAATTGATGTCATGACGAAATCTTTTCGTAACTTCGTAAATATCAATGACTGACATCTTGGATGGTTACGGAGATGCCCCAGTCTCAAGAGGCTAATGCCTTAGAACGTGAGAAGAGCGACATATTTCCCGGCTCCTTCACGGGCAATTTCTTTCGAAGAAATCCCACAAGCACCCTCCAAGAATGTCAAGTCGACGATGGGAACAAACCCTTCCGAATTTGCCCTCCGAGTCTACTCTTTTCGCTCACTACAGCGTTAAATCCGTAGCGCATTTATCCACATCGCTGTTACTCCCTCACCGTCCCTTTGAATCAATTACACTCACTTCTAACACCAACAGTATGGCTACAGTGTACCGCAGTTTCCACCGTGTGATCCTTCCTGCAGGCTCCGATTGTTGCCACGAGTGATGCGAGACGTGAGCATTATAGACACGGAATGCACGCTTCTAGGGCAACGTCTTTCCATGCCCGTCGGAATATCGCCGACGGCTCTCCAAAAATTGGCCCACCCTGACGGAGAATCAGCAACTGCGCGAGGTGAGCTACTCAAGAAACACTCGTAGTAGTCTCACCTATACTCAACTTATCAGACGTCCATCTTTCCCTTTATGTTGTTTCTGTGTTTTCAGGCTTTTTCTCGCACACAGGCTTATGTTTTATAATTGCGACAGGCCGATAACTTTGGCTTCTCAAAGGCTTCCTGATTTTACGCCCAACTATTAATACTAAGAAATTAATAACAAATATGCATGTCGCTACCGTACCGCAATGAACCTGCTTTACACTTTCGTTACATTTCTTATCTGTTCGCTTGATATCGTGTCGCTCGCCGGTGTACCTCAGCGGCTTGGGCGTATGCTCGAGGTCATAGGATCGAATCCTGGCCACGCCGGTCGCAATTTCGACGTGGGCGAAATGCAGATAACACCCATGCATTAAGCTTTAGGTGCACCAAGTACCCCGGGTCATAAAAATTACTACTCGGCCCTTCACTAGGACGTGTGCCCATCTACATATCGTTGTTTTGGCACGCCTAACTCCACCGATTATATTTGACAATCACCTCGATCGATTGACAATCACCTCGATTATAATTGACAATCACCTCGATCGCATTCCCTTCTTACCATTCGCTTCCTGGGTAAATATTGACTCCATGACAATTAATGCTTTCGAGTGACCTGCTTCTCTATAAAACTCTCCTGTTTCAGCTGCTGCGAACGCTGCGACCGTTATGGTGTTGAGTGCGCTCAGCACCACCTCGATGGAAGACGTGGCATCTGCAGCACCTGGAGGTGTCCGCTGGCTCCAGATGGAAGTCGTCAAGGACCGTTCTGTAACAATCGACTTCTTATGTCGAGCCGAGAGACTCGGCTACCATGCCATAGTTCTCACTGTCGACATGCCTGTCTTCGGGCTTCGTGTGTCGACAACCAAGAACCGTCATGACTTACCCCGAGAACCTCTGGTGAGTCTGTACCGTCAGCGTACGGTTCTGTGCTCTAGTTGTCATATATATTCATATTCCACAAAAATCTAATTGATGGCAGCACATCCACTTGCGTACTTCAGCCTGGTATTGCCAATGTTTGCCACTCAATTAATTGGCTATGTTACGCTCACCGGCAATGCTGGTGCGGAAGTGTCGCCAGCGATGCGATCACCGAAGCGCTCTCTCTTGATTTCTATTTCATGCGGAGCATTTCTTGGCGAACCTGTATAAATTTTACCTTATCTACCTGCCTATCTAGCTATCTAGCCGCCTACATCTCGGCTTTCTCCCGGTCGTCTCTTTCACTTCGTGCATGTCGAGATTAGAATGGTAAAGTACCAATGCATGGCGAACATGATTGATTGATCAAGACTTCGCTAAAACGCCACAATTAACGCCAACGTAACCACGTGTGGTTGATACTACTAGCGATCGGCCTGGGTTACGCGGGCATGCGCCGCAGATGGTTGAATCTTAACATAGCAGCTCATGTTAATCAATAACTAACCAAATGGAAATTTGTGAAAACCCACTTTGCGCAGCTTAAAAGCAAGATAAATACGTGCCGTTTGTTGCAGCTTGCGGTTGAAATGTAGATACAACAAGCGGACAAACACCGACAGTTGATCTCCTTTCCCCAAACTCCACTAACTTCAACACTAGCTGAGGAGGGAAGGTGTTTGAAGGTTCAAATCGGCGCCCCTCGATGGCTCGAGTACTCGATGGTAGCGCGAAGGAAGAGCCGTTTCCCGGTAAATAGAAGCTTTATTCCACACTCAGGCGTCTGCCCGGGTTCAAGCCCAAACCTCCGCTCTCGCTCACCTCCCAGGCGTCGTCACTTCAACCCTCGGTCCGACAAAGAGTCCCCCAACAAGCCAATCACACTTGGGGGTTGGCATCACGCAAACCAATCGCACAAACACTTTTATGACACACACGGCATTGCTCAAACATACGTCACAATCTACAACACCCGAGGGGATAGGTTCACTGCGCAACACACGTCATTTCCCTCTATCTCCTACGTTGTCGCCTGTGTCTTAGCCCAGACGACCGCCGGCGCCGCAGGCCCTGTTCGAGCTATCCTACCCGCGCACCACGTCTCTTTCCAGAACCCGCCACACAGCCGTGAGAATATTTGCCGGCCCTGTCCACTAAAAATATGTCATTGCTCATCTCGGCCTGTCATCGTCTTTTCATTTTCACGACCTTCGTCGTTAAAACCCTGCGGTTGCACACAAAAGCATCCTTCGGTCGCATCTGGCGGAGCGGTAGCAAAGGACGCGTACTGATGTCAAGCTGTGACTGGAGCCGGGCGTCGTGCGTCGCTTCGCTTCCTCTCGCGGCTCGCTTTCCATTCAACTCTTTATCACTGCCCTCCGACGGCTCCCCCGCTGGGTCGCCTTTCTTCCCTACGCGGAGTCTTCCGCGGTTCTTTTCCGCGGAGCCTACATGTGTCTCTCGTTTGTGGCAATGCCCCACTGAGGTACGGAGAATCGTTCTGCGCTTTGAAGTATTCTCACGCTGGACCACCAACACCACGTGGGCCCTGTATACCTTGAACTCACTCTGATGTTGAATTCCAATGGCGGAGTCGGAGCAGCCGACTGACTCCGCGAGCGAGCACTCGACTCTGGCGTAGAGCAAATCCTCCAAATCCGCGATTGGAACGGAACCCGCGCCGCTGGAGCAAGGCGGAAGCTGCCGAGTTACCCACGATACCTTGCGCATGGTGTCAAATTTCCTCTCAATTTCCCGCTCGTAAGCGTAAGTTTCAGCGTCACTGTCAGTGTCCGAGGAATCACTTGTGCGGGAACTTGAGCTTTCCGACTCGGAGCTGTCGCTATCGAGTAGCAGAAGCAATGCCGCACGCTTTGCCGAGGCACCCGAGCAGCCCATGCCGTCCGCCATTACCACAACTCGCGATTCGCGACCGGCGGCGCCTCCGCGCCCCCAAGCAGGCAAGCGTGTTAAAGGAACGAGTTCCGGTCCACTCCGCCGATTTCGGCAGAGCAGCTTTTCGTGCTCCACGGAGCAACTCCCGCTCTGAATCCCCTCCGGCTCTCTCATTGGAACTCTCGACTCCCGTCCTCACTCTGTCATTGGAACACACTTGCTCCGAAAGAAGCAGAAAAACTTGCTCCGACTCCGCCATTGGAATTCAACATGAGAAACGTGTAAAGAGCACCTGTCAGTGGCTGCATAATGAGGGCAACCTCCCGGTCTACCTCTGACGCTTGATTTGGCATAGGTAATCAGCTGAGTGCTGCAGTACCTTGAGGTTCAGAGGATGACTGGCACCCAGAGACGAGCACTACCGAAGCTGTCGCGATCGTCTTTACACTATTCTTATCATTGGCGTCTTTAGCTTCGATATCGTGTGTGCTCGGCCAGGGTGGCAGAGGAGGTGGAACAGAGGGAGGGGGCAAGCGTGTATGTGAGCATGTGGCAGCCTTTGACGAAAGTCGTCGACGTTAGCGTCGCCGGCGCTGTTTCCGATAACGATGGCAGCTTCTGGCCTCACGATCTGGTTTAGTATTGCCTTTTCTTTCTGAATTAGGGGACACTATTTTGAAGAGGCATCATGACGTCCGGAGCAGTTTGCACACTTCGCAATGGTAGTATTGCCGCTGTAAGTTACGCTCACCGGCAATGCTGGTGCGGAAGTGTCGCCAGCGATGCGATCACCGAAGCGCTCTCTCTTGATTTCTATTTCATGCGGAGCATTTCTTGGCGAACCTGTATAAATTTTACCTTATCTACCTACCTATCTACCTATCTAGCCGCCTACGTCTCGGCTTTCTCCCGGTCGTCTCTTTCACTTCGTGCATGTCGAGATTAGAATGGTAAAGTACCAATGCATGGCGAACATGATTGATTGATCAAGACTTCGCTAAAACGCCACAATTAACGCCAACGCAACCACGTGTGGTTGATACTACTAGCAATCGGCCTGGGTTACGCGGGAATGCGCCTCAGATGGTTGAATCTTAAAGGGTCCCTGAAACGTTTTTTTGACATTGCGTCACTGATTAGGCAACACAATTGCGAAATCATTCACACCATAAATAAAGCGAAGCACAATGCGCTAAGGCAGCTATGGGCTTATTTCTGTCGCCTTCCTCCTTACCACTGCTGTTCCTCCTCAACTCGATCTGCTGCGGAGTGCGCGCTAGCGACGACAGCGCCTCCCGCGTCAGCCGCTCTGCCAAGCCTCCCGTAGTGACATAGCGCCCCGATATCCTCACTGAGGTCGCCCGCCTCGGCAGTGCTAGCCCTCTGTAATAGAGCGCCGGCGACTCGTGTGACGCCGCCAGATGCCGCGATGATACCGTTGGCTGAAACGAAGGAGTACGTTGTAGAAGCACGTTGTTCGCAGCTAGGTTTTGAAAATTACGCGCACGTCACTTGGGTCGGGGCCAATCAGCGACCTCCCATTCGATCACTCGATGGCGGGGGCGTTTGAAAACGCTTTTTGGCGAGCCGCTGCGACCTTTTGCGATACGCGTGTTCAAAACCTTATTGTAAATTACACACTTTACGCACAGCGCTAAAATCTGTCCTGTAATGGTCCTAGTGACCCGCTCTACCGGATCACCATGTTTGCACAAAATCGTCAAAACCGTTTCAGGGTCCCTTTAACATAGCAGCTCATGTTAATCAATAACTAACCAAATGGAAATTTGTGAAAACCCACTTTGCGCAGCTTAAAAGCAAGATAAATACGTACAGTTTGTTGTAGCTTGCGTTTGAAATGTAGATATAACAAGCGGACAAACACCGACAGTTGATTTCCTTTCCCCAAACTTCCACTAGCTTCAACACTAGCTGAGGAGGGAAGGTGTTTGAAGGTTCGAATCGGCGCCCCTCGATGGCTCGAGTACTCGATGGTAGCGCGAAGGAAGAGCCGTTTCCCGGTAAATAGAAGCTTTATTCCACACTCAGGCGTCTTCCCGGGTCCAAGCCCGAACCTCCGCTCTCGCTCACCTCCCAGGCGTCGTCACTCCAACCGTCGGTCCGACAAAGAGTCCCCCAACAAGCCAATCACACTTGGTGGTTGGCATCACGCAAACCAATCGCACAAACACTTTTATGACACACACGGCATTGGTCAAACATACGTCACAATCTACAACACCCGAGAGGATAGGTTCACTGAGCAACACACGTCATTTCCCTCTCTCTCCTACGTTGTCGCCTGTGTCTTAGCCCAGACGACCGCCGGCGCCGCAGGCCCTGTTCGAGCTATCCTACCCGCGCACCACGTCTCTTTCAAGAAGCCGCCACACAGCCGTGAGAAGTGCCCAACGGTTCTTGTGCTGAGTACTGCCAACCGCTGTGTTTGCACAAAACTTCGTCGTCTTTGTTCCCAGATGATCAGGTGGCTTGTTCACCACGGCACTATTGCTCCGTGAAAGAATAGGTATGGTACTAAATTAACGGGACACTGATTTTACGGGTTGTTGAGAAAAGCATACCTAGACGTATCTACTGGCGCTGTCGCTGCCATCTGTTTTTACCACAATGTAGAGCTTAATTTGCTGAATTTGCATATACAATACTTTATTGAAAATGTTGCTTCAACACACTCATTCTGGCTACAAAACAAAAAATACGCTTTTTTGACAAACCGGATAGTTCTAACAACGTACTACATCGATATTAGTGCTCACATGAATTTGACCAGGTGTGGTTTTACTTAATTCTGCTAATGCCTAAGCTCGAAAGCCTCTGTTAAAAGAAGCTCCCAAGACATCTTAATATTAGTCATAATTGACAACGTTTTACATGCTACGGGGCGTGCTCTGATTATGAGGTGCGCCCCGTAGTGAAAGGCTTGGGCTGATTTAGACTACCTGGAGTTCTTTAACGTGCACCTGAATATACGTACACAGATTTGAATTTCCCCCGATTGAAATGCAGTCGACGTGGCCAGGATTCAATCCCTTCACCTCTTACTTCGCCATGCTACATACATTATATGTGGCCTGGCCTCCCTCCATTTCGGCTTCGCGCGGCTATATAGCGGATAGATACGGTCAAAGTTGCTCAAGCTACCCAAGGAATGCTTCGGATTTCATTTACTGTTTTCTTTATTGTGACCCAGTTTCACAGTATGCTACGGAAGCATTCAGTATGGCCTTTTCCCTTACTCCATTTGTTTTCGCAACTCTCAGGCGAATATTTTTCATAGGATAAATATATAGAATCGTTATGGACTTTGTGCGGAAACATAGAAAATTATTGGAATACGGGTAGAAATTCTTCAGGAGGGATATAGCGCCAGCTAACCAGCTAGCTCTTACGTGTGCTGTCGCTGGGCGGACGGCACTCCTGCATGCATCAGAACCTACTAGGGTGTTTTAGAATGTTCTACTGAAATTCAGCAAAGGACGCTTGGATACAATACATCATGCGACTTAAGCGACAATCGGCTACGGCTCTAGAATATATGATAACGTGCGTTCGACGCGTTTGACAATGTTTACATTACGGACAATCGGGCTCGCCCCTTATTACTTTGAAAGTTATCTC
Organism: Hyalomma asiaticum; assembly: GCA_013339685.2. NCBI lineage: Eukaryota > Metazoa > Arthropoda > Arachnida > Ixodida > Ixodidae > Hyalomma > Hyalomma asiaticum. The sequence goes on along the minus strand of CM023484.1, from coordinate 95,187,466 downwards.
CTCATTGCTTTGAATGCCGTGTCCTTCACCATCGCAAGCGCTTGACAATAACAAGAATATTGGCAGCTTATAAAGTACGCCAAAATACGCACCCGACCGATGTGCGTGTTGCGTGCCGCCCTATTTTGCTTTCGAAATCACGCTTTTGTGGCGTACCATCTTAACGTTATCTTCAGGGAAAATATCCTTTCAAGCGTTCTCCTTTCTCTTGCGCATCGCGTTAACCGTTGTTGGATCCTACGCAGCCGCTTGGAAGAAATGCGCGTGTCGGAACCATCCCATATGTCATAGGAATTAGTACGTCATGCTGCAATCAAATATATCGCATTTTTTTTTCCGGCGGCATACGTATGTACCTGCTTGTATAACACAATTATTCGTGCTTCAGGCCAGCTCTATTTAGAGATGCAGGAAAGAAGAGGCCTTATTTACGTTACCCTTTCACTGATTTCAAGGCATAGTGCGCTACACGGCTAGAACGTTGTAATAGATAAGCTCAAGTTAGTCAGTGATAATTCTCCCCTTACGCGTATATGAGCAGTCATTTTCGCCACCAAGAGAAATTATCATTACCTGACTTTTTGCCATAGTGCTAACTACCCACTAAAATTTACTTCCTTTCTTTTTCAGCTTAGCGAACTTTGAGGGGACCAAATATAGCCATCTGAAGGACCTCAAGGAGTCCTGCTTAGAAGGACTGCGGCAGTCATTTGACAGATCAGTTACGTGGGATGTGCTCGCCTGGATAAAGAGCATCACAAGGCTTCCTGTGGTCGTCAAAGGAATTCTCACGGGTGAGAGAGCAACACACTCTCTTAAGTCACTTTACGACGAATATATGAACATATCGTCAAAAACGATGTAAAACAGAGAATGTAGCTGAAGCTAACATTTCGACAAGTGGACTTACCTTTTTCAGGACGGCAAGTCATTTGAAAGGTTAATTGCGTGGGATTTGGTCACCCGGATAAAAAGCATCACAAGGTGTTGCAGTCCTGACGAAGACAAGCGCGCTTCTCGAAACTTTGGCTCCAGTGACATTTCCTCTTCTACGTCGTTTTTAACTATTTCTCCATCGGTTAATGTCTCCATCTTCCTCTGAGCTTCTCTTGCAGTTTGGATTTTCACCAGGAATATGGGCGACAGAAGTAAGCCTATAAGGAAATGAATTCTGCGGCAACCTGCAAGGTGGAGGACGCTTTGCTTTTTTCATAAATCCGTGTGGATTTCCTTCTAGCTTTGTGCTACAAACCGGTGGATGCTAGTTTTCCCTTTCATAACCCGACAGAAACGCTAAAACAATCCATACCGGGGCGCCTTAATGGTCTGACGTCTGCGTATGTGTGCGCGAGTGCGGGAAGGGGGAGAGGCAACTTGCAAGTGATGAAATAGTGGAGCTAGGCTAAACGGGGATATTTCTTGTCGGCGTCTTCTGTTGCAAAGCCGCCTGCCTTCTTTGCGTGCGTTAAAAACACCGCTAAAGTGAGTATAATAGGATGGAGAAAGATAGGGTCTCTATCCCATGAGACACTCTCTTACAAGGAGTAATCATACATTACACCTTCGCCTCAATTCCAACGCTTAACGTCGTTCTGTCTTGGATATGAACATTACCCCTTTAAAAACGTCTACCTAGCTATATATGGGCAAACAACACGCTGTTTATCTCCCGTGCAGTCATTTTCGCAAGATTTTTAGGCAGCTCTTTGCCGGACCTTCCGAAACAGATGACCGAAAGCGCCATTTCGACGTAAATGCACTTAGCCTCATCTGCGCCGTTAGCCCCACCAGGGCTACAATAAATCATAGAAACGCGCATATGGTTCAAAATTATCGCAATACAAATTTTCGTGTACAGCGTTTAACACTACTAACGCACAGCCGGTTATTAAAGCAAGGCAGTGCGCCCCAGGTGTCTCCAACATCGGGCACATATATCTCTGCAGTTAAGTCTCCTGTAAAAAAGATAGCCCCGTTTCACAGCTTGAGTTTTCATTTAGAGCCAATCAAGAAGGGGACATCAGGCGATCTCTAGACATTGTTATTGTACTCGTCAATGCTTGAGTGCCTCCGGATAGTGCTCGGAGCCGTTCACGGTTGCGAAACAAAGCTTTCACTTGCATGACACATATTTCTTTATGTATCTTCATTGCATTTTATTCGGCCTCAGACTCCCTGCGTTGATAGTAATGAAGGCAGATTAACTCTGCCTCAGCAATGTCCCCTCACTAGTACTTTTTCTTTGGATACATTAGCTTTGTAGTGTACTACGTTTATTTCCACGTAAACGACAGCATACCGGTACTTTTGCAAGCTCTAGGCGCTTTCCACCATCAACGACACGGTTGATTATATCCAATATTTATGAAGCTACCTCACCATAATGGCAGAGACGTAGCGTTTGTCAATGCGGCCGCGTATCGGCTCGCGCCATATACAGCCACATATGCCCAATTCCTGATATCACCATATATGGCAATTTTGTAAGGGTAGTGCACATTATTACGAGCATATGTAGCCACGACGTGATCTCTTTATGCTATTGTTTCTTTTTATTCGCAGCTGAGGATGCGTGTGAAGCTGTAAATCACGGGGCGTCCGCGATATTGGTTTCCAATCATGGCGGCCGACAGCTCGACGGAGTACCTGCAACGGTAAACGAGAAACAGAGGCTTTTTGTCCCGATTTGTGTATTACCTTTGTACTTCTTCGGTCATATAAGAGGTCTTCAGCGTTATGAACAGCCACTGTCAAACGACGCATGTCGCTTTTCCTATCAGCAGATATTTTAGTGAGCTCTTCGAAGCTGTAACGGGGATTTGCAACACTTTTTGGACGTAGCCGTAAAACAGTTCCAACCAGTCCTAGAGGCTCTTGTGAACATTTGGGTCAAATATTATTGCACTGGAAGTTCTAGGGAACTCCCAATTCTGTTTCAAGCACAGCTGGAAAGCGCCCGCTCTTCTTTCAACTTATGACGTCACAGGACGCAGTAAGCAGCTCGATGATCAAAGAGCATTGAAAGATTTCATGAACACGAAAGAAACCATCTGCTCGGCTTTATTTGTTCGCTTATAATTAAAAAAAACTAAAGAAAAATTCACTTATCTCTCTGAAAGATGTGCGAAAAAAAGCCAATCGACTTCGGTCGCGGTGCCCCTCATGCGGCGTTATATGTTGAAATAGGAACGGGGTTTTTCCAGCTGTGTTTGAAACCGCATCGAGGATTCCCTCGTGAGCGAACTGCAATAATATTTGGCTCACGTGTTCAGCCTCCGCGACTGACTGGCGCCGTTTGTTGGCTATGTTCAAAAAGTGTTGCTAAGCCCCTTTATATTCTTTTTCATCCATCTACGGTGCCTTATTGCCCTAGATTAACGCAGCTAGCACGTGTAACATGTGCCACAGGGATGTAGCCTACTTCTCAGTGCTTACCGGAGCTTTCAATTTCAAGGGTCGTGCATCGTTTGGGAACTTCGATGAAATTAGCGCAGAGAGTTCATTCCTTCGTGGGGATCACGTCTCCAAATTGGCAAACACTTGCGTGGCACAAAAGGCACAGGTTAAAAAAGTATATCCCTTAAAGCAGGGACACGAAAGAAAAAAAAACTGGAGGATGCTTAAGCTTCATCTTTAGCAGTGTACCGCCATTGTGTGATTGGTCCTCGTTCATATCACCTTCTCTTACAATACTCATAATGTTTAACACCTTTTTTTATTGATATGATATTAGGAGATGTTGGCGCACAAACAAGGCGCCGGCTATTCCTTGGCTCCTGGGTTGGTCCGTTCAGCATGCATGGTTGCTAAGCAGTATGCGAAGCAATCTGGCATAATCACAATAACCGTGGTTCCGTCAGAACAGTAACGAAGAAACACACTTACAAAGCAGCACCTTTTCTGTGGAATCCCAGAATTATTTAAATTTTCTTGTTACAAAAAAAAATTTTTCTCGTACACTCCACTTACAACCTAGGCTATCATGTTCGCAGGTTTTAGTTACGCCCAAGTTTGCAATATTTTTCGCCTATTTCGCTTTGATACATTCAGTTTTGTTCAGTGAAGTAGCTGGGCCATGACAAAAGGCCTACGCCGACGCCGACGTCGGTGTATGATGTTCTTAAAGAGGAACTCCGGCGATTTTTTCACAGTATTACGACATCACTTTTTTCAAATGGCATTGATAGTTGCGCAGCAGGCAGGCTGGTTCAATTCGCTCAGAAACAGGCCAACAGTTTCTACTAATCGAACCAACTGTGTGTTCTAACCGAAACGGCTAGATGCTTCGTACAGCGCATGCCATGACGTCACAACCTGCCCGTCATCATAAATATGAAGCTGGTCCCGGAGACACGAAAGCGGAGATGCCATCCCCCGATACATTCAGTTATGCCAGCGCTTCAGAACTTGACAGCAGTGGTCTGAGCGCTGAAATATCACCGTTTTTTTTTTTTTTGTTCTTGCTGCACACTGCCCGTCTACCCGGGTGGGCAGCGTTGAAGGTAATGACGCCAAAAATACAGGGTGGCCCGGTTGTAAATCTACCAAAAGATCTGATGCTAATTTTCAAGAAGACTAAATGACTTGTGACTGCCTTGGCAAATGTTATTACAATACCAAGGAGGAAAATATTGAGCGTTTCAATGACACTGAAAAATCGCCGGAGTTGCTCTGTTAAAGGGGAGGGACCCTGAAACCATATTACTCGTTGACTTCGGCATCGCAACGGCTTCTTTGTACTGTCCCGGGATAAATGCAAAAAGAATTTTACAAATCGATGAGGGCAGGCCAAAGTTATTCAACTTCAAAATTCATAAAAGCAGATGACAGATATCGGCATCCCCTCTCGCATTTCATTCCCCCAGAGAGGTGCCACGTTGCTTCCAATCAAAACGTGGCTTACATCTTGCGGAACCGGAAACGTGCTGCCCCCTGTGGCCTTTCTACACAACCACCAGGTGCGCCGCGCAGTGCTCCTTGTGTCAGGTACACGCAAAATACAACTGTAATGTATAAATGTGTGCCTTTTAGTAGCTTTAGCAAACACAAAACGACTTTACATTTTAAAATTCATTACTATTAGAACATTGTAAGCACGTGTGATGCATGTATTTATTCCCAATTGGTCCTGACAAATCAGAACCGACAGTGTAGCTGTTGAAGAAACTGTTGATGTACACGTTGCCGTCAGCGCGGAAAGCGACTTCCCGTGCAAATTAAAATATAATGGGCTTTGACTTCACCACTCCCACTGGTGCTAGAGTCATCATTGAGCCTCGCACCAAGCAAACGTACAAAACAGCGACGTGCGTAATTTGAGATTGAGCGCCCCTTTAATGCTTCCTCGATAAACCTAGCGACACAAGCGCTGTGTCGTTCGTCTCTTATACGGTGCCTTTTACTATAAACGACACTCGCCTGACCAGTTTTGCAGTTCTAATTCAACATAGCAGGCCGCACGCCCCACCTTTCGATTAGGTCACCCTTCGAGATGGTTCGGTGACAGGCGAGGTGATATGTAGCTGGCATTTGATTTATTTGATTGACTGATTTCTCAGGTTCAACGTCCCAAAACCACGATCTGATTATGAGAGACGCCGTAGTGGTCGATTCGATTTGTGGGGTTTAACGTCCCAAAACCAGCTCTGATTACGAGAGACGCCGTAGCGGAGGTCTCCGGAAACTTCGACCACCTGGGGTTCATTAACGTGCACTGACATCGCACATTACACGAGCCTCAACATTTCACCTCCATCGAAATGCAGCCGCCGGGATTCCGTCTCACGACCTTCGGATCGGTAGCCGAGTACCATAGCCACTAGACCACCGTGGCGGGGCGTGGTGTAACCGGCTAACAACAACATGGAATTTCCACGGCTGGTCAGTAATCCTGCAGGCATGCTCGTTTACAGGGGCCGGCTAAGTATAGTGATAGGAGGCAAAATGCTGAGCCCCGTGTATACGGTGCGATGGCAATGCAAATTAAGGAACCCCAGGTGGTCGATATTCCCGGAACCTATCCACAATCGCGTTTCTCGTCATCATATCGTGGTTTTCGGACGTAAAGCCCCAGACATTACTTAGGTAAACTTCCACTGGTATGCGCGTCTCGTTCTTCACTCAGTGCGAGGCGCGCTGCAAGTGTGTCGAAAAGCCAAATCAAAAGGGTATGAAAATGTATGCGTATTTCATTACGTCCCCATCACGTGATCCGTTCTTTCCGCCACACAAGATAGATTCACTGCATGCGTAACTAGAAAAAGAAATGTGGGCCAATCAGACTTTGGCACTGAAGTAGCACGTCTCCCGTAGGCCCATAGCAGCAGGGTATTGTTCAAAGAGAAAATATTCAAAGAAAACAGCATTATTCAAATACAACAGTTATAAAATAATCAGAAACGTCTGCCAACAAAAATTCTTGTCATTTGTCAATATGCCAATAGTTAGTTATAAAAGTAATAAAAGAAGTCATTTTTCCACATTTATATCTGTTGTTACTAACAGGAACAACAATAAACCGTCCTCCTGGAATACCTAAAGAAGCACTAAGATTTGCAGGGCTATGGCATTCCCCAGATGATACGTTCCCCGACACATTGACCGAAGTTGGTAGTGGGGCTTCGTTAAGATTACTTCTTTTCTTTCATTCTTTCTTTTTGCAACAGCACATTTAACATAGTGCACGGGAGTCCGGAGGTATTCGAGTCTACCGGAGGAATAGCTTCAATTGCATAGACTGGGAGCCATTCGTTTTCTTGTTAGCTGCCCCAGAAAAACAAACTAATGGGACCGATTTGAGAGCAGCTCACAAGGCACGAACGTTTAACAAGCATTATAAAGTGCCCTGTATCTATTCTATTTGTCTCTCCCCTTTATCCGTTCCCAAAGTGCAGAGTAGGAAGCTGGACGCTCGTCTGGTGGCTGAAAACGAAACGGGGGAACAGCAAATGTGTCAAAATTACTCATTAATGAAGAACCAACCACAATTTCAACTTAGAGCCTCAAAGCGCCGTTATCTTTTCCTTTTCGTGTATTCATGTTCAATTTGCAGCTTTCTGCGGCCTTACAGCCTCCCAGTGCGGTAGCAAATTGCACAGGGCCATTTAAAGGCCAACTCCAGTGATTTTTAGACGTCAACAAATCTCAATAAAGTTCGCTGGGTACGTTCCTTGGCACATTTATGTTGTTTGTGCAAAATTACAGGCTAGAGAGATGCGCAGATTGCTTGATATTCAACTCCTACGGATTACCTCAAACCACCCACCTGTCTTCCTGTAATTATCAGCCACCGGGCAAAACGATAGAAGCGCACCCGTATCATATCATGGCCTCAGAGATCTGAGCGCACCGTAAACCTTCGCGACATTACCGCCACGGGAAGGGCGCATGCGCTGTCGCACAACACAAAAGGTGGGTTGACTGATTCGCCGTCACGGCGGGGGTGGATATCGATTTCGGTTTCGCGCTTCTGTGCGATTTAAATTTCCACACTTGCTGAGCATTTCTACTGTCAGGAGTGCGACAGAAGCGCCTCAGGAACATACAATCGCCATTACCTAGACATGCTCGAAAAATCGCCGGAGATGCTGCATTTTCGGCGCTCCCTCTCCCTCACTCGCTCCCTTTACAGACCATTGTGGCTGTTTTGCCGCTGTGGTCTTTCTCCAAGCGTCCTTGCCAATGCTGTATTGGTTATTGGTTTTGCAGATCGAGGTGCTCGCCACCATTGTCCGCGCTGTCCGAGGCCGCTGCGAAGTCTACATGGACGGTGGAGTGCGCAGGGGAACTGACGTCGTCAAGGCGCTGGCGCTGGGCGCCCGTGCAGTCTTCATCGGCCGGCCCATCATTTGGGGTCTCGCTTACGACGTGCGTATTCGATGCTCTCTGTTCAATGGTTTTACGTACAATACGTCGCAAGGTACATAAATGCCGGCGTTCGCTTTTCCACACATTGGCCACTATTGCGCCGCCTCTCGCCGGCGTACAGCTTTGGTTTCCTACGAGCTAATGGAAGCGCACGCAACTCCAACGTACATGTCCCCGTGACACCGCTGGCAGCCCCAACATACTTTTCATATCTTGCAGAGCACACCATTAGAGAAGATTATCACTCTTAGAAGTCTATACATACACTTCAACAGTTCTCAGAAAATTTTCAACCGCGGATGGCTTAAATTCTTACTACATGTAACGTAGCCTTCTGGTACTTAAACTGAAGGGTTGTTCTAGTTTCTTTCCAGTTCAGGGTGTAAATATTATGTGCTATCTTTGAGTGTTTATTGGGTGCAATAATGGGGGAAAATTGGTTTTCTTCTGAAGCCACACAATATATCCGGCTACATTAACAAATTTAAATTTATAGATAAGAGCCGTGTAGTGCACACGGTACTGCACACAGCATGCGAATTCGAGCATTTACCCTTTCTTTCTCCTACACATGGTAGCCATCTAGTCTAAGCACTGGCTAACCCCCTCTTTTTCCTCTCGTGCTTCCTCTTCCTACTCAAGGTCTATTCGATTCAGCCAAGGTTCCCTGCACCTTCTGCACCTTTTCGCGGTGCGCTGCACCACCGTCCTCGATTCCTCGCGGTACAGCGGCGCCCGCTGCACCTCAGTCCTCGATTGTGGCGGGGTGCAGCTAAGGTGCCGCCGCGGTGCCGTGCACCTTTGCACCTCCCAGCGTGTGGGTGCAGCGTTTTGGTGCAGCCTCGCTATCCCGTCGGGCGACGCGTGCAGACGACGGCGTCGGCTTGTCTAAATGGAGATGGTTAGGACGTACGCCGCGACGAAATCACAGCAAGTAATTCTGTGAAAGTGATAAATGTTTGACATTTTTCTTTGAACACGTGCATAATGACGGCTTCTTTTCACCTTCACTTTTTCTTTTTACAAATGGTAGGATGCACATTGTATCGCGTCGTTCGTGTCAGCAAATGCGTGGATGCGCATAATATAAATATCACGTCTTGTTTCGCACGCCCGCGCGCAGGTTTTGTTGTAGCATATCACCATGCATAGTTGTAGCGAGCACAAGCAGGCTACTAGAAACAAAAAACTCATCGAGCTGGCCGTGCAGCAGACGACAGGCCTGCACCTCAACGTTCGATTCACACATTTGGGCGGCGGCGGACGGAGCTCCATCTGCACTGCGAAAACGGGTGCCGGGAACTGCTGCACCGGGTGTCGACACCACCTGCACGTTTTTGTGCGCGGTTCCGTGCACCTTTTCTGAATCGAACAGACCTTCAGAGAACAAAATATTACTTCGTTCTACGGATGTGAGGTAGCTAGCGCAAAGAATATGTTGGTAAATGATACGTTGGTACGCTGAACATATTCTTTACGAACATATTCTTTAGGTATCAACCTGAAGAATATGTTGGTATGTTGTGTGGCAAATCGACGAGAAATTACGTTTAACCCAGTTTACTCAGATGTCCGGTGTGTAAGAATAGGGCCAAATCGGTTTTACCCGAAAATCAGCAATCCTATGCGTACGTAGCGTCCATCATCCTATAGTTCACTACAGTGAAGAAATTGAGCCCCTCAAGCAGGGGCAAATTTGAAACAAAACTTATTCAAGGTACAATGTACTAATATCTTGACAGCGTGTACAGCGGAGTGCTCACACCTTGCGCGGCGTGAAGTCTGCGTTGCCCAACAGCACAGTCTGCGTTGCCATTGGGCAACGCTCAGATTTCATATTATCTGGGGAGCGCCGAGCACACCGAACTGCTTATGTCCGACATTAAGTTTTCTCTAAGCTCTCAGCGCTTTAGGCGTTCGTTTTGTCGACGACCATCGTCTCCTCCTGCCGCGTGCTCATGCAGCACCACCTCGGCGAGCGCGCGATTTTTCCGCCAGTGGCGCTTCTCCGGCGCACAACGAGGACCGTTCGGTTGTCCGTGCTGCGCACTTTCTCAAGTTTCATAGCAGCGGAGGTGCTTAACTGTTCTTGCTCACAGACACTGGCGGCGATCGCGGTCTTTCCCTTGTACTATGCTCCTCTCGCGGTGACTGCTTCGGGCGTGTGCGGCGGCAGTTCTTTATGTTCTCCTAAGGCTCCGCATTTTCGTAAAAGAGCCTTAAGAAGTTGCGGTAAGCAGGTAGGGAGAAAAAGATCATTCGAAGTTGAGTAAGTATAGATGCGTTTATAGTTGGTCATTCGGCCTATATCCCATAATATAATACTGAGTGCTGTACAAGCAGAGTATTCTGCCTGTCCCAACTGCCATGCACCGAGCTTTCAAAAACTATCTTAGCACGGTATCGAAATAGTCTGAAGTGTATCTTGGGAGTAGTGTGCACTTTCTAGCTGCACTTTTCTAATTACTACGTCTCATTTAAATACTTAAGTACTTAGTTTTCTTTAATATATCGCTTCAATCGTCTAAATTTCAATTAGAAAGCATTAGGCCGCCTCAGATAACCTCGAGACCAAGCATTTTTGTCATTCTGAAATATTTAACCTTTTAACCTTTTTTATTTCTTTTTCCTTTTTGTGAGAAAAAAACCAAACGACCGCAGATACATGAAATGCGAAATAAATGCGAGCTTGCGTGCCGCTACCCAAGTGCTATAAAGGCATATACTTCACAGTTGTTACATGAGTGAATGAATGGCAGTACAGGCTTGCACTTATTGCGCTGCCAGTTAGGTCGGCAAACCTATAGAACCATGTTGCCTGGCCCTGTGGCGACACACGCACTCAGCCATGCATTCATCAGTTATAGCTCGGAAGCGCTCGAGCAGCGGCGCGCAAAGGTCACGCCACTAAAAAAAAAAAGACCGCCAAACGTGTGATATACGAAACGGTTTCGTGTGTCACGTGTTTGGCGGTCTTTTCTTTTTCGCGGAGAAAATAACTGTCTAAATTTCAGCACAAAACGAATGCTTGACTCTGGGGTCACGTATGGCGCCTACAATGATCGTAACTGACAAGCTACAGAATTCAGCAATATTTAAGATGTTCAGTAATTGAAAGTAACAATTATTCATACTTATCGCTGTAGTGTATGCAACCTTTTACTTTCTAATGCGATAGATTTTTTTTTTTTTGCTTTTGTTGAGCAGGCACGTACATGCATTCTCTTTCAACTCACCAGTGCGAAATCAGCAGCTGAGCTGCGCGTATTATTGCCGCAAATGAAGCGCAGCACACGTTAAGAGCACCACTTGAACAAACGTTGTTACGCTAATGCATAAATAGCCAGAAATAGCACTTTCCTACTATTATAAAGCCACCAAACATGCAGCGTTGTTCTACATAGACTTGCCTAATGAATGCCCATCCGCACACGCGTCTGTATATGAACTGATGAGATAGAGAGTGAGAGAAATGGGACCAGGACAGACGTGTGAAGCGAGTGACACGATTGTTTCTTGAGACCCTCTACTTGGTGTAATGAGCAGGAATAACGAATGCCTGAAACACCTGCGCATGAAATGTTGGCTCTGACACATAAGCCTACGTGTTGGAACGCGGAAGCACTTATAGTCAGCGCTACAGGTTGCGACGTGTTGTGTGCAGTCACCCGTGCAGCGTCACATGGTTACTCGGCAACAGCCAAAGAGCCGCAGTGGATTAAGGACTGGTGTGCTTTCTTGCACAGCCCCCCCCCCCCCCCCGAGAATGTGAGAAAGAAGTAGGATAGGTGAGAAGTGAAAGCTTTCCAGCGTCAACATGTCAGTAGTGTCTTAAGCGATTTCTGATGCGATGCGGTGATTGATTAGCTCTGCGAAAATCGTACACGGTAGTACAATGACCGTCACAGCTGCGCACGTGAGAACATTTTTTTATTTTATTTATAATACCCTCAAGGCCGTAAGGCATTACAGAGGGGAGTGGTTAAAAATACATTAATAAAAAGTACAGTCAATTAAAAAATACAGTTGTCCTCCAAAAAACACAAACAAGTTAGTTAAAGTAAACAAACGAATGCAGTGTGAATGCAAATAACAGAACAATTCACCTGGTTATACAATGTTAGCTAATGCTTCGCAAAAATTTTTGTGGTTAGTAATGGTTGCGACGCTTGTGGCAAGGTGGTGCCACTCTTGAGATGTACGGGGAACACCGAGATATTTATATGAAATGACAGATTCTAGGAAAATGGTGTTTAGGTAATAGGTGCTAGGGTGGCAATTAGTTCTGGATACATGCAATATTTTACATTTGTTAATATTTAATTCCATTAACCACTTCTTGCACCAGTCAGCTCCATTATTTAGATCAGTTTGCAGTATCTTAGTATCATTAGCATTAGTAATTTCCCGATAAATTACACAGTCATCTGCGAACAGATGTATGTTAGAAGTTACTGAAGCAGATAGATCATTAATATAGATAAGAAATAATAGAGGACCCAACACGGATCCTTGAGGCACACCTGACTGATCTTCAGTGAACGGAGAATTATGACCATTAGCTGTTACAAATTGGAGGCGATTGGTGAGGAAATATTCTATCCATTTCATGAGATTAGGGTCGATATTTAGTAAACTTAGTTTAAAGAGTAGTAATTTATGACATACCATATCAAAGGCTTTGCTGAAATCCAGGAAAATACTGTCAGCGCAGGATGAGCGATCCAGGATTTGATGGAGTTGATGAGTGAAAGAAGCAAGTTGAGTTTCGCAAGAGTATGATTTTCTGAAACCATGCTGTGCATTAGTGAAGTATGAGTTAGACTCTGGAAAGTTGGCGAGATTCGTGAAGATTACATGTTCTAATAATTTACAACAACTGCTTGTAAGAGATATGGGTCGGTAATTAAGAGGTGAATTTCTTGATCCGGATTTGTAGATAGGATCCATCTTCCCTATTTTCCACTCCTTTGGAAGTTCGCACAAAGTCAGCGATTGCTGAAATATTTTAGTTGGAATCATAGAAGTAACGACGCTAGCGCTCTTAAGGAATTTACTTTTAATACTGTCGTAGCCAGGAGCAGAGTGAAATGGTAAATTATCAATTAGTTTCATGATACCAGACGTTCCTACGATCACGGGATCCATGGGTGAGTACACGTATTGGCATGAATTAGGGACTTCAATGTTAGAAGATTTTGTGAAATGAATCATTAATGACTGACGCACACATGTTCTCGGGAACGCTATTACCGGATGAGTCTTCCATTGAAATGGCATTGTTAGTGATAGGGTTGATAATCTGCCAGAACTTTCTTGGATTTGTTTTAAGTGTTTCGGGTAGTGTTCTTGATAAATAGTTGTGTTTCGCGGTTTTCAGAGCTTTTATGTAAATGTTTGAAGCAGACTCGTAGGCCGTCCAGTGCGACGGTGAATGCTACGATTTTGCTAAGCGAAAGAAAAGTTTTTTACGATTTGATAGCCTCTTTAGTTGACCAGAGTACCATCGTGCTTGAGCGTTTGCGATGAATGTGCGATTGGGAATGTATTGATCGGTTAATTTATGAAATGTGTGTGCGAACAGGTCCCAGTTAGATGAAACTGAACGAGCCTCGAAGTTTCTAACGACGTCGTCGTAGAAATGGGCAAGTTCATTGTTTATGGCTGCAAAGTTAGTTTTACGGTAGTCTCGTATGGTTTTTCGATGTTTAGTTTTTTTCGTGGGAGGAGCATCGAGTGTGATGCTCACTCGCTTACATGATGCTCGCTTACATGGTCGCTAATTCCTGGTAAGTATGTAATGCGGGAGGCGAGGTCAGTATGAGTTGTGAGTACTAAGCCGAGAGTGTTAGCTACGTTACTTGTAATCCTGGTGGCTTCAGTTACTAATTGCGTGAAACAAAAACATTAGCTAAGAGAGAATGACTTGTATTGTGCTAGTTAGTTAGTTAGTTAGTTAGTTAGTTAGTTAGTTAGTTAGTTAGTTAGTTTGTTTGTTTGTTTGTTTGTTTGTTTGTTATTCCTTCATTAATCCGTCCTAATCAGAAGGATATACTCTTCAAAAAGTGGCCACTTTCTAAGCTAAGTGCAGCTTACTTCGAACTGTCGTGCCAGCGTTGAAATATTCTCGGACGCCTTTTCGCGCAGGGTGAAAATGGAGTCAGCAAAGTCCTCGACATTTTCAGAACGGAGCTCGAACGAGCGCTCGCTTTGATGGGTAAGCTTTTCTTCGTCTATTAGTTGATGTACATACTACTTTACTTGGAACTCAGGCGAATAGGTGTCACAGTTTACGTAGTATAGTCAGGTTACCGCCGACTACTCGCAATAGTTATCACCGTAACCACGCATGTGAAAACACTTAGACAAGTATCACACGACCTGCGTTTTGTTTTTCATTCCTTTTTCTTTATTTTTCTTTTTTTTTTTGCAGTTGATGCTTGCTTGAAAGAAATAACCCTCAATTATTCTAACGTTCCCAGATGTATTGATACTACACCCACCTCCCTTCTTGCCTTATCAAAACCAGCTTGTGACTGAACTATGCGCGCTTTTAACAGTACAGCTGTTTAACCTCTAGTAACCTCTAGGAGGAAAAAGCGGTCCCGGACTTGCATTCCACTCACTAACCACATCCTTGCCCTCAGCTCACTGCTTGCGTGATGGTCACAATGGCACTGGTACATGTTGGTCGTCATGTGCTTGACACCACTGCCCCAGCTTCGCCTTTTACTCAGATCTCACACGCGGGGAAATGACTTTACCTTTTTGGCTATGATCCCATTGTCATCTGTACCTTATATGCGCGGCTCTGCTGCGCGGTGTGCGTGAAAGCAGAGGTTCCACCAGTGCTACGAAAGGTATAAGCACAAGCCTTGGCAAGCGCGGCACATATCCACGTGTTTCAGGTAGCGTCGACAACAAGAGACTTGTTGCTGCGCAACTTTCAATAAATCGCAAACAATCAACGCAAGTGTAAATGGTAAACAAGGCTTAGGCCTCCTGATTAAATGATTCTGAGGCAGTACTTCCCACTACGAAATTTTGCACGCAGTTCACTATCATATAGCGCGGTCCCTATCACGGTAGCTGTCATGTGACAGTGAGAGTAATGTGAAATTACGGGGGCAAGGCCGGGTTCACTTTTCCCTTCTGCGCAACGCAAGATCTTTCTTTCTTCATTCTTTCTTCACACGCGGTATTAAACTGCATAAAGTGTGTCCCACTGCCTAAGACAGTCTTGCATGAGCAACGCGCATCCTCAAGGCAGAAACATACTTTTAGGGAATATTCTGTCGAGCAAGTCATATTCCTACATATATATTCTAGGTCAAAAATATCCAGCCGAATTCTCGAGCGATCGCTCTAGTTCCGTGAAAAACTTCATCACCATGTCTTAATTCGCTGAACCTGTCTTTACCTTAATGAATTACCATTAGTGGCTGCTTTTCATCTTGAAATAATATCGTTTGAGGCGATTAGTCATTATAGTCAGAAACACAAAGCCCAACTTTCTTTCTTTTTCTTTTCTTTTTCAGTGTATTTTGTACTGATTTCTACTCGTCTTTCTGTTCCCGAACCCCCTCCTCATGCAGAGTAGCATGTCAGCGATGTTTCAACGCCGGCTAAACTCTGTGCCTTTCAACAAAAAACTCTCTCTTTCTCTCTTCTCCAGTTAAAATTTTCTTTCTCTTTTTTCGCACTTTTATCCCCCCCCACACAGGTTGTGCTTCTCTCAGCGACATCAAACCGGGCATGGTTATCCACCACGACAGCCTCAAGAATCAATTGGACGCTCATCCGCCGTGTCTCTTCCAATAAGGCCCAAGTTCAGGAAATATTCCTAGCAGTTCCTTACTGTATGTTTTCCACACTGAATGAGCGTCCCCAGAAAACGTTAAATACGACGCTTTTTTATCCTACGATGAGGCGCAGTGGCTTTTACAACACATCTGCGAGGTTTTACCACGCGACGCTCTCGGCAGCTTCTTTATCCTTTTCCAAGCGTTCAACTGCTGCAGAGGCTTATGATTAGAGACCGGAACTTCAGGCAAAATGCCTATTTTTTCCTGGAGCCCGTTTCGAGCCTATTTAACATATAAGCACGAACTAAGTGAAGGGAAACGTTTTAATCAAACATTTATTGTGCCTATAAGTGCCTGTTTCGAGCATCGTGCCTATATCAGCTTTTCAGCGCCTAAAAATGCCTTTTCGCGTTCGTCGAGTACACGTTTTAGTTAAATGAGCTGTTCATACGGAGGAAAACAAGAAGCACTTAGTGTGGCGATATTAACTTCAACAGTCGCATAGCGCGCTAGTTATGATTTTAGGGGCGAAGCTCCTGAAGGCGTGGGTCGTGCGTCCCTAGTAGTAGGTAGCCACCGGCGCGTGCCTGCCGGGAGGCACGCACGCGCCGAGGGCGAGCGCGTGGCTCCCGGCACGCGCTCGCCCGCGAGAGACAACGTTGGCGTAGGCAGCGTCTCCTAGCGAGTTTCTTGATTGAGAAATACCGACTGCTCGCGTTATATATATATATATATATATATATATATATATATATATATATATATATATATATATATATATATATATAGGCACTGCATCTTGACTTGCAATGAAGTGCCGGTGGGAGATTTCACTTGTGCATTGTGCATAGTTGAACCGTGAGGATTCGTGGCATGCGCGAGATGTTATAAAACTAGATGGCGGTACTTGCAGTTGATGATGAAAGATGCGAGATGTTATAATAGTTTGATGACGTTTATTCAAGTGCTTCACATTTAATTGTGGGGCGAATTCCACGGAAGAGTTTCACGGTTTACCGATGATTCCTTCCGGAGCTTCGCCCCACTCATCATCATTCACCCCGTGAATATGCTGTGATTTTTTTTTTTCGTTCACGTTTTTAGCTCCTGTTGGCGCGATTACAGTGCGGGTTAGGGTAGACGCGCGCATGCGCTTCGTCACGTCGGCGAAAACAGACCATAGTTCGACGCACTGCCACAGCCAACGTATAAGTGGACTCGGCCGATGTGCTCCGACGCATGTGACGCTCGCCAACGCGCCGATAACGTCGGGCTATCAACGCGCCTTTACGTGAGCAAGGCTAGAGTGCATCCCAGCGAGGTAAAGCGAGGCTAACCTAGCGCTAGTGGGCCCCCCTAAAAGATATCCGTCGCTTGGTTCGAGAAGCACGGCGGTTGCGTGAGCGAGGCTTGAGTGTACTCTAGCGAGGGGAAGCGAGGCTAGGCTAGCGCTAGTGTTCCCTCCCTCTCCCCCTTCAAGATCTCCGTCGCTTGGTTCGAGAAGCACGGCGGTTGCGTGAGCGAGGCTAGAGTGTACTCTAGCGAGGGGAAGCGAGGCTAGGCTAGCGCTAGTGTTCCCTCCCTCTCCCCCTTCAAGATCCCCGTCGCTTGGTTTGAGAGTAGTGCACCTCGGCGGTTGCGTGAGGGAGGCTAGAGTCTATTCTAGCAAGTCAAAGCTAAGCTACGCTTGCGCTGCAGCCTACAGCCTACGCATCAGTTTCGGTGGCATTAGTGTTCTTCATAACGGCAGCTGTCGGTAGTCTGCCGAGCAATGCCGAAGAAAAAGACGCCGAAAAGTGTCCTTTTCAGGCAATGGACCAGTGGATTGCAGTGCTACTCCGTCGATGGAGAAACGGTATTTTGCCATCCATGTGAAAAGCAGGTGAGAAGACATTGCAAAGGTCGCGTTTGACATCCACTCTGAAACACGCATCGTCATAAAGCTCCCAACATTGCTTAGGCAACTGCCAATTCGAATAACCCCTGAACCAGCGCAAACAAGATGCATTTTTTGGTGGCATTAACAGCTTTGCAGCGGACGAGAGCATCGCCGTGAGAAGAGCCCAGACTGTTCTACACCACGATACACTTGAATCTGACTTGGCCTTTTGTGTGCTCATTTTACCTTCCTTGCAGAAAGCACAAAGAAACTTGAAAGTTCGGGCGCCGCTCTGACTCAGAGTGTTGAGCTAATTTTGGACGTGCAGGAAAGGTTCGCCACCGTCCCCAATGGGCCTGTTGCTGACAGGGTCACCGCGAAGCTTAAAGCTGTCTTGGACAAGAATCCCGGATTTTATGTGCTAAAACAAGTGTCTAATGTTCTGAGCGGTGCCGATTCGAAGATTCCAGGTGAAATTAGAGCATCGAAAGTGCCGGACTACAAGTACGCTCCACTAACTTCAGTGGACGTCGAGCGTTCTTTTTCCGCATACAAACAAATAATGACTGAAAGAAGGCAAAACTTCAAGCCCGAAAACCTTGAGATGGCGCTGGTTTGCCACTGCTTTCATACGGGTCAATGGAGGCTGTATTGTTCCCCAGATCTAGACGTTTTCGCCTAACGTTCCGGTGTTGTGGAAACGCAACCCTCATCAATCTGCTATCATCGTCATGACACAAATAGCTTTGTTGGTCGAACTCTTCACGGAAATGACCATTTGGGGGGACTTGTTTGGGGTATAGCCACGGGGATGTCTCCTTTGCAATTATGAAATTGATGACAGAAACAAAGAGAACATCCTTTTCGTTTTTATCAGATCCACCCTGATGCTTCGAAATCCACTTATCAATAATAAACTTCTAAATCTTGTCTAGGCTAATCTCCTTCATTGGGCATGCGCCAGTTTAAAAAGGAGAAGAAGTACCTTCTCTAACATGCTCTCGCGCATGGAGGAAGGAAGGAAGAAAAATGGGAGGTGACGGCACGTGAGAGTCTTAATTGATTTCTGGGGCCGAATTCACAAAACTTCTCTTTCGTAAGTGCTTCTTGCGATTGGCTGGCTGGCTTCTCTAATGATATGTCCGGCATCAGGATTGGCTGAAATTTTCTCTTACGAACATTTTTGTCGTAAGTTGTTTTTGTGAATATGGGCCCTGGGGTTTAACAACCGAAAACCAGCTCCAATTCTGAGAGACGCCGTTGTGGAGGGCTCCGGGAACTTCGACCGCCTGGGGTTCTTTAACGTGCACTGACATCGCACAGCACACGGTCCTCAACATTTCGCTTCAATCGAAATGCAGCCTCCGCGGCCGGGATTCGATTCCGCGACCTTCGGATCAGCAGCCGAATGCCATAGCCAGTAGACCACCGTGGCGGGGCACCACGTGACAATCTTGAAAACTGGTCAAAATAAATTGAAGTGGGACAGTCGTGCGAAATAGGCTTCGGTCACGTGACAGGCAAGCGGTAGATTAACGAATGGTCCGAGCGCCACATACGGTTACTTAATATCTCAAAGGCTCTAGTCATTGCTGCATGCACGCGTACCTGACTTTGCATACCCGAATTTTTTCGCAGGTAAATTAATCGCGATCATCCTTTGTCAATGTTTACGAATATTTCTTTCTAATAAAGTTTACGCAATCTTTGGGCTGTTATAACTATCTTAGTCCTACTAACCGAAAACTGTTCGAACAGCATTTGTTATACTCGTATTCGATTCGGTTTCATCGCTATTCGATTCGTTATTCATTTTCAATTCTAATATTTACTATCCGCGCACTCCTGTCTTTTACGCTGCGGCCAGATGGCACGCCACGCCAAGAGCAATTTCACCTGTGCACTACAGTAGCTGGTCACATTAGTTCCAGTCTGGTATTTTTTCTTTATATAGATTCCAAGAACCTACGGGCCAAATCCACGAAGTATTTTTTTCCTCACAACTTCGGCTCACTTTTGCCATTCGCCTTCGCTGATGTATCTAGTATCAAGATTTGTTCGGATGGGCACTTAGAAGGCCTCGAACTTAAGAGGGTCCTGCAGACAGACAGACAGACAGACAATGAACTTTAATTAATCCTGAGGAGCTACGTAAGGACTCCCAAGCGGGAGGCCGTTGTAACCGCTGGCCGCACCCACGTGGAGGAAAGAGGGTCCTGCAGCATTTTTTTTTTATCATAGTCTGAAAACCGTGCCAATCAGTCATGAAGGCTTCTGAGAACGCGTGAGCCTAACATTACTGCAATGAGCGCAGAAGGCAATTCGCTATTTGGTTTTAAATATGGATAGAAACAGTCCGCTCTTCGTTCAGCGTATGACGTCACAAAGCAACAATGGCTCCGTCACTTGAAGTATAAATACGTAGCATCAGGGATTCCATAATCGCAGAAACATCTTCAGTCGTGTTTCATTGATTCATTTTGAGTTCATGAAATAAAGTAAGCGTGTGTACACCTTCCTTTCAAAACAATAGAAGTTAAGCGACGTAGTCGGTGGCCCTAGTGACAACATTTCTTGAAGGAAAACGAGATATTTCCAGCTGCATTTGAAACCAGCTTGCGAATTCATCGGTGCATGGAGCGGGCTAACATTTTGTTCACGCGTTCAGGTGAGTCTCTACGACTGATTGGCGCAGTGTCAGACTTCGTTGTCAATCAACCAGTCAATCAAATTTTTATTACTTCACAAAGAGCTTTTACAGATAGAGGTATACAGAAGGAGGTCGACCATAGTAAAAACTAAATTGGGACGTCCTGTTCATGGTTAACATGAGAAGTTACATTGGCAAGAACGGTACACGAATGAACACAATTGCAAAAATGATAAATAATGATGCAGATATAAGTAAATACGATATTAAAGACATCAGTGCTCTATTTATCAAGTGCATATATGTGCCGTTATAGTTAACATATTATCAAAGCTGTTTTCAGTTAATACTTTTTTTTTCCTTTGAGATTTTTAAATGTATAAGGAGGCTTATTTGGGCGAATTCGTGATCATAAGTGTTGTCAAGAAACAGCGCGGACTGTAAACAGGAGGAAATACGCAAGGGAGATTTCAACCAAGGAGCATAGCGGTCAAAGAATATGTTGGTGGTACAAGACCCTAAGGTTCAGAGCAGTATAAGCATAACCGCACTTCGCGGTTTGGCAAACGTTAGAAAATAGCGTTGAATTTCAAATTTTCACTGAATATTCTTCCACGGTCTCCTGCAGTATTAATTTGAAATTCCGTAATTGTCATTGGCATTCGATCTTTTCAGTAAATGAGGACGACAGGCACATAAAGGCCATAAGATATTTTACTCCGATAACGCTTCTTCCGACATTTGATCAAAACGCGTTCGTATCATTCGCTAGATGCTGCATGATGTCGTGGCAATGACAACGCACGCGTCAGAGACAGGGTAGCAAGCAGTGCTTATTGTCTCAAAAGAAAAATGATAGTAGTGGCCATAAATATGCTGCTCAAGCGACGACTCGCGCGCAGTTTCACGCCGGATCTCCTCGCCGCGTATTCCTTGAACACAGTTTGAAGAGTTCCAACGTAACGCGCCTCTTTTGATTTTGCTTTTACCAATGCTTGTTTCTTCGATCGCATAAGTCTGCTCTATATTGTGTCGTCGTTCTTTCAGCGACTCAGTAATATAACTTTAGTTAGCCAGTTAGCCGCAGTGCAATATGCCTCATATTCCCAATAAACTTCATTCAAAACGCTTTACACCTTCGAATTTCAAGCAGTTTTACGTATCGGCTATCTTATCTACTTCGTCAGGAACACTACAACCTATCCCCAGTCAGTGACACTGAAGCGGTTTTAAATTTTCGAATTTAATGAAAATTCGGAATCCGCGACCTTTTATAACACGCCTACGATGTTTTTTTTTCGCGATATTTAATTAAACAACAGCGATATGAGCGTCCAAACTTGGTCCGAGGGAACGCCCAACGGCAAGCGCGGAGAGTAGGTGAGGAGGATGACAGAGAGTGAAACACGGAGGAGTGACGTCATCGTGAGGGCGAGCAGGGTAGCTGCATTGGTTTGCGGCTTTCGTATGCGCAGAGCGCAGCGTCAGCAGAGGAGCTTGTGCTGGTTTATGGGCACCGCACTGCTTTGTTGTAATGCTTAGAGATATTTCCGGTAGCAAGTTCACCGATTATGTCACAATATTGCCTTTTCTGCGGCCTATGTACTGATTCGACGAAGTGGACTTGCCATACCGAGCTTCCATGCGTCCTTCAGCTGCGACAACATCTACATTTGCGGAGCAGCAGCATGTCACAAATTTCCTCAAGATGTCTACTTAGTGGGTCATTGCTGTTAGGAAAGAGAGAAACTTCAGTCCTACAAGAGCAACTGTGCTATGTTCGAGGCGCTTCCTAGACAGCAACTACGTACAACAACAGTCTCGAATGTAATCGGTACGCTCGTTGATAAAGTTATACAATACTGAACCGCTACGCGGCCCCTTTTGTTCGTCCGCATATAGAGGAGCTAGCTTGCCGCAAGAGAAACGGCGGGGCAAACGCTTCACGCTCCTAGAGAGACATTGCCGGCCGGCCGGTTCTCACCACTCCGATCCCGTGGCCTACCTCTGTTACTCGCCACTGTGAAAGGAACTATATATATATATATATATATATATATATATATATATATATATATATATATATATATAGTGTGTAGTGTGTGTGTTGTGTGTGTGTGTGTGTGTGTGTGTGTGTGTGTGTGTGTGTGTGTGTGTGTGTGTGTGAATGAATGAGCAGGACGGCCATCCGAATATAAGTGCAAAGGCAGAGTTATTCAAAGAGGCAAACCAACAAACAAATATATAAATAAACAAATAAACATAAACAACGGCCAACGCCGATGGCTCAAAGGGAAGGAGACAGACGACGTGAGGAAACGGCAAAAGCGATCTAGATAAGGAAGACCCCGGAGGTGCAACCTTAATCGTTGCCGCGTGTGAACTATCGAGCCACGTGAACGGGATAAGGACTTTGAGTGGCAAAGCAAGAATGAGAAGCAAGCTGGGTGCAGGCTTTGTGCAAGGGAACGAAAAAGATAGGAAAAGGTGAAAAAGGAGAGAAAGAAGGAGTAAGTGGGCCACCCAGAATAATGAGTCTGCGGCAAGAGACGAGCAAAGCGCGGCGTCATGCTTCAACAGGGGCCATGGCGATGCATGGTAGTTTCTGGCCTTCCTGAACAATAGACAAGGTCAGGCGCAACGAAAAAAAAAGAAGAAAAAACTCTGAGGAAGGCTGGTCCTCCAGCCAAAACGCTAGGAATAAAGTTTTTGTATTTTCTATATATATATATATATATATATATATATATATATATATATATATATATATATATATATATATATATATATATATATATATATATATATATATATATATATATATCCTTAATGAAAAGCACACCACTTCCGAAAAAGCGCTGTCCGGTACCAAACCATTCGCGAGGTCGAGAACCGCCGCAGAAAAATACAGGGACACCGGCTGGCTGTGCATTTTTTTTTCGCATAAAAGCGACTGGCTTCTCGGATTGATCGTAACATTGAGGAAGTCAAGAACTAGTCACACATATTGACGCACAACATGAAAGTTTAAGAGTTAATCATGTTGCAAATGTACGAGCTGATGAGTTTTTGCCGGATTGAAAACAGCGTTAGTCGCACCGTCTACCTAGCTATGCCCGCGTGATATTCATGGGCTGTCAGCGAAGCCTTCATGACGGCGCGCTGTTGTAGCACGCGAAGGGGTGCTCCTATTTAATTATGTTCGTGCGAAACGAAAAAGGGTCATGAAAAGTTGCTCGTGTTGTAGTTCTTGTCGAGAATGCGAGGTCTTGCGAGTGTATGTAGTACATGATGAGCTCTGTACCTGGGCAGAGCCTACATGCTGCTCACTCGATCGGATGCTTCATTGCATATTTCTTGAATTGCGGTTTGTGGCACATGATCGAACACAGGGCACCACATGTCGGACCGGTGTGGATACCAGCCGATCGCGATACGTGTATCGCAGTTCTTCTAGTCGACTGCGATGGTAGCCTGTCGTCTGCACCGTTTGAATGAAACATACATGCCGGAATGCGGGAGACCACATGTAGTTTTACCACAAACTCACTGTAATTGTTACAGTTAGCCATAATAATAGCGATATACTTATATACGAACAAGAAAAAGAACTATATAAGGCAAGAAAAAGAGCTCCTCAACCAATCATAGGCAGTGACAAGGTTTTCGTTGCCGCCCATGACGCGCGCCGCGCGTTTTTGCCAAAATAGGGTGACGTGCTCAAGTTTATGCCCATTTTCGACCTGATTTTCTGGTTCATCGTACGAAAAATGCTTAAATAGCATGATAACCTCATTTTTCTTTTCAAAAGTGCTTCAGCGCCCCTTGGAAGTCAACCTACACCTTTCGTCCCAAATTATTTATTTGCTTAGTTAACAGAAGCTTTCCAAACCCAACGAATTACTTTACTTTTATCCTTACTAACATATCTGTCCTGAAATATTTCGCGCCAGACGGTTCATTAGCTGCGGCGACAAAATGCCGCCCTCTGCGCGCAAACGTCCTTTTCAGCAATCGTCCATCAGTTCTTTGGGAAGCACAGGGAATAAATGAGCCATGGGGTAAAAGCAGGGGTGGGCAAAGATACCTTGAAATTGTATCGCGATACGATACAAGATACTCGGGCAAGAAGTATTTCGGATACAGATACAAGATACCACCTCAATAATTGTATCCGATACGATACTTGCCATTTGTATCTTAAGATACTTCGATACATTTATAAATTTCATATTATGGACATATATAATGCAGCAGAAAACGCCTATGAACAGGAGTGTTTGCTTTAGAATTTCAGAACTGCGACCAACCAAGTTTAACTTGAATGAAACATGTGTTAGTATCTCAACAACTGTTGTTTTCTGGCTATAATTATATTGTTTTCATTCCCAAACAACTGATTGGGGCTCTTTTGGCTGCTAAACATGACAGCTATGTATGAGCTACGCTGTCGGCGGTTTTTTGTGGTTTTTGTAATTCATGGAACTCGATGCTCTACTTGCCAACCAGGTAGTGGTTTCCCACTTAATAACAAAAATGGCGATGCAAAACCTCGGCACGATGCCGCAATTACGACTTTGAGTTTAACCTGGTCCGTACGCGTATACCGTTTACGCAGTACCGGACCACGGGACAAGTGTACAGGAGTAAGAACGCTCGTAGCGACATATTTTGAGACGGATCTTCTATACAGAAAGGACATAAAACCGCAATGACTTCCTAAATTCTAGTTATGTGCTCGCGTAAAGCGCTCGTCATCGACGGATTCACGAATGTGCAATTTTTGTAATAATTTCTCTCTACAAGAGAATTCCAGACATCGTAGCGGTACAAAGTGTCGCAGGATACCTCCGCTACTCATACTCTTGACATTGATTGCGCGAATTACCTTGTGATTTGTGACAGCGAAAAAAACAATGTGACTCAGAAAGGATGGATATATATATATATATATATATATATATATATATATATATATATAATAGAGCGAATCGTGCTGTAACATTATTAGTTACGATGTTTCTCAGCAAAAGGCGTCGTCAGCCTACCAAGTAAGATCACACACTGCAAATTTCACTGCTTGTGGAAAATGTCATGAAAGAGCTCGTGGGGATGGTCATAATAATAATTGTTGAGGTTTACATCTCCAAACCACGATATAATTATGAGGGATGCCGTACTGGAGGGCTCTGAAAGTTTAGACCATCTGGTGTTCTTAAAGATGCCCCTAAATCTAAGTACAGTACTGCACGGGACTCAAGTATAACGCCGCTATCGGATTTCGGCCTTTACGGCCGGGATTCGATCCCGCGACCTTCAGGCCAGCAGTCGAGCGCATTAACCACTAGGCCGCCGTGGCGGGTGGGGACGCTCATGAGAAAGGAGTACTTTCTCATGAGCGTCCAAGGAGTACATGAGAAAGGAGTACAGTTTGTTCGTTTACACCGCGGATCAGCGTTATAAGCTTAGTGGCGGCAGTACCTGCTTGAGCAGTGGACTTCTGCCAGTATTTCTAGTGTCGCGCGGTGATGTTCCGACATCAGTATCTTGTATCTTAAGATACTCGATACATTCTTCAATGTATCGAAAATACAGATACTGATACACGTCTTTCAAGATGTATCGCGATACAGATACAAGATACTCAAAGAGTATCTAAGATAGTATCTAAGATACATGTATCTTCGATACTGCCCAGCACTGGGTAAAAGTGCAAAAAGTGCACAGTGAATTTTGTGTAGCTTGATGCCGAGTTTGCCGAGACACAATACATACTTCAGCTTCAAAGGATGACGTGCAATTAATGCTCGCTCGTCTGAAGGAACCTTTCAGCATTCCATTGATCCGGACCTAAAATTGAGGCCTCCATACCACGTTCCTCGTCGCCTTGAGACACTATATCATCGACTGTGCCTCAACGTCGCATTCACCAATACCTACATGTGTCGCCTTGGTCTGACCACCAACCCATACTGTGGTGACTCTGGGCCATATAAAGAAGTCGACCACATTTTACTAGAATGCCCGGCATACCTACCAAGAAGAACTTACCTCCACAGTAGTTTAAGCCCTGATTCACAATTACCACTAAATCTCGAAGCAATATATCATGTGTCCTCCCATTCCCTGCAACGTCAAATTATCTCTTTTCAAGTTTCTGGAAGACATGAACCTGATATACACTGCAATAACTGATACGTTTCCTGTACATTATCTGTACAATTCTTTTTCTTTCCTGCCCTCCTACTTCTAGCGCCTTTAATCCCTAATCCCCTCCTTATGCAGAGCAGCATGTAAGCTCCCAGTTCTACACCGGTAGAATTCTCTGTTTTTCAATAAAGAGCTTTCTCTCTCTCTCTTCACGAGCATCGCACTAAATCCATCCGATTTGCTCCCTACGTTCCGCGAGCTCTTATACAAAGTTAATTTGAGTTGCCGAAAATATGGTGCCATTTCCGTAAACTTTAGTGAGGATGAAAGGGAACACTTTCTCTCTAGACGGTATTTTCTCAAAAGAAACTGGACGTGGCGCTGCGCTTTAATTGCCAGCCGTCTTGGCACTATCAACATCGTCATTGTGAAACGATCTTCTTCAACTTTTCCGTCATCATTATTACGAAGCGCTGCCTCAATAAGTAGTTCTATCATACCGTGCCATGCGTCACGCGACAGGAGACGCGCGCAGCCCTGACAGCAACCTGACTTGGCTCTTTGATATAGCTGATGGCCCGATCACATGGCCAGATACCCAAGCGTTTACAATGGCCTCTAAGAAGGTCGCTCCCCCAGCTTACGCTGTCACTGTCCTGCGATTCCGCGCAGGCCTCGGTTTTTTTTTTTTTATGGGTGCATTTATATCATCGATAGCAATGAACTACTACGACCCTTGTCCACGATATCGCCATCGTCTTGGACTAAGTGCGTGTGAACAAGAAGAAGTATCTGGCAAAAAAATTGAACCTAGTTCCAAGCAGCGAAAGCCTTCGGAACAGAGAAGCTGTTCTTCCACCGTTAATTGTGATGTAAGTGGCAAGAATGTCAAGTTACTGTTATCATGACTTATCGACTACGTTTCTCATACCACCCATCATCATTACCTGCTCACCGCGCTGATCCAGCACCATGAACTCGTGCACATCCTTCATTCTGTCTTTTTGTATTTCCTGCTAGGTAAGTGCAGCCGCGGCATCGGGGATCGAACACGCAAGTTCGAGCTATGCCGTTTTCTACACATCGGCGAACATTGGCTTTCGCCTAATCACTCTAATGTAGTGGTAGGCTGAAGGCACGTGTGGGTCCAACGCGGTGCTGGGTAGTGGGTCGAAGGGGAAGAGCTTGTCCGCTTTGCTCTCGGGAATGAAAACGCCATCATGCGATGTACGGCACAGGCTGGACTCCGAACAGCTCCGTTGTTAAAAGCGAAACGTATACGCGACTCGCTTCTAGGATCACGAAAGCGCCTTCAAGCGCGTCTGCACGACTTCTCTTCAGACTACAGAGCAACTCTCTAAGGTGAGTGCCTGCAGAAAGCCTTCACGACTTGCTTGTACGAGAACACCGCTCTCCCTTACGCATCGAATGTGCTGCGTGTTCCGCGCTCCTGTGGTAAACTGTGAACACTTCTGCGCTTGACGCTTTTACATAGCGCTATATCATTCGTAACACGAAATGACACTCGCAATCCTACCCTCATTCCTACTCGTTGATAGCCAACACAGTCTCCAATATAGAGATTTTAAGTATCACTGAAGGAGCAGCTTCAGTCTGCGTTCGGCGTTCACTACGCTAGCTATATTTAACCTTACGGTATTGTCGCTTTCAATATCAAATGAAGGTGTCATTTTCCACGTACATGTTAGGGGAGGGGGGTGAAGAAGTTATAGCACGGTGTTCGTTCAACATGCTTCATTTTAAATATTATTGGACCGACCTATCTAAAATACCAATCGCTGCATTCCTAAGCTGTCTGGTGGTGGCTGCAGCATCAACTCATCTGCCTTTAAATAAAAGAAGAAAAAAAGCTGTTCCAAACGTAATTGTAGTATACTTTCATACACGCATTTTTAAGCCTTCTGATCACATCAAGACGTCTTTGTCAGCTCCTTCTTCTCGTGATGACGCCTTCTCCCTTTTCGATGCTCCAAGGGAGACAGCGACGCCTGCAGAGCTAGTTTGCGTTCTTTCGGATTCATAGCTGCGGGGCGCGGCTCGCTTCGTTTCTCAACGAACACCTCGGGCAGCCATTGCACCAACACAGCACTAAGGATGGTCATGAAGCCGTAGAAAACATTGAAGACAAAACCTTTCCGGACAATGTGCACCTTGGAAAGAGAAACTCCAACCAGAGCCCCCACGCCAGCTGCCGACAGGCACAGGCTCACGCCGGCGCTTCGAATCCTGGTAGGGAACGCGTACCCAGCGTAGCACATGACCATGCTGATCGTACAGCTCACCGTGACCATCATAAAGGCGTGCGCGTACGCAGCCGCGACGTGTGGCCCGAAGTACATCGTCGCTGTTCTCCCAACAGTGCAGCCGCAAGTGACAACGAGCATTACGGACAGCACGTCGCGCACTCCCCACTTGTTCGTAGCCCAGATTACGAGCGTGTAGCTCACGGCGGACAGAACGACATGCACCACCTGCCACAGTCCCCTGGATTCGGTGTCGCTGATGGCGAGGCCGAAGTACATTCCGCTGGCCGTGAACCTCGAGATGAAAGCCGCCACGGCTCGTCGACGCATTCCGACGGCTTCGCGAATACCTTCGGCCGCGGACAACGGAGTCCCTTCTTCGACACTCAACTTGTTCAGCTCGACGAGCACATCATGCATGCCCTGTCTCGCCTTCTCCTCGTCCACGCCGTTAAGTTTCGCCGCGGCCAGGACGGCCGCCTCGGCCTCGGACACCTTCCAAGTGGCGAGTAGCCAGGCGGGCGACTCGTCCAGCAAAAAACACATTGCCACGTAGACGGCCAGGGGAGCGATGAGGATGATGTGGGAGTTTGTCCAACTCGGTTCCGCGTCGCCCAGGAGTTGCATCATTGGGGGAGCTACGGTGCCCGCGACGGCCGTGTGCAGCAGCGTGTACAACCAGCGTGCCTGTTTCGACGTCACCTCGTAAAGCAGTATGAACGTTACGAGATACGTTGACGCGGCTGACGCCAACACCAGGATTCGATTGATGAGGAAGAATGGGTAGTTCGCGGCTGCGCTGCAGCCGATGGCGGCCGCGAAGAGTAGGCAACCGCACATGCAGGTTACTGGCTTGCGGCCCATGCGGTCGCATGCGTATCCGGCAACGGGAGCTAGCAACGCGTAAACTAACGGTGGCAGCACTGTCGACAAGTCGTAGAGGTAGCGGCGTCCACACACGAGGTCGAATCGGCTCACTATACTGTTCCCCCAGTCAGCGATGTCGTAACTCCACTGATGACAGGGCTCTATCGTCCGATTTCCAAGATCGGTGTCCTACGTGAAGTTCCGAACAAAAGCAGGCGAAACAGTGAACAACTATTTTTTTAAAATATGGAAAAGTCAGTAGAAAGACGTACAGATCGCGGGTTGCTATGTCGTGTGGGGTTTAATGCCCCAAAACCAGCGCTGATTATGAGAGACGCGGTAGTGGAGGGCTCCGGAAATTTAGACCACCTGGGGTTCTTTCACGTGCACTTACATCGCAGAGCACACGGGCCTCAACATTTCGCCTCCATCGAAATGCAGCCGCCGCTGCCGGGATTCGATCCCGCGACCTTCGGATGTGCAGCCAAGTGCCATAACCACGAGACCACCGTGGCGGGGCTTATAGCTGGCTGGTGATCGCATACGAAGAAGCCTATAAATCCGGATTTCTGGCCACGCGTCGGAAGCACTCATTTACGCATCACCGGCTACTCAGATTGCCTGAGACTGGTGAGAAAATAACCGTTCATTCGCTCACTCCCCTAATCTCATTAAGCGAGGTGGTCTCGCTTATCGTGTCTGGAGTGGACTGGAACTGCGGAGTGACGGGACCGCGCCGCACCTCGAGGCGACGATTCTGGCGGCGCGGGAGTCGCTGCATACTCATGGTGCGCCTCGCCGTGTACAAAGGCCGTAAAAGCTACCAGGCGCATCGACGCTAGCCAGTGCTCTTTTTCTTTGTTCGGTGTGTGTCCCTGTCGCGCTTATGTCTACCACATGCTGTTGCAATGTTTCATGTGCAATACAATGCTTTTAATGCCAGCTTCATTGACGCCTTTCACAGAGATTGCAAATGATTTCTTTATTGGCGCAATATAGTCACGACGATCACTGGAAGAGATGAAAATTATGCCTAGGGAATGAAACGGGCCAGCTAGATGTACTGAACGTTGATACAGGTCCAATTTATGCGTCTCATCTGATGTTGCCTGTTTCTAAAAAGACTTGGTCGGGGTTCAAATAGCACCGTACGTGTGCCTCTGGCGAATGGCCCTGTATGCGTTTATGCATGTTTTTATTTACGGGCTAGTTCCGCATTACATAGGAGATGCTAGTGTTGTTCAGTATAGCGATATGGCGGGGGATTGGCGCGTCGCAAATATTCATTTGCTTCTTGGCCATCGATTCCCGCTCAACTACTGTATAGGTGTGCTTGCATTGATGAAGCAAAGTTTAAACTACGCCTAAATACGTTGTAACAAATTAAGTATATTGCTGAATTTTGCAGTGAGACAATTGGCGAAAACGAGCGACATTGATATGTGCCTCTTCTCTCTTTTTTCCTTTCGTTTTCATGAATTTTTCTCGCTGCGAAGCAGGATTTTACTTGGGATGGTCGTCTGACCACCCCTCTTCCTATGTATGTTCATGCTGTGTGCCTTACTGCATCTAGGCGCGAAAGTGTATGCATGCGACCTAAGAATACTAATAAAGGGGCAAATTCCTAGCTACACGTATGGTATCGGTTATACATAAGAGCTATATAAAACAGAAAGAATTGTTATGAATAATAGGCGTACGTTCTCTTGCGGTGGCAGTGCACTTATAGAAAATGACTGATTTATTGATCTCTGAGGTTTCACGTCCCAGAACCACGCTACGATCACGATAGACATTGTAATAGGAGGGCTCCGAAAATTTCGACCAGATGGGGTTCCTTAGCGTGCACAGATATCGCACACTGCACGGGCCTCAACATTTAGCCTCCACCGTAATGCAGCCGCCGCGAATAAAAAATTGGGGAACAGAGCGCAAGTGCTCCGAAGAAAACCTGTTGCACTGTATTTAGCTAAAAGCAAAGACAGTGTGGGTGCTTCAGTATTTTGGAATGAATCTCACATGGTGTCGAAAATACTGAACAATGCTGACTAATGCAGTCGGTCAAATGTAGCTCGAATGTAGTCGCTTTGCGCTCGGCGACGGGACAGGTATAAATTTAAGTCTTGAAAAGGCTGCAGACAGATGTACAGAAACTGAGGTACACGGCATATACGAGACAGCCTTTCGGCGTTACGCAAGCTGCGCAACACAAGCAGTGTAAAGGGGAATCGACACTGATAGTCTCGCGCATCCATCTGTGTTCGCGTACCGATGAAACACGTGAACGCTTCTTAATTTCATCGGTGCCAAACGGCACACAACAGCATTTGATATCTGAAGAAAGGGTCCAAAAGCGTCACCGACTCGGACTTCTTGCTTTCTCTGTTTCTCTTTTCAGTGTTGTCACGTGGTCATTCGTATGCGCCTCTCATACACACCTCTGCAGCCGGGCTACTGAATGGTTCTACGATGAATGCAGTCGCTCATCGTGTTTAACAGTAGAAGACTACCGGCTATTTCTTGTCCGTCACTAATACGCCTATAGCACCGGCATTAAAGTAGACTTGAGGTCGTTATTGATTACGAGTAGTTCCACAAGCACGCATCGGGGATCTGTAGGAATTGCTTCCGCTGGTTCTGTTGCAGGGGAGCGCAACAAGAAACAGCCCTATTCCCAGAGTTCGGGTGTTAAATTTCGCTCATGGACAGTTTGGCAATTTAAAGCCACGAAATAGTATTGGATTTAGTTACCACTCATACTGTTACCAATATAGGCGTGCTTGCGCGCTGCGCGACAAGGCAGACTATGCGCTAGGACGACATGAAAGTACCGCCTCACCATAGAAGAGAGGGCGTAGACGGTGCACTGGCTAAATTTGCCGTCATCTTCCTTGGGGATCGACATGTTCTTCCAGTCGTCAGCTGACAGATGAGCAAGCTCGCCCGGAGGTTGGCACCAGTGGTCCACTGGCCGTCCAATAATATGGTAGGCGAGGTAGTGCATGAGCGACACTGTGGTGCCCACAACGCAGCACAGAAGGAATCGACGCTGGTAGGCACCGTGGCCCAGGACAGTGTAGATGCTTTCTTCGAGTGCGGCCAATGTCACCAGGCGCACGGGACCACTGGGTAGGCTCGAAGAACTGCCCAAGTCCGACGTGGCAGCGCCGGCCGTCGATTCAAGGGTCGGACGTACACCTGGTGGCTCAAGGCGCTTGGCTTTGAATCCGCTTCGTTCCTGCGGTGTCACCCTGCCCTGCTCCATGCTGGCAGGTCGGCTATCTGCTTCACCGTGCGACGTCGACTGAACGAGAAGTCGGACTCAGACGCGGAGCTCGAGGGTGATTCTCGAGCGCGAAGAGCTGAAACTTCTTCTTATCTTCTCTAGAATGGCACACACCCAGTACAGGGGATTGGCTAGAACAGCAATGGACTTTTAGTGATTATTTATCAATCAGTAAGTATAATATCGCGACAGATAAGACATAACATGACATTCGTTTAGTTTCTACCATAATTTTTTAAATGCAGATTTAATATCCCTGCGGCTATGCCTCAAGGTGGACCTGCTATTGACGAAGATGGCAATCATAGTCTGGGAGGTATGGCAAATGAGTTCTGCGGAAACCCGCAAGGTGGAGTAACGTTTATGAAAGGGAAAAGTAGCATCCACCCGCTTTGTATAGCACAAGGCTACATGGAAATCCATACGGATTTCTCAGAAATGAAAGCTTCCTAGTTTCCGAAACTGGAAAGTGACGCTCGGTGCGACAATGCTTTTCTAGCGTTGCGGCCATCGTTGCACTTATCCTACTCAGTGGCCTGGTGTCACCCATTGGGCACATCATTGCTCAATGGTGAGATCAGAATGCCCATTACGCTATCGGTTGTCAATGACCCCGGCCGTGCGCAGGGCAACTTTGCTTTAGCTGCGGGAACATAGTGGCCTGTTGCACATGCAGGCTTGTCGCCGCTGCACAACAGAGGGTGTAACTATAGGCGCGGCCACGCAGGCACGAATGTATGACTATGGCCCGCGTTCGACTAGTGGTCTTCGCCTTCGCCTTAGCATTAATTAAACGATAGCTATCAGAGCTCCCTGGCATTTTCTTATTTGTACAGCACTTTCAGACAAGAGTTGAATAGCATGGCGAGTCACTTTGTATAGGCTCGGCATAACGTATTTGCAGGTAAAGGCAGGAAATCCTTGCCTTTTCTGCACGTGCTCAGCGACATCCATTCCAGGGACTAGCCTTTCTTGTCCATTGGGAACCTTGTGCGACGAAGCGCCCAAGCAACATCCGTGTTGCCCGTCATCCGTTTTCATTAGCGGTTATGACATCAGGCCGCCCAGCAAAATGACGCTAGTTTAATGCGCGACCGTGGTGTCTGCCTTTACGCGATGATGGCATGTAAAAACCCCCATGTGTCGACATTTACGGGCCAGGGAAAGAATGCCATATACTGTCAAAATTGTTTCCAAGTACAGCGCTAGTTCTCCAATTGAAACCCGTAGGTTTTACCCCACAACGAACGAATCCTATGCAAGAAACAACGGAATTTTCCCTCACACCAACCTTTTGCTGAAGTCGTCGGAGGCACAAAGTAACACACCATGCGCCATCCTAGGTTCTGGTCAATCCTGACTTCATTTCTTGATGCTGACCCGGTCCATTTCGCTCTCATGATTTATTACTCTGATGCTGCAGTGGCATGAAATACCACGCCTTACCAGCACTTACCACGCCAGATGCATTGTAATATGTTCCGTCGTTAATGGATGCTGTGCTACTACAAGCACGTGTCATGTGCCGAAATCTATCTGGGTAGATGTCGTAGAATGACTGTTCGCAGAGTGTACCTGACGAGTAGAAAGCTGGTTCGTCTCACATGTTAATCTCTTTATACGTTAAACTGTCGGATGCCAGAGGCAGCATCAGTTGCTGTCAATACAAAAATATATTACACATTAATTTCTAACGTTGCCGTTAGAAATAAAATATCGACGCCTCAAGATATTGGCGTAATAGAGCGTTTCGCGTCAAGGCGTCTTCGCCCTGTCCCTCCGCTCCTGGCGTCGCCTTCGCCCTTTTCGAGAATGTTCCAAGGGGGCGAGCGACGCCTGCATGGCCACTTTGCGTTCTTCAGGATTCGCAGCCTCGAGTTGTGGCTTGCTCCGCTTCCCGACGAACACCTCGGGCAGCCACTGCACCAACACCGCACTAAGCAGGGTCATCACGACGGAAAAAATGTCGAAGACAAAGCTCTTTCTTACGAAGTGTACCTTCGAAAGAGAGACTCCCACCAGGGCACCCATCCCAGCTGCAAACACGGACAGGCTCACGCCGGCGCTCCTGATGCTGGTGGGGAAAGCATCTCCCGCGTAGCACATGACCATGCTCATTGTGCAGCTTACCAGGACCTTCATCAAGGCGTGCGCGTAGGCAGCCGCACCGTCTAGACCGCCGTACACCGTCGCAGCTTTCACGACGGTGCAGCCGCAGGTGACGGCAAGCAGCACGGAGAGCGCGTCGCGTACTCCCCACATGTTCGCCGCGCGTATTAAGAGCGCGTAGCAGCCACTGGACAGAACGATGTGCACCATCTGCCAGAGTTTCCCGGAATGACTGTCGCTGATGGCGAGGCCGAAGTAGATTCCGCTGGCCGAGAACCTCGATACGAAAGCCGCCACGGCGCGTCGGCGCATCTTCACGGCCTCGATGATGCCGTCAACTACCGACACTGGGGAGCCTCCGCCGAGCCTCAGCCTGTTCATCTCCACGAGCAACTGTTGTAATTCCTGCCTGCCCTTCTTCTCGTCCATGCCAGTTCAGTTTCGCCGCAGCCAGGACTGCGACCTCGGCCTCGCGCGTCCTCCACGTGGCCAGTAGCCAGGCGGGTGACTCGTCCAGGTAAAAGGTCATCGCCGCGTACACAGTCGAGGGCGCGATGAGAAAGGCGTGAGAGATCATCCAGCTCGGCTTCGCCTCGGCCAGTAGGTGCATCATCGGGGGTACAATGGTACCCGCTACGGCAGTGTGCAGCAGTGTGTACAACCAGCGTTCTTCTTTGCCCGTCACCTCGTAAAGCAGGATGAAGGTCACCAGATACGTAGCTGATGCCGACGCCAACACCAGGATTCGGTTGATGAAGAAGAATGGGTAATTAACTGCAGCGCTGCAGCCGACGGCGCCAGCGAGGAATACGCAACTGCAGGCGCAGGTGACTGGCTTGCGACCCAAGCGGTCGCTTGCTAATCCAGCCACGGGAGACAGCAGCGCGTAGACCAAAGGTGGCACGACTGTCGACAAGTCGTAGAGGTAGCGACGTTCACACACGAGGTCGAACCGGCTCACTATGCTGTTGCGCCAGTCACTGATGTCGTAATCCCATTTGTAGCAGGACTCTATGGCCTTCTTTCCATGCTCCTCGTCCTGCAACTGATTGAAAAAAAGATTAATCTTCCACGCTCGTTGCCTTGACCCCAGCGAGTTGTCTTTACTAGCTACGGATTTCTCCGTTTCATAATTAACAAGTGTACGAGAACCAGCCCACGCAGGTATGCATACTCTGCTGAAAAGCTATTATGTATGTCTTACATGCGTACTTCACCCTGTGAGAGATCTTGTTATAGCGTGCAAGAGCAATTTGTTTTTTTTTTCGCTGCTTTCGGGGTGGCGCATGTGGCGCTGCCTTCGAATTCGTCTGCCTGCGGAGGCGCGTAGTACTGCGCTTGTCATGCATGCGGCGCTGCATGTCCGAGACGCACCCCCGCGCGCCGACTTTCCCTCGCCTCTCCTCCTCGTCGTCGCATCTGGAATGTCGACCTTGAAGCCGATTCGCGTTGAGATGCCTCCCGCGCCCGAAAGGGTTTCCAGGGAGACGACGACGCTAGAGTGTACTAGAATATTCTAGTACACTCTAACGACGCATCATGCGCGATACCCAGTGTTGCTGGCATGCCTACACTAGGAAGGGAGTGACTTCGTGGATGAAAAAAATTGTTTTAATAATTTCTATTGAGATTCTGGAGTTTTCGTAGTATATGGCGCGACTACATCCTCAATAAATAATAACTGTTAAAAGTTATGGCTGGTACAGACAAATATTTACGGGCTTCTCCTTAATAATGACAATAATAATGACAATAATTTATGGAGTTTTACATGCCAAAGCAACGATACCATTCTGTGGCACGCTCCACATTGGAGGGTTGCTGCGTAACGTTGAGCACCTGGTGTTCATATGGTGGCCTAAATCGAGGTACACGGGGATTTTCAGCTATGCGCCCCCCATCAAAATGTACTTCCTATGGCTGGAATTACCTTACATCCAATCATGGCAAGCCAACACCCTAGCCTCTATGCTACTAAGCCAGGTGAAGGCCCTTTTCTGGGAAAGTTGCTCGAACTGCACCAAGGTGATGTTCAGGGACTGTTCAGGAAGCTTTAAGCACCATTGTACTGTAAAACACCTTTATTATGTCATTGAACCTTTCTAAGAGCGAAGCGGTCGCCTCGTGCTCGCTCTTTCTACGGTCTCTCGATGTCCCCCCCACCTCCTATTCCCGCCGCCTCGTGCAAGGTGGGGACATTCATTCTTCGGTAAATGCCGCTGAATTTTACCGCGTCCGCCATCTCAGTGCCCATGCTATCACTCCAGCTTGCGCCAAAGTAAACTCAACCAGTGGTGTCACGACTGTGCTCCGGGAAAGTGCTTGGATGTTTAGTGCCCTTGCTCACGAATCGCTAGAGGAATTGTCGGAGAATATTCCCATCTTTGAATGAGCCACAGCGATTGTTTTCTGGACGTCCCAAACCAAGAAGACACATGTGGCAGCCCACGAATTACTTGCGCCTATGCACAGCGAGTGACGCATTCATAGCGCCATGCTTTTACAGGCGTATGTGAAGCTTTTGCGAAAACTCAAATGCAGCCTTTTCTTTGCTGCTTCTTGCTGACATTTTTTTTTATATCGAGCTCGCGCACGCGCACGACGGACTCTTTCTGAGCTGAGCTTTTTTTTTTCTTGCCTATTCTACTCGGGCTAGTGCAAGCCCTGCAGCATGCAATCAATGAAGAAGAAATATCGACAGTGCACATATTGAGGGCCCAATGAAGATAGAGCTGAATCCCTGCTGCAAGGATTGCCTTATCAGTCTAACATTGAAGTAAATTATGTCACTAAGAAAAGGTGACGAGAGCAAGTAAATCAAGTGTTTTGATGCTCATTCTGCGCTGACCAACATATTGGGAACTCTGAATCAAATATGAAAATGCGTTCCTTCTGTTCCTTTTCCATTAGCCCAGTGTACGCGTAAACACGCTTTCAATAATTAAAAAACAAGGAAGAGTGCTGAGATAACATTAAGAACAAGCTTACGAGAGGAAGACATGGTGTAGACTGTGCACTGGCTATAGTTGCCCTCCGCATCGACGGGGATCGACATGTTCTTCCAATCGTCAGCTGACAGATGAGCGAGCTCATCAGGAGGTTGGCACCAGTGGTCCACGCGCTGCCCAATGAGAAGGTAGGCGAGGTACTGCATAAGCGCCACTGTGGCACCCACAGCGCAGCACTGAAGGAATCGACGCTGGTAGGCACCGTGTCCCAAGATAAGGTAGACGGTTTCTTCTAGCGCCGCCAACGTGACTGGGCGGGCGGGCGCGCCAGGAGAGACTGGAGAGCTGCCCACGGCCGATGAAAGCGCTGATCCCCGATTGGGACGGACGCCTGGCGACTCCTGGGGTTTGGCTTTGTCTTCGTTCGGTTCCGCCGAGGACATCTTGCTCCGAATTGCGCTAAGTCGTTCTGCTACCTGCTGGCCCAAATAACATCGGCAGAACCATAAATCGGACACGGTTGAGAAGCTCGAGGATAGTGCACGAGCAGCAAGCTCTTGTTACTGCTGATGATGGCACCCGTACGTGACCTATACCCACAACGAGTGGCCGAGACATTGCGAATACTTGACGTGTCATCATCGACCTTTTCTCATTTCACTAGAGCACTAAGGACCCTCCCAATGATTTCCAATTTGCCCTGTCCTGAGCGAGCTGATTCCTCTTGACGCGCTCGAATTTATTTCATAGCCCCACCTAGCTTTATGCCCGCCTCTGCGCCTTTTTCCCTCTGCTAGCATCCACTCACTCTGTCGTTCCCACTGTCCATCGGTATCATGTGTTCTGCATTGTAGCTGTACTGTATAGGTCTACGTTTAATAGTGGAACCGTTTAGGGGATAGCAGTGTCCGCCGTTCATCACGTTCCCTACGGAACGTTTCATTGACTTCGACCTACTACCCACTGCCGCGCTCCACCAATCGTGCCTTCAGCCCGCGGCTGCATGACAGAAGGCAGCGCATGAGTGCAGTGCATGCGGAAAGCATGCACTGCTTTCTGCACTGCACTGCACAAAGCAGTGCATGAGTGCATGGTGAAACGTTGCCTTGCCCTCAAGCCACTCTTGCGTCCGCCTTGCTGGTACATGATAATGTTTAAGCGAAGGCAAAGAAAGAAAGAAAGAAAGAAAGAAAGAAAGAAAGAAAGAAAGAAAGAAAGAAAGAAAGAAAGAAAGAAAGAAAGAAAGAAAGAAAGAAAGAAAGAAAGAAAGAAAGAAAGAAAGAAAGAAAGAAAGTTGTGATTGTGCCGTGACGTTGGTGAACCCTCACAGATGATCATAGAAAATCACAAGAAAAACAGAGGAGAACCAAAGCTCCAATGTTTCAGCAGTTTTCACACTGGGTGGAACTGCCTTCTAGACAGACAGACAGACAGACAGACAGACAGACAGATTGACAGACTGAAAACACACTTTATTGGATCCTGAGGAGCTACTGTCACTATGCCCTAACGGGAGGCTGTTGTAACCGCTGGCCGTGCCCACGTAGAGAACACTGCAGAGCCCCATGACACTCCGCCCTTTCTTGGGCCTTCTGGGTCAGGCCTGAACTGCCTTCCAGCTTTTTTTATCCTTAACGTTAGTGCATCGTATGTCAGTACCAGGAGAATTCAATGGCTGCGTATTTTTCGCGTTAAGGACCACGGTAAGTTTACGGGCACGAAGTGTGCTGCCAGCCTCTCTCTCCACGAAGTGTGCTGCCAGCCAATTTGTCATATTTAGATAGAAGGCAATTAAAGCTAGAGAATATCCTTCGTCCGTGACCAACAGCAGGCCTTCTGAAACTTCCGGAGTTGAAAATATCGTAAAAGGGAGAACAAATATCTACTTGGAATATTAATTTTCAATTTATCCTAAAGACTTCACGAGTGACACGACTGTTGTGCATTCAAAGTTCAAAGTTCTCACTATGTTCTGTATACAGCGTATATTTAAATTTGTTTTAGTATGTTGCTCAGCATAGTGATCCTTACAAACTGTTCGACCTGTATGTGCGCGCCTATGTACTACGTACTTATCCTACGCGAACTTTGTTCAGCATAGCTGTCCATACAAACTGTTCGACTCATATCTGCGAGCCTATGTACTACGTACTTTTCGCTACGCAACCCCCTCCCCCCCACTTACCCCCCCTTCCATGGAATTCTGCACCGTCGGACTGCATAGTGTTGGCCTACATTCTAGCGCTTGCTTATACTGTTTAATGTTTTTTCTTGAACATGTTTTCTTTTTACTTTTGTTATGATTGCTATATGAGAACGCGTAATAGGATCTCTGCTTAAGGCGGCAACCTCACCTGCCCCATCCACGTTTCAGTAAAGAAAGCACACCGCGCAAAATAAATTGGGAGGTCCTTGCCGCATTTTTAGCTCAAACGGTTTCACAGGCGCGTTCCAGGAAGGTTAGGACTAAACTGGTCGGCTAATAATTCCAAGCTATGTACAGATTCTTCGCAAGACTTTGTTCCTCAGGGCTCAGGAATATAGAATGTTCATGGGCATACGTGGAGTCCAAAATGTCTCGCGGTGTGTTTTGCGGGATGGGTAGCTATACGAAGCAGCGCTTATCTCCAAATTTTGCCTGTATTGGTTTGACCCGCAGCGAACAAAACTCCTCCGCCGCCGCCTTCACAGTTGACGTAAGCGAATAGCACCTCAGCACTAACCACTCTCGTTTCCATGATTATTTATGCCTCAGCCTAATTCAACTGCGTAATCCTAATTAATTAAATCTTGATTCGTCGCATTCATAAGGACAGCGCATTTTTCAACTTCCAGATACGTAGGACTAACAATTTTCGCGCGCTTCTTTTTTTCCTACTTTTCCAGAGCTCGCGAAACACGGTGTTCTTTGAATGCTCAACGCCTATCCGGCCGTCAAGTTCCTCTACTTCGCTACGTTCACGATCGACAATGTCCTACGAAATGAAAGCTTCGCCTGCTGGGAATTGAAACTAAAAGGCTTGAAAAAGCTGCCTCGAGTCGCGCACCTGCATGACTGAAAACAATAGCGTCCACACAAGCAAGGACGCTCATGCAATGCTAAAGTTATTGCGATGCGATGTACAGCGCAGCCCTTCCAAGCCAGTTGTCTTGCAAAGAAGAAAATATGAATTACAGTTCCCTGGAACAACCAACCACAGGCGTGTTTCAGCTGTCACGGTGTTAAACGAAGCGTTATACGATAACTGGCGGCACACTACAGTACTGCTTAATCGGAATGCGAAGCGAATTCAAATTCGTTGACACGATCAGTTGACACGCCACAATGGCACACATTCCCTGAAGGGATGGCGTGACACTCATTTCGTGTATTGCGGTGTCTTGTTCTGGAAATTATCACCTAGAATTTCCTTTTCGTAGAACCAACCTTTCTATGAATTACTGTTGGATGTTGCATTTGATGCCAGAGCGACTCACAGTTTCAGCTGATCTTTCATCGTGACTCTTACGACAACTGTAGCGTGACTCTTACCGACAGTTGTCGTAAGAGTCAAGTGCGGTGTTTTTATTTATTTATTTATTTATTTATTTATTTATTTATTTATTTATTTATTTATTTATTTATTATTTAGTTAGTTAGTTGTTCTTTTTGTTCGTTTGTTTGTTTTCCTTTCCTTTAGTCTATGTGTTACAGCAGGTGTTGTACTTTCCGGATTTACGAGGTGGTATGCCCCTTCTAGGATGGACTTGCAGGATAGTTGGTCGAGCATCGTTGGAAACAGCACAAACACAGGGACGACGATGAAGAAACTCTGGTGTGCTGTGCGTTTCTTCATCGTCCTCCCTGTTCGCGCTGTTTCCTCTACAAGTATGCTACTACGTTCTTGTTACGTATGAGACGCATCGACTGAAGTAAAGCCTAGAAGTTGCACACAGTCGTCACCAGTTTCAGGATGGCGCTATCAACGGGGGTAGCATTTCTACGAACACATTTTTTTTTTCCTTGAGGGCAACGACTGCCCTGCCAAAAACGCATTTGACGCCCTAACGAAGCGAAGCTCTTGTCGAAACCTTGACATTGGCTGCATTTCTTTTGTTGAACAGTTTCGCATTACAGCAGTTTCAACGAAGCTTTGCACTTGCGCTGGATTTCACTCTTGTTTGGTTTTCTCGAATACGGTAACGGGAATAATTCGCGGGGTTTTACGTGCGAGAACGAAGATATTATTAGAAGGCACGCATTTGTGACGGACTCCGGATTACATTGACGAACTAGCGTTCTTTAACGTACGTCTAAATTTTAGTATTCTTGCACTTCGCGCCTATGAAAATGCTCCCGCCATGACAGCGAATTAGAGGAAGGTCCTCAAGCTCACTTGTGTCACACGACTATGGTAATATGCGGCTATTATATCTATAACCGGGGCGTACGATAGGCGTTGGAATATACGGTGCTTCTTTGGCACGTACAGGTGTGCCCCTATATTCAGAGGCTTCGCCAGCTGATGTTTCCTATTCGAAAAGTATATGCTGAGTTAATATAACGATTGTTTCATATGTTGATGTGATGTGCCGTCGCTTAGACATTTGGCCGTCTCGTGACGTAAGTGCTAATTTGCGGCACGAGATGCGTTTTCCACAAGCTAAATACGCCTGTGGAAAACGCATCTCGTGCCGACGCATAAGAAATGGCAGCAGTGTCGTGTTACAGGGGCACCCTACTTAATGAAGGGAAAATACTATCATGACATTTATGCAACGAGCGATCCTTAGCTACTTGCACATCTTTTCTTTTTTTCATAGGACTGGGAAGCGGTCGCGCGTCTGGCAGCCCCAACGCTCACGTCTCGACGCCATCATGGGCCGGCCGCCTTGGCAACGAGGGGGCTCATTCCCTAGCTGGAGCTCTCAGTTTCCGGGCTGGAGAAATTGAGCTCCCTCTATTGGTGTCGATGCGCCTGTTCTAATCCAGATATGGCACTACCGGAAGCAATGAAGTGTACACAAATCCGCAGCCCTATTCCTCAACTTAGCGCAGCCCGCACATTGGCGACGACTACCAACTGGTACTGGTCCACGTTCTGTGCTACCAAAATGATCGATACCCACGCCAATTCTATACCTCAAGCAAACGTTGCAGAATACCAGTGGACGTCCTATACATCTAATTCATACGCCCCACCTTCTTTCACTTCCTGTCACTGGCCATGGTACCGTCTTTCTAGGGCAGGAAGACGATCATGACCCGCACTTCTATACTCATGATCAAGGCCAGATCATCTCCTGCGCCTTGAGGAGGATTGTGCTTCAGGAACCTTGTTTCCCTTTTTAGGGGTGTCTTCTCACACTCAAGCAGCATCCCAATGTCATGTAGCGGCCTTGACACCCGCATTGCCACATCGATAATACATGTTTCTTTCACGACCTTGGTGATGTACCTAGACGGTTACACGGGTTTGTGTTCGCGTCGCTAATATTTTAAGTAGAGTAACAAACCTGTGGTAGGTCCGTGCTCATTATGCTCTCAGTTGAGGTGACACACGGAAGTGCAGCATATTCATGTACGTAAGCGATGGTGATCTTGTATAGTTCTGTCAAATATTGCCAAATATGAAACTTCAACGGTCAAAGCCAGCTATCAAAAGTGCACATGTTATAGTTCTTTTTTTTTTTGCTATTGTTCGGCATTTTGTCTTCCAATCAAAAACCGTCAGTGCCCACTAGAAACAGTGACTTTGGGAATATGTTTGTCATGGACGAAGCCTCGAACGGTAGGAATAAGTATTTTCGCAAAGCTCTGTTCGTCACAAGTTGCCATCCTTTTACTGAAGAAGGTCATGGGGCTACGGATCCTTTTGTAAAGTCCTCTCGACAATACCCCCGTGTCATTGTCGTGTCCTCTCTCCTCAGTGTCTGGACATGTCACGAAAACAATGGCACGGTCTATTTTCTGTTTCAGGGACGCACTCGCGTAGATTTGTCTCCCCA
Organism: Hyalomma asiaticum; assembly: GCA_013339685.2. Classification (NCBI taxonomy): domain Eukaryota; kingdom Metazoa; phylum Arthropoda; class Arachnida; order Ixodida; family Ixodidae; genus Hyalomma; species Hyalomma asiaticum. The sequence goes on along the minus strand of CM023484.1, from coordinate 95,143,654 downwards.
AATTCTGTGTCCTGTACGCTCTCCTCGCAAACAGGCATTGCCCATCTGGAAAAGTGCTCATATTTCTATCTTTTCTTTTTCTTTTCTTTGTCATCTCAGGATATTCGGCAGCGAGGCTTCTTGCTGCCAACGAGGCACAGTACATTCTGCGCCAGCACAGCAGCCGTACAGGCCACTCGCTAATCATGGGGCCGGCGCCTACTGGCCTTGTGATCCTAGGTAAGTTTACGTAAAGCGTAGGCGTAAACATTCATTCAAGAGCATACAGAGTGTGCTCAACAGGAAAGTACTCGTAACTGCAACCATATACTTATGCACTGCCGTACTAATAATCATAAGTAGAAAGTTATGGAATAGTATTATTGTCATACGACATTCCTTTCTGCACCGTTATATTCCTGGAAAACTATAGCAAGTATTTTGTGCAGAAAACATAGCATGTGTCCAACCACGTGAACAAATACTTTGAATGCATAACAGGACTCTTTTCCATTAGGAAGTCGTTTAAAAATTGAGAATGGTCAACTGCGAACTACTCGTGCTAAAATTTCCTAAAACCTCCAGCGTCCTTTCGCACAATGTGTTATTCTACTTCCAAAAGAGACAAGCTAAAGTGACCTTGTTGAAAAGTCGCATAAAGTTGTGTCCTCGTTTTTAGCACATCGGCTGTCACATCGTATGGAAAACTTCATAGGCACAATCGTTTATGCACAGTATTCGCTCCACCCTTCCTCCTTCCAGCCTCTCCCTTTCCACTACACCGAAACTCACCGCTCAGGACTGTAGTGACATGCGTCCACTCGGAGATTCGAGTAACCATCAAATTTTCTTGTGGCCATAGCTGCTAAGTTTGCACAATAGTACAGTGCTTTCGTTATTTTTGTCTGCAAATAACAATTAGCTAGGCGACCAGGCTGCAAAGCAAAATGTGAATCACTTTATAATATCATACGCGACCTCTGAACCATATCGAATGGTGTCAGCAATGCTGCTAATGAGCATGCTAAATTAGATGCAGAGGGGAGCTGGTGAGAACGTTTTGTCGGTGCCTTCCTTTACTGGCTTGCCTTCTCTGGAGTTATTTTAAACTTAAATGTCGTCGTAAAGGCTTTAATAAAGACTTTGTCGGCCTGTGCCTGAGCGCACCACTTATCAACGCTATGTTTTCATCTCTAATTACTTCAATGAAAAAATTAAGAAGAGACAAATACCATTAACGAGTTTTTATTGGACTAAATACCACAACTTTTCACTGTGAACGTCATCAGTGCAGCTCTAGATTGTCACATGGTATTCCTCTAAAGAGCAATACGTGTTAACAGACAGATGGAACTGCGAAATAAAGAGAAAAAGAAACGTGTAAAAAGTTGGCAGTGAAAGGCGTAAGGAAGCGATTACCTACCAGTGAGCCGCTTGCGTAATTTCAGTGCAGTGGCATATAGAGCAATTAATGGTTCTTTGTTTGGCTCTTTCAGAAGACATTCGTTTTGCATCGGTTATAAATAATTATAGAAACGCAATTAATGAATCACATATGTGATGCGTAAATGTTTTCGTTCCTATATAAGCTACATTTACATCCTCAGCACGAGGACTGTCTGGAGGGTTAATTCTTAATTCTGCCAAAAAAAAGAATAATTCCTTTCATGGCACAATCATGAGCAAAAGTTAACTGCACAAAACATCAGCGAAAGAAACACATTTTTCTTAAAAAGCAGCCTTGGAACGCTGAACTTTTTGGGTGCAATGTCTTGGCCTTTAGAATTATACGGAACGAGCGACTTGGTTTCAGCCTGTATACAATGCCAAGAAAAAGAAATATTCAGAGGATCGGCGGTCCTGAAACTTTTGCTCATTACTCTATTCGCGCTTTTTCTTAATATTTTGCCATTATATGCGGCATGGCTGGAGGAGAAAGCAACTTATTGCAATCAATGGAAAATTGATTAGGGGGGAGGGGCGGCGTTCAGGTTGAGCCAGCCAGCAATGTCTCCGGTTCTGCCGGTGCCACGCTCTGGCTACATCTAAAAAAAAACAGCTACACAATATAAATTATTTGTTTCAAATAAACTGAAATCATAGCACGTACAATTATTAGCGCCGTTGCGCCGACGAAAATGACACTGTTGTAGGCCCACCTCCTCTCGAGGTCTCGAGAAAGGGCAGAACGTGACGTCACGCAGTTAGCTCCGACATTGCTCTCAGTGAAGATGGTCGAAAACTTTTATGAGTGAACATGTATTCCTATAGAGAGCTCTGTATGCTTAGACACAATTTTAGAGGATAAAAAAAACAATTTTTTTTGTTTTTATGCTATTAGTCGATCTAGTTTCTACAACTGGCGAAAATTGTTCTCCCCAATAATGCGAGTAATCCTGTGCGCCGCAGTTTTAGCGCTTAAAAATTAGTTATTTCATCTCTGTTCCAAATATTAGAGCCTTGCAAGTCTCTCCTTCTTCCAGTGTACCGAAAGGCTCCAATTTGATTGCGAAAGAGGCGTTCTTTATTATATTTCGTGCTATTTGCATTTTGCAATAGAACATTCTCAGTTCATTTCATTTCAATGAAAAACATTGCATCGCCTAAGCCGTAAAATTCATGCGTTAAAATCCTAACCCACTGAGGCCATCATTTTCTTCTTATCGTTGTCGCAGTTTGCTGAAATTAGACTAAGAACCACATAAAACTGAAATGAAGCTAATAGGCATCTGCGACTGCCTTCGTTTTATAATTGTATATTTTTCTCTTCTTTTTGTACAGGCATATTCGTCGTCAGCAGTTCTGCGCAGTTCGGAAATGGTATGTGTTTTTTGATACCATCAGAGACCCGTTTTACTATCTTAGAACCGCGTTTCGTTGTTCGCAATTGCATGGCTGTGCGGTTTTCCAGGTTGCAAATGGGCGTGTCATGAAGTCACTGCGTGTAAATCGCCAATTTCGGGGAGGGGTATGCGTATATTCGAAAATTTCGAATAACGGATCTATTAGCGTTCCATTCACTTCGGTACTGCAATCTAATACTGCGTATTCGATATACAAAATATTTTCTTAATAGTTGCCGCGCACTCAGCGCAGCGCCGACGGGAAAACTACAAATGAAGGAAACGTTCGAGATGTGTGTGTGTGTGTGTGTGTGTGTGTGTGTGTGTGTGTGTGTGTGTGTGTGTGTGTGTGTGTGTGTGTGTGTGTGTGTGTGTGTGTGTGTGTGTGTGTGTGTGTGTGTGTGTGTGTGTGTGTGTGTGTGTTCATAACTGACCTACTATGACGCAAGTAGCAAAACCTTTTACGAAGCTACCAAGGCTATATTGATCCCTGGATCTAAACCTTTTTACTTAAAATTACAATGTCGCGCAAGCGCGTGTCATTAATCTACAGTCATCATCATGATGTCAGTAGTTTCGTTCGCCGAGCTCTTGGTGCAGAGGCAGGAATGAAGCTAGGAGAGTGCGTCACGTTTCGTTGTTGTGGCCTAGTCATGAGAAATCTACAGCAAATGATCCTGGGTCAAGTGAATGGCAAATGTATATTAATGCACGGTCAGGCGCCAGATATAGCTACTTAAGATCTTAGAAGCTCTAGTCACTGCTGCATGCAGGGCTGCCTCACTTTGTATAATTTTTTGTCGATTAAATGTAATCATAAGTTTCTTTGCCAATGCGTATGGATATTTCCTTTGAATAAGATGTCGTGGAGATATGTTGTGGCTGCTTTAAAATTATTTTGCATTACTATTTAAAAACTTCGAATAATGAATGGAACAGCGTTCTATTTGATTTAGTACTCTTATCGAATGGTGCGCAAGTATTGGTATTCGTATTCAATTCGGTGTCGTCATTGTTCGATTCGCCTTCGACTCGCTTCTAAGACTATTCGCAAGCTCCTAATTTGTGCACTTCCGCGAGAAGGAACTAGGACATGATTATGAGGCACCCCATACAGTGGGGACTCCAGAATTGTTTTCCCACATACGGTCCGTTTAACGCGTACTCCAAATTCAAAACACTGCATGAAGCTTTGAATTAGTTATTCATTTATTATTACTATATTCGGATTTTGCACCATTGTGAGAGCTCCCGCCCTAACCTAGAGCTTTCTACCATATCGTCATGAATAGCCAAACGCTATGACCTTTAAGCAACCATGGTGTGTTATTCTGTGATTAGGATTCCTCCGACACCCCTCTCTCCCGTTTTCCTCTCAACAAATGGAACAACGACATTAATATTGTTAGTTTTCAGGTACCCTAAAAGCCATAACATAGAGGGGGAATACGATAGACAGGGAAAAGAACACTTAAAATGCTCCATAAACAAGACAATATGAATTAGAGCGGCTTGAATAAACAAACACGAATTCGTGCAAAACGACCACCTGTGACGGTTATTATACAAAGGGTGAGATATGAAAGAAAAGATAGTATTAGCAAGTTGAGATATGAAAGAAAAGATAGTATTAGCAAGTTTAAAGGTGCATAATATTGTTAAAGCACTTGAAAATCTTCTCTAAAATTACAACATGCAATTGATAAAAACTGACCCAAAGATAACAAGGCCAGAAAAACATTTTAAAAATATATTGCTGAGCATAGAAAGGAACTACACATTAAATCAGTGCATCGGAAGTACAATTGTAACGAAACAGTATTGAGTAAAGGGTAATATTTTTATTTTGGCTTTCCATTTTCTCTATCGCTTCTAGAAGGAAGGCACAAGCGTTGCCGATAACGATTACCTCAGAGTTCTACAAATTGCTTGATGCTGTTTATAAATGAGTCTTGAATGACTTGCGGTGACTTGGGAAAAAGAATCAACCTTGAGGCCTTTAAGTTCAGTAGAGTAGATTTAGAAGACGCTATATGACGAAACACGCACAGTTAACCAAAGGTCACACTTAAAAGATGGAATTGTAAATAGAATCATAACATCTCCGCTAACGTGAAACCTAGGGAAGTGCAAAGCGTGCGGTGATGTGCCACAGGAACACGTCAATGGCTGCTGATGGGCTTGCTTTACCATGGCCACGATGACGACGACGACGACGGTAGTCGCCGACAGCCCGAGCTAATTACCAGAAATTCCATAAAATTGCTTGTGACACGACAACCATTCCCACACAGTGCATTACGTCCAGGATCGGCCCACTGTGATGGCGGCAGGAGACGCCGACAGCCAGAGCGCATAACCGCACTGCCTCCAGAATCGGCTCACCGTGACGCGCGCATTAGCACGACAATCTGATTCGCTCTATCTTTCCTAGATTGCTGTACCACCGCGTCGAACCAAGAGTACCGTGGAAGGAGGGCCCCTTCGCTTTCACCGGGCTTGCTAAACACCTTCGCTTTCACCGCAAATCGTAAAGCGGTGTAGTGAAGTTACAAGACCCGTTTGTTCCCCCCATCATGCAATCAATGTGGCTGTGGCGTACCTGCCGGTCTTCCAGCTGCTATCGTTGTGTCGCCGGTAGCTGTGGGTTCAAATCCTAGAAGGCGGTGCTTTTCTTAGTTAATTTTTGGGCCGTAGCTTGTTTTACAGAGACGACGACGACAGCCCGCGTGCAACGTGCTTCGCACCTAGAGTTGCACGATGGCTAAGCTTCGCCTTTAAGAGTGAACGCTACAGAACCATACGTCCCAGTTCACATCTCCTTCTCGCAATATAATTGTGCTTCGTCACGCATTTAAATTACAGTCCTAGCTATCGTGCGAGTAAGTGTCAGTCAAGTCATAATCGAGAATTTTTCTGACGGATTTTACTTTGAGAATTTTAGTTTTATTCTGCCTAACCTGTGCCATGCGCACCCGTGCCATGACGGGGTGCTCGCGTGGTAGTCTTCGGAAACAGCAGCATGTCGGGATGGTTATTTCCGCCGTGGACGCCTACGCCGTCGCTGGTGCTGGATTTTCTCGAAGCTATCGCGTTAAAATGTAACCAGCGCTGGTGATCGTGCTTAGCAGCTGTCACATATTCTACGATATGGCTATAATGTATGGCTCAAGCGATGCTCCTTGAAAGTTACCGCCGGGAACGACAAACCAAGTGTATCCGATAGGCAATTACTTTTTCACGCCTGATACATTGTTGTGCACCGCCACGGTGGTATAGTGGCTATGGTAGCCGAGGGTCGCGGGATTGAATCCCGGCTGTGGCGGCTGCATTTCGATGGAGGCGAAACGTTGAGGCCCGTGTACTGTCCGATGTCAGTGCGCGTTAAAGAACCTCAGGTGATCGAAATTTCCGGAGCCCTTCACCACGGCGTTTCTCATAATTATATCGTGGTTTTATGACGTAAAAAGACTCCAAATCAATTAAACAAGTACAATATTGCGCGCAACAAAGTGGCAGTATCACTCAACAGGAGGTTCGACCTTGGGCAACAAGGTGAGAAACATTGGTGCGGCAATCAGCACAACGTTGCAAGATGTCATCATCTATGTTCCAGCAAGGAAATAAGGCACGGCGTCGCGTTGGCATGCGTTAGGCTTTTTCACTTTTGTTAAGACGTTATTATTGACATAACACCTCAGCAGACTGCTTGTCTGCTGAGGTATTTCGACATACACGCAAGAAAAGCGCTACTGAAAATTTTGTACGGCACCCGTGACAACTTCTCCGTATTCACAAACGAAAAGTCGGCTTGATGTTGTCGTTGGGTTGTTGCTCTCCTCGGGCGGTTCAATATTTCCCCTTGTTCGCTTAGCCTTCAAACGCGACGCCAAGTAAAAAGGAGACAGAATCCATTGCGAATAAGATCTCACTTCCTAGAGTTATTTGACCTTGCGAAGCTTTCGGAACGCCGCCACAGTTGCAGATTTAGTTAATGCCTCTAGCCTTAGCGCTTCATTGTAATACACTTCACTTACCGGCGCAAATGATGTTAAAGTAAGCCTAAAAGAAACGACTTTAGTTTAACGTACAGAAATATAAGTTCGAAAGATATGTCTCGTGGGGCCTGAGCATTGTTGGATGAGAAAATGAGTGGGAACGTTCTTTTTTGCGCCTTCCATTATCAACTGTTTTCAGTACTATTCTGCCTTTGCGTGTCACCAGTATAAACTTAAAATATAAAAATATCGCAGCTACTACGAGCTCGAACAGAGTCTCCCCGCGATGGCATACAGCCAGCCTTGTTATCTCAAGGCGCATCTATTTAATGGGAATGTTATGACGTCCTTCCATTAACATGTCTGCAATACTTGAGCTTTTTGTCTCTGAGCCGGAACCGAGGCCACAACCTGTGTAGTAAGTCGTAGCATCAGCATTCTGTTACGAACTCGGCAGTGTAGAAAATGTCACTTGCATTTATCGCGAGACTCGGTACATTTGAATGTTTTTGCCTTTTTTGCAGAACTGCAGTTCGGGCGCCAACCCCGCATCTGCCGTGAACTTTACGAGCTTGGCCTGGCAGGCGTACCTCCAATTCACCTGGGCGCTTTGGTTGGAGGCCGCAAGTTGACGCGCAGTGGAGTGGAGTCGTCGCGCGTTTGGGCCTGGCTGGGCAACCACGGAGGTCGGGGTCTATGGGGCGGCACCTTGGGCTCTCACGCTTGGCTCAGCCCTGCGCACGCCATGTACGGCGGCCGTTGGGGCGTCCTCCGAACTGGAGCCTGGGTCATCCATGGTGGACATCGAGTGTGGATCTCGCTACCAATGTACGGATTCGGACATACAGTTGGCCTCTCCTCGCCAGTACGCATCGACAGGAGAGCAACGAGCGGCTTAATTACGGGAATTCCGCAGGGCCGCGCTGGCCTCATGGGACGTTTTGATTCCATGGGGCCCAACATTGGGTCTGGCCTGGGAGGTCAGTGGGGTCGGAGGAGACGAGGAGGTAGGAGGAGAGGAATGGGACGACGAGGTTTTCGGGGTCACGGACAAGGAGGCATTGGTGACGATGAAAGGTGGTTTTCTTGGAGACAAGAAGACCAGGGCGGTTTAGGACCATGGGAAAGAATGAACCAAGGAAGTGGTGGCATGGGTGGTGCGGGAGGCCTAGGCCTCAGTGGGGGCATCGGTAGCAGTACGTCAAGCATGAGGCGAGGCGGTGGTTCTGGCTCAGAAGCACAAGGACTCGGTGGCACCACGGGCAGTGATTCGGATAACTTAAACTTAAATATCGGCAGCAGCAGTCAGGGACAGCAGGGCGCGCAAGGAGGAGCTTCAGGCGCCGGAGACCAAAGTGGTCTCTCTGGTAGTGCGCAAGGAGGTTCCAGTGCTGGCGGCGGATCTGGCTTTCTTTCAGGATTAAATGGACAGAGCGGTTCATGGGGCTTTCAAGGGAGCGGTGGGGACTTAGGTAGCAGAGGGGGAGGAAGTGGCTTCTCGGGTTTCGACGGTATGGAACAAGGTGGATCCGGTGGCATGGGGAACCTAGGCGGGGAAGGTTCATGGGGAATCAGAGGACTAGGACAACGCGTTGGTGATTTTTTTATGAATCTTATACGTAGAGGAGGAGGCTCTTCCGGAACGGGAGGCCTACGGCAAGGCGGTGAAAACGATTTCGATGGCGGACTCGAAAGCAGCGGCTCATTCGGATCAGGAGGCCTATTCGGAGGCACTTCGGGCTTCGGAAGCGGACTAGGAGGTAGCTCGTTTGGCGCAGGAAGTCTATCAGGGAGTGGTGCTAATGGCTTCGGAAGTGGCAGCTCGTGGGGAGAGGGAAGTCTGTCTGGAGGCGGTGAGGGTGAAATGTCCGGCGGTGGTCTTTTCGGACAAGGATCGCAGCGGGGAGGACGACTCGGTTTTGGCGGCTCGCAGTGGAGTCAGAGCCGTGGCTTATCTGGTTCGTTCGGGGGAAGCTCTCTTGGCCTCGGTGGGCAATCGGACGGCGAATTCGGCGGAGGAAGCGGCAACTCTGGCGGCTTTAACGGAGAGCAGTTCGGAGGCGGCGCGGGCTATGGTGGACAGTATTCAGGTTTGAGAAGCACAGGTTTCAGCGGTCCATGGGGTGGATCAGGTTACAGGAGTTTCTGGAGCAGTCAAGGCGCAGGGAGTGGCAGCCCATTCACTTGGAGAGTGATACGGTTTTCTACTCCACATTATCGTCGTCCATCGCAGAGATGGTTCTTTTGGTCGAGCTCGCCTACACAGACAGGCCAAGGCTTCAATTATGGTGATATGGGCGGCTCCTCTGGTGCTTACGGAGGGTCCGGAGGAGGACTTTTCGGAGATTTTGGTAGCTCATCTAGCTCTGGTGGTTCCAGCGGGAATTCTCGGCTGAAGATGTAAACTACACATTTGAAGTCCCTGACAGCCGCCCGCGCTTGGAGGAACGAAAGCAATAGCAGCATAGAACGGTACATTCGCAGTGACAATAAAGTTATTCGCTCGTTACGATTCTGCTTCTGCTTGAAATTCAATAAATTACCTTGACCTCCATGACCTTGTGCTTGCTATAGAGGCGTCTTCGCGGTGTACCCCAATTAATAGGTTGCTCCTGATCCTGTTTTAAAGCGAAAATGCTTTATGCCGGGGTCCATCACGACCCCGTGCGTCACTACCGTAATAGATATTACGCACTAAAATAAACATGAACAACAAACAAAAGCACTCAGAAAAAATTGGCACATCCCACGTGCAGTGGGAAGCAAGGAAATGCGAAGCACGCATAAGGAACGCAAAATGGATTTGCACTGTTCTCTCGCTATAACGAGTTTGGTACATATGAAGTTAACGAAACGGCCGCAAGGGCACCATGACTGTGGCATATAAACCATGCCGCTCATACACGCATGTCATGATTCTAACATTATGACCTGTCATTTACGTTCATCATGCAGTCGTGTTGTGCCATAGCAATTTTGGTATACATCCCATTAAGGAAACGAGTGGCATGTAGATCATGCCGCCCATGACGTGCATGTCACGATTTTCATGTTATGACCTGTCATTTATGTTAGTCATGCAGTCATGTTGTACCAAACCAATTTTCGTATACATCCCATTAACGAAACGGCAGTATAGCGCCAGGACCATGGAAAGTAAATCATGCCGGTCATGACACGCGTGTCATGATTCTAATGTTATGACCTGTCATTCACGTTCGTCATGCTGTCGTGCGGTGCCATAGCAATTTTGGTATACATCCCATTAACGAAACTCCTGGCATGTAAATCATGCCTCCCATGACATGCATGTTATGCTTTTCATGTTATGACCTGTCATTTATGTTCGTCATACAGTCATGTTGTTGCGTACCAATTTTCCTATATATCCCACTAACGAAATGGCCAAGAGAGCACCAAGACCGCGGCATGTAAATCATGTCGCTCATAACATGCATGTAATGATTTTCATGTTATTAACTGTCATTTACGTTCGTGAAGCAGTCATCTTGTGGCATGCCAATTTTCTTATACATCCCTTTAACAAAACGCGTGGCATGTAAATCATGTCGCTCATGACATGCATATCATGATTTTCGCGTTATGACCTGTCATTTATGTTTGTCATGCAGTCATGTTGTGGCATGCAAATTTCCGTATACGTCCCATAACGAAACGCGTGGCATGTAAATCATGTCGCTGATGACTTTCATGTTATGACCTGTCATTTATGTTCGCCATGCAGTCATATTGTGGCATACCAATTTTCGTATACATCCCATTAACGAAACGGCCAGGAGAGCACCAAGACCGTCGCATATAAATCATGTCACTCATGACATGCATGTCATGATTTTCGTGTTATGACCTGTCATTTATGTTCGTCAGGCAGTCATGTTGTGCCATACCAATTTTCGCATACATCCCATTAGCGAAACGGCCAGGAGAGCACTAAGACCGTGGCATGTCAATCATGCCACTCATGACCTGCATATCATGATTTTCATGTTATGACCTGCCATTTATGTTCGTCGGGCACTTATGTTGCGTCATACCAATTTTTGTATACATCCCATTAACGAGACGACCAGGAGAGCACCAAGACCGCGACATGTAAATCATGCCGCTCATGACACGCATGCCATGCTTTTCGTGTTATGACGTGCGATTTACGTTCGTAAGGCAGTCATGTTGTGCCATACCAATTTTTGTATGCATCCCATTAACGAGACGACCAGGAGAGCACCAAGACCGTGACATGTAAATCATGCCGTTCATGACATGCATTCCATGATTTTCATGTTATGACCTGTCATTTATGCTCGTCATGTAGTCATGATGTGGCATACCGATTTTCGTAAACATCCCATTAGCGAAACGGCCAGGAGAGCACAAAATCGTAGGCGGCTAGATAGATAGATAGATAGATAGATAGATAGATAGATAGATAGATAGATAGATAGATAGATAGATAGATAGATAGATAGATAGATAGATAGATAGATAGGCTCAAACTCACCGAAGTTCGCTAAGAAATGCTTCGCATTTAAAAACGTGTGCTCATACGCTGGGAGTCGAACTCGCAGCGGCCCGCGACGAAAGGTGGCCGGTCCTCTACCACTGCGCTAACGCCGAACACGCTCGACATGTACGAACGCGCCTTATATTACCTTCTTTCTGCGATGCTCTCATCGTGTTCAGCGCGAGCGCACGCAGGCGCACATTGCGTGGAACGGTGCCGCAGTCCAGGAGAGGCGAAGTGATTCACTGCACCTTTACTTCGCCTATCCTAATTGGTGGCACCACTCGAGGCGCGTAGCCTTGCGCGAAAAAGAGCTGGCCTTCCAGAAAAAGAAATCGTCGTGCCCTTAGCAATATGAAAATTTATCACAGCATTCATCTAGCTGTTTCTTTTAAAGACCAATTCCGACAATTTTTCGAGGTCAGTGGATGTCTACAAAGTTAGCTGGGTACGTTCCTTGGCACAGTTCCGTCATTTGTGCGAGGTTACAAGCTCGAGGGATGCGCAGCTTGCTTAAAAATCATCTTTATTGTTTGCGTCAAACAGCCCACCTGGCTCCACACAATTATTGGTCACACTGTGTATTGACGTCATTATAGGCAAAGCGACGGAAGTGCACCACTACCATACCATGGCCTACGAGATCTGCGCGCGCAAACCAACCTTCGCCACATTACCACCACGGCAAGGACGAATGGGCTGTCGCACCATGCGAGGCTGGTTGATATGACGTCAATGCTGGCTTGGAATTCGGTTTCGGTTTCGCGCTTTTTTGCTCTTTAGGAATTATTTCCGCATTTATTGAAGATTTGTACCATCAGGAGTGTAACAGGAGTGTCTCAGGAACACAGACTCGCCTTTAATTTGAAACGCTCAAGAAATCGCTGGAGCTGGCCTTTAACAGCGGAGCTGAGGAGGCTCTAGCAATGTTTGCCATCGTTGTAATAGTCACGCTCCATGCGCAGCGTCCCCTTGCCCTCAACCCACGGCGGCTCTACATGTAGCCCACTGCTACATGATAGTGATTATGTGAAGGTGAATAAATAACTAAAAAATAAGGAGAGAGAGAGAGAGAGAAAACGATGAAAAAAGAGAACGAAGTGATTGTGCCGTGCCGGTGGTGAAAATTCATAGAAAATCATGGATAACCACAAGTGAAATACCAGACAACCAAATCTGCGCTGTTTCAGCAGATTTCACAATGGGTAGAACTGCCTTTTAGGTTCGTTTCCCGGAATACAGTAGTATAAATATAGCTATGCACGCGTAAAAAACGTTTCATAGGAAGTGACGGCTGTGTTTGTTCAGTTTGTGTGCCCACGGTATCTCTTCGGTATCTTCACTGTTTCTCTTCACTTCACTATGAAATATGCCACCAGGCTATATCAGATACTCTAGATTTTAATTAAGTATCAAGTAATTGGACGACGACAGAGCAGCACCGATTCTGCTGCATGTGCCGAATCTTCTATAGAGAATGAAATCCTTATTACGTAACCTGACATGCCTTTGCTATGGAGAACAAAATCAAAATCACACAATAGTACTGTCTTCACCGAGCATTCAAACTGCAGCTAAAGGTCAGCGAATATCAGGAATGTGGTATATTTTTAATCATGCCTGACATTTGATTGCGTTCGCAATTAACTTTTAATATTCCACGTATTCGTGGGTTGCATTTAGGGGTCACCACATGACAGTGGTGCAAGGCGAAAAGCTGACTTTATGAAAAGAAAGCTCCGTCTTGCAGCGCGATCGCCATTGCTAAAGGTGAGACATTCGTACGTATGACAGACAGTTCGTTTGCTTGAAAACCTTCAAAGATAAACACGACTGCCGCATGGGCGCCATGCGTTACAGTGTCACAGAAAATGAAAATAAAAAGCTAGTTGATCCCCCTGTGGTACAACACGAATGTGAAACATCTGTCTTCGCACAGCTGTTGGTACATAGGCAGCAATGTGGCGAGCAGACTTACGGGTACTCTAGACATGTAAACACGTTGCATGCAGACATCAGCGGCGTCTCGGCTAGCACGCCAATGCATCACGCCGGCACTCTCTATTAATTTTTCTGAAATAAAAAAAATTGTTTTCTACCACCATCACCGGCACTGCGCAGGAATCATTGACAGTTTCAGGCAAGCGAAAGTTCCCGAACGACAACCATTTCTCCGGAGACGCTACACTGTGCGCACCAGAGCCTTGCACAAACCTGCCATAAACCGTGATCGTCCGCAAACGGTGAAACTTTGCAAGTGAAATCGAACGTGTTGTCAACGGATCGTTTTCTGAACACACACTCCGCTACAGGGACAGACGCATCACTAGCTTGTCGACGGCCGCCTTTCATTCATTCATTCATTCATTCATTCATTCATTCATTCATTCATTCATTCATTCATTCATTCTATCCTTCATTCATTTAGCATTCATCTTTAGAACATAAATGCTCGGACCGAACCAAAAAAGCCGCTACTATAGCGGCTTGACAACGGCCCCTGCCCGTACATTATTTGGCACCAGACAGTCGACAGTTTTTACAGAAAACATCAGTGCATTGGCACACAATGCAGTGATGCATTGCTAGAGAAGAGCGCGGCGCAACACCGCTCACTACCATATACGCCACACAAGACAAATTATGTAGCGGCTATGGCCCTATGGCTGTACATTCACCAAGCAACGCGCCGCCTTGACGCCGCTTCCTCCGCTGCTACGACGCTCACAGTACCGAAGCGCTAACTGCCGGCTTGCATCAGTATGACAGCCTGCCACTTACCTATATTGTTCCTAGATGGCGTTGAAAGGGAGGCGGTATTTATTTAAGAACAATTTTGCTTCCTAAACACATTTGCTTTATCCTGACATTATATAGCCGTATGGAAACTGTGAAGCAGTGTTACAGTGGCTAGAATAGGCTGTGTAGTAGAGATCACGCCCGTAGAGCTTCCAGCTCCTATATCGCCGCGTCCGGCGTGGTTGTGTGTTTGAATACAAGCGTGTGGTATATTTTCAATGTCAAAGGTGTGAACATTTTTTTAACACACAAATGTTTTATGCCGGGGTCACCACGACCCCATACGTCACTACCGTAACGGATATGGTGCAGTAAAGTAAACATGTGAGAACAATCAAGAAAAAACACTCAGAAAAATAAATGACACCATCTTCCCGAGGGGAACCTTGAGGTGATGCGAAGCATCGCGGAGTTTCCAACAGCGTTCACGCGATGTGGGTAACCTACGCAAGTGAAAATAAAGGGAACTCTGCGATGGGATATCCTCAGGAAGATGGTGTCATTTATTTGGTTGCTAGAGTAAAGACACGTCTAGTAGCGTGTTAAATGCCTCATTTATTTATTAACTACTGGGTAACGTGTTGCCCTCAGTGTAATGGCTTTGTGGTCAGTAAAGTGAAGCGTCAATGGCTGTCGTATTAACGGTGCAATCTTGAAATTGCTGAACACGAGGTCTATGCACTTTCCCAGTATAGTCGTCGGTTCTTCGCACGACATGCAGTGTAGCGAGTATCTTGAAGTCATGTCGAAGCGGCTTCTCGACGCTGGCGTTTCGCAGCTGCTTCTCGTTCTCGAAACGAGGAATCCGCTGCTCGGCGTTGACGCTGACGCGCTGCGTCGCGTGCTCTCCACCTCGCAGCAGTCTTCAACGGTGCTGTCGGCTACGTTAACTGGTTGGCTGTTGCTGGCTGAACTTGTGTCAGCCAATCCGCTAGCAGCACTGTCGGTACGCATCAGACGCCGGAGCGAGACTCATCCGAGGAAGCAACTGAGGCAGCGGCGCGTGCACGCGGTTATATATAGCGGTGGCGTGGAGAGGGAGGGAGAGGCGAGCATGCGCGCACTACCGCGCAGCTGCCGTGGAGAGGAGGACGGAGGGAGCAGCGCGCTATCGCGCAGCTGGGCAGCTGGCGTGGAGAGGAGCACGGAGTTAGAAGCTCATTACCGCACAGCTGGTATGGAGAGGGGTTGAGGAGGAGAGGTGCGGACGCCAACGGACAACGGACATAGCGCCGAGCGAAAGATGCTTCGCATCTAAAAACTTCCGTTGATGCGCTGGGAATCGAACTGGCAGCCCCCCGTGCCACGACGAAAGGTGTCCGGTGCGCTACCACTGCGGAAACGCCGCACGTGCTCGATGCTGCACTAACGCTCTTTCTTGTCTCATCCGGCTCAGCAACGCGTGCATCCAGGCGCACATTGCCTGGAACGGTGCCGTCATCCAGGAGACGCAAAGTGAATCACTGCAGCTTTACTTCGCGTCTCTTGGATGGCTGCACCATTCCAGGAGCGTTCCAATGTTCGCCTCGATGAACGCGTGCAGAGCCGCGCGCATAGCCGCGTTCGTACAGCTTCCAGTGTATAAGCGCCGGTAGCGCCGCGGCAGGGCACCGGTCACCTTTCTTCGTAAGTGGCGTTTTCCCGCCACACGCTCTTCGAGCGTGATGGGAAAACTGCTGCGTTAGGCACCAGAGCACGGCAACGACGTTGACGGGTCAATGTGGCGCAAGTAAATGTGACTTATACATTTATGGTGTGGCATTTACTATAGAGCTACGCCAAGTTAGGTAGACTACTCCTGTTACCACAAAGGGTTGGACCTTGATGTTATGGAGGCGATGTGTGAACGTGGGTTCATCCACGTCAAACGGTGCCGGACCCGCCAAACGCCGATAGCAATGGGCAAGTTCACCTAGATGTAACAATAAAGATTCAAGTGCTTATGCGAAGAGACCTTTCACTTTCGTGTTAGACTTATTCCCTTGACAAGAGGGATCAGCCACATCTTTTCAGACATCCACTTTCTTGACGGAAGTAGATCAGTGATTTCTTGGTGGACCCCGGCATAAAGCACTTTCGTATTCAAAAAAGAATGCGTGTCTACTTGCGTTTCTGCGAGCTCCTCACAGTGACCATCACGTCTGAGGTGTGCCTAACAAAAGCCGCACACAAATGCAGCTGCAGCACCGCATTAATCCAAAGTAGAATCAGGGGCAACCATCAAACCCTTCCTTTATACACTGGTGAAGAAAGGGGAATGACCCGCAGGCTTTACGAGCACACTGCTAGATTCTTTCGAGAGCAGCAAAATTTAGTGCTGCTGTCCATTGTTATTAACATTAACTTCTTGTCTATTAAATTGATGTTAACTTTGCCGTTTATTATTGTGAACAATTTGACCCATTATTCCCAACTGTCTTCCCGGCGACGATGGTACCAACGTAAAACGTACAGGAGGGACTACAGGGCAACCAAGCGGAGCACGCCGATGGTACCAACGCAAGTACTCTGTCAACCAATAAATAAATAAATATCAGTTAATTCTTAAATTTGCTTACACTACATCTTGGTAGTGAGGTCGCATTCGGAATCATTTGGCTTTTTTAGTATGCTTGACATTCTCACCGTCGTAGACTGTCGAGGCAGGCGGTTAGCATCGGCCACCGTCAAGGCGCGTAGCCCATAAACGGCGGAAGAAGCCGCTTCCGTTCTTGCGACCACCAAATGTACGAAAGCAGCGGTCATGTTCGCCCACTCTCAGGCTGCCTGCAGGAACGTCTAGAGAGGCGATATCTCAGCCCATGGAATCAACATCCAAAAGCGAAGAAGCACTCTGCTCCCGTACCCCTGTAAAACGTGGGTACCAGGACAGGAGGGACTACAGGGCAACCAAGCGGAGCACGCCGCTGCCCGCGAGCACGTCAGCCGGGCTACTCTTGTTCCACGTGATGTCCAACTTACTTAAGCAAAACAGCGAAGATACCCATCACCTATTAAGCGATATTACAGCACTACCGACTCCAATGACGTGTGTATGCCTCCACCTTGCCCACAACTATCAAGCAAAGAAAGCGTTATGTTCAGACGCCTGCAAACTAACACTTAGCAGTCATGGCACGCTAATGCACCTGCCTATACCCTACGTTTTACAGTTACCTCTGTCCGCTTCCGCAATGTACCCCGATACAGTCGCGCATTTGCTCATGGAATGCCCTTGCCAGTGTTGACCGCGAAATGCGACCGGAGGTACGCGCGAGACAAGGACCACAAGGAAACGACGAGCGCTTATTCGAAACGTGGGAGGCCAAGCTCGCTCTCATGGTCCAGCGACAGCTCGTCGCCATGGCCAAGAGGGCAGTTGAAGCCAGAGGGTTCTGGACTAAGGAGTCCTCCCACCTTCGGGTGGCACCAGCTCGGAACACCGTTTCGTAAATGAACGTTCATTCCTCCTCCTTCTCAACACTTTAAAATGCGAATGACTGGAAGTGCAATTATTTGTTCACAAGAGCACCATCCACCGGTTTCCGGAACGAATCTGTAGCGGTTCCTAACTCGCTTTTCAATTAGGAAACAGCCGACACAGCGCAGCTATCCGCTTTCAGATCCCTTGCGAAGCAATGGTGAAAATAAAACTGCTTGGCAGTTTTGCTTAACAAGGTTAGATTGCAGATAGTAAACGTCATTCTTGTATTCTTTTTAGTGGATCACTCCCACTATCATCGATGTTATTTATTACGTGGAGTACGCAAAGGAGCCTTCGCATGTCCGCGTGCTAGAAAACCGAAATATCGGCCGCCGCAACCCGCTGACGATCACTCAGCGTTCTTTCGTACGTGCATTAGACGACAGAAGGTCGACTCTCGTAAAGGAGTGTTTTCACAACAAGCAGCTTGCCTTGTGCACTCCCAAGGCTTAAGAAGTTGCGCAAGCCCATTGCGATGCGACCGTGTCAGTGTGTACATGTCAATACCAGCTGTTTCAAAAGAGGGCGTTCGTTTTTTGCCTATACTCATGGGCAATCGCTGAGTACCTTGTTAAGGTGACGAGCAGTGCGCCTCCCTGGCTCTGTAGGGCAATTCCTCTTGCAACTCAGAAAACCAATTGAAGCCAAGTCCCTGTTAATGTCCCTGTTAATGTCGCATCTTGCATCGCCCTCCTAAAAAACCTGCAACAAAAGCACTCACTCTCCTGACAAGTGAGCGGCAGACTTGTCCTGTAGCCTTTCCGACGACGGACACGAAAGAAAGGCCAGTGTCGCCCATGACGACACCGGAGTAGTTTTCCCATTGCACCGTTTCTTCTCAAAACAATGGCTCGTCAATTTAGCGTGGGACGCCGTCCGCTCCGCTGTCCATGTAGCGAAAGCTATCTATATCCTTCCTTGCGGGCAGCAATGGTCGCTGCCTGTTTGGAACGCAAACAGCTGCGATGATCTCGGAGCGTAGCCTTGTTGGCCACAGCAAAGCGGACAAAAACTGAAGCGTCATGGACCCCACGGCAAGAAATGTCCTGGCATTAGCAGGTAACGCTGCGCGCGGCCTTTCCTGAGTGTTGCGCGATGCTTTGCAGTTATGGTTTTGCGTCCTTCGTACACCAGCGCCGTGCATATTAACTGATATTTCTTTCTCTCAGGTGCTGCAGTTTTGAGCTTTGTTTCGCTTTTTTTTGGCATTGGCTAGTTTATTGTGCATCCCACGAGTACCAGGGCTAGTTAGTCAAAGCGCTTGCTATCAGATTTTACTGAAAAGCCGTGCATCATGTGCAGCCAGTGATTTGTAAACATATCATGTTGTGCACCCTGATGTTGGCCATTTAGCATTGGTAATATTAATGCAATTGAAAGAATGAACTAACAAAATACGGTTTCTTATCTCTAATCATTTCCTTACTTGCTATAGCTCTACCGGCCTTTGTAGCTCAGCGGCTAGAGCTTTGGCTAGTGAAAGTCGAGGTCACGGGGTCGAATTAGAGATCGCGGGCGCAATCAATGAGGGCAAAATTCAAAAAAAAAAATAATAAACACGTGTACTTAGGTTTGGGTCACGTTAAAGAACCCCACGTGGTATATGGAACGAATGTGGTACAAGCAAGACAGAGACAGCGCTTTTGCTGCAGGCCGGCTGTTCTACCCCCGCATGATGATGATGATGATGATGATGATGATGATTATCCTTATTTGCCATCTACACACTTCGGGGGCTTAGCCAAGACCCAGGCTGATTTCACTTTAATTTACAAAATTATATCACCTGGAGGATTTATTCGTCCTTTTATGTGAATTTGAATATTACGAGCGTAACTTTTTATAAGTAATAACGAAAATATCAATTAGTGTTGCAGAGGATAATGAAATAAGCAATCAGGATTTATTGACAGAACAATCAAGTCGATTCGACTCAGTAATTAATTTTTATACCGCAAGGCATACATTCCTATTCGTGTGTCGCAGCACGGAACACCCGAATGAAGGCAGCGCAGTGCTTGATAAGGGAATGCCCAGACTTCGCATTGCTATTTCGGTAGTGCTTTTCGTAGGGGAGGTAAAGCGTCAGCGTTCCAGCAAAAAGTGTTCGATTGTCTCTACCTCCTTGCAAAAAGCACATCAAGGAGAGACCGCCAGACCAGTTCGATGCATATCGAAATTCAGTGTCGTGATTCTACAATCCAACCTCGTCAATATTACTTCGATTTATTGTTTGGAAAAATGACCTGCTCCAAGCGTACTATAAGTGCTGTAAATAAAGTGAGGATGCAATATACGGCATCGACATCAATAAAGAGTACTCCCCGCTTCTTCGTCATCCTTACCTGCTTAGCCGTGTCCGGTGCGCGAGCGTCAGAGCGCCAAGGTACACGGGAAGAGCCGCTGCTTCTATTAACCATCCTAACACTTATGTGTTTCTTACTATGGACAAACATAGTCTTGCATTTGTATTTTAGTAAAGGCGATACGTGCGAATAATCCATGCAGCTGCCACTTCTCTCCGTGTGTCTTATTAGAAAACAGCGGCAACAATCAATGATCGAACTGTTATATTAATTATACCGCATTTATGTTACTGCTTGTCGACATCAGGCTTTGTTTGACATTTATTGCAGCGCTGATCTTCCTACCAGTACTCCACGCTTACTGCCCCCGCCTGGCCCCGGACGTCATAGTAAGTTTGCGCTTCCCACTGTGTGCGCACCCCTTCAGCAGAAGTTCTAGCCACATAAAACCACGCACGTGAGCAAGGGGGGGGAATTCGGGCAGCGACGGGCTAGTGGTGTGAGGACTGAGGATACAGCGTGGCTGACGGCCTTCTCCTCTTCCTTTCCCTCTTCTTCATCCTCATGTAATTCTTTCTCACCTTCTAGCCAACCCCTCCTGTTTTCCTTCCTCCTAAACGTCACTTCCTTTTCCACCCCTTGTTACGCTATACTGAACAAGATTATGCTATGTTCCACCCTCTCTGTCCCCCTTTCCATCACTCTTACCTTAATTTTCCTTTGCCACTCCTTGCTACACAGCCCCGCCACTTAACTTTCTTGTGATACTTGCTAATGCGTTTCAAAAATAACTTTTCGTTAATTTTGCTAATAAAATATAAAATAGGGCGATAGATAAGCATACCTGTCGTATCACCGTTTTTTGCACACTGGTATTAATTTAGCCCTCTTTAGCGAGCTCGTAAAGGTATCCATCTAAAAATGTCGGTAATTATATTACTTAATACTTGCTCTATGCGTTCTGTATATACATTTCTTCTTTTGTTTACTACTGGGTGAATTGTATGTATACCTTTTTAATAGTTAATAGTAGTTATATGTTAGCAGCTTTCTGTACACCTTATTGTATACTCCCGACTTTGTGTTTGTTTGCACTTGCGTTTCAATATGCACTTCATTACGCAAGATTATACACATGATGTAAGTGCCGCTATATTTTGTTTTATGCATGAGGTTTTTAGGGGCGAAGCTCCTTAAAGCGGCACCCGTTCGTCCCTCGTCGTAGTCGTAGTAGTGCGTAACCAGTCTTACGCTTTGACCTCCAAGGTGGTGCCGGTGGGAGATTTCTCCTGTGCGTTGTTGAACAATAAAAAATTCGCAGCGTGCGCGTTAACTAAAACCCGAATTCTTCTGTCTCTCATTCCCCATTAGCAGCCATTTCGTGCGTCCCCGATGTATGTAGTAGTAGTAGTAGTAGCAGTTAGTAGTAGGTAGCCACCGGCGCGTGCCTGCTGGAGCGCACGCACGCGCCGAGGGCGAGCGCGTGGCACCTGGCGCTCGCCCTCGCCGCGAGCGCCGGGAGCCACGCGCTCCCCGGCAAACTTGACACTGCCCCGGCAAACGCGAGAGACAACGTTGGCGCAGGCAGCGTCTCCTAGCGAGTTTCTTGATTGAGAAATACCGACTGCTCGCGTTGGAGAAGCGTTCACCGGCAAAACCCATATATATATATATATATATATATATATATATATATATATATATATATATATATATATATATATATATATATATATATATATATATATATATATATACACTGTATCTTGACTTGCAATGAAGTGCCGGTGGGAGATTTCACTTGTGCATTGTGCATAGTTGAACCGTGAGGATTCGTAGCATGCGCGTTAACTACATTAATCCGGAACTCGGCACGATCTACGATGCACATCCCGAGCTTCGCCCACTCGTCATCATTCACTCCGTGGATATGCTGTAATTTTTTGTACATTGTTCTACAATTATCTCCCCCCCCCCCCTATGTAATGCCCAACGGGCCTTTAGGTTAAATAAAGGGGAAAAAAAAGAAGCAGCGAACTTTAAATTAAAAAAACCCGAAATACTGTCTAGCCGGGAGCTAACACTTTCATAGATTTAGTATTGTAGAGCAGAGATCATCAGCGGTGTCAGGAACGAGAAAGAAAGGAACGGGCAAAACGGCTATGGGAATACGACGAAGCTATCGGCATTTTGTGTTACATCTCACAGAAGTAGTCACCACATGATATTCAGCTATGTTGTATGACTCAGTGTAGTTTTTACTGTTTATACTTTCTTTTACCACATATCTCACTAGCGTGAGGTCTGTCTAAAGCCTCTGAAAAGCTTCCCTTTCCTCTTGACGTCATTATTTGCTTTACTTTGTCGCTCTTTTTTGTGATGAAATCGTTTTGATTTTTCTAGGAGGTTATTCAGCATAATACAGTATTTCTTATACGTCTCGGACTTACATTGAATGGCCAGAAAGAGGTTAACCCGAAAAATAGTGAAAGTCGGGGGAAACGCTCGAAAACTCGCGTCCTCACTTGGCACATACCGAAGTTGTTATTGAATGATACGAATTTGTTACTAGCATCACTGATAGCTCGTGGCAACGATAACATTATATGTTCATCAGTCACTTCAGAATTTCCGACAATAAGCCCTTCCAAAAATCGAAAAAGTCCGCGAAAGAAAATGAAAGCTCGCGCCTCGTTCGCTTTGCATATACCGAAATTGGCATGGGACGCTATGAATCTGTGAATAACATGACTAAAAGGTCATGGTATCGAAAGCATTGCATGCTTTTGATTTGCACTGACGTTAACGATAGTAATATTACTTGTGACACATATCCACTTTCCTCGGTCAGGGATAAAAGTCGCAAAAAAAATTCTCATATGAAAGTAAGTGCACATTCTCCTAAGTGATGCTTGTACATAGTCGAAGGCATCAAGATGAGCTCAAGAAAGCGTCGGCACCTCGGAAATAAGTAATAATAGTAATAACAATTAATATTAATTTAAATCCTGATTACACGTCCACGGGCCACAAAAGTGACCGTAGCTTTAGGTTATACAGAGCTAGTAAGACGGCATTTGGCACCCCTTGGCCTTGGCATTCATAAGGTCCCTTTAAGCTTGAGCCCATGACATTTCCAAAGTACAGTGAGGGAGAGGGAGCGGAAGGGGTTTTCAGGCGTCATAGCTCCACTGTAAGTAGAGATAGGACATTGTCATTCAGTACCGAAGTAGATCATCCATTCAGACATAGCCTAAAGTCTCACAGGATAACGCAAAGGCAACTCTGGCGACTTTTCGATTCCACCGATATCAAGAAAAATTTCCCTGTATGTTATCCTCGGTGCTGTAGCAATATATGCCAAGCCACACGGTTGCAAGTCATTTAGTTTCCCTGAAAATGAATTTTAAAAGATTCAGCGGATTCCCACGCGTAGGCTACCGTCTGTGTTTCGCGTCATTAGCAAAGCTCCCTACCCGAGCAGGCGGGGCGGTCTAAAGGAAAACGGTGATACTTCAGCGCTGTAATCGTAGCTGTCAAGTTCATAAATGCTAAAGTAACTCAATACATCGTCGGATGACTTCGCCGCTTCCATTTTTCTGGCACCAGCTCCATATTTCTGGCGGCTGGGCTGCTGTGACATCATCACATAGCTGCACGAAGAGTCTACCTGTTTTGGCTTCGGTTTGAACGCATCGTTCATTCGGTTATTCAAAATTATTGGCGAGTTTCTGAGCAAATTCAATCATGTTGGCTGCAACAGGACTATCATTACTACTGGAAACCAGCGATATCAGAGTATGGGGGAAATGCCGCCGGAGCAACCGTTTAAGTACACCTAGAGATTTTGGTGTAATGGGGGAAGGCACATTCGATGGTCTCCTACAACAGGCGTCGCTGGTACTGCCGAAAACAAAATACAAGTCCAATCTATGGAACGAAGCTCTAACAGTTTGTAACCGTGCTAAAACATCTAGCCTGCAACTTGCTCAATTAAAAGTACCTGGGCAAGCCAAATATATTCAGCGAATATCTCAAGCATAACAGCACCTTCAAGAAGTGCGTCGTGAAGAAGCGCCGTACTTGTGACACTTACGAGCAGGGCGCTAGGACTCGATAAATCCGCAACAGGTCAACGAGCATGACAAGCCACGTATTCCGCCCAGCCAGTGGTTTGTGCAATGTGTGTGTGTGTGTGTGTGTGTGTGTGTGTGTGTGTGTGTGTGTGTGTGTGTGTGTGTGTGTGTGTGTGTGTGTGTGTGTGTGTGTGTGTGTGTGTGTGTGTGTGTGTGTTAAATTTGTTCCCCTGGTATGGAAAAAAAATTAAAATAAAGTAGGGGTAGCCCGCGCCACCAGAAGGTATATCGGGCTTAAAGCCAATCGCACCATAAAGAAATAAGGGGAAGTGTTCCCAAAAAGAGAATTTTGTGGAAAAGCCAATTGAAGAAAAAAAATGTATGTATTCGGAAGCAAGGCCTGCAGGGCTTTTCCTGTGTGTGTGTGTGTGTGTGTGTGTGTGTGTGTGTGTGTGTGTGTGTGTGTGTGTGTGTGTGAGAGAGAGAGAGAGAGAGAGAAAGCAAGAAAATAAAAGGCAGGGACCTTAACAAGACGACGGCCCGGTTTATTACCCTGCACTGGGGATAACGGAATGGGGAATAGAGGGACAAAAACAGAGCAGGCGAGCACTTCACACGCACAGCAATGCGTTCGGGCACCGGGGCCGCTGCTCTTCTGGCATAGGTGGTTTCATCGTCCTAGAATTCCACTGGGAAATCACAGTATACCTGGCTTTCTGTGCGGAAAGAGGACAAGGGGTGAAGCATGGCGATTACAGACGAAGTGAAAACGCAGGAATAAGAGGAGTGTAGTGGCACTTAAGAGGGCATGCACGGTATCCGGAAGAAAGCGAAGCGTCTCAACGATGTCCTTCTCTTTCTCGGGCAATTCGTAGGAAGGCATTTCTGTGTTTAACTCCACCAAAGCCTGCTGAGTTCATTACAGTTCCTGTGACTTTGGCGTAGCGTAGAGTTCGCCGCAGCGCTAGCGAGATATAGCGCTCTCACGCACCGCACTAATTCGGCGAAATTTCGCATATTTTTGGCAGGCCTCGGAAGAAATGGTAGTATGAAATGTCTAAAGTGACCGACCTTGATGCGTGACTGGAGGCGTTCTCCCTCAAATGTTGATTTCACACAGCGCGATGAGCGTAGACGAGGCACATGAATGTTAGGCGCGCCGTTCCGCTTGCGGCCTGGGTTTATTGGTTTATTGGGCGAGATTGCACAATCAAGGCATACGCTTTACGACTATTATTAAACAAATATTACTTAAATTTCGCCTGACCTTCATTTATCAAATGCAATTCATTCCCTAAGTTAAATAAACAAGGACTTAAGACGTGACGTTCTGATTAGCTACACGGACATTACGCTATGTTGCGTATGTCCACATCTCCAGGAGATCCGGCCGAAAACTTGAAGTTTCGCTGCGGGCACTCAGTGTCATTTCTCTCAGTATTCGCAAACTTATTATATCGCTTCAACAACAAGGAAAATTATTAATAGAACGAAATCCAGGTGTTCGAACTTCTGTTTTGTTTTTGTTTTTTCAGAGTGGGAAGATTATTCCATGCCGCTACCTATGCATCAGGATCAATTTCTTCGAGATGCCGTCGATCATCCTGTCGACGGAACGGGATGGAGTCCTTTGTTCGGTAAATCAAAACTTTCCTGCATATTTCGCTCTCTCGTGCTGCCAAAACGGTGTGCAAGACGCCAATAGCTGTTATCACTGTCCCCTGAGCAGCCGGCGCTGCAAGTTGCCGCGACTGTCAACATATCATTTTCGCTGCATGACAGGCCGTGTTGTAGAAATGTGATCCATAATTATTTTTAATGCTGAAGCCAAGGCATGACTTCAGTTTGCTGCGTGCTCAGATGGCACTGTGCATAAAGCTAGAGAAGCGGTACTCAAGGAGAGCATACACCACCAACGGCGTACATCACCTCGCCAGTATGGCGATAATGTAAATGTCAGTATGAGGCACGTTTGTCGCACCTTTTTCAGATAACAGGCAGTGCACGACGACGTCAAGCTAAGCCTTAAAGGGTTCTTTCAACGCCTTTCGAGCGTAGTCATAAAACTGCCCCGACTAGTCGTGCAAGCTCTTATGAGCATGTGAGCCAAACATCACTTCTCCGCTCGAAACCGCGAACTTCAAGTTCAGCTTCCAATATAGCTGGAAATCGCATGCTCATCTTTCAGAAAATTATGTCACTCTGAGCACTGGCTGCGTCACTTGCGGCAGGGACTAGCACTGGCTGATTTCGTGGCAGCCGAAACGTCCCCTGTTGCGCTTTATTTCTTCGCTTTGAGCTCCACGGATAAAGGACACGTATATACGTTTGAGACTGCCGTAAAGCCAGGTTACGTAGTCAGTGCTTCTGGTGGCGTAATTTGTTGAAAGATGAGCAAGCGATTTCCATTTGTATTTTAAATCAGATTGCAAATTTCCTGGTGCGTTCTGTGAGGTAGTATTTGGCAGGCGTGTTCGTGAGATCCTGCACGGAACCGTTCGATGAAACCGCTTGCTGGCTATGTTCCAAGAGCCCCTTTATTTGTTTGCGCAAGACCCCTCACCTGCTTACAACTGCTCATCTGTCTTCGCTAAGTCGAGCATTATTATTATTATGGCATGAAGATACTTTTGAACGATGCATTTTCTGCGCACACATGATTCGATTAGACGCACGGATGCCCGGGAAAACCTCATGCTTCCTCGAAATGCAAGTCGCAAGGGCTTCAAATGTACAGTTTCCCGAAGGGATCATCCCGTACATGCAAGCGGGCAATGCATATGGTGCAGCAATTATTCCTCTAGACTCGTAGCGTCTACATCTTTCTTATTTTGTATTTTGACGATACACAGAAGCATTCAAAAAAAGAGGCTGTTGCACTTGTGGCGTCATGTTTTAGCCTAAAAAGGAGCTGATTTGGCTTGTGTAGAAGAAGGAGGGAAGGGGGGTTCTAGTTTTAGCGAAAAATAAAAGAAAAAATGATGGGACCAAACACGTTCGTGTCGAGACCATACACATTCGGGTGATCCACTCACGACATTAATTCACCAGCACGTCTACCTTGTAGAGGCTTTGGTGATTAGCAGTTCAATGGCCACACTTAACTTTGCCCGTTATCTCCATTAGTATCGTTCCCATGGGACAACTTCGAGCCCCATACCCATAACTTGTAATAATGAATAATAATTAATGGGGTTTTACGCACCAAAACCACGATGTGATTATGAACCACGCCGTAGTTTAGAGCTTGGAAAATTTCGACCACCAGGGGTTCTTCATCGTACACTGACATCGCACATGACGCTGGCGTCTAGCACTAAGCCTCCGTAGAAACACGACCGCCGCGGCGGCGATCGAACCCGCGTCCTTCGGAGTCGGCAGCATAGCCGGTATGTCCCAGCACGCTGCACTTACCTGTCAACCATGGTTTCCGGCATAAAACACACCATTTGAACAATCACACAGCGCGAAACGACAGAACGTAGTGAAAAGTTAAAATTAACATTTAAAGTATTACGCGCCGTAACCGTGATGGCATCGTGAATCACGCCACAACCGTGAGTTCCAAAGTGCATTTTATACATCCGGGCCCGTATTCACAAAAACAACTTACGACAAAAACGTTCGTAAGAGAAAATTTCAGCCAATCCTGATGTTGGACATATCATTAGCGAAGCCCGCTGGCCAATGGCAAAAAGCACTTAGGAAAGAGAAGTTTTGTGAATTCAGCCCCCGTTCCTTATGATGAGCGTAAATATAATTAAGCGTGCGTTGTTCCACGTCGATCTTATTGTCGGGAAGCCATGGTCAGATACTATACCCTAGTCATCGTGCTCATCGGCGTGGCTACGCCGCTGCGCCAAGCATAACGTTTAGCGGCATTTCTGGCCCACCGTCAGAAGCCTTCCAAGCAGTCGCACTGCTGAATAAAAGTATTAACGTAATTTTAGATATGTAGCAGCTCTGAGGCCGAATTCACAAAACTTCTCTTTCGTAAGTGATTTTTGCCATTGGCCGGAAAGCGTGTTTAATGATTTGTCCAGCAGCGGCATTGGCTGAAATTTTCTCTTAAGAGCTTTTTTTGTCATAATTTGTTTTCGTGAATATGGGCCCTGGTATCTTTGCATTGTGATCTTGAACAAAACTTCGACAGAGGTCGCGCGACCAACTTGGCCGGTAAGCGACAGTCGCGAATACGCGCTTTAAGCGTTTTATCGGTATAGTCGTTTTATCGGTATACGTCAATGCTTCATCCCAACTCGCTTGCCTACTTTGCTATTCTTACTCTAAGTCCGTTAAACCTGACATGGCTAAAACATGAATATAGGGCTGCATAAATTGCTGAGTGATGGGATATTGCTCTGCGAATATCCCCTTACTCAAGAAGTATGATTGTCTTGTAGAAGATCACAACTGTCGCTACTCCATTCTTCTTACGCCATAAAATGCAGCCCACACTATTCTCAATTATCCCCCCCTACCATTATTATGCACAATACACAATACAGAAAGAACTCGATCTGTAGTGCACGTTACAATGTCGTGCGAACACCAACGTGCTACTCCGTTAAGAGCGATAAATATGCAGACATCGCTTCCACGAACACTCACGGTATAAAGACCCTTTTCATAAACTGTAAAGCTAGTTTCCCTGCAGTGCAGCTACCCCTACTAATGGCGGCATTGGCAATCCGGCAAAGAGCGTGTGCAAGCACAACTTTCTTGTGATACGGCACGTAAAATGTCGACGCAGCCGTTCTGATACAAACATTCCCACAAAACGGGCCGCAGCATGTGCAACTTGAATTTTGACAGAATTTAAATAAAGGCATTTGTCGCCATTAGTAGGCCAAATGTGCAGTGCAGAGAAGCGCACTACATTTAGCTTAATCGCAGCATTAAAATATTTCCATATCGTTAGTTCTAATTATAGGAATAGATCAAGTGCATTCTTCCAAGAACGGGGGATTACTGACCTTTTTGACAGGTTTGACAGCCTCACAATGACGTTACTAGAAAGAACACTGAAAGAAAGCTATAAGCAAATAGCTGTTCACATGGGGAAGAAATTATGCCTACTTCGAGATGCTATAGATAGTATTTCAAAACGGTTCCACAGGGAAAGATCCTTTTTCAAGCTTACATCCTTTATTTGTTACTTCGCTGTTTTCTTCCCTTGAAGCATGTTTGAACCGAATAGAAGTTTCAACCATGTTTCCACCATGTTTCAACCTACATAAATTATAAGGTGATAAAAGGATATGAACGCCTCAAACCTTTACGTAATCTTCTGCTTCGCGTAAAAAACTAATGAAAGCTACAAAGTTTCAGAGATTTGAGTTTGTACTACATTGCAATGTCTATACGGGCACCAAGAAGTTAAAAAAAATGCCATTTGTTCGTCTTTGTATTAATAAGTATAACGCGATGTGCGTGTTAAAGTCTTAAGTGGCAAAACAGTGGAAATGCTATTGCTTATTTGGCGCCTTAAAAGGACATCCAGCTTATTGATGTGTTCTTTATTCCTCTTAATCGAATCAGGAACCGAAGGTCCGACTCCGATGCTCATTGAATAAAGTTGATAATCGCTGGCTTAATCAAAGGCGACTCAGCGTTCTCGATGCGCCGAATAAATGCCACCCACACTCACACCATTGCGGACAGCAAAAGGGATAGTCGTGGAAATGAGTGATTTTGTCTCATGGATCAACTACTGTATGTATTTTCCCGCGGTTGTGCCTGAATTCACATCCGCGATCACTCGGGGAAGCACAAGCTAGGCGCGACCAAGTCTAGAGAACATGAGGAGGCGCCGAAATTAAAAGCTCATTTCATGAAGTGGGGACCTTGGTGCATAACAGCTCGACTCTGAAGCCTAATGTTCTGTGCTTATCCGTGGATTGCAGATCAACACATCGAAAGCTATGGCACAGTGTCGTTCGTACTTCGGCTCATAGCATATTGGAATAACGAAAGCAGCAAGGTTCACTGATTACTCACAACCTGCACATCCGGAGAGGTACGAAGAAGGCACGCAACATGATTGTCCTGCTCTTTCCAGACGCTCCTCCTGCGCAGGCGCGGAGTCTGCAAAAACGGGGGCTGCGTCCCTTTCGATGCCAGCCAGTACAAGGGAGCTCTCGGCAAGGCGTTCTCAGCCATCGATACGTTCGCCTCGGGGTCTTTCAAGAAGGCGGCCTCAAAACCAGGTGCACCCTCCGGTCCAATCGTGGACAACACTATGTACACCGGAAGCTCTACCGCCACCTCCGGTCCAGTAGTACCGGTAGGGAGCACGAGCCCTACTAGCCCACCAGTCGCAGGGTCCATGATGGGCGCCCCCGGCTACCACCCCTGGCCTTCCATTCCTGCCCAAGAGCAGCGCAAAGCCTGCGCTAAAGTCCACCGAAGCCAGCAGGACTCCATCAATCTATCCTAATCTGAAGCCGAATGCTGGAACGGCACCGACCGGCCCGGCAACAGCTGCCGCCTCTGTCGGCGCAGGTCCGCCAGTGGTCCCGCTCACGGCGGGAGGGAAAAGCAAAAGCGAAAACCAGGCTTCACCGCCACCTACAGCACTGCAACCCCCTGGGGCTTCACCAAGAGTCGGGTCAAGCGAGGGGCTCGTATCCCCAAACGTTCCCACCGGCGGCAGCTCATCAGGACAACCAGCGTTCCATTGCGTGCGGCTTTACCTGCAGCAAGTGCGGGAGCAGCGAGTGGAGGAGCGTCTGGAGCGGGAGGTGCGTCGTCGCGAGTACCAAATGCGAATGCAGAAACTTCCCTGGCCAGCATATACGGTTTGCCGTCCTAACATAAGTACAGAAGACAGGTCCAGCTCGCTACCAATGCGTGCAATGTCTAGTACAGATTCAAGTTGTTGTGCTATTAGTAGTGCCATAAAACGGGAACTCCATATAAGGTTGTAGGTTATTTTTGTTCCTTCCTTCCGAAGCAGTTTTTGCATTGCAGTGCTAATGTCGCGTCTATATATACCTAATGCTTGACTAAATAAACATCATTGAATACACCCTCCTCTGATTGAATTTGCTCTTATTTTTTTTCCTTATTGGTGGAAATAATCGAAAGTATAAGAAAGATTTCTCATTAGTTATTCGCTTACAGCAGCCCCTCTTTGACCTCGATTGGCTGTAGCCCAGTGGCGTCATGAGTATTTTTTTTACATTTCACGGTATGTTCGCGGCACCTGGTGGCACATATTAAGTGCGAAGAATTTCTTAGCGAAGTTCGGCGACTTTGAGCGTATCTATCTATCTATCTATCTATCTATCTATCTATCTATCTATCTATCTATCTATCTATCTATCTAGCCACCTAGCCCCGCCACGGTGGTCTAGTGGCTAAGGTACTCGGCTGCTGATCCGAGGGTCGCGGGATCGAATCCCGGCCGCGGCGGCTGCATTTCGATGGAGGCGAAATGTTGAGGCCCGTGTGCTGTGCGATGTCAGTGCACGTTAAAGAACCCCAGGTGGTCGAAATTTCCGGAGCCCTCCACTACGGCGTCTCTCATAATCAGAACTGGTTTTGGGACGTAAAACCCCACAAAACAACAACAACAATATCTAGCCACCTACGACTTTGTGCTCTCTTGGCCGTTTCGTTAATGGCGCGTACATGAAAACTGGTATGCCACAACATGACTGCATGAAGAACATAAATGATAGGTCATAACAGGAAAATCATGACATGCATGTCACGAAGAGCATGATTTACATGCCACGGTCTTGGCGCTCTCTTGGCCGTATGACGAACATAAATGACAGGTCATGACATGAAAATCATGACATGCATCTAATGAGCTGCATGATTTACGTGCCACGGTCTTGGTGCTTTTCTGGCCGTTTCGTTAATGGGATGTATACGAAAACTGGTATGGCACAGCGTGACTGCATGACGAACATGAGTGACAGGTCATAACACAAACATCTAGACATGCATGTCATGAGCGGCTTCATTTACGGGCCACGGTCTTGGTGCTCCTGCGGCCGTTTCGTTAACGCGATATATACCAAAATTGGTATGGCGAGACAACAATGTATGACGACCATGAGTGACATGTTTTGAGAACTTCAAAATCGTGACATGCATGTCATGAGCGTCATGATTTACATACCACACGTTTCGTTAATGGGGTGTATACCAAAATTGCAATGGCACAACACGACTGCATGACGAACGTAAATGACACGTAATAACATTACAATTATGACATGGGTGTCATGAGCGGCATGGTTTACATGCCGCAGTCGTGGTGCTCTCGCGGCCGCTTCGTTGACTTCATATGTACCAAAATCGGTATAGCGAGACAACAATGCAGCTACATTTTGCGTTCCTGATACGTGCTTCGCATTTCCTTGATTTCTACTGCAAGTGGGACCTGCTATTTTTTGAGTCTTCTCAATAACCGTCGCGCGTGAAGTCTCGGAAGTCATTGAATAACACAGTGGCCACGTCAGGCTACCGTTGGCGGTGCAGCCATTGCTAGCGTGGACCCAGGCGGTCGGCCTAATTGAGGAGGAAAAGCCGAATTGAGAACAGTGGTAATCTCAAATTGCCTGTAGCTGCCTTGATACATCGTGGTCTGAGTAGGTTCTCGGAAGAAAGATTATTTTGATCACGCTGCAGCCTACTGTCTCACGTGACATCAAAAAGCCTTTTCAGGGAGCCTTTCAAAAAAAGAAGCTGTAGCCTTAGCAGTGTATTCATACCTTGCTTGTACACTCACCGGTCTATGCTGTCGGAAACATGGGTCATGTTTGCGTTCTCTTTTATGACAGCCACGTCGTTTTGAAATTTAGACGTTCTATTACCTCACACATTTGGGTGAATAGTTGGAGTTTCGCGCCTAATTATATGGAAGAAGTCGTAGATGTTACGCCGTGTTTCGTTTTTTTAACGTATGCATCGTGGTATTCTTTGGTTTATCAAATAGCAAAGAAACTGAACAAAACAATTTGTTTCCAGAAGTGTCTTCACATCCCGCCTTTCAAGAGTCAATAATGTGAAATTTGCCGGCCGTGCATATTGACGGCTTTTCAAATCGGGTCTCAATTCTATTCCCTCAGCAATCTAGAGATGGGGCTAAATTCAGAAAATTTCTCTTTCGCAAGGCCTTAACACCACCGCCCAGCCGGCAGCCTTAATCATTTTTCCGGTATTGTGGTCGGGTGAAGTAGTTTCTTTCGAAAGTTCTCAGCGAAAAATGTTTCTTTGTGAACACGGGCCCTGATTTTTAATCGCGCAATGGGAAACAGAGAGCACCACACAAGAAGGCACACACGCACGGAAACACCCAGCGCACAATTTTGCGTGTGTGGTGTCCTGCTTATAAGCTAGCACATTTGGGAATCACTAATTAGAACGAACCAACTAGTCCATCAATACGTTCCGCTAAAGCACGTTGTGACCAATTCCACGGCTTTGTGCCAAGAATTTGCCACTGTTAACAGGGACACAACGATAAACACAAAATCGCTCTATTCGCCTTGAGTTTACTGTCAAAGGTTAATTATTCAAATGGAAAATGACAGTGAAAAACGTGGTCCAATACAATCCCCAGTCACCGACTCGGCTCGCCTCATAGTCATATAGCGGTTTTGGTACGCAAAGCCCCAGGAATCAATAACATTAGGAACGTCCCCACAGCGCACTCACTCCGGAAATTTCCACGCGTCGGTGAAGCACGTTATCGCAGAGTGCCCGCAGTACGAATAACAACGTACCTGTATGCAACGCCCACGTGCGACGGTTACTCACACTGACCAAAGTGCTTAAGCCGTGGTCCTGCCCAGAATAGAAGAGGCGTGCAGTGAGTGGTGCGTGCGAAATTTTGGTGGCCAAAAGCCCAACCACTTGTTCGTCACTTACGATGCTGTTTCCTTTAATTGTGTTGCGTTTAATAATTTGCAGTCGTATACATCTCCAGCGATGTGCACAATGCTACGCAGCGCTCTTAGTCTTTGATGCCGTATTGTACCGCGTGGGGGTCAGGGTGCCGCGCGGGACACGCGACGCCATGTTTTGCCCGGAATGTCCTCGCATCCCCCTCTCCCAGCTGGACGGGGCGGCGGCCCATCACTGCGAGGGGCTGCCGCTTCGCCCATGTGGTCTCAACTAGTAATTTCTGACGTTTGCGCGTTCTGGTTTTGGAGATGCTTGGCAGAACTCGCTGGGACTCGAGGGGGTGCGCACGTACTTTTGTGACCCTTCGGTCGACGTGGCCATCGGCCGGATTGCGCACCTTTGCGGGCCCCAGCGACCCCCGGCAGCGGCCTGTGACCGTCGCCCATCTCTGTATGTTCTCTTCCTTCTATTTTCCTTTTCTGGGGGCGCACGGTCGCGGGTACGCTGGCCGAGGGTTAGGCGGTTCCTTCCCTGCATGGTCTTTTTGTGTTATTGTGTGTTCGCGTGTTGTTCATTGTTACTGTCCTTTGTTTGTGTTATTGTGCTCGCGTGTTGTTTATCGTTATTGTTAACCTTCGTTTATATTTCATTAGACTTCAGATTCGGCCTTGTTTTGTTCGTTTTATTTAACGTGTTCATTAAATTACCATACTGGGATAGTGACGCCTAATGCTCTCCTCTTTCGCCGCGTGCGGCGGTTCGTGCTGTCCCGCCCCGAGACAGGCCGCGGGCTGACGCGCGCGGCAGCGCGGCGATGCATGGCTGAGATGAGCGAGCGTGCGAACGCAACGGCCACACTCTATGCTCGTAGAGGTGTTCAAACCCACGGCACGGGGTTGCTAGCGGCGATGCCGCTGCTAGTAGTAGTAGATCACCCCACAACCGCTAGATTTCGAAGCACATGCGCACGATCCCAGCTTTCTCCGACTTGCTTCGCCGCCCTCCTCCCCCTGGATCCTGCAAGCCGCACAGGCAAGTTCTGAAATGACCGATCAGCGGAGGCATTGTCATCGTGTGAGATCCTTTCTTCCTTCGCACAGCAAACATCGTTCCTCTCGTCCCGAGGAGCACTTGCAGCTGCGCTTCCCGGTAATATTTCCCAGAAAGGTTAGCTTTATTTTTAGTCTGTGCTGTGTAGAGTTACGTGATGCGAGGATTATACCGTGGAGGGCAATACACAAATGGAGGTATTTCACTCAAGCGACACACACCGAAACAATATAAAAATACAGAAATTCAGTAACACCTTCACTGCGTCGCATCTAAATTGAACGGCCGTAGCTAGAGCTTCTACATGAAGGTCAAACTTTGAGCAGTTTCCTAGGAGTCGGCAAACTAACGAAGTAATCCGCGCATCCCATTTCCGTTCTACTCATAACTGAGCTTCGCAGCAAGTGCACCTCGTCAAATGATGCACGTAAGAATGTGCCGGAGTTTGCCAGGTTGAATCCACCACTCTTGGTACACCTATTCAGCGACCTGTACTCACGCAGTGCACCACAGCAGCAGATAAATGGTTACGGTGCTTCGCAAGTTAGCTTGAATCCAGGCTACGGCCGTAGCACCTGAATGGGACAAATTGCGCAAACGTTCGCATGGACCCCAAGCGTTACCGATATTACGCTTGAATTCCCTGCCATTTTTACGTTGCACACTAATCGCCGTTTAGGCATGCCAAGCTTCAGATTATGTTTAATGTTAGCGACCAACTTAAGGGGACAAAAACAATGTACCTTTGTGGGATGGGCACATTATTATTACAAACTTCCGGAACTTATAACCTTTCTGTTCTGTACCGTACAGTTCTTTTCTATAGATGGACTGCTAATAAAGCTGACTTATCATTACATTTTTGTTATATAACCGCGTATTCCGCATGTCCCAACGCCCTACACTTAACCTCGACTGAAGATGTGCACACGGCTGCTCACCCGCGATGTGCGGCTTCCATTCCGGCCACGGCGGCCGGATCTTCGATGGAGGCAAAAATAGTAGAGACCCATGTACTGTTCGTCTTCAGTGCACATTAAAGAATACCATGTGGTTAAAATTTCCAGAGCCCTCCACTATACGGCGTGCCTGTAATCGCATTGTGATTTTGCGCGTACAACACCATGAATTCATATTATCATTGCTATACGCACTCGGAGAGCTCATAGTGTCCGGTCTGCAACGTCCCCTGTAGATCATCAAATTAACTCTCTAATCTGACACTGCCTAAAAGAATTAAGTTATTAAATGCGCAGCATTTCTTGATAACTTCACAAACTTCCACCATATCTATCTATCTATCTATCTATCTATCTATCTATCTATCTATCTATCTATCTATCTATCCGCCTACGTCTCCATGCTCTCCTGGTCGTCTCATCCGCTTGGTATACACGACAATTACAATGGTAGGGCACGGCGAACACGAATCATTAATTTTGGCATCGCTGACATGGTATACTTCTCATACACGAGGCGATTAACGATGATACGATCGCATAAGACTCATAGCGGTTGTGCGAGGGCCAGGGTATGCTGGTATATGCGCCACATGTGATTGAACGTCGACATTCGAGCTTATACCAATCAAGTACCCACAAAAAGGACTCTGAAAATTTGGTGAGAACACACTGCGCATTACTTAAAAAGGGGACACCGCCTCTTGTGGGCGTACCAAGCAAACAGATGCACACAAGTGCGCTGTAATAACCGAAGCTAGGAATCAATCCTGGACCGACGAGGGGCTAAGCAAGTAAGCCACCACTCGCGCACGGAGGCTTTTCTCACGGGGTACCGAGTGTAAAGAAACCTCCTGCTGCTGCTGCTGCTGCTGCTGCTGCTGCTGCTGCTGCTGCTGCTGCTGCTGCTGCTGCTGCTGCTGCTGCTGCTGCTGCTGCTGCTGCTGCTGCTGCTTCTTATATGCACATCAGCGCATGGAATATTAGGCTGCTGTGTGTTTGCCTTCCTTTACATCATAAAAGCCTAACTATCAGGGAATTTACGCAACTTTAGTTTTGCAAGCCAGCCTTCCGAAGCATTATTACCGAAGTGCTCCGGTGCACTCGGCACGGCCGTCATCTCCGTTCATGCTTGTGTTTATACGAAAGGCACTCAATTAAAACTAGAGCCAAGGAGATCATCATCGTGCAGACATCTCTCGCGTCCAAACGGCACCCTTTCTCCCGTGTCCTCATGAAGGTGTTCGCACGACTACCCAGATCGCATTTAAAGTAGTTATTTTTGTGAGAAATGGGACAAAGGCGCAGTCAGTTGTAGTGCTTGCAATGGCAAGCACCACAACCGCAAATGCTGGTGCAATAAGTTTATTTATCATAGGCACCACTTAAGCAAAGCGGCTGCCCCGCCCCGGTGGTCTAGCGGTTATGGCAATCGGCTGCTGATCCGAAGGTCGCGAGATCGAATCCCGGCCGCGGCGGCTGTATTTCGATGGAGGCGAAATGTTCAGGCCCGTGTGCCGTGCGATGTCAGTGCAAGTTAAAGAACCCCAGGTGGTCGAAATTTCCGGATACCTCCACTACAGCGTCTCTCATAATCAGAGCTGCTTTTGGGACGTTAAACCCCACAAATCAACCAAGAAAAGTCTCTTAAGGACGAGTGACCGCGTGCTTGCTTTGCACCTCGTTGTCCCGAATTCGATTCCTACATTTGCTATGGTTGAAGCTTCGGCGTGTTGGCACGACAAACTGGAAAGAAAGAGTGCAAAAAGATGGAGCACGAGAGAAAAGACCGGAACAATGGCTCTTACTTACATTTGTTTTGTTAGTTAAAACCACGCAAGAACTGCGCGGTCTATAATCAAAGAAGAAACTAAAGTCATAAACCCATGGTAAGTACACCATCACCACATGCCACTCACGTCACGCTGGCAACCACGTAAAAGGTACTCTATTTCATTGTCGGATAAAGTTACCGAAGGCCTGCTCACACGCACACCGCCCCCCGACCAGCAATTTCGGTTTTGACTAATACAAATTTTCTTCCTCTTCAAATCTAGTGGTCATGCAGCTACACTAACGTAAAACCTGAGGACGTGCGAAGCATGCAGTGACGGACCGGTCAATCGCCGCTAAAGGACAATCAAAGGCAGAAGACTGCACTTATTTCAACTATATGCATACGTACATTCATTATATAATGAGCACTCGCGTAGCTAATGTCATTTAATGTATTGGTCTTTTCATGCCACGATAATTTGATTGCTTGTTTTACCGAGACGACTCCAACGCGAGGCGCCGCTACAGCTCACACCTAAAATTATCATCATAATTAGTTCCGCTCCTAAGAGTGCGCGTGCACTTCTATGTATGTCTAATGTGCGGCTTTCGCGCGCGCGCTTCTAGGTGAGAGAGAGAGAGAGAGCTCTTTATTGAAAGACAGAGAATTTATCCGGCGTTGAAATATCGCTGACATGCTACTCTGCGTGTGGAGGGAGTTTGGGGAGAGAAAGACGAGTAGAAAGAAGTGCAAGAGACAGTGAAAAAGAAAAGAGAAAGAAAAATTGCGCTTTGTGTTTCTGACTGTGATGCCTAATTGCGTCCAAAAATATTTCACGTTTGCATCAACCCGCAGTGAGGTGATAGGATGTGTTGCATGATGGGTGAGTGATGGTGAAGACAGAAATAAAGTTAAAGTCTGTCGAGATGGCCTATACTTTTCAAATATGTAAACAAAAAGTCTATCGCACGTCTCTGTTGTGTGGGGCAAGCTAGAGGGCCTAAAACACACTGAGGTGATAAAGGGATCTGTGTGAATGACTGCATGCAATGTTCATAGAGCGCACGCTCATCGTTGTACGCTAGGCACTCAAACAAATTATGCCCTACGGTTTCAGTAGAGCCGCAGTTGCTGCAGTGTGGGCTTGTCTCCTGATGGAAGCGGTACCGTAAGTCGTTTGAATACGCAATGTTCAGCTGAAGTCGATGATACAAAGTTTCCAGATGTCGAGGAATGTTGGATTGTAGTTTTGATTTGAGATCTGGGTCGACTGAGTATAGTAAAGGGTGACGATGTGTCGGTAACTTCCACAGCCGGTTCGTTTCTTCGTAAGCGAATCGTTTAGCCATTTGGGAAGCACCAGATGTGGTGAAACAGATGCGGTTATAGTTTTGATATCGCAGACCGTTACGCGCTGCTTCGTCTACTTTTTCATTGGGCAGAATGCCGCAGTGAGCTGGTATCCAATGAAAATGTAGTGTACTGCGGTAATAGCCAGGTGATGTAAATAGGCAGTGTCCCCAGAAAGGGGCTGGTGATTAGTTTTCTTCAGCTGGTTGTACAACGTTTGCAGTGTTCCTTTCGAGTCGGTAAAAATTGCCCGTCGGCCGGGCTTTTGGCGCACGATATACAGGATAGCTAGGTGCGAACTGCGAAGCACCTTATGTGCTTGGGCTTTCGGCGTCCCCTGTCCTTTTCGTCGTTGCCCGTCACGGTAAATCAAGAGAAGAAAGAAGCGCGCGTGAGAACATTGGGCATTTGATAGAAGGGCAGCCGCACTCTTCGAGACCAGAACTAATAATGATGGTGCGAAGCACCTCATACGCTCTCCTGCCATCGCCACCTTCGCGGTAAACAAGTGGGTATAATACCCCTGACAGACGGGCAAAGGTAAAGTCCTTTGTAGTGAACCCCTTTTTTCTACTCTAAAGGACCCTCTGCAGAAAGTAGTTGCGCCGATGACACACGGCAGCACGTGAACTCCTTTAGGTGGTTCCTAAGACGAACGCCGCAAAAAATGGCGCTCCTCGTTAAAGCAGCAAGATAGTGAACATATTTAAAATGTTCCGCATTTAATTACCTTTAGCGATAGTGGTTCGTAAAAATATCGTTTTTATTGCTGATGGCTAATAATGTTGATTGTTCGTTTCACGCCACGACGAAAAAGATAATGATTGCCGGAATCCCGCATGGCGGCGATCGTGAGCGTTCGAGAGTACGGCAAAAATAAATCTTTGCGGCCCTACAGATCTCATTACACGGCTAAAAGCTAAAGCTTATACGCAAGGCAAGAAAATACTTGCGGGGTGTTGTAATTTTGTGAAAAGTTCTCTCCCGTTTACGGATTGTGTACGCTGTCGGCGAGAGTACGCCTTTACGCTCGAAAAGTAGATCGCCGATCTACCTTTCTACAAAGGAGCTTTGCCGGGAAGGAGATACTCCTTTGTCGTGTGTCACTGGGCATGAACGCCTTTCGGGTAGATGTCCCCTTACCTAAAGTACTTTAGCATGCCCGTGTGTCAGGGGTATTAATTCGGGTATTACAGCGTGGGTTTGTGATGGTGATGATTGTGGCTCGGTTAAGGAAAGGAAGCCGATTTCCGCACCCCATGTCGGGAGCACGGCTAAGCGTCCGTGGGGGTAGGGGAAAGGGACTGAAAGAGATAGGAGAGGAACGCCGTAGCCGAGGGCTCCGGAAATTTAGATCACCTGGGATTCTTTAACGTTCACTGACAACGCGCAGTACACAGGCATCTGGCATTTTCGCCTCCATCGAAAATATGACCGCTGCGGCCGGGATCGAACCCGCGTTTTTTTGGGGTGGCTGTCGAGCACCATAACCACTATACCCTCGCGGCTGTGTCCCTGCAGTCTACTTGTTGCGTGCACAAGGGTATTCCTCTTGTTTAACCAATGCCTAGTGTGTTCACATTAAATTTTCAGCGTCTGTTTTTGCTGGTCCTTGATTGACATAGGCTGTAATGTTGACATTGAAGCTGCCCCGCCACGGTGGTCTAGTGGCTATGGTACTCGGCTGCTGATCCGAGGGTCGCTAGATTGAATTTCGGCCGTCGCGGCTGCATTTCGATGGAGGCGGAATGTTGAGGCCCGTGTGCCTTGCGATCTCGGTGCACGTCAAAGAACCCCAGGTGGTCGAAATTTCCGGAGCCCTCCACTACGGCGTCTCTCATAATCAGAGCTGGCTTTCGGACGTTAAACCCCACATAACAACAACAACAAATTGAAGCTCCTGTGGCGCACGCCCGCATTCCCCTAGCACTACGGGCATGAGACACATGTGATCGATTCGTCGTTAATCGCGACGTGTATGAGAAGTATATGCAGTGTTAATGATTTCAAGAGCAATTATTCCTGTTAGTCATGCGTCATGTCGTATCATGCCAACCTTTGTGTATACCAAGCGAACAATACGACCTAGATAGATAGATAGATAGATGCGCTCAAAATTGCTGAAGTTTGCAAGAAATGTAAAAATCATCGCTCTGTTTTTGCGCAGACGCTCCTGCTACGCCGGCGCGGAGTCTGCAAGAACGGAGGTTGCTATCCTTTTGAACCTGAGGATCAAAAACCCAAGGGATTTTTCCGAAAAGTAATCACAAACATCGACAAGTTCGCCTCTGGTTCCTACAGAAAAAGCGTTCTTAAACCGGGCGAACAGTCTGGACCCATTGTGAGTGTCCTCCCTTCTTTGCTCGGCGGCGCTTCGAAGAGTGCAACCGCAGATGGCGCGCCGCAGCTTCCAAGTGGCCCCCCACCCAGCACAGCAGGCTCTCCAGCACTAAGCGTCGGGACGAGTTCCTTGGTCAAAGCAGTAGGTTCTTCACTTACGAGTATTTGGACACACGCGTTCCCACTCAACCTCAAGGCAGGACCCCCAAGACCGAATTCTGCGGCCATTAACGCACTCCCGAGCACTCCACCGCTGACACCAGGCGGAACGATAGCCGCTAGCACCGACAGAGCAGCTGCTGTCAATTTCGGTGGGGGTCCGCCAATTGTACCACCGAAGCCCGCAGAGGGCGACAACATCCTGGCCTCGGGCACTTCCCGGGGTCCGAAGCTTCTTGGGCAAGTGCCAGGACTTACGTCAGCGTTAAGCTTCGGCAGGACACTAATGAAACTGAGCGGCAGAAGCTCAGCCTCAACTGCTTCGACGGGGAAGCCGCTTGCTCCTGTTGGTGGAATAAATGCGGGAAATGCAGTGGGTGTCAGGGAAGGAGAGGCTGGATCAGTGGCTGTAACATCAGGAACAAATGCAGTCAAGATTGCTACAGGTGCACCTAAGGTTTCGCCACCAGCGACACCAGATATGAACAAAGAACGACCACCCACAACGTCAACACTAGTAGCAGCGCCGCCACGAGGTGGAACCGTAGAAGCGTCGCAAGGCGAAAAATCCGGAAACGGTCTTCTTCCGAGGAGTCCGGCGATTCCTGAAGCTGCAGTTAACGCTGGAAACGCAGGCACTGGAACACCTAGGAGCGAAGGCGGAATGTCGCAACCAAACGCGAGCATCATTAGTCCATCAATAGCCGCTCCACCGTCAACGCAGAGTAGCGGTAAAAGAGACGTGGCACCAGGGGCGCCTCTAGGGTTAGGGTCCTCTGGACTGATAGGAAAACTTCGCACAGTAACAACAATAAGTGGCGCTATAAACAAATTGAAGCATGGAAATTCTGCATCTAGTGCTGCCCAACGTATTCCGAACTCCCCCGTAGGTCAAAGTGGGGCGGTAACAAATACGGGAGTATCTGGAGCAGTAAGTACTGTACCACAGGCCAGTTCTTACGGCGCTCATCGAGGAGTGCCGCCACAAATGGGACCAGCCGGCAACAGCGAAGCGACCGCCTCAGCGTCGCCGCAAGAGAATAAGTCACCCGGAATAATATCAGGACCTATGTCGGCAATAGGACTAGGTAAAATACTTAACCTATCGCGTGGTGGCAGGAATTCAGGAGCAGGCCCCGTACTAAAGAGTGCGAGCCATTTCACAGCTGTGGTAAACACGGGAAGCGCAGCGAGTAATGGACCCGTCGGAACCATAAGTTCAGTGCCGGAAAGGAATACAAGCCTTTCAACGAGTCCACTAACGCCACTAACGTCATCGGCCCGCAACGGTAACGGTAACGGAAATGAGGCAGCGCAGGCCATCGACATCGGTGGACGGCCAGCCACAGTGTCAGGTACAACTGAACCGGAACCACCGCGAGTGTCGCCGTCACCCTCGGTGGAAACACAAGGACCTAAGCATTCCTCGCTGCTTCTTGGAAGTTTAGCTACCCCTCCTGCGACGCCTCTAGTTGCGCGGCCACACAGTCCTAGCGGATTATCAGAACTTACAGGGTCTTCATCCCCCGAAGGCGGATCGGTGAATCACACTGGCAAGGCTGCTGCGAGTGTAAGCTCTCCAGCTGGAAGTACAGAGGCAAGCTCTGTGGGCACAGCAGCAGCTGCTGCAGGAGAAAGTGTGTCGCGAGGATCTAGTATAAATAGGCTATCACCAACCAACAGTACACTGCCAGTTTCAAAACCACAGGGAGTACCGACGCAAAGAAGCAATACAGAAGCAAGTACATCAAATTTGCTTTCAAGGTTTAGGTCTGCAGGTGCAGCTGTTACTTCCCCAGTGACCGGTGGCGCTGCAGCATCCGGAAAACTTGTTCGCAATTTCCTTGGCATGGGCCTTTCACGTAGATTGACGCCATGATAACACCATGTCGCGGAGAAGTAAGTTTATCAAGAAAATTCGACTAAATTAAAAAAATTAAGAAAACCTGTCTCTATGAGATCAATTTACACAACCGCCGCCATTCAAAATAAATTCGTAGAGATATTTCTAAAATTTCGTGTTTTCAAAAGTTATTCATTATTTCAGCTGAACGAATAAAAGCGGATATGTATCTTCTACGATCAATAAACACAAACTATAGTTAACTAAACCCTCAAGGCCCAGGTCACCTGCAGACTGGAGGAAGGGGGCCCCGGGCGAATACCAAACTAAAGAAACCACAAATACAGAGCAAGAAAATACAGTAGCAGGGCAAAATGGGCTTCTATTGAAGCAGCGTTGGTTAGGAGGCTTGACTAAAATGCTGATTGTCAGTAGTAGGCGCATGCTCTTAATTTATTTTCTAATACACGCAAATTCAAAGGAATCAAATGCAAAAGGCTCATCGGAGGCAACATGAGGTTTCCCAGTACCACAATTCACGAACATCGAAGATATTATTTTCCAGCTAAAACAGAGGCATCACCTCTAGCGATACAATACAGGAAGACATGAAAGTCACCGCATGAAACTTTAATGAAGACGAAATTTATGTCAGGAGAGTGAAAGCCTTAGTTTCTCTGAAGCCTGCTGTGTGGCGCCTATCAAACTTACGTAGAAAAAAGCTCAAGGTGTCTCGTTAGACATCGAATGTGACCTTCCGACGGCGACAACACATGAGGTACCCCCTCCTCCCGCCCCCCAAAAAATTGAGTCTCGTTTCTTTGGAATATACCAAAATTGTCATGGCAGTGTACGAATGTATGATTCACAGCACCGACAGGTCACGACGTCAACCACTCGACATGCGTGCCGTTTAGGTCACGATTAAAGGTAATGCATTCACGCGCGGTGCATACCTGCAGTCCTCGGCCAGGGTCGTGCTGGTCTTTTATCTGCAAAGAACATTATGAGCCCGGGCTTGGTGGCTTGGTTGGTCCTTGAAAATTTTCACCAAACCCGTGCTCTGAGGTACGGGAAGCGATCTCCGGAAATAATTCCAAGAACCAAGGCTTAGGTTCCCCGAAAAAGATCCCGCGAAAGCTTGGACAATAAGATTTTTGGTCCCCTTCAGCTCACTAGCAAAACGCCAGCAGTGGTTCAAACACCGAGTCAGAGCCAAGGGTGATCAAACAAAACAAATATATTCGCATCAAATAGGCAGTCACACAAAACGTGCACAAATTACGGCTTTTACAAACTCAAACAGAGATGGGTCGCAAAGTTACACAAGGCCAACCAACACGAACAAGCTCATGCACTGCAACAAAGAACAAAACACAAAAAGAGTCCTATTCACCAAAACACTCGGCGTCTTCTCAGTTCGAAGCTTGCAGGTGGCTTGTCAGCTGGCGACTGAGTCACGCACGA
Organism: Hyalomma asiaticum; assembly: GCA_013339685.2. Lineage (NCBI taxonomy): Eukaryota > Metazoa > Arthropoda > Arachnida > Ixodida > Ixodidae > Hyalomma > Hyalomma asiaticum. The sequence goes on along the minus strand of CM023484.1, from coordinate 95,098,859 downwards.
CTTCTTCCTTCTTCTTTTTACTTGCAACTCTTCTACTCTCTTCTACTCTCCTACTGCGGCCCGTGTCCGACTGCTTTTATATCCCTGGGAAGCGGTGCTAGAAGGTTCCGCGGGGCCACGTGACTCAAAGCACACGCACAGTTGGGAACCTTCTCGCCCATTCTACGACCTTCTTTGCTGGGGAGGCGCCTATTTCTCTCTCTCACTGCGCGAGGAGCGTCGGTGTGTACTCTCCGCCTCCCCTCTCTCCTTACGTCTGTGCCGCGCGCTCGCTCGCCGCGGTGAGAAAGCTTCCACAATATTCTCGCGTTTTGTAGACGTGGCGTGACCTTGAGCGCCTCCTCCGGGCGCCGCTTTTCTTGTTGTTGTTTTGACCTTTCAACGTCGGGTTTCACTTCGAAACAGGCACTATTTTGTGACAAAAATCTTGGCGCAAGGCGCCCAGGTTGCCGGTCTTTAATGTCATCGTCCTGGTTACGCTCACAAATGCTCAGAACAGGGAACAAGCTCATGATTGATGAAAAGCGGCTCAAATTAAACTAAAACGATTTGGAATGATTTAAGAAACATAAATAATAATAATATAATTGCATTAATTAACAGGAATTTGTTAAAATTGCTTCTGACACTAACCCTACATATAGCCTGACTGCACAGCGTCCATGCATACACACTGCCTGACTGCAGTGCCTCCAGGATCGTCCCACACTTTTCGTCGACAGGCCAAAACAAGCGCCTAGTTGATCAAAACCAGTTCGGCGCAGCGATTGGATATGTTCCTGCGGGAGACACCGGAGCATCACTACTTCGCACATCCCCATGTTCCAGATAGTGCAGCGACATTTTTTTCACGTGCGCTTTAAACACCTACACCCGTCACCTAACTTTCAGATTTCTTCTAGACAAACCCGATCCAAGAAAATTGCTCTGTGTCACCTATGCAATTGTGTATCGTTTACGAACAGCTTTGCTTGCCGTATCCGCATGGGAGACAGTGCTGCCTGTGACCACTACGGCAACGAGGAAATCAATCCACACATACTGTGTCAATGTCCGCGCGCCTCGGCGACCATCCACTATATGAACAATCCGTCTTGGAATACTGGAACAATTGAGCCTCAAATCAGAGAGCCGCGAAGGAGCTGCTGAAACTTCTACCAGCAACCGTCCTCGCAGGACGACTGTGACATATAGTGTGCTTGGGTGTCGGATGCAGCCTCTCTCTCTCTCTCTCTCTCTCTCTCTCTCTCTGTTTTCCTTCTTACTTTTCTGTTCGCCCGTACCCCTTCCTCAGTGCAGGATAGCAAATTGGACTTCTAGCTAACTTCCCTGCCTTTCACAATTTTTCTCGCTGTCTCTCTCTTCCGTTAACACAAGCGCTAGATAATGCTGGCATACTGTTTGAAAATCTTGCTATCAAACTATTACTGGTTACAGCGGCACGTGCTCCCTAATGTGCGCCCCATTTCCTCACGCGCCGCGCTTTAGCGCTAGTGTCGAGACGGCTCTGGTTGAACAAATACTTCGTACACACGAAAAGTGACCCGCTTGGTGAAACTCGCTGTCATTTCCTTTGTTCTACAAACCTTCCTTATCTCCAATTTCAGCTTGCGCAAAGCCACGTCTGCGCGTTACCAGTGGTTGACCACTTAACGAGACTGATACAATTTCGCTACAATAAACAAGAACTGCAGAACAGAGCATTATGTTTCCTCATTTTGAAATGATACGGAAACATTATGTGTCCTCAAGTGCGATTTCAATTATATGGAAACAGCGGGATACTTGATACACGCGCACGGAACAAAGCAAGAGAAGTTCCGTGTGCATGCATCAAGTATAGAGCTGTTTCCATATTATTACAATGCAGAATCAGAAAGCCTTCTGGGTCACTCAACAAAGTTGAACTGCAACCCCTAGTGCCACGAATCTGTAAAACGTTGCCGGTTATTGCAAATGATACGCAAGATAAACACGCCGTGAAATAACACTCAAAAGATTACCGCATGTGTGACATTACCGAACAGAGCGGCCCTAACTACAGTGTATTTCATCGCACTTATTGCGCAGGCACGTTTAACAAGCTTTGCTAAGGTCTCACTCAAGTCTCTGGAAAACCACTCTTTAATGTAAACATTGCCAAACTGTAACACTTTCGCATACCATTGAGTATGTGAGCGCACTATCAGCCAATATCTCTTTCATGTAAATGAATTCCGAACCCTGAAATGTATGGGCTGTCGGTGACAAGTGAACGTATTTATTTCGTTCACATTTTGACAGCATAGCTGTCCAAGGTACAGGCTGTGCCGTGCTTCCTGTTGAAGTTGAAGTTGAAATGTATTTGCATCATCATAATGCGGGAATGTGGCCTCGCAGTGCCTGTGACTTCGCAGTGCTTATCACGTAAGAAAAAGCGGACCCACTGCTGCGGTCGATCAATTCTCTCCCTAGGCCCGCCCTTACATGATACTGATGACTGTGACATGATGATTGTGGTTCTTGTTGTTGTTTTGTGGGGTTTAACGTTCCAAAACCAGCTCTGATTATGAGAGACGCCGTAGTGGAGGTCTCCGGAAATTTAGACCACCTGGGGTTCTTTAACGTGCACTGACATCGCACAGCACACGGGCCTCAACATTTCGCCTCCATCGAAATGCAGCCGCCGCGGCCGGGATTCGATCCCGCGTTTTCTTGGGTGCCAGCCGAGCCTTGTAACCACTGCACAACCGCGGCGGACAGCAATGATTGTGCGAAGGCCAGTGTTCGATAATGTTTAGAAATGGTTAATACCCCCTGCGAGCTACGTCACGATTCAGCAATACGGCTTTCATGGGGTGAAACTGGCTTAACCTTTCGTTAATAATGCACTCGCTCTAAAAGAAAGCGTTGCTCATGGACGCTTCTCCAGTGATGCCCAATTGCACTTTTACATTCACGAAGCAGTAGTACTGTATGAGCATAGTGCACATCGGCCTAACTATATTCCAGGCGCGCGAGCCTGGAAGCCACACAAGAAGCAAGCTGCAGACTCCGCGCGTTGAGAGCACACATGGGACCACAGCTAAACTGAAACCTACCGGTACTCCAGGCATGTTCACTTGGCTTGTATACCTATAGGGACCGAAAATATATTCTTCCGCAGACTTCTATGAATCAGTGCGGCACGCATTCCTCAGTTGGGCAATCCTGCTGAGCGCTGCGGGCGGTATGTCAAAGTAAATTACTGTAACACTGTTGTCTAGAAATGAGGATACTATTTAGGCGAAAGCCTTGCGCGTCTTGCTTTGAGATGAAGTGAGAAGAAAGTCAGAAAAAAAAATCTCTCGAAATTTTGTACGAATAGTCGAACCCATGTCTTCAGAGTAAGCAGCCGAGCACCGTAACCGCGGCAGCCCGACGGCGGCGTGTCATTGCAGCCTTCATGTTTGTCGCTGGTTTTCTTCTTCCACTCAAGGAATGAACAACTGTATCCATTCGCAATTCAAATTTAGTACGCAAACATTTCTCAAGGAGAAATACACTGACGAACGGGGCGCCGTTCAGATGGCGCAGGCATTCGCGGGTCGCATGGCGCTTCCCGCGGGACACTTGAATGCCGTCCAAAAGGGCTCAATGTCTCTGAGCACGGCGTTGCAGCGGAAGCGGCCTGATGCGGCGTGCCCTGCCCTGTCAGGCGCTTCGTGCTCGCAGAACTGGAAGCAGTGGGCCGCGAAAAATATACGCTGCGCGCTGCCCAGCAACTCGGACAGTTCGGCCATCAACTCCGAGCCCCCGGATTTGGTGCCGCTAGCATTGAGCATTTTCTCCAAGGCGCCGTAAGCGATCCGCACGCCCAGCTGGTCTATCAGGACCTGCGTGCACGAAGGTGGTGGCTCATGTTAATGTCGTTTAGTCTATACCAACAGGTCATCCTTCTTTTCTTTAAAGCACGTTCCGCATCTTGTTTGTATTTTTTGTCCTCCTGTAAAACGCATCTATTCGGCGACCTAATCCAAATTGTAGCGCAGCGGTGCCCCAGCTGCCAATGGAAGCCGAGAACAGAAATAAATACTGAATTTTCAAGAAATCAATCATTCTCCTTTCTTTTTCTTTTGCTTCGAAGTCTTTTATGCCATTGTATTTTCTCATATTGTTATGTAGACAAATGTCCTTCGCCTGAGCTTGTTGGAAAAGCTTATTCTCCTTGCCCGCAACAACAGCTGGGGAATGGCAATGTTATCGCAAATATACCAACTTCTATGTGGTAACCACGGAATGTACTCACGAATCATTTCTTTCGCTATTTCGCTTTATAACTACATAGTTCCAGAGTAAACAGATTAGCAAAACGTAGAGAGCCATTGTGAACGGTAAGCTCTTTTTTCTTTAGTTCGAAGCATTTCTTGGAGGACTTGAGCAACCTTAACATTGTCTGTCTGTCTGTCTGTCTGTCTGTCTGTCTGTCTGTCTGTCTGTCTGTCTGTCTGTGTACACGGCCGCCTACACCTCAGTGCTCTCGTGCTCACCTCATTCAGTCGGTAGACATCAAAATTGGAAGGTGGGGTATAGATGTAAGATGTAAGCCGCCGCTGCCCAATGCATTTGGGCAGCGGCGGCAGCGGTGGGAACACGCGGCTCAAGTTTGTGTGTCGCTTTCTGCTCTTACAGAAGCCTGCGCTCGTGTCGACAACGGTTCTGCGACCGTGACGAAACTGGACAAGACGCATTCCACCCCCTGCGTATCGTGGCACGTGTCGGCAACGGTTCTGCGGCCGTGACGAAGCTGGACAAGACGCATCCACCCCCTGCGTATCGTGGCACGATCGTCAGCTGCCGTCACGCCGACTACCACCTGACCGGATAAAAAGGCGATGCTGGCACCTTGAGGCTTCATTTGGGCAGCGGCGGCAGCGGTGGGAACACGCGGCTCAAGTTTGTGTGTCGCTTTCTGCTCTTACAGAAGCCTGCGCCCGTGTCGACAACGGTTCTGCGACCGTGACGAAACTGGACAAGACGCATTCCACCCCCTGCGTATCGTGGCACGTGTCGGCAACGGTTCTGCGGCCGTGACGAAGCTGGACAAGACGCATCCACCCCCTGCGTATCGTGGCACGATCGTCAGCTGCCGTCACGCCGACTACACCTGACCGATAAAAAGGCGATGCTGGCACCTTGAGGCTTCATTTGGGCAGCGGCGGCAGCGGTGGGAACACGCGGCTCAAGTTTGTGTTTTTTGTCCTCCTGTAAAACGCATCTATTCGGCGACCTAAGCCAAATTGTAGCGCAGCGGTGCCCGAGCTGCCAATGGAAGCCGAGAACAGAAATAAATACTGAATTTTCAAGAAATCAATCATTCTCCTTTCTTTTTCTTTTGCTTCGAAGTCTTTTATGCCATTGTATTTTCTCATATTGTTATGTAGACAAATGTCCTTCGCCTGAGCTTGTTGGAAAAGCTTATTCTCCTTGCCCGCAACAACAGCTGGGGAATGGCAATGTTATCGCAAATATACCAACTTCTATGTGGTAACCACGGAATGTACTCACGAATCATTTCTTTCGCTATTTCGTTGGGCAGCGGCGGCAGCGTGGGTAACCGCGGCTCAAGTTTGTGTGGTCGCTTTCTGCTCTTACAGAAGCCTGCGCCCGTGTCGACAACGGTTTCTGCGACCGTGACGAAACTGGACAAGACGCATTCCACCCCCTGCGTATCGTGGCACGTGTCGGCAACGGTTTCTGCGGCCGTGACGAAGCTGGACAAGACGCATCCCCCCCTGCGTATCGTGGCACGATCGTCAGCTGCCGTCACGCCGACTACCACCTGACCGGATAAAAAGGCGATGCTGGCACCTTGAGGCTTCATTTGGGCAGCGGCGGCAGCGGTGGGAACACGCGGCTCAAGTTTGTGTGTCGCTTTCTGCTCTTACAGAAGCCTGCGCCCGTGTCGACAACGGTTCTGCGACCGTGACGAAACTGGACAAGACGCATTCCACCCCCTGCGTATCGTGGCACGTGTCGGCAACGGTTCTGCGGCCGTGACGAAGCTGGACAAGACGCATCCACCCCCTGCGTATCGTGGCACGATCGTCAGCTGCCGTCACGCCGACTACCACCTGACCGGATAAAAGGCGATGCTGGCACCTTGAGGCTTCATTTGGGCAGCGGCGGCAGCGGTGGGAACACGCGGCTCAAGTTTGTGTGTCGCTTTCTGCTCTTACAGAAGCCTGCGCCCGTGTCGACAACGGTTCTGCGACCGTGACGAAACTGGACAAGACGCATTCCACCCCCTGCGTATCGTGGCACGTGTCGGCAACGGTTCTGCGGCCGTGACGAAGCTGGACAAGACGCATCCACCCCCTGCGTATCGTGGCACGATCGTCAGCTGCCGTCACGCCGACTAACACCTGACCGGATAAAAAGGCGATGCTGGCACCTTGAGGCTTCATTTGGGCAGCGGCGGCAGCGGTTGGGAACACGCGGCTCAAGTTTGTGTGTCGCTTTCTGCTCTTACAGAAGCCTGCGCCCGTGTCGACAACGGTTCTGCGACCGTGACGAAACTGGACAAGACGCATTCCACCCCCTGCGTATCGTGGCACGTGTCGGCAACGGTTCTGCGGCCGTGACGAAGCTGGACAAAGACGCATCCACCCCCTGCGTATCGTGGCACGATCGTCAGCTGCCGTCACGCCGACTAACACCTGACCGGATAAAAAGGCGATGCTGGCACCTTGAGGCTTCATTTGGGCAGCGGCGGCAGCGGTGGGAACACGCGGCTCAAGTTTGTGTGTCGCTTTCTGCTCTTACAGAAGCCTGCGCCCGTGTCGACAACGGTTCTGCGACCGTGACGAAACTGGACAAGACGCATTCCACCCCCTGCGTATCGTGGCACGTGTCGGCAACGGTTCTGCGGCCGTGACGAAGCTGGACAAGACGCATCCACCCCCTGCGTATCGTGGCACGATCGTCAGCTGCCGTCACGCCGACTACCACCTGACCGGATAAAAAGGCGATGCTGGCACCTTGAGGCTTCATTTGGGCAGCGGCGGCAGCGGTGGGAACACGCGGCTCAAGTTTGTGTGTCGCTTTCTGCTCTTACAGGTAAGAAATCGCACCAGTATTTACTTTTAACACTGATTTCACTATTGCTGTTGCCGCTGTCACATCTTGCCTCATTGTTCTTGCCTTTTTGCCTTATTCTTCTTGCCTTGTTTTTTGTATTCTAACATGACGCCTGATCCTGAGATGCAGAAAATGTTGAAAGAAATGAAGCAGGAAATTCGCGACATGCGCGCGTCTTTGGAAAGGGAATTCAGAAAGGAAAATAGAGAACTGAAAGCTAGTATGGAAATGTTTACCAAACGTTTCGAAGAAATGAATGCTACTATGAAGGCCATTCAGAAAGAGAATACAGATGTTAAGACTCAGAATGCTTGCCTTGTGTCCGAGTGCACGCTCCTTAAGAAACAGGTGCAAGCAAACGAACTAAGGATAGTACAACTGGAGCAGTACTCGCGAAACAGGAACCTAGAAATCAAAGGTATTCCAGTTTCACAGGATGAAAGTATCCCGAAAATACTGCAAAACATTGGTGATGCTCTCGGTGAACCTATTGTACAGAGTGATATTGAGATATGTCATAGGATTCCAACAAAAGTCTCAACGCAATCAAACATTCTTGTGCAGTTTTCTAGCAGGTCGAAACGAGATGCAGTTTTTGAAAAGGCCAGAAAGAAAAGGTTTTCGACTGCTGATATCGGTTTCGCACAGTCTGCCCCAGTATATATCAATGAGCATTTATGTTTTGAACTGAAAAAGCTACTGGGCATGACCATCACGAAAAAGAAAGAAAAGAACTGGCGTTTTGCGTGGACAAAGGACGGCAAGATTTTCGCAAGAAAAACTGAATCTTCCCGAGCACTGCGCATAGCTTTTGTCTCGGATCTCGATAAAATTGACTAGCCAAATGATGGCTTCTGTAGATGACGTCATATCGATGAACAATTCCAATTCTGCTTATCTTTCGCCTTGCGAAGTCGGTAACTTGTACGCAAGAAACAAGAATTCTTTGTCCTTTGTCCACATTAACGCACAATCAGTTAGAAACAAGGAAGACCAAATCGTTGCACTTTCTGCCTCCTTCGGTTTCACTCCAGATATACTGATGATAACTGAAACTTGCTTTAAAAATGACGCAGATGTGTTGAAGTTGCCCGGTTTTAACACATTTTTTGTAAACAGGCCTTCTCGAAGAGGAGGAGGCGTTATGTTAATGGCAAAAAACACCTTTGACTGTACGGGACATAAATGCACACAGCTTAGACAAGTTTCGTAATGAAATATTGCTCATTGATTGGACACCTTTACTGCTTATTACCGACCCCGAAACCGCCTACGAAAATTTAATAAAAAATTTAAAGCTGCGTATGAGAAATGTTTTAGGTACAAGTTCTTAAACCTGCCCGCAAGAGTAGAAAGCCTTGGGTGACAAATCAATGTTTACAGGAAATACGCATTAAAAATCGCTTATTTCATAACTTTATTTCTACGCGATCTGGAGAAACCTTACGTCAATTTAAGGTTCAACGAAACAAAGTTAACAATCTTTTACGTCGTGAGAAAAGAACATACTTACAAAACTTATTTAACGTTGACGTCACGAAAAAATCTGATATTCTTTGGAAGCGTATTAACTCTGTTCTTGGCCGAGATGACTGTAAGGAGACTATTAGGGAAATAACGATTGATGGAAATGTAATATCAGAAAAAAAATTAGCCGGAGCTTTCAATGAATATTTTACCAGTTTAGTAAAGAGTTCTCACGATCCCAATTGTTTGAATTTTTTAAGTTCACGAACCAGTGATTCTGCATTTTTGGCTCCTACGACACCTAAAGAAATAATTGATACATTTCTATCAATTAGAAATAGTAAATGTTGTGATATTGACGGCTTTGAAATCGGGCCTGCAAAGTACGTATTAGATGCCATTACTCCAGCCCTGACACACATCTACAATCTTGTTTTATCTTGCGGTACTTTTCCAAAAAGCCTCCAGGTTGCTAAAGTTATAGTGTTGCATAAGGGCGGGGATAAAAACGCTTTTACTAACTATAGACCAATATCAGTCTTACCAATTTTTTCAAAACCACTGGAAAAATTAATTCACAGCCGTATTACATCCTTTATAAGCAAGCATAAATTAATGACAAATATGCAATTTGGTTTTACGAAAGGTCAGTCCACAGAAACTGCCCTTCTAACACAAAAAGAAATAATATTAGAATCCTTCGAACGTCAATTATGTACCCTAGGAATTTTTGTGGACTACTCAAAGGCGTTCGACTGCATAAATCATACCACACTTATAGAAATTGAACTATTATGGCTTTCGGGGTGTTTTTCTGAAATTAATCAAATCGTACCTACAGCATCGCATGCAGAAAGTGGTTATCAATAGACACACGTCCGATTTGAAACCACTTATTGCAGGAGTGCCACAGGGAAGCATTTTGGGGCCCTTGCTTTTTTGTATATATATTAATGATTTAGTGAGTATTGATCAGGATGCAAAATTTGTTATATATGCAGACGACACTACAATTCTTGTAACCGCGAAGGATGCTGAGGATGTCATAATTAAAGCCAACAAAGTGTTATCAAAATTATCATCTTGGAGCACAGCAAACTCGTTAAAAATCAATGTCAATAAAACAAAGGCCGTACTTTTTAGGCCAAGAAATCGAAACATAAATATTCGAACGAGTTTACATCTAAATAACTCCATTCTGCCAATTGTACCCTCCTTTAAATGTCTTGGCGTTATATTTGAGCAACATTTATCATGGAATACTCATGTGGAAATGGTGGTGGGTAAACTCTCTCAGGTGACTGGTATACTATGCAAGTTGCGTTTTTTTCTTCCAGAAAGTATTAAGCTTCTTTTGTATAAATCCCTGTTTCTATCATACATAAATTACTGTCATCTCGTCTGGGGCACTACAACACTTACCAATACCAATACCCTCTATAGAATGCAGAAAAAAGCTGTGCGTTGTATTTTAAATGTCCCTTAACGCCAACCAGTCCTCTATTCGAAAAACTGAATCTGGTACCAATGCCCAACGTTTATGAAAATATATTAATAAGAAGTTACAAGAACAGTATTAAAAAAACAGCGACACCCTAAAACGTATTTCCAATTTAATGCCAAAACATAAAACAACCAATACAAGGAGCACCGAAATATGGCAGTTACCGATGTCTAGAACAAATTATACCTATCAGATGCTACGTTACAGGCTACCATATCACTTAAACAAGGAAAACATAATATAAAATTTCATATTGTATGATAGAATGAACATTTCTGTCAGTGCAAACACCTATGTGGTAGTGCTCATAATGCTGTGTATTTTCTTCCATAAAAATTCGGTTTCCTCTTTGTACTACGCTTATAAATAAGTTTTGTATAAGCACTCGAATCAAATATGTTGTATCCCCCAAAAATTGTGTATGTAGTATGACATTTTCCATGTTTCTGTTCATCTTCTGTGTTTCTTTCTTCTGTTTTTTTTTCACGGTTATGTATTTTTAGAGTTATGCGTTTTGGCCATTCTATTATTTCTATATTTTTGCGTTAAACTGCTTTTTCCATTTGTTGTTTTGTCTCTGCCTCGAAAAATTGGGGCCATGGACCACGTCAAGCCTTGCTGGCTTTTTGTTCATGGTCCTCAACATTGTATGAATGTTGAAATAAAATTGATTGATTGATTGACTAGTCATACGTCTTGAGATCGATAACTTAATTTACTCGTTGTACACGTCACAATTAACGATACCACGATCATGTGTAACCGACACCTGCAATGCTCTTCGGGGGCTATGTGGGTATGTGTCATCAGCGTATGCAAATAAGCTGATGATTGCTTGCTAACATTAAAGCCCACGCCAATCAAGAACCAACCAGAATAGATATTGGACATTTTATGTGAACACAACTGGCATGGCTTAAACAAGAGAACGACACGCAGTTCACTGCAACTTGCAATTGAAATGTACACAGGGCAAGCCGACATACACGGACAAACGGGGTGTAATGACCCAAGGCAACCTACCGCGGGGTGGGGGGTAGGCATTTATCTTGGGTCGCCGATGTGGCAAGCAAGCACGGTACTGCTCGTCCGCTGGCGCTTTTCCAGCGTGGTGCATGTCGAAAATAAACCTAATTACTCAGTAGCTGAGATGATAGCTCTTGTATAAGGTCAGATGCGATTGTAGTGTGTTCACCGCTAATATAGAAGTGCTAGAAAGAACACATATGAAGTGCTGTCATCCAACATTATCTTGTCCAGCTTGACTCGACCCCGTAGGTATATAATCCAACAAAGGTCGCATATGATACGCACATCCCTCGCCGCAGCGCGCATTTCTCTTCGACAGAACAGTCGTCTGTTCGCTAGCGTGAGCGCCGACGTTCTGCGGAACCCCACGTTAGTTACGCACACAACCACTGAACTTGCACAAATGCTTTTGTCGTACTCGAAACGCTTGCCCCTTTGGCAAACAAATCTGTATGGGCCATTTCCCCTCTATCTACCACAGCGGTCTGGTGGCCATTGTACTCAGCTGCTCAACCGAAGATCGTGGGATCGAATACCTGCCGCGACGGCCGAATTTCGATGGAGGCTCGTGTACTGTGCGATGTCAGCCCGTCTTAAAGAATCCCAGATGGTAGTAATTTCAGGAGCCTTCCACTACAGCGTCTCTAATATCATGGTTTTCGGACTTAAGACGCCAGAATTCAGTGAGTGCTTCGAATTACATCGATTAACACATGCGTGGTCTCCGCAGGGTATTTCTTTTTCCTAGCCAATCATTCGAGCCTTGATGCAAAGAACCAGGTGACGTTGCGGGATCAAGTAACGGCGTTCAAAGCATTATTAACTCTTTAAACTTATTTCTCTGTTGCTGCATTTCCTCCGCATTTCGAAGAGATTCCCGTTCATTATTAACGACGACACTCGCTGAAGCTCTCCGCGAATCTGAAACAAGGCACTGTATGATAGACCACAGGAGAAGAATGGTCAGCAAGCTAGCATGTGATGTGTGTGTAGCACTTGAGAGCGGGCGTGTGGGAGACGAACACGAAGCTAATGACAATCAGCACGAGAGCGGTGAAGGACAGATGTCCGCGAGTTTCGAACTATCCTATTTAGCACCCTTCCCTGTCGTGCAATACGGCGTACTTTAAAAAAAAAAGTTCTTTAAAAGGAGACGATGCGTCATACAACGAAGCTTACGTCTGTTTATGCGTATTCATGCAGCGGACACTCGCCAAGATACCATCATTGTAGCGAACGCACGTTACGTTATTACGTTATATAGAAGAGTTAGCACAACTGGTACAACGTAACGCGCTGCGCGGTTGCATCTCCGTGCTGCTTCAGAATAACGAAAGAAGCTGTTGCAGTTCAATTACCATTCAACAAATAATAGCGTCATCCAGTATGACATATGACTGGCAATTTGATCGGTGAAGACTTGGGCGTGTTGGCAGGTCACATCAAATGTAAAAACAGCGCAATAAACAAAGACGATGTGTGTGTTCTTCATTTGTCCTTGCTCCTTGCGCTGTTGCATTTGACATGGCCCTATGAAGTAGCAGCCCTTACTGCCTCTCCTTCATTCCAGCTGCAAAACTAAAGCGCTGCTAAACCACGGGTGAACAGTTAGCAAGTTCATGTAAGGCGCAGTGCACCTGTCATTAGAAACTTTTTTCTTGCAATTACAAGCTTTTATGAGCTCTTTTCGAGAGCACGTACCTACCTAATTTACTGCAGGGAAAAGAGAGCCAAGCGACTCAAGTTGCACGACTGACTCGTACTGACACGCGCACTTGTTTCATTTGTTTCATGGTGACAGCCTTCGTCATTTCCTTCTGACCTTGCATGACCGATGCGTATGTCTCAATACCTTCCAGATTTTACGGGAGCATCTGTGATAATACTAGAATATACAGTGACGCATGTATAAAAGCCGGCGAATCTCACAACGGATCAGTTCCATCGACGACCGGCACATGTTCTCGCCGCTATCGCCTTGCACTATGATTTGCTTGCTTTGCTGGGCACAGCTTCGCTAAATAAATTCGACTGCACGCCGCAACGCCTTGAATTCTGCATCCTTCATCGTCCTGACCCCGTGACAACGTGTTGGATCTTGCACTGGCTGCAAAGCTAAACAAGGCTTGACAAATTCGGAGACCTCTTTGCCACGAAAAGCCTTGTCGGCTCACAAGCGCATCGTCCTTCCTGAATCGACAAATGGAATTCACACATGGGTGCGCACGTGTACCTGCGATGCCTCTGCTTTGTCGACAATGACAGGCCCGTGTTTGGAGCGCCTGGACAGAAGGCAGCCTACTGCCTTGTCGTGCCTGGAGGCAGTGGCCTTCTCGTACTTGGGCCTCGTCCTGCTCACGCCGTCCAGCGGTCCACGTGCGGGGTCCAGAAAAGTGGCAACCAGCGACCCCACCGTGCAGCCAAGTGCGCCCATGTTCACGCCGTCCGGTGCTATGTCGGCATCCACCATAAACGGGCTGAAGATGAAGCCGGGAGACACGCGCACAACCGGGGCCAGCGGGTCCACGTGCACTCTAGAGCTTCTGAGGACGTCCAACTGCAAAGTGAGGATGATTCCGCGCTGATCTATGGTACGCTTCTTGCGGGAACCTTAGTTGTTGGCTCGCCTTTTTTAAAGCGCGGTGCTTAATGCCCAACTCCATGCTTTTTTCAGTGCGCGTTATTACATTCCTTATTATGACAATCTGCTGGTAATACGGACACCCAGCTAATAGTCTTAATTAACAAAATATGATATCTAACGGGTTTTTAAAGGGTGTTAAAGGGGTCGTGAAACTTTTTCTGAAAGTTTGTAGGATATTTGTATTCGGGATCCTTACCCTCCTCTCAATAATATACATTGTTTCGTTTCATCGTCTGGGTTGATTTAGAGCGGCAAAAAAGCACGGTTTCGGTTTCCTCAGCGCGCATTCCTCTCAACTCTGCATCTGACATCATCTTAGTCGCCACCACTGCCTCAAAGATTGGCACACCCTGGGAGGCGTTGGGAAAACAAACCACGCGCCAACCTTGCGTCCGAACGACGGCCCCGCACGAGGTTCAACTATTTTGTTTAATATAGCTTTCACATAGATCTATTATTTTAGAGCCAAGGAGAGTTTAAAATTTGTTTACGTTTTTAAATGTCTCAATTTGAGTTGAGATAGCCGCTATAAAGCTAAGGGAATGTAAGCTGATTCATTGGGTCAAATTTCGCAACTTGAGAACACCCAGAAACTCCCTCCCAGTGACAGCCGATCCGCCTCTCGAAAGTTGGGTAGATCAACCCTGGTCTGACATCAGTGTGTCGGAGAGGGTTATCGTCACGGATTCCCAACGGGAAACATAGACTCCAGGCTAGCTGGCCTCCTCAAGGCCAAGCAATCGATATTATGGAACCTTGATGGAAAAAACAGCGCGAACACAAGCAAGATGAAAAAAGGAACATACATCACACCATGGAGCGCTGACTGTCAACTGATTTTATTTCGGCGAAAACGTACATATATACATATGTATGAGCTTCGTTACAAGTGCTATACACTGATAAACACACAGGAAGATGCAAAGGTCATCTCATGATAAAAACAAACACATGAAAGAATGAGCAAATGTGTTTAATGTGTTTTTATCATGAGATGACCTTTGCATCTTCCTGTGTGTTTATCAGTGTATGACACTTGTGACGAGGCTCATACATATGTACGTTTTCGCCGAAATAAAATCAGTTGACAGTCAGCGCTCCGTGGTGTGGTGTATGTTCCTATTTTCATCGTCCTTGTGTTCGCGCTGTTTTTTCCATGATGCTTGACCAACCAGCCTGCAAATCCATCCTATTAGTAATCGATATTAGCACGGTGGAAGGGTCAGCGGTTAAACAGAAGACCTGGGGAGAAAATAACAATATTTAACAAAGACATCCAGGAATACTGTAAAGTTCTTTGCCAACAGCAGTGGACGAGGTGTTTAATTCCCTCGATGACAGAATCTGCAAAGGTGGTGGTTGGGGCCTCCTAAGACATCTCCTGGATGAGACCGGCTCCAACTCCAAACACGCGCAACGGTCCCTACTATGCAAAATTGCTCACAAAAGCGAGAAAATAAATGGTGGATGACAAGCTGTGGTGGTGACCTAGTTAGTACCTCCCGCTCAAGAGGACGAAGTCGTCCACCCCCCTTTCGGTCGTATACTCGGGGTCTCCCAATGACACCGTTGATGTCGATTTCTCCGAGAGTGAAATTTTGCCTGGCTATTCAGGACCTTAACAGTAAATTGGCGCTGGCCCCGATAGTATCACGAATAGAGTTCTATGCAATCTCGAATATAATTCCGTAAGTTACCTAACCAGGCAAATCAATCGTATCTGGAAAGAAGGGTGCCTCCAAAGGACTGGAAACACGCACGCAAGGTGCTCATTCCCAAGCCAGGCAAACCTCTCGGACTTGCAAACCTCAGACCAATTTCTCTGACATCCTGCCTCGGTATAAGGTTGCGGAAAGTGTCCTGCTCAACGGGCTATCGAACTAAGCAGAGTATAACGTGCTTTTTCCGTGCACCATGATCGGATTCAGGCCAGGACTTTCGACCCAGGATGCTCTTTCGACCCAGGAAGAGGATCCTACACTAGGTCACCCGAGATACAAGGGTCATACTCGGCCTTGATGTAGACAAGGCTTTTGACAACGTGAACCACATTGCAATCCTCCAGGCAATTTCGGATTATAATCTTGGTGAACGCTTCTGCTGCTGTATCAGATATTTTCTGAGCAACAGAACCGCTTCCTTGAACATTGGCAACTTAAAATCGAGACTTTTTGACTTGGGTGACAGGGGCATTCTACAGGTCTCGGCATTCTCTGCATTCTTGTTCAGTCGAGTCATAGCCAAGCTGACCAAAACATTGTTGGACATCGAGGGGGTTGAACACACCATTTATGTCGACTACTCTACTCTATGGAGCGCTGGGGCCATGACGGAAAGCTGAAGGTCAGAATACAGGAGGCCATTAGGGCCACAGAACTCTGCCTCTCTCCAGCAGGTCTCAGATTCTCGTCGAAGAAATCGTAATTTCTTTTTCATTGCCCTCCCAGGCCAGGACGAAGACCAAGGGGCTTGGAGCAAGATTGCAGCCGTCCTATCGTGCTCTTTGATGTGAACGATAACCGCATCCTTAAGTGGAGTCGATCAGAGTCCTAGGACTAACTATTAGGGGGTAGCGGATCCAATGGCTTGATGATACAAAAGATCAATGGCAAAGTGGAGAATGCTTTACGATTGTTTGGACGCATTGTCAATGGAAATAGGGGGCTTTCGTCTTCTGCCATGTTACGTTGCAGCTATGCTCAATTGGAAGAAAGCGGAAGACAGACGCCTGAATACCATCATCAGGCGAGTATTCAAGGCAGCCCTGGGTCTACCATGCAACGCATCCACCGAACTCTTCTAGAAACTAGGAGTACACAATACTCTGGCTGAAATCGCTGAGGCTCAGTGCACAGCGCAGGTCGTCCGGTTGTCAGGTACCCGAGCTGGCAGGGACATCTTGGTTTCTCTGGGCACCTTTACCGAACGCGAAAAAGGTAGCATCAGACATCTATCAGGGACGCTATTGTGGTCCGTCCTTTTCTCAGAAATGTCCACCCAGTCTTTAACCAAGGGAGAAGGCTCGCCCGTGCGAAGCCTCTTTTGCCGAGCCCGCCAAGAGTTCCACAAGAGCTGCCCTGTAGGCGCCGCCCAAGTGACCGGTCGCCGAGCTTTTTAGATAGTCGTAATAAACGCCCACGAACGCGTCTGCAACTCACTGTCAGTTTACACCAAGAATCCGGAGGTGGCCGAACAAGTGGCTATTGCACTCGCCTTGCTAGATCCACAGCACTCGGTAATATGAGAGGAGGAGGAGGAAGAGGAAAGGATGAAACACAGGGAGGTTAGCCAGTGCTGAGACCGGCTGGCTACCCTGTGCAGGGGAAGAGGTGTAAGGGGAATGAAGGATAGCAGAAAAGAGACACGACAAGAAAGATAAAAAAAGAGAAAAACACAAAAAAGGAAAAAACCGCGACACTGCTTAAAGTCTGTCCCGTAGACCGCTCGTCCTTAAATATCGCAACAACGCGTTCAGAATTCTAGGGCGGCCACTCGCGCCTTTACTAGGGGAGTGGTAGATGCCAAGGTTTCCAAGTTACTCGAAGGTCGGTTCATTGGTCTCCACTCTATAGTCAGGTTCCCAGCCCATATTGGTGATTTCGAGGGAAGACAGCGGAACCTTAACGGATCCGCTCATAGGGCCGCGCGACGACTTGCCAGCCGCGCTACCCAGCATACAGATATATTGAGCTTACCAACCCCTTTTCCTTGGGACGTCGAGAATTCTCACATCCACACAGGGAAATCAACAGGGCACAGTCTCCGCTTGCTACAGACGAACTCGTGTCCGAATCATTGGCGTATGAGCCGGAATGGACCCCGGCTACAACGGCTCATTCAGTTGCCCAAAGTGTGGTGGACATGTGAATCTGGGACACATGCTGTGTGGATTTGCGACACAGGTCTCCTATCTGGAGGACAAGAGCAAGTGGGACGCCGCTCTCAGGAGCAGTGACTTAAAAGACCAATCCTGGACTGCCGAGAACGCTCGCGAAGCGGCAGAGGCCTTAGGCCTCTCCGTCGCGACGTGGGAGGCGCCCTCTACACCTTGACAAACAATCATGTGTCCTTCAGCGCTCTTTTCTTTTCGGAAATAAAGCTTTTCCACCACCACCACCACCAAGTCACTGAAACATCACTAAATAGTGCCTATGTTGGCCTGTGGTCGTTTCGGGAGCCCAAGAACGCTGGGGTTTCAAACGAGCGTCATTAAATGTAGACTCAATACTGCGCCAAAATATTTCATAATCAGTTTGTCGAATGCTTTTTGAACCAATGAAAATTACAACCGGGCAGCCCCTTTAACTAAATCGTTGTGCGAGGAGCACTTCTTCGGATTAAGGACATAATGGCTTACTTGGCAGCCAGATGTTACCTACCGTAGGAAAATGTATTACGTAAGACACTTACGCATACGGATCAAATACTTTTAGTACTGCTGACATTTTAGTATTGCTGTATTATTGACAAATATTTTAGCATTGCTGTGCTCGCGGTATTTATGCGTCCGATTCTAGCCGGCAACAAACGGGCTTTCTCTCAAGTATTCACGCTTGTCCTCTATGTAGTCCCCCTAAACGCCTTCAAGTGCTGCCCCGAAGCATGACAAACATCTTATTCCTCTGAAAAAGTTCAATTTTTTATTCCAAATTATGACTGTGTAACAAAGTTTACTGTGTAAAGCTGAATTATTTGCGTCGTGGTTTCACACCAAGGATTACTATTCGCGACCTTCACAACGAAGTGACCCGTACAGCGAAGTATACTGAATGTTCCTAGCATTCATTTTACAAAGGCGTTAGACTGTAGTGCACCTGGCGTAGATCGTCACCGTCTCGGAGCTCACTGACGCTGGCTTCCAAGGCAATCAAGGCGCCCCTGTGCACGGAGACGGTGAACCACTTGAAGAACGTAGTGTCGGCTTTGGCAGGTACCACGTGCTTGTATCGTCGGTTCGCGTCGGCCGCAGACAGCAGCGGGGTCAGGCTGGTCTCGGCGTGCAGCAGCTGCAGCCGAGAGCGTGTGCGCGCCAGCGTCACGCCGTCCTGCCACCGGGTGTACTCGGCCAGCGTAGCGTTAAGCACCGCCGACACGATGCGTGAAGACTCTGACAAGCGCCGTTTGGAGAGGACTTCCTGTATGGCAAACGTTACCTAGTGAGTAGACCGCCGCGGTTGTCGATAGTCGTTATTGTGCATGATTGGAGACGCGAAGGGTGCGTATTCGACTGCGGTCGCTGCGGTGGCTTTTCGATGGAGTTGAAATTGCTAGAGGCCCGTGAATCATGCGATGTCAGTGCAAGTTAAGGAACCCCCGGTGATCTATATTTTCCCGAGCCCTCGACCGCAGCGTACTTCCCCTTTCCGCCACCACGGACGCTGAGCCGTGCTCCCGAAAAGGGACCGCATCGGTGGCATAGCGGTATGGGGGCTGCCTCTGGTGCAGGAGTTGCTTACTGGGTACTACTTACAGTGCCGCCTCGTACACTGACCGGTTCCTCCGATAGAAATGGAGGTGCCCTGGCCTGGCTCTTGGCTGTGTGGATAATCCCCTGCCTCGAGATAGTAGCCTCTCATATTCCCTTTATTAATTCTTTCATTCTCCTTCCATTGCGAGAGTTTCAGTTTAGGGGTACTCAGTTGAAAGGCAGCTATCGTGCACTCTGAATCGAATTTACTAACCGAAGAATGTGCCTCTACAATACCTGCAGATGACAGCGCCCTTTTCTTAACTTATTCACAATTCCTTCGCAAGTAAATAAACAACGTGGGCGATTTAATCCATGCTCGTGGCATGATTTTTTTAGCGCATTTCCAGGGAAGGGAAGAAGGAAAAGAGAATCATGAAGGAACGAGCGAAGGAAGCGTTAATAAAAATTTTTGTTTGTCCATAGAATTGGATATGTTGACGGATATCAGACCACCAGAGCGGTTGACGGCAGAATCAGATATGGTAGCGACATCTTGCGGCGGTTTGCTTTCGTACATCCAAAATTTCTTTCAATCACTCAAGCACTTTTATTGAAAGAGAACGACGAAAGTACGGTGAGTTTGTCAACGATATGCACCAGCATAACGCGACCGATGCTCTATCAGCTGAGCTACTATGACGGTCGTTCTCCAGGTCCACTGTTTTAGGTATTCATATACGTAAAGCCCAGGGAGCGTTAGGCAGCGCCACTCGTAGCCATGGTGGCTAGTGTGAAACACTTACTTTGCCAGAAGGCGTCACGTAGAACAAGAGTATTTGCGGTTCGATTCTTACCGCGCGCTCGGTTTGCTGCGCTCACTGCACCTTTGTTTGTGTGTGTCCTTGCAATGTGTACACTTAAGCGCAGGTTACAACAGACGGTATGTTTCTTCCTTGTTTTAACCAAGGCAGTGTGTGCTCTCATGAAATTTTCAATATCCGTTTTGGTGGGCCTTTGATTGACATAGGTTTTAACGTTATCATTCGGGCACTTATGGCCTGTTACTCTTACCGCCAGGCCGAGCTCTGCAGGTACTAGCCAGACATCACAGTACCATCACTATTCGTGCCGTACCTTGCAAGTATATCACGTTAGTGGTGTCGATACAAATCGTTCTTCTCTGACTTACATTCATACCCTCCATTCTCAATTTCGGTGCATACCAAGTGAACCAGACCAGCACAGCAACTAAACGTAGATGGCTTAGCTAGACAGATACGATGAAAGTCGCTTAAACTCACCAAGAATTTTTTCCCATTGGAAAGGCGCGCGAAGACTAAAAAATCAAGTGTAGAGGATATGCGCTTTCTCATAACTCGTAATTTAACGGAAGCGAGACGTTCTTGTTGTTTTGTTGTTTTGTGGGGTTTAACGTCCCAAAACCAGCTCTGATTATGAGAGACGCCGTAGTGGAGGACTCCGGAAATTTCGACCACCTGGGGTTCTTTAACGTGCACTGACATCGCACAGCACACGGGCCTCAACATTTCGCCTCAATCGAAATGCAGCCGCCGCGGCCGGGATTCGATCCCTCGACCCTCGGATCAGCAGCCGAGTACCATAGCCACTAGACCACCGTGGCGGGGCGCGAGACGTTCTGTCCACAAGGTAAATAAAAGGTGGAATAGCAAAATGCGATAAACTAGACATGCAAGAAGTTCCATTTAGCGCCAGCGAAAAGAGTTAACAGAAGCAACTATTTCAGTGCTGAAGAAAGATGGCTGCAGGTTGTGCGCAACGCTGCGGTTGCGTCCTGTACGCACAATCCAACTGTTCCAGTATTGTTGTTGAACAAGCTGTGCACGGCGACTTGCGATGGTGCAGGAAACACTACGCTTTACGGTGTTGCCATAAGTATAAAACGACTACATCTGTAACAGTGTGTCGGTGAGGAGTTGGCCTAGTATTTTGTCGCCGTCATGTATATCATGCCCTCAAAGAACAAGTCGGGCATTCGGGGTGTCAGCCTGAGACGCAACAATAATCGCCACCTGCCTCACGCGTTTTCCTGGCGTTATCGCCGCGCGCCCCGAACTTCCCGGCCGCTAACGGCCACCTGCTGTCCTCGCATGGCGAGATTTAGGCCCGATCGTTTTAAACCCTGCCGGACCAAATAAAAGTTGTTCACCACCACCACCTAACGGCCATGCGGCTGTCTCGCATGACGTCATTGGTGTCGAGCGCAGAGTCCTAAAGCGGTAACGTTAACGAGCTCGCTTCGCAGAAAATTCCTCGGCCGCGTTGACCGTGAGTAAAAGATGGCAGCGGCCTCGTAAAGACAAACATAAGCGATAGAAACAGACAACTTGGGCAAAGTTCAAGCGGGGTGGGACCCAAACCCGAGCCTATAGGGGCACGAAGCGATCGCGCTCCTAAAGCGCAACAATGGCCCGATACATAATTCAAGCTTAATTAAAGGTATAATTAATAAGAAAACTCCGGCAGCACTTTATCTTGCTCTCGTCCCACTCTTGCCACTATCACACTGCTACATGCGGCAATTTTTATTTTTTTCTCTTGTACGTGCGTAACAGCAGTTCCCGTCTTGCCCCGCCACGGTGGTCTAGTGGCTATGGTACTCGGCTGCTGATCCGAGGGTCGCGGGATCGAATCCCGGCTGCGGCGGCTGCATTTCGATGGAGGCGGAATGTTGAGGCCCGTGTGCTGTGCGATGTCAGTGCACGTTAAAGAACCCAGGTGGTCGAAATTTCCGGAGCCCTCCACTAGGGCGTCTCTCATAATAAGAGCTGGTTTTGGGCCGTTAAACTCCCCAAAACAACAACAGTTCCCGTGCTTAGCCACTTCCCCAATCAAGCGCGTTTACGCTCGTTAAGCCGAGATGGCGCCACAATTCCGTGATTTCCGATGCGAAACGTAGCACGATCAAGCTGTCGCGTTCAGCAACGTTTGGAAGAAGAGCAATGCGAGCCCTCCCGACCACCGGTATTGTTGCATGGAAGAAGTGCTCCCCAAGTTAAGTCGAAGCTTAGGCGTCCTGCAAATTTTTGGAATAAAAGAAAGGCGAGCCTTTCCCGGTGACCATTATTGTTGCATGACAGAATGTTCAATCCTTTCACAAGAATGTGGTAGTTTTTACGCCAAAAAGAAAAAAGATGGGCGTATGTAGGGTCGTATTGTCGCCCCGCAAAGATAACCGTCACATACGTCTCTGCCTTTCCCTTCGTTATCGTCGCAACCTTCGTATTTACAGGTCACGAACAGGGTGCGCGCTGCTATCAGCGTGGCGTAGCAGTGCTGATAAGAAAGTGCCTAGCGCCGAGTGTTCAGGTGAGGAAACGCAAGTAAGCCCATAAAGGTTACTTTTGTAGGGCGAAAAGAATCCCCGAAGGCTACAAGTTTCTTTTTAAAGCTTAACGTGTTTCTTTTGAAAGCGTTCAGCAAAGAAACTGGCCCCTTGGTTGACTGGTTTCTGGAATTTAACTTCCCAAAACCACGATATCAGAGACGCCGTAGTGGAGAGCTCCGGGAATTTGGACCACCTGGGGTACTTTAACGTGCATGGACATCGCACATTACAGGGACCTCAACATTTCAGTGGCATAAGCGCTAGACCACAGAGTGACAGAGTTTGGAAATATATAAAAACTTATACAACTGGGACGTCTTGTGATTTTTTTACAGTGCTAAGCGGAGAAATTCTCTATCATGTGTAGATAAAAAATTGATATGCGTAACATGAAAGAACGCGTCAATTGTAAAGCGAGCAGGCGGGAGGAGATAATCTAGATTAAACAAAAAAAGGAACAAGTGACGTTTCGCATGTCGCAAAGGGATAAACAATAGGTACCACAGGAAATTCGTTCGAGGAATACAGAAGACTGTGTCACATCAAGAGATAAGATTTGCGCATATGGAACGCAGAAGCTCTCGTCTTTCAATGGATTTAAATTAATCAATAGCATATGAGTTCTACGGAAACCCGCAAGGTGGAGTAACGTTTATGAAAGGGAAAATTAGCATCCACCCGTTTTTGTAGCACAAGGCTACAAGTAAATCCATATGAATTTCTGAGAAATGAGAGCTTCCCAGTTGCCGAAAAATTCGTCCTGGTCAGGGGTCACTCTGGCGCAAGGCAACAAGTAAATCCTTGTAGCCTTGTGGATGCTAATTTTCCCTATCGTAAATTAGTCATTGATTATTATGGGGAGGCATAGGAGGATTCCAAAAGAAAACATCGCTGTACACCTCTTTGCGGCAGTGAAATAATCCCGAAGGGTTAGAGAAGGCTGCGGTGACATGAGACGCAAGTAAACAATGCACTTTATTCGAAGAAATGCAGTCGACAGATGGTGAACACAAATGCAGAGCTCTTGCTGGCTTCTTTCTTTTAGTGCCTACCTGTCCTGTTGGGTGCAAACAAAAACTGACAATGCGCATTCATGGGCACGGAAAAACCACCTGCGTGATGTGACAGCTGCGTGAAAGGCACCGCATGTGCAGCACGACAGAATCGCACTGGACATGCAGCGCCCTCTGTGTGAATGCGAGCTAGCCAGCCACACAGGTTATGAAGAAAAAATGCAAAAGAAAAAGAAAGGAAGAAGAAAACACTGCTTAAAGCTATCCTTCCACAATGTACACAACCGATGCGCCGCCACTGCCAGCTGACGTCCAAGGTGGATTGGCTTGGCTTGACCTGACTTCAACTGAATAACGTGTGTGTGTGTGTGTGTGTGTGTGTGTGTGTGTGTGTGTGTGTGTGTGTGTGTGTGTGTGTGTGTGTGTGTGAGAGAGAGAGAGAGAGAGAGAGAGCCAGTGCGCTTGTGTGCTTGTGAAAACTGTGTTTTTCTTTTTGTATGAACCAAATACTGGAACGAAGAACTGTGTATATATATTTTTCCTGTGGCGTTTTCAACGTCTGCCCTGTGTCAAAAGAGATTAGGAACTCTGACTTTACTTTACTTTACTTTACTATAGGGGCGGTCTTCAGTGCTATCGGATCGTCGAACTCTACATTAAGGATAACAGGAGCCAAATTTCGTTATTTAAAAAGCTGCTTTCCCTTCTTTGGTTCGGAGAAACATTTTACCAGCAAAGTATATACGTCAGCGATACTCGTAGACGTTCCTTTGTAACATACTTATATCAAGTCACGTATATACATTTTTCTATTGCGCAGAAATTCCCACGCTGGTTAGAACGACGAAGCTAGATCATGTGGAAACATATGATGAAAGGCTCTGGCATTTCGTTCGATCTTCCGGGAAAGATTGCCAGTAAGATTGTGGCGCGGAGCAGCGACGTATCTCTACTACTGCCATGGTGACTAGGTGCGCGTCTGCCCTAAATCTCAGCTTCTAAGAATCGATGAACAAAGTCACTGTCCTGACGAAGACAAGTCCACTTGTCGAAACGTTGGCTCCTGCGACATTCCCTGTTCTACATCGTTTTTAGCGATCTGTTCAACGATTCAAGCCTTCATCTTCCCCTGAGCTTCTCTTCTAAACGTTCCCGTCTGAGAGCGTGCGAATGACACTGGCGGCGAAGTGCACTCTCTCAAAGTGCACTTAAGTTGTCCTATGTGAGGGGGGTATAAAAGAATGTTTCACTTAATGGTGAATATCCACATTACGTGCTAACGACGCTGTACGCGTGGACACTGCGAACATCACATCGAGTCCCTGCTAGTTCACATTGTACGGAGCTCAGAACTCCACCTGCCAACGGCACAAGCTCGGTTAGGGTGTGCGAGTGGCTGACAACTGGCTTAAGCGTGACAGCGCCATATATGACAGGTACATGAAAGAAAGAAAGCACGAGCGCTATGTGTTGTCTGGATTTTCTGTCCATACCCTCTCTGATGTCGCACTGTAAATTAAGAGCAGCAAGTAAACCAGATCTTCTCCTAACTAAGCCCAACAAATAGTGTGAAAATAAAGGCCAAAATATCAGATAATTATTCAAATAACCAGTAACGGAAGCATGATACAGATTAATGCTGGAAAAGATACAGGACGATGCCACTCGAAATGCACATGCAAGTAAAAATATTTTTTAAGAAAATTAAGGATTATAAAATTTAACAATGCATAGCCTGTGTATGTCACTTCTCCGTCCGTAGTCCTTTGACTGGTTTCTACTTTTAACATCATGTACCAAGTGACCCAGATTTCAACACTTAAATGAGCCCTTCGTTCACAAAAGAAGATCCAGCACACTACTAACGCCTAACTTCCCTTCAGCAAACAATCTTGAAAAGGAATTAACTGTGCGTCTCAGAGAACAACGACAGGTATGCCGTAAATTACGAGAGGCTTTGCATGTGATAATAATAATAATAATAATAATAATAATAATAATAATAATAATAATAATAATAATAATAATAATAATGATGATGATGATGATGATGATAATAATAATAATAACTCGATTCTCTTAAGTCACAAAAACAACGATATGATTAAGACGGCCATGGCTGTGGACTGCGGGTTGATTAGGACCGCTTGTGTTTCCTTAACGCTCACCTATACCTTAGTATACGGATGTTGCTGCATTTCGCCCCTGTCTAATACAGCCCCAGTGGCCGAGAGCTGAGCCCGTGTACTCGGGCTTAGTGGTCTAACACTGCAGCCACTAAGCCACCAAGTGGGTCTTGGGCTTCCTTGCCTCCTCGACATATAATTATATGCTGCGAGCTGACCTGCAAGGTGACAAACTGCCACGTCCGGGGTTCGACGCGGCGCACAGCGTCCATGCAGGCGCGCACGCGAAGCTTCGAGGCCTCGCGGGCGTCCAGGTCGAGAGCCTGCTCCAGGTACGAGGTGGCCAGTGGTACGAGGCGCTCAAAGAACAAGTACCGTATCAGGTTCAGAGCACGGCCATTCGGTGCCTCCTCGTGCAGGAAAACGGCCAACTCGTGCACCTGGATCATTTGCAAATCGGCCGTGCAATCAAGTCAAGCGCTGCTTACAAGCTTTCGTAGACACAGTAGCAATTGCTTAAAGGGACACTCCGGCAATTTTTCGATGTCCACTGGTCTCAACGAAATTTCAATATATGTTCTCCTCGGTACTCTCATAATATATGCCAAGGTGGTTGAAAGCGATTTAGTTTTCCTGAAAACGAATTTTAAAATTTTTTCACCGGATTCCCACGCGGGCCACTATTTGTTTTTCTCGTAATTACCTTCAATGCTGCCTGCCCGAGCAGACGGTCGGTTAAAATCAAAAACGCTGATAGTTCAGCGCTCAAATAGTCGCTGACAAGTACAGAAGAACTGGCACAACTCAATACATCATCGAATGGCATCGCCACTTTCATTTTTCTGTCACCAGCTCCATATTTCTGATGGCGGGAAGGCTGTGACGTCACCACTTACCGCTGCATGAAGCGCCTTCATTTCTGTTTCGGTTTGAATACATCGCTGAATCGGCTTTTTAATATTGTTGGCGAGTCTGAGCAAACTGAACCACTTCGCCTGCTAAAGGACTGTCACTACTGTTGGAAAACAGCGATATCAAAATACAGTGGAAAAACCAGCCCAAGTTCCCTTTTAATGTTTCAAAACAAAAAGAAATGCGCTAAAAAAATCACTATAATCGCCCGGTGGAGCTATCAGAGGCGACAAACTATATGAGCGGACGTGAGGCCTTCGTAAACCAAAAGCGACGTGTGGCTCTCGTCTTCCTTACGACAGCATGCTGGCTAGGAGTGTCCATTGACGAAGTTGTCGGAGTCTTTTGGCTAATGGGCGACGCGTCTTCAAACCGGCGAAATGCAAAAATGGCGACAACTGCAGAGGAAGACACGGACGGGCGCTTTATTTTCGCCTGCTGTTCTTCCGCAATATACTTCTTGAATCGGTAGAAGGACCGAGACGAGGCGAGAACACAGGCTCTGGCCTGCCTAGCTATGTTTAACGGGAAGCGTTCAGAAAATCGTCAAACTTAACCACAAAGCATTACCAGAAGAAAATTAGCATCATTTCTTCAAAGCTGAATTCAGGCACCTCACCTGAATTGCAACAACTCTCAGTTAATACGTCGCTGCCTCAAGCTTACACTGATGAGACCTGGAGAAAGCTGCCATGCAATATCGGTGCGCTATCGCCCATCCTGACTTGCTGAATTCCGCTGCATGAGCAGTGCAATTTCCGCAAACCACGCTGTAACCAATAAAGTGGCACTCGGTACGTGTAACCGACCAGAATAAATGCTCAGACACCTTCGATGGCCATGGGAAGCTTTCCATCTTTTCGTGTATGCTAATTGCTGACCGCCGCTCCACGAAATCTTGGAGCTGCAATATATGGCATAATTGCCGTTTGTGCCTGAGTTTCATGCACTACATTGAACTGTTGATGTTGTGCAACGTACTTTGGAGAATATGGGGCTTCTGGTACACTCACCAAGGAAGGCGTGACGCTGGCGACCTCGCTGGACATGCTATACTTGTGTGGAGCTTTAAGGTAGTGGTTGGCCAGCGCCTCGAAATGTGCTGGTTTCACGAACGGCAGTAACGACTCAATTTCTGGTGCCTGCAAATGGAGTTGTACATTTCTTATGAGCCGACTCCAGTACGCTGAAGAAGTACTTCAAGGATAAACCGGGTGTCGCCGGAAGCAGCTACCATGGTAATGACAGTGCATCGAAGCAGCACCTTTGTTGAGAAAGCAGTGCATCAGATATATTGGGCAAATAGGAGGATATGTATCGTACTTTCATTTCCCTAACATTCGGCTTGCTTCCGTCAAGCAGTCATTCAATCTTTGTAATTGATCCCTTTCAGCGAAGTACTGCGTAAAAATTAAATTCTGGCTCGTCCAAAGACGGTATGAAGTCATGATGGAAGCTTAAAGTGGTTTTGCATGCGCTGATGGGCTGAACAAATTCATACGTTTAGAGAAGTTGTGCAGTCACTACCTCCTCTCGGAGGCTCGAACGGATGGTACTATAATCAACATAAAATTGATAAATATGTAGTTGGATAGTAAAGCGTCGAAAATTCGTCAACCTATGGCTACAATATAACATGAATACGTGCACGACCAACAATTGCAACCCGAACAATGGCCGTCCCAGACTCCTCTACAGCAATTTTTCTCGTAAGATCACAGACGCCAGTGGTTTCATCTGCATTAAACATGTAAACATGCAATGAGCGAAGACCAACATGAAGTTGCGGTTTAGCCAGCGATCCAGTAAACCCCGACTGCGCATCCACCAAATCCCCAACAGGGGCAGAAAATCATCTCTCTTTTTTTCAATAAAGGTATATTCATTCAATTTATTTAATTACTCCTTTCATCATATGCTGGTACAGCCGTCAAGAGACCTAATCGACAGCAACGCCCAGCTTTTCATGGAACCCTAACCACACTGCTTTCCTAAGCACTGCCTAGCATAGAGGTTCACTCTCCAGGCCGACCTCTCCTACTGCCTTTCATTAACCGATATCTTCCTCTTTAGCGTTTGCCCCCCTTAGTTCGTCATTTTCCAAGTGTACGAGAACCAGCCCACGCAGGTATGCATACTCTGCTGAAAAACTATTATGTATGTCTTACATGCGTACTTCACCCTGTGAGACACCTTGTTATAGCGTGCAAGAGCAATTTGTTCTTTTTTTCGCTGCTTTCGGGGTGGCGCATGTGGCGCTGCCTTCGAATTCGTCTGCCTGCGGAGGCGCGTAGTACTGCGCTTGTCATGCATGCGGCGCTGCATGTCCGAGACGCACCCCCGCGCTCCGACTTTCCCTCGCCTCTCCTCCTCGTCGTCGCCTCTGGAATGGCGACTTTGAAGCCGGTTCGCGTTGAGATGCCTCCCGCGCCCGAAAGGGTTTCCAGGGAGACGACGACGCATCATGCGCGGTACCCAGTGTTGCTGGCATGCCTACACTAGGAAGGGAGCGACTTCGTGGATGAAAAAAATTGTGTTTTAATAATTTCTATTGAGATTCTGGAGAAACCACTGTACGCTGGGACACTTCGCAAGGTACGCTTTCTGTTGAGCCAAAAAACGGGAGAGCGATGAAGGACGGTAGACAGTCCCTTTAAATATTCACAGTGAGAGACAGAATGCGCAACATAATTTTGCCGTCCCATTCTGCACATTTCGTCTCTGCCACGCACAATAATTGATTGCGGCAATAAAGGAGTAACACCATTGGCGATCCAGGAAAAAGTGAACATAAACCCTACAGAAATAGCCGCTTGACGGTTGACTGACAGACTTGTAAAGCTCTGTGAACGATCATCCTTTTGAGTAAATAGTATTTATCAACTCGACACATTCTTGATAGGCACATTTGGTCATTATGTATATCTGATCTGAAATAGACAATAAGGGTATTAGACCGGTAAAATGTGTACAAGTAGCGACACCTCTGAATAATTATTCTGCAGAGGAACAGCTGATTTTGCGCGAGGTGCCAGTTGCTGAACGAACCGAAGATATAATTAGAGACTGACCAAAATGCTTCAAGTAGCTACATAAGCAAGTCTGGCATATACACCATCGACGAACTGACTTCTGCTCGAAAGAAACGAATGCTTTGAATGTTTTGTTCACAACATGGCATATTTACATCTGTTTAAAACGGTGCGATATGATTCGGTAATTGAACTTCGATCACTGAATTAGCACGACGCTGCAGATGTTCCGAGCTCTGAAAAAAAAAACAGTAATATCAATCCGGTCATGAGATTTTACAAGCCAAAAGGAATGACCTTTTGAGGCACTCGCTATTGGGAAACTCCGAATTCATTTAGGTGACCCGGTTTGTTTAACATACATTAAAATATGATTACACGAATGTTCTTGCATTCGAGCTCCATCGGAATGCGCCCGCCGTGAGTAGAAATCGAACCTGCGCCTTCGAGATTCGCAGCGAGACAGTACGTTCTAATTACACCGGCGTGCAGAGCTCCGGAAAAGGCGGGATACAAAACCCGCGCCTGCAAAGCTATTGTAATTCCCAAAATACTCGGGGCTTTTGGGTATCGTAATACGCAAAAGCCCCGAGGTGCACATTGACCCTCACGCGAATTCTTCGGCCCGAACACGGACCTTTACAAACAGCACCACTCCGGGCCAGACCGCAGCCTCGTGAAGGCGCTTCCGCAGCGCGTCCATGACCCGACGCACGTCGGCCGCGATGCTCTTGAAGCGCAGCATGGTGCTGTTGTGGGCCACGGCGCGTAACAGGTCCTCGACGCTCGCCGCGGTGCGCTCCACCGGCGGAGGGTCGATCGGCTCGAAGTCCAACTGGAGCCCCGCCGTGAGCGTCGACGGACTGTGCGCACTCGGCCACGCCCGCAAACGAGCGTTCAGCAGCAGCGGGATGCCGTAGTGCAGCGAAAGCCTGCAGGGTCGCGTGAAGTTATACGACGCGCGTAGGGTGCAGTGTCAATGAACGTCACTGAACGCTACCTGTACTTCCTGTTCTCAACATCGTTTTTTCACCTGCACATAAAACGCCCAGCGTGACCACTACGTCAACCCGCATGCTTCTGCCCGGAGAACTTTCGTGCAGGGTTGCCTTCTCCCTTTTGCTGTTAGTAAACTGATAACCCCTAAATCAAAAATTAAGCCTCATTCCTTAGGATGGACCAAAGAGCCATAGCATCTGCACCACTCTTCAGGTAAAGGTACTTGTTTCCTCCAGCGCACACTGAAGAAGTACACCTTATGATACACTGACTGGATCTTCAGACCCGTTCCTTTTCCCACTGCTCATCACTTCGCAATCAAGTCACAACTTTGCATAAATGTTGGCAAAAGAGTTCAACTCAATTTTCGCATCTTACTGCGCCGCGCCCAAGAGCCCAGCAGCAAAAAAACAACCAGGACATCGGAGATCTTCACACGCACGCGTCGATTTATCCTGAAGGTCGTGCAGCAACGTAGACAATGCCAGAACTTGGCGCTGTTAACTGTATCGATCATTATCATCTGCAGCCATCTTTTTTTATATTTCACTGCAGAATATAGGCTCTGCCACATAACTCCAAGTTGCCCTGTCGTGATAACGCTCGTTCCAACTCACGACTTCCGTCTTTTTCCCTTTCCTTACCCCCATTTCTCTGCACCGATCATACCCTTTAAAACGAAACTGCCTCAAACTGCGCGTCGATCCTATGTATGGATCGCGGCGCCCAGCTTCCTTTTTTAGATGCGGAGCATCTCTTGCTCGCAGGTATGTCACGCGTCAACCGGCGTCCGCACTCACACTACGCATGCGCGACTCTCCTCTCCCTTCCCTCTCTCCAACAGCTGCGGCAATAAATAAAGCGGGTAGAGAGCGCGCGCGCGCTTCACTTCAGAAGTGTCTCCTCCTTCTCCGATGAAAGAAGTTGGTGGTGGTGTGTGATGGAAGCAACAACACTGCAAACCTGTAAACACCGTCGTTAAATGCACCGTTGAAACTCCCAGCGATGCTGCGCATTACCCCATGGTCCCCTTCGGGAAGATGGTGTAATTTTTTTCTCTGCATCTCGGCATTCGCGGCGTCTGTTTCTTTGATCCATTCTACGGTGTCCTGTCTCTTAATGTAACACCCTTCGTCTCCCACTCCACTTGCGAAGACATCTTATTCTCGAGTTACACTGGTATCCTCTAGGTTTTTTAAAGATTACCAGCACTGAAAGAATGCAACAACCATACGCTGTTTGTCTTAAGGACAGCGGTTCAGGCCATCCTTATTCACTATTGAATATCGTTTTATATGCTTATCCTCCTCTGTCAGCAAATTAACTAGACATCCATGCTCTTGCCGTGATTCTATGCGCCCGTTGCCAATTTTGAATTGTTTATTCGGCAGGCTATATAGTGATCATCAAGTTAGGCTTGTTCACATCAATCTGCAAGCCTACTTTAACACTTTCCCAGATGAGGTCTTCCTTCATCTGTCGCGTTTTATTGCCCGTGTTGCTAAAGAGGACATCATCGCAAGCAAGTCATTAAAATATGCTCTGGCTTTTTCCGATGCTGTAATATGGATACTTCTAAGCGCATACAGCGAGCAACATTACAGAGGTGAGGTCTCTTTACAGAACTCTTTTCTCAATTGCTCTTTTTCTCCTTCGTTATCTATGAGCAAGGCAGCTGCGAAGTGCATATATATGTCGGCTAAATTACTTACACATGATACAGGTACCACTTAACGTCTCATCATGTAAAGCAGCTTAGAAGCGGGAAGAACGAAAGAACACGGTTGCTGATATCAAACAGGGAAATTGAATTGCGCAAGCGCGTCAGCATCGTGAAGCAGAAATACGGCAGTAACTTGGCCACGCATTTAGAATCCTGCAAGCGCACTCCTTATCCTATTCAAACAACGTCATCTAGGGTGTCTTCCAACCCTCACGGTAGGCGGCTTAATAGACAGTTAAGGGAGCAGCGGCCATTTTAAGTCCCCTTCCATTTCTCATGTAGACGGCAAAATAGACAGCTTCGCGAAGACGGCATCCGAAGGCAAAAACGATGCAAGCTACCTTGCTGTCCAAACATGATGGTGGCTGAGCGCATTACTCGGATATGCATGGACCTCGCCGGAACGGTCGTCTGCACGCAAGTAGGCGCTTTCTTACGCGCTTAATCTGAGCTACATTGAGTTTTTCGCAGATTGGAACACGAAATAAACAAAATGAACTGTAATTATGTGCGTTTTCATCAGTTTTATTTTGTCGACGCAAGGCGGCGTCTCATCGTGCAAACGCCATCCAGACGTGTTCCATTACTCGGACGGACAAGGGCGCGGAGCTGACATCGAAGCTGTCAACGTGGACTGTCAAAGGGAACACAGCCCAAGATTCTTGCGGATAATAAGCTTGCTCTTTGTGCAGTGTGTGTCGATGTATGCCTTTTCTAGTGTCAGTGTCAGCTGAGCGCACCTCAACACGTTGGGCGCACCCCAACAAAAACTTTGCGTTGACCCTCAGGTCGGGACAAATGCCGTCAAATTGACAAATCTTCGCCGAAGTATCGACACAAGAATTCCTTCCATTCACCACCACCATCGCGTAAAAATTCCAGCACTATATACGGTTCCTGAGAAGGCAACGTTGCAGCTGAAGAAAATATATTCACGTTCGGCTGGCAGGGGGTACCAGTGGCAAGGGGCCCGAATAATTTGTTTTGTGGGGTTTAACGTCCCAAAACCAGCTTTCATTATGAGAGACGCCGTAGTGGAGGTCTCCGGAAATTTCGACCACCTGGGGTTCTTTAACGTGCACTGACATCGCACAGCACACGTGCCTCAACACTTCGCCTCCATCGAAATGCAGCCGCCGCAGCCGGGATTCGATCCCGCGACCCTCGGATCAGCAGCCGAGTACCGTAGCCACTAGACCACCGTGGCGGGGCGGCCCGAATAATTACGCAAGTGACTGAGCGAATCGAAAGTCGAGCAGGTGGCAAGTCGAAAGCGTTTCCTTCCACAGTTCTAGCAACGGCAGCTGGATCCTCACAAAGGCTATATGGAAATCCACAAAAATTCTGAAATTTCGTAGGTTCGTGGAGTTCCACAGGCAGAACAGCCACTGGCACAGAGCATGCAGTGCTGCGTCACCATAAAGTCTAATCACAATGAATTTTCGCTAAATGAACGCGCGGATTTCCTCCGCAGCTTCATGCTCCCAGACAGAGCGCGTCCAAGCACGGTTCCTTAACGGATGCGAACGAAGAAATACTATGCGTGTTGCCTGTACGCCGTTGATTTCATGTTGAGATGAATTATAGGAAATTTTGTCGACTTTTCGGTGTCCAGTGATATTAACGAAGCTTCCGATATATGTTATCCTCCCTACCAGAATGACATGTGTCAAGCCTGGCGGTTGCAAGCAGAGCTAGATTTTCCTAAGCACACCATATATGGGGTCTACACACACCCTTAATTCCTTTTTTGCCCCGCCACGGTGGTCTAGTGGCTATGGTACTCGGCTGCAGATCCGAGGGTCGCGGGATCGAATCCCGGCCGCGGCGGCTGCATTTCGATGGAGGCGAAATGTTGAGGCCCGTGTGCTGTGCGATGTCAGTGCACGTTAAAGAACCCCAGGTGGTCGAAATTTCCGGAGACCTCCACTACGGCGTCTCTCATAATCAGAACTGGTTTTGGGACGTTAAACCCCACAAATCAATCAATCAATCAATCAATTCCTTTTTTAAGGAAACACCCTTAATTTGTAAAAAATCTGTGAAAAAAATTCAAAGTATAAGCCGCTTCCCACACCTCCCCCGGTTGACATTTACACAGCCCTCCCCCCCACCCCCGCCCACCCTCATTTACGTTTCAGGGGAAAGCCATGGATGAAAATTCTTTATAGTTTTCCTGAAAATGAATTTTCATTCTATTTAGCGGATTCCCATGCTTTTGAAAGTGGGCCGCCACGAGCTTCTGACGTCATTACCTACACCGCTACCTACCCGAGCAGTCAGGAGGTCAACAGCAAAGCTGTGCACGGTCGTTCAATGCTGAAATCGTCGCTGTTAAGTTCAGAAAAGGCATAATTCGATACATTGTCGGATCCCATGGCCTCTTCCATTTTCGGCGCCAGCTCCATATTTATGACGGAGGCACCGACGTCATCGCGTCCGCTGCGCAAAGCAGCTCCCCGTTTCGGTTTCAACGTATTCTTGATTCAGTTATTTGAAATTATCGGTAAGTTTCTTGAGCAAACTGAATCACCCTACCTGTTATGTACCGTTTGAAAACAGCGATATCGGAACGGTTGTAAAAAAAAAGCACCACGGGTACCCCTTTAACGAATATTTCACTAATGTTTCCTGACCACTAAGAACCCAGAACTGGCAAGCTCAAATGTATAAGTTCTTTTAAAGTTTATCTGTGCTATCGCCTGCATATTATTCAAGTCATCATCATCATCATCATCATCAGCCAATTTTATGTCCACTGCAGGACGAAGGCCTCTCCCAATCCTCGCCATCCTTGCCTGTCCTGCGCGAGCTGATTCCATTTGATGCCTGCGAACTTCCTGATCTCGTCCCCCCATCTTACTCTCTGCCGCCCACGGCTGCGCTTACCCTCTCTTGGTATCCATTCCGTCGTTCTAACTGTCCATCGGTTATCTAGCCTTCTCATCACGTGGCCTGCCCATGTCCATTTTTTCTTCTTAATATCGTTCATTATGTCGGCGACCCCCGTTTGTTCTCTGACCCACTCGGCTGTCTTCCTATCCCTTAGTGTAACGCCTATCATTTTCCGTTCCATCGCCCGCTGCGCGGTTCTTAACTTCCTCTCTAGCTTTGTAATTCTCCAGGTTTCTGATCCGTAAGTCAGTACTGGCAGGATGCAGTAGTTATATAGTTTCCGTTTGAGTGATAGTGGTAGGTTTCCGTTCATGAGTTGTGAATGTCTGCCATATGCGCGCCATCCCATGTTTATTCTACGGTGGATTTCTTTTATATGGGTGGGTTCTCCAGTAAGTAGCTGTCCTAGGTACAGATATTCTTCTACGACTTCTAATGTATGGGTTTCGACCTTGAATAGACGTTTTTTCGCCGTGCCACTTACCATTATCTTTGTTTTCTGCATGTTCATCCTTAATCCTACCTTAGCGCTTTCTCGGCTTAAGTCTTCAAGCATCTTTTGCAATTCGTCGCCATCATTGCTGAAGAGTACTATGTCATCTGCAAATCGCAGGTTACTCAGATATTCGCCGTTAATCCTGAGCCCTGTCTCTTCCCAGTCTAACCTTTTGAAGATTTCTTCCAAACATGCAGTAAATAGCATGGGAGAAATTGTATCTCTCTGTCTGACACCTTTCTGTATTGGGATTTTTCTGCTTTTCTTATGGAGGAGCAGGGTGGCTGTAGAATCTTTATAGATGTTGGCTATTGTGTTTATGTAGCTATCACATATTCCGTGACGACGTAGTGCCTCCAGAACTGCTGGTATCTCTACCGAGTCGAAAGCCTTTTCGTAATCTATGAAAGCCATATAGAGGGGTTTGTTGTATTCAGCGGATTTCTCGATTACTTGATTGACCGCATGCAGGTGGTCCATGGTAGAGTATCCTTTTCTGAACCCTGCTTGCTCTCTGGGTTGATTAAATTCAAGTGTGGCCCTACTACAGAACTGGCTAGCTCAAATGTATAACTGCTTCTAAAGTTTATCTGTGCTATCGCCTGCATGTTACTCAAGTACACTAAAAACATTTTACAGCACATTAAACGGAAGAGTAAGCAACACAATGGTGTGGGGAGCCACTCCCCGCAAGCACCAGCGACAAAGTGGCACAATCGTTACCTGAGCAGAATCCCGAACAGGCTGAAGCTGGTCAAGGCCAGTGGCGTGGCACGCCAGTGGATGCCGATTGTGTGCGTAAAATCACGCAGCTGGAGCATACCATCTTCGCGACCGCTGCGGTACTCGTCGACGCAGTGGTGGAAGGCATCCACGGCACGCTTGACGAACGTCTCTTCGGGCCCTTCGGTGTCACCATTGAGCAGCCTGTCCCGAACCAGACTCAACTGGGTGTCGAGAAGTGACAGGAAGTTGGCGTGCTGTGGGTGCTGTTCCGCGAAGCCGCCACACACATAACTGCGGCCGAACAGAAGCAATTCGATAGTTAGTACTAACCATACAAGACGTCGGTTACTGAGCACGGCATGGTTTGTCGATAGCGCAGAGCATCCATCTTTTTTTTTTTTCAGATGCGTTGTTACTACTTACTCACTATAGTTTTTAGGCGTGAGAATCCCCTATTTAGAATCGCCACGACGAACTCTACAAGGCACGTCTTATCGACAATTCGCTAGCACATGAGCGGTTCACAAAGCCGCACAAAATCTAAATTCACATTCGCGTGCGCTATCGTAAGACTCGTCAAAATACGAGCATTTCTATGGGCAGGTGTTAGTACATCACAATAGCCTAGCTGCTTAATTCCGTATTAATTTGGCAT
Source organism: Hyalomma asiaticum (assembly GCA_013339685.2). Classification (NCBI taxonomy): domain Eukaryota; kingdom Metazoa; phylum Arthropoda; class Arachnida; order Ixodida; family Ixodidae; genus Hyalomma; species Hyalomma asiaticum. The sequence goes on along the minus strand of CM023484.1, from coordinate 95,061,763 downwards.
ATGCTGATGCAGAACATAGGCATTCAAATAAACCAGAAGTTCAGCGCAATAGGGAAGCCTGACATGGCGAGAGGTCCCTAAACAACGTTGTCCCTCGGACCACTAGTTTCGACATGGGCAACTTTTCTTGGTCAGGGCAGCAACGGCTTCCCTTAGCGCTCGCTTCAAAGCACTGCTAAGAAAAGCAGTTGCTCAGGCTACACAGTAGCATCAGGGCCGCGACTTCTGACTCTGGTGAAGTTGCTGGGTGCTATAGGCACCACTGAGAAGAGCATTTACTTCGCTGACGAGCACAAGTCCCCTTCTCAAAACATCAAATACACTTACGTTTTTTGTTTTGCGGCATATCATACCACTGATAGCACCGTGGAAGCCTCTCATTCATGCAAGATGATGTGAAATCTATCCACGCTTCTTTAACAGCGAAGCCGTATACCTCTCGTTTCTGGGGAAGGCCATGGTTGAAAATCCCTTATAGTTTATTTGAATATGAATTTTCCTTCTCTTTAGCGGATTCGCATGCATTCGAAGCCTGAGTGGCATAGAAATTCATCCACACCCAACGGATGCCTGGATTTGGTCTTGACCGAAAAATGTAGCGAAAATGGTCGCGGAACCAATCACAGTCTTCCACAGCGACCACAAGGCGGTTATCAGTACCACATTGCTCTAAATTTGTAATAAAAACGTACCCGCCGATTAGCAAGTGTGGTGTTTGATACAGCTTCGCCAGATATTCATGTTCGCAGGGCGGGATGGCGGCGTAGAGGCGTAGACAGCACGCGTTGTGTACTTCCCTTGTGTACGAGATTGCATCCTGTTATAAATCCTTACCAACTAGATCAGTTTTCTGCCTGATCAGGTTAGTAAACAAATGCCCCTCTTTCACTGCCGCAAAGCTGTGCCGGTATTGACTGTGAACATCTTTATTCGCAAGTAACCAAGGCCACGTGGGTGGAGGGCCACTCTGGCTGGCCATCGCTGCCGCTTTGGCGGTCTCCTCGAGCCAATGCTGGCGTTCAGGGTCATCGGAGAGTGGAATGGCCTTCCACTGCCTTATGTAGGGGATGAAATGGCATGCCCACTGCATGTGCTACAGACTAGCTACCTCTCCACAGTGCTGGCATTGCACAGAGTGTAGTGTGGTGTACCATTGGTGTAATCTAGTTGGTGTAGGATATGTGTTCGTCTGCACTCTTCTGAGAGTGTTCTCTTCAATATTCTTCCTTTGAAAGCTGCGCGATCATTCTGAGCCCAGACCATGCAGAAGAGGACCTTTCGAGGGCAGGAAAGAATACGATCCGAACCGACGCGTGGTGCAAACGGGCAGAGCGACTCGAGGAAGCGGTCGGGGGAAAACGGAACGGCGATGGTTCCAACGATACTTGTTTTCGGTGCATTTCGATATGTACTATCGTGAGCAATGTGAAAGGGAACACAGAAACGCGTGGCAAACTGCCTTCAAATCCATTCGGAGTGATACGCGGATGGCGCTGTGAAAAACCATGTGGAAAGGAGGGCGCTCGTTCACTAACTGTTGGCACTCCCACCACGCCGGCGTTTCTACAAAGTAGCAACTTACGCCGTTTCACTGATAACACGGTATCGTACGTCATTCGATAAGACGTGATAATTGTCGCAGTGACATGCAGCGATTTGTTTCCTTTTGTTTCCTTCTTTTTTGTTCTTCGCACACGCCCTTGGTGCAATGCCAAGTCCTGCACTTTCTACAAACAAACGCACGGCACAAATGCGACCAGTTGTTAGAATAGCTTTCCCATGGCGATCATGGCCGTACCTGATCATGAGAACGACGTTGAACTGCGATGTCAGTGCGTGTTAAAGAACTTCAGACGGTCAAAACTCAAACATGTGCCATGCACACTTCACCAATAAGCGTGGATCACAATAACGCAGTTTTATTTTTTTTTCTATGACAGTGATTTTTGGTTTCATATAGAACAAATGTGCCAAGGTTCTGTCATTTCCAAGTTGCTCCGGGAAATGATAGAAGCTTGGCAGGCACACTCACAAGATGGTTGTGTTAGTTAAGCTTCAGTGCCTCTCCGTGAAAAAGAGCCAAAGTTCTTAGATAACTGGTGGTTCTTTCATCAAGCACGTGTGTCTTTGCTTTTTTCTTACTATGTTTCGGACACGTGTTCATATACGAGCATAAGCTATTGATTAACTTTATTGCATAAATATTGTTGCTTTCTTATAATAAACTTTCAGTTGACAGTCAGCGCTAGTCCTGTGTGTTTGCTTCCTTCTTTTGTCCACGTGTTCGCTTTCCACGCTGCTCTTACCAATATGATCGACCACAAATTCGTCCAAACGTGCATCGTTCCACAACTCTCGTCTCCGCAATAAGTGTTTATTCACTCGTTCATTCATTGACGACCACATGCATGATTTCGATCAGTTACGCTGCTGAACTTCTTCGGATCGAACATTTTCTTCTTCCGCCATAGCTTGCCACGACGATAAAAACCTACGAATATCATAGCTGTGATAGCCGAGCTTGCACCACCTCGAAAAATTGTAATATTCAACAGATTTCCCCCTTTCGAAGCTTCTTGCGCAGCCGTGCCAAGCACACAGCTGATACGTGCTCGCTTATACCGTGTATCAATGCCTGTTGAAGCCACGTCTTGTCACGACATTACAGATGAGGCGACTTCGCGGAAGGCAGCTGCTGCTATTCGCCTGGTGTGCGACCGATGGCGGCGCTGCGAACGGCGCCTGTATGACGTCAGAGCGGGGATTCGCGCGCTTTCGTCTGCTACGTAGGCCCAGCGCCGTGTTGAAGCCACCGTTGCGGTAAATCTCAACAAAAAAGCAGTTCAGTTGGTTATCTCGCGTATGGTGGCTACTGACGTTGTTCGAACAACCGTGGGTCTGCTTTTAACGTTCATTTAGAACTACGGCTCTTTGTTTTTTAGAACTGCGGCCGCTTGTCTCCGCGTCGAGTGCTGCGCAATGGTGAAGTACTGCTCTGTGCCTCAGTGTACTTCGTCCGCTCGTGAAAGAGGCGTTAGCTTTCACAACTATCCTAAGGACCCAAAGCTGAAGAAGTAGTGGATGGTCAAGCTCAGAATGGGAAAGCGCCCCACGCCTTCATCGACCGTGTGCAGCAAACACTTCGCGGACAGTGACTTCTGCTACCCACCGTACGCGCCACTCTTCGGTAAGTTTGTGACCGTGTTTAAGCGCCTCGCCAAAACTTAAGCCGTTTATTGCACGCAGGCTATAAGCATAGGCGACTTACACCAGGTGCGGCGCCGTCCCACAACCTGCCGCGAAGGCCCCTAGACAAGGAGCCGACGACGCGGCCTCCGAATCGCCTCGCGGGTAAGCGCGCCTCGTGAGCTCAGCTGAGCGGCGCAGGATATATGAGACTACGGCTGCGTCTGGATGGTGTACATACGTATTTTACCTACGAAGCCAAGCGCGCGCCTAGAGGACCGCTAATCATAAATTCATAACCTGTTGCCGCTGTTCAGTGCACATTCTCTAAAATTTTCACCTGAGGCAGCATGCAGACACTTTTATTAAAGCGGAGCTGGCAGCTATGGGCTTATTTCTGTCGCCTTCCTCCTTACCACTGCTGTTCCTCCTCAACTCGATCTGCTGCGGAGTGCGCGCTAGCGACGACAGCGCCTCCCGCGTCAGCCGCTCTGCCGAGCCTCCCGTAGTGACATAGCGCCCCGATATCCTCACTGAGGTCGCCCGCCTCGGCAGTGCTAGCCCTCTGTAATGGAGCGCCGGCGACTCGTGTGACGCCGCCAGATGCCGCGATGATACCGTTGGCTGAAACGAAGGAGTACGTTGTAGAAGCACGTTGTTCGCAGCTAGGTTTTGAAAATTACGCGCACGTCCCTTGGGTCGGGGCCAATCAGCGACCTCCCATTCGATCGCTCGATGGCGGGGGCGTTTGAAAACGCTTTTTGGCGAGCCGCTGCGACCTTTTGCGATACGCGTGTTCAAAACCTTATTGTAAATTACACACTTTACGCACAGCGCTAAAATCTGTCCTGTAATGGTCCTAGTGACCCGCTCTACCGTTAGCTTTTCGTTAGGCTGCGTGGCGTGAAACTCGACCCAGCTTGCCTTTGCCACGTTAATCTCTGTGGCCTTGTGAGTGGCATAATCAGCGTTGTGCGGTGGGCTGGTGAGTCCACTTGTTTGGAGGACGAGAGCGGCGACGGTGACGCGACCTCCGTTGACGGCCTCGACCGCGCATTCAACAACGTGGCCTGCGTTGTACACCGCCTCGCCCTCGATGAGACACCGCGACGTTTCGCAAGCTTTATCTACATACTTGTAGATGCTCGAGAACGCCACGCTTACTGTAATATCGAAAGAAACACCCAAACTAATTAGTATCGTACGGCGGAAACAAGATAACGAGCGCGAACACTCACACATAGTTTCACTTTCTTACCAGCAATGCGGTCGGTGGCATCGGCGCACTCGTCGGCCATCCGGGGGATTTCTTGGCCCTGTCGATTGGGCCGCAACTAAAACAAGTTCAAGATTACACTCGAAAACAATCGTTGCAGGCGTTAGTTGACCGTCGCGAGGCTGTTCGTTCGACAAAGTTCTCACCTGAAGCAGACGATACGCGTACAGGAGCAGCGGCTGCTGCAGCGCGATTGAGATCGGAGTCCCCGCTCTGACGTCACACGCGAGAGGGCGCCACTCCAAGATCTCGAGGCTAATAACATTCTCTCATACGCCCGAGAGCCTTCGTGTGGCCAGCTTGCAATGTACGTGTGTGCGTTGGAGAACAATATGGCTACTTTATTTCTGTTCCAATAACGCAGCCACGTTTCTTTTTATTCAGTGTGTGTGTACATAAACGAAAATGTACAGTTCTTCCGCATCGCACACCCACTTAACGCCAGCTCCAAGGTAGCTCCATTGTAGTACTGAAATCCAATCTAGGAGGCAATGCTCCGAGTTGTGCTGGAGCACAGGCGCAAAATAGAAATAACGATGGGAAGAGTCGGAAACGCGACGAACAGGCACATATGCATATATATTATGTTACTGGCTTTGTGCAGGGAAATATGCAGGGATTTTTAGCAGTGCATGCGGGGAAAGATGCCTGAAACAAGGAATTTTCATGCCTCCGAAAGGGAATTCTTTGGCGCAGGACGGGACATCACTGCGAAGGAATATAAGGCGCGTTCGTACAGCTTCGAGCATGTGCCGTGTTAGCACAATCACCCTTTGTCGGTGGAACGGGCGGCTGTGAGTTCGATTCCCAGACCATCGACAGAAGTTTTTCTGGGTGTGTTTCCTTTGTTCTTGATTATTTTACTGCGTCATATCCGTTATGCTAGTGACATATGGGGTCGTGGTGGATCCCGGCATAATACACTTCCGTGTTAAAAATAAAAAACAACGAGCATGTACAACCCTCTTCGCGGCCTTTTATTTCCACACCTGCGTGGCAACTAGCCATGCAGCTGTGGGAATAACAGATTCACAAGAGGTGGTGCGCAGTCCCTCTAGTAATGTCGTTATTAGCCGATAAAAAAAAACTGCAGTGGAGACGGACGACCTGCCCGTCCCGACTTGCCACTCCTCCCACGTGTAAGGTTTCGGAGTCTCTCCTCGGGACCTGTATAAAAGTTCATTGTTTGTCTGTCTGTTTGTTGGCTTGTAGGATTCGGGTTAGATAACCGTAGCTTCCTCAGCAATAGCGAACAAAGAATTCCTTTTAGCAGCCAATGGCTTCCTGGGTCTCCCGATGTCCATGGAATATTTATTTATTTATTTATTTGAAATACCCTCAAGGTACATGCAGTACATTATAGAGGGGAAGGGCAAGAACACGATTACACGTAACGTGGAACAAGGTAGGAAGGAAGAAAAAAGAAAACGCATAAAAATCAATCACGTCAGTACAGTATCAATGTACAAGACAGAAAAATAAGTATTAACACTGATTTAAACACTGGTTATACAAAAATTATCACTCGATTGAGTAAATCAGGCATCAATGTATATGTCATCACGTCCAATATTCAATACATAAGCCACCCGCAAAACATACACGCTATAGTTGGATACAACTTAAAAAAACAGCAGTTGGCAACAAGTGCGGACGGACCGCGCGCATCGGTGTTACTCCGCCTGCCAATCACAGACGCAAACAAAATCGTCCTCGTGCGACCTTTTCAAAATGGCGCCGTGTTTATGCCTTCGGTACCTGCGGAGCGTCTGCTGCTCTGTAGCATTTTAGATAGATAAGCCATGAGGTGCTCGAGAAGCATGCACAAAAATGCGTCAGGTCTGAGCATTTCCACGGCCACAAAAGGCCGTGGCACAGGTCATTTCGCTTGTGACCCCAGTTTACGCTTGAAACTTCATTGAACTGTGCTGAAAAACTCGGGTGGCGACTCTTGTAGTGCGCCGGGTTTTTGCATTGCAGGCCCTTGATTTGAGCTCCGTAAAGAATTATCCTTTGCATGTTCCACTCTAATAAATGAATGAAAAAGTCAACATTTATGTATCTATCCATTATTATTTTCACCCTCGCTTTGTTTTGGTGACATGGAAAGTTCAAAGAAGGAACTACTTTTGGCTTCGCAGAGGTACAGTGGCCGGCGGTCATAAGGGCGTGGGAGGGACTTCACTGCAGACTTGAGTTGTATCCGACTATAGGAACATGCACAATTTCCGGGACCCCTGTGTCATCATCATGCTCCTGGGTAGATAATCACGTCTTATTTCCCCTAGAAGTTCGCTCGCAGTTTGGTCCCCGCCTTTGCAAATTATCTTACCGTAAAGGAGTACTGACACGAATTTTTGACATTCTCGTATTGTTGCTGCAAATGAAAGCACCGGCGGGGAGAACCGCAAAAGGAGTAACATGGTGCCTTGCAACGCAATTAATACATCTTCTGTACGCCTCCCTTAAAAGCCCACTTTCGGTTTCGATTTCAAGGGAGCGGTTTCCTAGTGACGTGTCAACACAGTCGGACGTACGCCTAAGGCGCGTAGGGACAGAAATCCGTGATAGCGTCGCTGCAAATACCAAGTGGAAAGGAGGGCGTTCGTTCAATAACTGTTGGCACTCCTACCACGCTGTCGTTTCTACAAACTAGCAACTTACGCCATTTCACCGATAACACGGTATCGTACGTTATTCGATAAGACGTGATAATTGTCGCAGTGACATGCAGCGATTTGTTTCCTTTTGTTTCATTCTTCTTTTTTTCTTCGCACACGCCCTTGGTGCAATGCCAAGTCCTGCACTTTCTACAAACGAACGCACGGCAGGAGTGCGAACAGTTGTTAGAATAGCTTTCCCATCCCCACTATGTTTCCGACGGTGGCCGCCACGTATCACCGATAGCTAGGCTTCAGGCTGTTTGCAACGCGTTCCTGTGTTCCCTTTCATATTGATCACGAGAGTACGTTGTGCTACTGTAAGTAGTGTTGTAAACAAAACAAGCGTACCCTATCGTACTGCTGCTTTCTCTCAACGAGTATCGTCGTTTACAAAGAACAAGGTCGTTACAGTGCTGAAAACGAAAATTTCGTGCTGCTTCTCACGGCGCTCTGAACAGCGTTAAGCATATGGCCACCACTTCTGAACGTACATTCCGACTAAGGTGCCTGGTTGTGCATACATGTTGGTAATACACCACAGAGTTGGAAAATGCGCAGAAGACGGGCGTAGAGAAGAATGTTGAAACACACAGGCCGAGCCATGTCTGTTGGCAATTCGAAACGTGGGGGCTGAGTCCAGGAGTGCTATCCTCAACACTGTCAAATTCCGCCATATTGTAAAACTCTGCATTGGCGGACCTTTGAGCCAATCAGGGAGCTCGTAGCAGCCCTCTACGCCAGTGAAAGCTGCCAAATATGGCGGATTCGACAACATGGAGACATTGGACAGCGTCCAGCAGCACCCTAGGAAACAAAAATTCTCACGAGCCTACGCACCCATAGAAGTCGTCGCAGGGGTGGACGGTGGTGCTCAGGGAGAGCGCCATTTCATGGCCATAATCGAAGCACTGCGGATCATGGCAAGGGGGCCATATGTAGAGCAGACACGCGGGTAGCACCATAGCCACCATGGTGCTTGCCGCTAACGCCACGAGCGCTATCAGCACGATGGTGAGGGGAGTCAGCAGGGGAGGCGACATCTCCTTCACCACTACATGCGCCCCGGTAGTCACTGTAGCAAGTCACGATGGGGGGGAATCAGAGTTCAATTGCATCACTTAATACTGCAGCGTTAAAAAGTAGAACACTTGATTTTTCAATATGGCGCGGAATAACCGGAGAACGCACTCGGATCACTTTATAGCCATGATATGCATGGACACCCTCTGTTAGGGACTTTCAGAACTCTGCGCCGGCCATTATCTTCTGCGTGGCATGACATGAAATAAGTCTATAGGTCAACAGCATAGATTTTAGTCAGTCTCCGGAGAAAGTGAGGCCCTTCTGAGCTACCGGGGCTTTAGCACTACTTGGACGGCCTTGACAAGAATAAAAAAGACTGTAGTATAAGTACAACTTTCGTGTCTGCACACTCTGCAGTAACTCATTTGGGACTGTTAGGCGGCACATCTCTCAATGCTATTATTGCAGAGTATGACAAGTTATGGCAAAATAACTACGAGTGCCACGTTCCATCCGTTCGTTATAGGCACTATACTCGTCCCGTTCACTACTTTACTTTCCTATGACAACCTGCGAGTTCCCACTTTAGGTCAAATGTACATTTGCCAATAGCACAAAAACAAGGTCATCTTGTTATTCAGAATACTTACCAAAAGTAGTGTTCTTGTATCCCACCATCGCCCTGTCAGGGAGGCTTCCTTCTCCGCTGTGATCGGCTTTCTCCGCAGAAACGATTACACGATAGTAGCGGGCGCTTGTAAAATTATACGGACCTAGAGCACAGATTTTCGAAGCAAAGTATAAGAGAGCAATGTCAAAGCAGGCCTACACATCTAGCACTCCAAATAACATAAATGCTCGCAGTTCATGTTAAAATCCTACAGTAACGGCGGTACTTGGAACTAAGGCAGCACTCCGGTTAGCGCTCATTATCCTTGTGGCGCTGGCACGCAGCGACATTATGTCTCTTGCACGGAACCCCCACATTCACGTTCAAATGGGGCCCCATAAAAATTAAAATCCTATAAAAGAAGCATCAACATCACAGTTGTACGAGCTAGGTGTGATATCGGAACATTGGTTTAGTAAAGAAAAGGACCTAATCTTCAGGGTAATCGAAATGGAATGTATTCAGGTATGTGTGCATTATATTGGATACTTACTCGGCTGACACCCAAAAAACGCGGGTTCGATCTCGCCGCGGCGGTCGCATTTTCGATAGAGGCGAAAATGCCAGAGGCCCGTGTACTGTGCGTTGTCAGTGCATGTTAAAGAACCCCAGGTGGCCTGAATTTCCGGAGCCCTCCACTCCGGCTTTTCTCTCCTTTCTGTCTCTTTCGCTCCCTTTCCCCCCGACCCCCAACGGACGCTTAGCCGTGCTCCCGACATGGGCTGCAGAAATTAGCGCCCTTTTCATAACCAGAGATACACACGGATAAAGACACAAAGAATACAGCTTGCTATGGGCAACAGGAAGAGAAACTGAGAGAAATAGACCCTGTCAGGGGACCCCCGCGGAAGCAGGATCTCCGCTGAGCCCCCGGGACCCCGCTAGTAATTCGTGTTTATGATAGCAGAGCCACGCCTAATTTGCCATTTCGTCAGGTCCGATGGTTACACATTGTATAGGTCAGTTGCAAGCTGAGCGATTCAGAATGGACGCCTTCCAGGCTCTCATTGTGTCATCGAAATTACTCATTACACTGCCCTGCTCACATATTTCGCTGCGTGCAATTTTGTTAATTTGCGTGCAGAAATTTCTCTGAGCTGATTTGGTTCTGCCCGCTTTCTTCCCCGATTCATCGAACTGTTCGAGCTTATAGTTACGTATGCCACTCAATTTCCCTTGTTAATCAGCTTCGGTGGTTAAGCGAATTCTATTCGATGTGTTCTTTTGGTCTTTCGGAGTCTGCTTCATCTCTTGTTCCGAGTAAACTGACTTCATTTAAGATACGAGAGCTTTCAGAAAGTAAGCGCTGCAGAATTGGCAGGGCAGACATTTTCATTTTTCAAGATGCACTCACTGACTGCATGTGTGCAAATATGCGGTTATAATTGAAATTCGAAAAATGTAAAGACATCAGAAGCTCCCGCCTATTGGCCTCGAGATCGAAACGTAGGTGGCAGCACCGTCACCGCGTGAGTGTGGATGCGTTCGCCGGCGCGCATTGAAATGTACACAGCGGCGCTCCGTTGTGTGTCGTTAGCTAAATCAAACCATTAATTGCATTCAAACGATAATACACGCATCCTTCAATACCACTTGTGTGCAGGAAGCCCGCAAAACGTTTTGTTGCACGCGAAGAAGGCGTGATATGCCATTAAACTGCGCACTGACATTCCCAGCCTCGCAGTTTGACTTCCTCGGCCGTTCTCTCCATCTGTTTTTCTTTCACCCTACTTAGGTTCTCTTCTACCTGCAGTGTTTGCATTGCTGCTACGCGACGGAAGAAGTTCCGCATTCTGTTCTAGCTCATTTTTCACTATTGACTACAACAACAAAAAAGGACTGTTACTGCGCACTGAGTTGAAGTAGCAACTTGTGTACTCCGCTGTATCACTTACACGCATACTTGCGTTTAAATGCCTTGCATGTCATGTTCCACGATACGGAAGGCAGTTAACTGGCTCAGTTAGTCAAGCTACGTGACTGTACACGTCGCTCGTGTACTATCACGATATTTGACACACGTCTATATTAAGTAAACGTTTTAATACTCAAACGCATCGCTTTCTTCGGATGACTACTTACGTGACCGTGACAAGATGTTTATTCTTTTACGCGTATCAAAAAAGGATGTGTTCTTCAAGCGATAAACGGCTGCTATTTTCTGTCATGCTCACAATATCACATATCGCGAGACGATATCGCTGGAGCATTGCATTTACACGTTCATGTTTCCCGCTTAAGTTATTCAGAAGGACGCTAAGTGCACTTTGCCGTATACTTGAAATGCACAACAGCAGCCAAACTGAAATAATAATTTTGCCGAACCGGCTGTCCGACGACGACATAGCACCCTCCCGACACAGGCGCTCAGTGATTGAGAAAGAGCAAAGGCTGCAGCGCAGAGCCAAATATAACTAATGCCTTTATGCCTGGATCAGAATACATGAAATCATTCAACACTGCACCGGCTCAGGGAACAAACACATTGGAGGATATCCCTATTGCAAAACCCAGCGCTCCCAGTGCATTTCCAGTATGTTTTCCGTACTGGGAGCACTGGAAACGCGCGGGGAACGATGATATTTCACTGGGCGGTACACACTGGGACGCTGGCAGCGCTGGCTTGCACTGGTGTGCGCTGGCATTGTAGTGAGAGAAGCTGGCATAGCTGGAATGTCACTGGTACCAGTGAGGAGCTCGCTGGAGTGCGCTGTACACTGGGAGGCTGCGCACTGGCACGAGTGTGCAACACACTGGAAGCAGCTCAAGAGGCGCTGGCGCTGGTTTCACAGGCACACGCTCTGCACTGCGCCCAGTATTAGTTGATTTTGCTAGGTGTGAGGACTCAGGGAACATTTACGGCTTGGCCGCACACCATCGCCGCGAGCTACAGTATGCAGCGATTCTCGGCGTACGGGTTCCGCGCGTTGTGTGGCGTACGAGCGCATGTGAAAGCACAGTGGCTAGCAGACGACGCAAGTAGCTATTCACGCTTGGGAGCTTCGTCCACTCGCCGTTACGCATCGACTGCGTTCGATCTCGAGGCCAATAGGTCTCTCTGTGTCGCACTCCTGCATCTTTGCCCAGCTCACTCTTCTTCAGCATCACAAACTAACTTATCCAGAGACAGGTTTGACCTAGTTACGCACATGGCACGTATTCACGAGCTCCACAGACATGGACGTGTTCAAGCGCCGCAGAGACAGCATCAAGACCAGTAGGCTGGTTAAGACATGTCCGATGAAAATTAACCAGAAATTTTGCCCTGTGTTCGTTTTTCGCGGTGACGTCACTTGAACACAACAGGGCGCTCTTTTTGTAGAAACAGAGGTAGCAACGGCGCGGTGTCGCGTACCCTAGGCCGCAGTAGTCATATTGAGGCGCTTCTGAGAACCGCCAGGCAGTTTCTATAACGTTACAACCAAAGAACGTTCTCCAATGCGGGACGCCTGCAGCTTACCTGTCAAAACGGGCTAGCTTCTCTTCTTCTTCCTGCCTCGGTCTAACGCGGCTCGCGAGCCGTGATGATAGAGATGACGGCGATGATGGCCGTACCTGACCATGATGATGATGATGAACTGCAATGTCTGTGCTTGTTAAGGAACCTCAAGGGGTCAAAATTTCCGGAGCCCTCCATTACGGCGTGTCTCATAATCACAGCTGGTTTTGGGGCGTAAAACCCCAGGAATCAATGAATAACTGATGGTGAACCAGTTTATATATGGCGCACCCTCTCTAAGGCCATATCTATTATGGAGGAACAAAAAAAGCTAGTACATGCCGTCACGTGACAATCGTGAAGCCTAGTTACAACATAGTTAAGGAAGAAAATCGTGGGAAATGGGCCCGACTCACGTGAGAGGCAAGCGGTGGACTATATAGTAGTGAGTTGTAATATAGCGGAACGCAGCAAGCACATATATTTAGCGTTAACGTTAGCGTGTAACACTCCGCGAAAGCAAAGAACGTAAACGTGGACGAAGCCTTTACGTCCTTGCGCTATTTTCTGAATATAGCGTTCAACTGTATAGGCTCGCAAGGGGATATGTTTAGAAGGATGGCGGCGTCGGTAAAAGTGAGGCCACTCGCTTTAGATCTGTCGAGACGTCAGCAACCACTAACGTTCGCGTTTGCTTTAGATTTCGCTAATTAAGTTTCACCACCGTGTATTGGCGACAATATGGCGCCGTTTTCAAGATGCGCTCTCAATAAGCGGCTCACGAGGCTTAAAGATTGAGCGTCCTTGCTTTGCTGACGTATGCTGTAGTTAACGGCGAGATGGCGTAACTACAGTGTACGTAATCGGGCTTCAGGTGAGCTTCGGGCGAAACGCACGGGGTCATGCAGGAACAAACTTTGAGTATTGCGCAAACGCCGATTACAAGCTGCACTGTTTACTGCATAAGTTCCTGCCATGGCACTGTCAAATACCACTTGCGATGGATGAGTGATAAGAGAGCCGTCGCGGTGACAGAAGAGGGTAGGGATGGAGGCGGGGAATCCAAGGCCAACCAAATGAATGATTTGTGAGGCTTTACGTTCCAAAACCGCGATATGATTATGAGACTGCCGTAGCGGAGGACTCCGGAAATTGCGGTCACCTGGGGTTCTTTAGCGCTCACTGACTTCGAGGTGATCATGTGCGCATTTCCACCGCACTTCCGGAAGCAGGTCATGGAACTCGGCAAAAGTCAAGGCCAGTGAACTACGGCAGTGTGCTAGCATCAATATTTTTGTTCTTAATCAAATCATTTCAAAGCCGGTAGCCGGAACAATTAGCACATATCCAAAGAACATAAGTTAAAGATATATATTTCTCATTTAAGAACATATGTTGTATTTATGGGCTTATAATGTTTAAAGTCATTCCAGCGAGTCATTGCATATAACGTATCTTGCGTTCTTATCCAATCGAAACGTTCATTTATAGACCAGCTGGGCTCTACGAGTATCAGAGAAGACGCTTCCTTCTACAAAGGTAACAAAGCGAAGCCTGCACCACGCATCACTTGTTCTACAGCCTGTAAAATGTGTTCTTTTGAAGAGCTAATAACACATGAAAGAACGATCGGCTTGCGCGAACCTCACTTTCGTGCTTCGAAGCAAACTAGAAGACAATGGTAGCTTAGAAACGAACATACGTACAAGCAGAATTTCGATAGAAGTGGGAAGGAAGTAATAAGAGAAAAAAAAGGATTAGCTACGCTTTAAAATTTATCATGCCTAGACAATATATGCCTATAGCAAGAACTCCAAGCCTTCAGAAAAAAAAAATATCCGGGCTAACATGTGCCATGCACATTTCACCAATAAGCGTGGTTTCACAGTAACGCAGTTTTTTTTTTTTTCGGTGACAGTGATTTTTGTTTTTATATAGAACAAATGTGCCAAGAGTCTATCACTTCGGCGTTGCTCCGGGAAATGCTATAAGCTTGGCACATTCACAAGATGGCAGATGATTGTGTTAGTTAAGCTTCAGTGCCTCGCCATGAAAAATAGCCAAAGTTCTTAGATGACTGGTGGTTTGTTTCATTAAGTACATGTATCTTTGCTTTTTCTTACTATGTTTCGGACACGTGTTCATATACGAGCCTAAGCTGTTGATTCACCTTCTTGCGTAAATACTGTGGCTCTCTTCTAATAAACTTTCAGCTGACAGTCAGCGCTAGTCCTGTGTGTTTGCTTCCTTCTTTTGTCCACGTGCTCGCTTTGCACGATGCTCTCACGAAGATGATCGACCACCACTTCGTCCAAACGTGCATCGTTCCCCAACTCTCGTCTCCTCAATAAATGTTTATTCATTCGTTCACGACCGTATGCATGATTTCGAGCAGTCATGCGGCTGAACGTCGTCGAATAGAACATTTTCTTCTTCCGCCATAGCTTGCCACAACGATACAACCTACGAATATTATAGCTTTGATAGCCGAGCTTGCACCACTTCGAAAAATTGTATTATTCAACAGATTTTCCTCGTTCGAAACTTCTTGCGCAGCCGCGCCTTGCACACAGCTGATACGTGTTCGTATGTACCGTGTACCAACGTCTGTTGAAGCCACGTCTCGTCGCGGCATTAAAGATGAAGCGAGTTCGCGGAAGACAGCTGCTGCTATAACCGCCATAACCTTCTCTCATACGCGCCACAGCCTTCGCGTGACTGGCTTGCAATATACCCGTGGGCGTCGGAGAACTATATGACTACTTTATTTCTGTTTCATCAGCGCAGCCATGTTGAAATGCTGTCGGAACGATAGACGTCAGTTCTGCCTACACTGAAATCTGGTTATCACTACTTTTGAATATGTGGCTGATCCCCCTGTCAAAGATATCGGTATAACACGAAAGTGAAATGTGTCTTCGCATAAGCAGATGAATGTTTATTGTTACATCGAGGTGAACTAGCCCATGGCTACCGGTGTTTCGTTTGTACCGCATCATTTGACGTAGATGAACCCACGTTCACTGATTGCCTCCCTAACATCAAGGACCAACCCCTTGTGGTAATTGGAGTAGTTTAATAACTGTTCACATTCCATAGCAGGCACGTAGCCCCCCCCCCCCCCCCCGATATTTGTCAAGTCAACCATTAATGCAGGGGTACAGAAGCACAAAATACAAATAGCGCCTTGCCCATTTAAACAAATGAAAAATAAACAACAGTCAAGGAACTCACTCAAAACAGCTACCCAAGTACCTTTATTCTGAAAGCACTTCAAATTCAAAAGCACGGCTACGCTTGCCGAGAATTCAGCGTCCGGCTCTCGAATCAACACCACAACAACACTCTCAACACCACAGAAACACTCTCTCCCGTATGTCTGAGGCGTGAGCGAAACCATAAGCCGTATTCTCAGAAAAAAAGGCATCCGAGTGACTCACAAGCCTACGAACACATGTTCTCTACATATTGCCAAAGGCCGTTCACCGAAGGAGAGAGCCCAAGGCACTGTATACAAATATGCGATGAGAGTTTCATCGGTGAAACGAAAAATCTCAAAGCAACATTTCGACAGCACAGGAATGACCTCTGCAATTTTGCAACAGATCGCAACCCGATAGCGGAAAATTCCCAAGATAGCGACCGCCGTATCAATCTTCCTGACACAACGGTCCTACCAACTGAAACCAATTATCGGAAACAGTTACTGCTTTGTGATAGCGGAAAAAGACAGAAAACATCGCAACGCGGGACATTTTAATATATGTAAGACATGCTTGGTGGAAACGAAATTACCGGAACGAACAAAATGTTGCCATACGGCTTTGAAACCAGAGAAAAAGACGGTATCTGCCCGTACTTCGCGCGACTTTTCTTCGTCGCACCAGTTATGTTTATGAAGGTGGTTGGTTGGTTGTGTCGGGTTTTCTGGGCAAAATCGACCACGGCTATATTGCGCGAAACGAGGATTGTCATCTACAGTCAGGGCGCTCGGTAGTTGGATTGCTTCAAGGAACAGTGCAAAGAATGACAGGACACACAGAAAAGGATAGCGTTGACTCCACCGGTGGATTCCCTGACGAAATGTCCTTCTTAACGAGATGAGCGGTGTCTTTGTTGCTGCAGAGCTAGCAGGCGGTGTCTTTGTTGCTGCAGAGCTAGCAGGCGGTATATTGTGGGCGTCATTTATGCAGTCGCGTAGTGGCGGCAACTTAGGGAGCATCCTGGTGCTTTGTTTAACTGATAGCTGCGGCGCGTGGGAACACGCACGCGTACGGCTTTGCTTTGCCGCTGACGCAGAGTTTTTTCACGACCGGACGGGGGAAGCTAACGGAAAGCTTGGAAAAGGGCACTTTTGTATGGAAAGCGACGGCTTCGACGACCCATTAACCCGTTTAATCCCCCTGGCACCTCTGCGAACCCCACCACCCTTTTTCCGCCGCCTGTGTCTTGGGGGCAGGCGCTCGTGTGGCGGAAGGAGTAAAAAGGGTAAACAAACAAGGCAACCAGGGTCGCTTGTAATTCTGCGGAAGGGTGCTGTGAGCCACGTCCATTCCACAGATAGATTACCTGAAAGCTTCCCTGAAACGGCGCTTTGCAAACCATCGGAAAACACTGCAAAGTTTGCAATTTGTGTTGCCAAAGCACGCCTGCAAGGGCAAATTCGAATCTGTTCAGCCGGCCTTCGATTTTTACCTGAGATATGACAACAGCGCATATCGTTACGCTAAAAGGTGAATGGGAAATCTGTAAAACTAAATGGCAAGCCATGCAAGAGGAGGAACTTCCCCGCTCTGCGAGGGGCGCTTTACCTGAATGCAACAAAGCCCTCTTGCCGAACGTTCACACACTCAAGATATTGGCGACAATCCCAGTGAGTACAGCTGCTGCAGAACGCAGCTTCTCGACACAGAAAAGAGTAAAAGCATATTTGAGGAACTGAACAGCTGAAGGGAGGCTTAATGGCCTGGCTCTTATGTCAATTCACCGGATGCAAATCAGTGTCGACGAAATTATCGCTGTGTTTATAGAGAAACCGCGACGCACGAAATTTGCACGGGGAACCACTCTTTTCGTCCAAGCTGCATGGTCGTTTTTTTTTCTTTTGCATTGACATTTACTATATTGTAAAACTACTCGCAATGTCATTCTGTGATATTGCTTCCTAAAACGAATGTTAGCGTTCTGCATCTTTTGTGTCATGAAAGCATCCGTGTTTTGGTTTTCTTGTGGTTCAATAAAATTGTTTGCGCGAATATGCGTTTTTTCTTTTAAGAATTGATGTCATAAAGTGGCTCACGTTCTTCTCGCAAGCCTGTAGTTGAGACAACGTGTGAGAAATTGAGTAGAGAAAGCGTCCGACAAATATTTTTTTTTATTTTCTGCACATCCGTAAGTGGGCGTATGATTCCTTTGCATTGCTTCTTTTTTTTTTTTTTGTCGCTCCTCTTTCCGTCACTGACTCTATATGGCCCTTCATCTTCCAGATTACTTGGTTAGAAAGTATTCTTTCTCGTGCACACGCACTAGCTTTACTGTGTTGTCAAAAAACTTCCTTTCCATCTCGGATTAACTCGCCTCTTGGGCTGCATTGCACTCTGTTCTCTTTCGCGTCTAATAATTAAGCGCCTTCTATATTCCCGGGCAAGTTCTTTTTAAACATTGTGTAATAATGACCATGCTGTTATTGACGCTTTTGTCCCTCCCCTCCCCCTTTTTTTGTTATGCAATACCCTGAAAAGGGCCTTTAAGGGTGAATAAATGATGATGATGATCATGCTTTGGGCCCACCTCGAAAAAAGTTCCTGCCTACGTGCCTGTTCCATAGTAAATGCCGCGTGACAAAGGTATCGATCATATTGCGCCATATTGACCTGTTAACGTCGTTGCCGTGCTTGGGCGCCTAACATAGCAGTTTCCTTGTTCCCATCACGCTCGAAGAGTGGTCGGCAGGGGAAGGCTACCCAAGATAAAAGCGCGATAACTACTTCTTGGGCTCGTTGGTACTTGCTGTTGATTTGATTTGTGGGGTTTAACGTCCCAAAACCAGCTCTGATTATGAGAGACGCCGTAGTGGAGGTCTCCGGAAATTTCGACCACCTGGGGTTCTTTAACGTGCACTGACATCGCACAGCACACGGGCCTCAACATTTCGCCTCCATCGAAATGCAGCCGCCGCGGCCGGGATTCGATCCCGCGACCTTCGGGTCAGCAGCCGAGTGCCATAACCACTAGACCACCGTGGCGGGGCGGTACTTGCTGTATGACACGATGGAAGGTTACTAGTGCTCTACCACTGCGCTACTGGCGCACATTTACGCTCGAAGCTGTAGGAACGCGGCTATGTTCTTATCACCCTTCTCTCTGATGCACACGTGGCCCCGCACGCGTGAATCGAAGCGGACTTTCGAACGCGCCTCGAATCGTGCCTCCATCCACGAAAGGCGAAGTAAAGCTGCAGTAATTCACTTCGCTTCTCCTGGATGGCGGCACCGTTCCGGGCAATGTGTTTCTGGATGCGTGCGCGCTGAGTCGGATGAGAGCGTCGAACAACGAGCGATGCTACAGTGACGTTTCGTGCGCATTTTCGACAGAGGCGAAAATGCCAGATACCCGTATACTGTGCGTTGTCAGTGCCCGTCAACGAACCCCAGGTTGTCAAAATTTCCGGAGCCGTCCACTACGGCTCTTCTTTCCTTTCGATCTCTTTCAGTCATTCCTGTGGACGCTTAGCCGTGCTCCCTACATGGGCACAGACATTAGCGTCGTTTCCTTAACCGAGCCACAATCATTCAGGGAAATTTTTTTATCAGGAATTTCGCCTTCATTCTGGACGAAAAAGAAAAAGGGAACCTTCGCGACATTGCAGGAAATTTCGGGGGTGGAGAAATATCCTTGTAATGTTCGAAACACTGCGCTTACGAGGCGCTTTCGGATTCTCCAATCATTGCCGGCGTTCACGCAGCGCGCGAATTCATAGTCTTTGAGATTCGTTCTTTTGATATACACGGAGCGTCTTTTTGTTCGCTTCGGGCGTTATGCTCGAAATGTGCATATGCGCAATGTATTTAGAGCACACGAGCCCCGAGGTCGTAGTTCACATCGTAGCACACCCTAGTGGAAGCCATTATTTTTTGCCATAATTTAGCAACTATAGGTGCGACAAACCAAAACCTCTCAGTAATAACAATAATAATAACTTTTCTTTCTTTCAGCGTGTGTGTACATAAACGAAAATTTACTTTCTTCCGCATCGCATACCCACCTAACGCCAGCTCCAAGGTAGCTTTTTTCTAGTATTAAAATCGAATTTCGGAGGCAATACTCTGAGTTTTGCAGAAGCACAGGCGCAAAATACAAATAACAACGGCGATAGACGGAAACACGGTAAACAGGCACATATGCATGTATATTATGTTACCTACTGGCTTTGTGCAGGGAAATATCCGGGGATTTTCAGCAATGCATGCGGGGAAAGATGCCTGAAATTGGGAATTTTCATACCTACGAAAGGGAATTCTTCGGCGCAGCTCGGAACATCACTGCGAAGCTAGGTAAGAAGGAATATAAGGCGCGCTCGTACTGCTTCATGCTAATAAATCGCTAGCGCATCTTGTCGATTTCATCTTCAACTGTGACCGACGAAGTGCCTCCCGTCGCGTCCAGAACTTCCGTTGCATCCATAATATGCTCTTGAAGGCTCTCATCCGGTTGCGGGTCGCGCTGTCGCAGTTTGTTGGCGTAGGTGACAACGCAGTCTCCAGCTGAAAGACCAAAACGTCGACAGTCATCACAGGAGGAGTCCTGCAATTACACTGGATGTGCCTGACCTTACTGCAGCGCAAACACAGTGCCCCATGAAGGCGCGCGTACATTAACCAACGGTGTGACAGGAAGCCAAGGTTCAAGCGATCCGTGCAAGAACCTGAACCAAAGGTGTTGCGAGCAGCCTGCGACAACGGGGAACGTCCCTGAGAAGACCGCCGCTGAAGATACTTCGAATACTTGTGCCTCAGTTCCGCAGCAGCCTCTACATCCCGGTACAACGTCAGAAGATGACATGCCTTGTACTGAAGCGGCTACAATTCTTAAGAGGCGGGCGACGTACAGCTCCGATTCCAGCCAAGACAGTGACGCACCGAGTGTAACAAGGAATCCGCGTCGTCATCGAGCGTCCAAGCACAAAAAAAAAATCGCCAGCGATCAAGATCTAGGAGGACTGGTGTAGGTTCAAGGGAATCCTCGCTATCATCCCCCAGGGCGGACCACGAGAGACACTAAGCACAAGGGAAGGTAGTCACCATGGCGCACACCGAGCAGCTTACATTTGCTACCTTGAATGTACGTGGCCTAAGGTCTTTACACAAACAAGGGCAGCTTCGCAGGCTTCTCACACGAAAGCGTGTAGATTTTGTCGCTCTGCAGGAAAGAAAGATTGATGGTGACGAAGAGACCGAAAGGGCCCTACGGCCTTTCCTGTCTATAACGCTTTTCGTTTCGCTTGCAAAGGGTCTATCTGCGGGCTGCTGGTTGTTTCTAAGTAAGACCCTACCCAGTTGAGCAATCAGTTATCAGGTTGACGGTGAGGGCAGATATGTATGTTGCGATTTTGCACTGCATGGAGTGCCATGGCAAATTATTAACCTGTATTCATTTAACGAGGTTTCAAAGCGCATACAGTTTATTGAAACGTTGTCCAACCTAACTGACTGTGATCGGTGCACTGTACTAATGGGAGACTTCAACTGCGTATGTGAGCCTAATGACCGTCGCACATCTAAAAGTCAACGAGACAGGAGTGGCGAAGTATTATCTGGTATCATAGATAATGCAGGCCTTGTCGATACTGGCGCATCGGGTCAGGCAACTTCGTATACTTGACTCCAAGGGTCTCCTCTCCTCGACTTCATCGAATATACGTGTCTTCTTCACTCCTCTCCTTGGACTTTCCTGCAGCACTGAGCCAGTTTCGTTCTCAGATCACTGTATAGTTCTTTTGAAGACTGGCATGAACCGTCAAACTCACTTTCGACCGCTATGGGAACTTTGGAAGCCAAACACAGAGCTTCTACACGATCAGGAATTCACTAATCGTGTCAGAACGACAGTGTCGAATTGTTTTTCTAAGGGCCTGCGTATATTCGCTGCTTGGGAGCTTTTTAAGCAAGAGATCGGATCTTGTAAATCATACTACCTGAAAAATGAGGAAAACACACTCTTTAAAAAGTTTTGCAACCTTTATGAGATAGAATGCGAAATGTCGGGCACGTGTGTCAGTGACATTTCCGATATTAAATGTCAGCTTCAAAAGTACGATGCTTTCGCTGCAGAGGCGCACGTATTCGATCACGGAACAGAATGGCTTTGAACTCTGGGCATCCGACACGTCATCCTTTAAAAACGCCACCTTTGGCTTTAATCGATGAGCGATGACGCGCAGTGTCTAAAGTGATTCAGGAAATGCACTCTAATGGTGCTCTTGTAAAAGACACAGCAGGAATTATTCTGCAGTTTGAAAACTACGATGAAGGTTTGTTTAATGCGCTCCCTGATAGCCCAGATGTCGAGCTCAAGAGAAGTTTTGTTCCTCTTTTAAACCCTTTGCAAGACGACGATTGCACAGCCATCAGTGGCCCGATCACATTGCAGAAGATTGAGCAGGTCATCGATCAACTACCCTTCTCAAAAACACCTGGTCCTGATTGAATTGCGGCGGAATATTACAAAGCTTTCAAAACAACCATGTGTCCACTACTGCTGCACATCTTTAAGATGAGTTATGACATGGAGGCGCTCAGGCGGTCTTTTTGCGAAAGCCACACAGTTTTAATTCCGAAAAGTCCTGAAAGAGAAAAACTTCGTTCATTTGAGGGCTATAGACCGATAGCATTCCTAAACGTCGACTACAAAATTTTTGCTAAAGTTTTATCAAATAGGTTACAATTTGTGATGTCGATCCTCATTGGTTCTCATCAGACGTGTGGAATTCGAGGAGGCTCCATACAGACCAATATACGCATCGCTCGTACAATCCTCCAGTACTGCTACAGTTCTCAAGAGCACCTCGCAATGCTTCAGGTAGATCTCGCAAAGCCTTTGATCACGTCAGTCAATCGTTGCTGTTTTCTCTTCTGGAGCATAGCAATATAGGCTCTGTCTTGCTCAAGGGTGTTCGACTTTGCTATATTGAGTGTTCGACTCGCCTAATTATCAATGGTCATCTCTCAAAACCTGTTTCTATTCGCTCGTCTGTAAAGCAAGGCTGTCCAATGTCTCTACTCCTGTTTGGACTATATGCCTCGAACCATTTCATTATGCTTGAGCATAAGCCAGCAAATCGTACCCATGGTTACAGCATATTAGGTAACGAAGTTAAAGTATTGGCTTATGCAGATGACTTGGCATTCTTTTGCACAGACAAACGAAGTGTTGAAAATGTGCTATTTACAATTGAAAAATTTGGTGTTGTTTCATCGTTTAAACGCCTCTAAAAGACTAGGATTATGATTTGGTACGTGGGGATGTACGCCGAGTCAGTTCGCAGGGATTCATTGGACTCATATTCCACCAAAGTATATTGGAGTGCCGCTTAATGCATATAGATTCAGCGCACGTTACTGGAAAGAGCGCGTCCCTAAGCTTGAACGTCAGGGCCAGACACACGTTCCACATCGCCTTTCAGTCTTTGGGAGAGCTGAAGCCTGCAACACATTTCCTGCAACAAAGCTTTACTATCTACTGCAACTAATTCACTTGCGCTCGGTTTTACGTACAACGCTTTCATCGGACTTTTGCTACTTTTGTATGGCCTTCCACTTTCGAACCAATGCGACGGGACAACATAAGTTCAGACAAGTTATAGAGGGCGGATTGGGACTTGTGCATCTCTACTTATGGCAAATTGTTTCGCGCTTTTCCTTTTTTCCTGACAGCTCTCATCCGATAATTCAATCATTCTTGCAGGTCACACTTGTTAACGCTTTACTTGATTTAGTTGTTTCGTCAAATTTCTCTGTACGTCCGTGTTTGTGGGGATTTAAGCAGGAAGTGCACTTTGCAGTCCAGTTCCTTAAAGCCCGTTTTTCGATTGAGTACTCGTACACAGTCTCGCGCAAAAAGCTGTATAAGGATTTATTATCCATGCTTTTTCCCACCTCCATTTTATGGTTCTTTGTATATCAGCCTTTCAGGCCACGATGTCCTCAAGCGCGTTCCGCAAATGTACGTTTCTCCTTAATTCAAAAACCTTCTTTTACAAACTTCATTCAGAAACATTGCCTTTGAAGGCATGGCTACACAAGAAAGGTATTTTTGTTTCTTCAGTCGACTGCCGTCTTTGTTACGTACCAGAGACAATAGAACACTGCTTTATTAATTGCAAGGACGCTATTCTGTTCTGGGACATCCCTGAGCGAACTCTAAAGAAAGATTTCAGCTTTAATTCGCATACTACACGTTACCACATGCCTGGATGAAGTGTCATTTGATATGTTCTTTCTTATGGGAAGGCATAGCTTGTGGAAGACGCGCATGCAAGACCGCAACGCAGAACCAGTCACTGCATCAATAACTCATTTTGTTCAAATGACCATGCATCTAAAGGACATCTACGACGACCTTGACGTCAGACCTGAATGGTACCCCATTTTGGTGAAGTGCTCATCCCTACCAGCCATGCTAAGCAACACATCTTGAACTCTCTCTGAAACACTTTTGTGCATTCCGTCAGTTAATTTGTATTTTAGGCTGACAATGTCATTCGCAGTGTTTGTGCGATTATTGTCGTTAGGGCACTGCAACAGTGCCTTATGCAATTTGCGAATTTCTTAGTGCACTGTAATAAATACCACGTATGAAAAAAACAATCGCTACCGCAGTGCAAGACCACCAGCCACCTTTTGTCGTGGACGGGCGGGTGTCAGTTCGATTCCCTGAACTTCAGCAGAAGTTCTTTTTTCTTTGTTGTTCTTGTTTATTTTACTGCGTCATATCTGTTACGGTAGTGACATGTGGAGCCGCGGTGGATCCCGGCATAAAACACTTTCGTGTTAAAAATAAAAACGAAGCAGCATGTACAACCATTTTCGAGGCCTTTTATTTCCTCACTTCCGCGGCGACTAGCCATGCAGCCGTGGGAATCAGAGATTCTCAAGAGGCCGGGCGCGGTCCCTCTAGTAATATCGCTATTAGCCGATAAAAGAAAAGTACAAAGAAGACGGACAGCCTGCCCGTCCCGACATTTTGCCACTCCCCCCACGTGTAAGGTTTCGGAGTCGCTCCTCGGGAGCTGAATAAATTGAACTTCATTGTTAGCCTGCCTGTTTGTTGGCTTGTAGGATTCCAGTTAGACAGCTGTACCTTCCTCAGCAATAGCGAACAAAGAATTCCTTTTAGCAGACAATGACTTTTAGCAGACAAGACAGAGACAAAGTCGCCGATCCGCAGCTTTGCTTTTCTTCCTGTGAGGAAAGAACGGACATAGTTATATAGCCTGGGGCCCAGTTTCGTGTTCCTAACTGCAGCCACCATTTGCAAAGGGCATTCGGCGCTACCGCGCGGCGGAGTGGGGTAGGCAGGGGAGAAGGAAGGACGAGATGAAGGAAAGAGCCGCACAGAAAGACGAGGTTTCGAAGCAGTCAAATTCTATGTACACCAGAATGACGTCTTGTCACCTCCTGTCGTACGATATCCGGAGCCACTTTGCGTGTGTCGGCTTGCACTACAAGAGAAATGCCAACAGGGCCAGGCCGACAGAATAGGGCGCACACAGCATTAAAAAAAGAAAAAAAGAGAAGTTTTAACGGTCGAAGGAGGCAATGAGAACTGCCGGGAATGGCCGATCTTGTACTAGAGGATACAAAGTTTATCAATTCGACTGTTCACTTCCTAATGATCGTAACACCGAGAGAGCGCCTGTATGTCCATTTATGCCGTGTTTAATTGTGCGCAGTTTGTAGATAAAGTAGGACTCCCGTTGCTCACGTTCTCTGCTGCTCCGAAAGTTGTTTTCCAATAATGTAACCCTGACATCCTGAAAGCTGTGACCTTTCAAGTTGATGTGTTTAGAGAGCGGAAGGCCAGGTAGTGAGCGCACATGGGACCGATTGTTGTTAAACCTTATCCTGAATGGTGTGTCTGCCTGTCCTATGTACTGCATGTTACATATTCCACACTC
Organism: Hyalomma asiaticum; assembly: GCA_013339685.2. NCBI lineage: Eukaryota > Metazoa > Arthropoda > Arachnida > Ixodida > Ixodidae > Hyalomma > Hyalomma asiaticum. The sequence continues at coordinate 95,036,332 of CM023484.1, read as the reverse complement.
TAAGAGATAAATAACGTTGTTTGTGTCGCAGTCGAGTTGTCCTTGTATTCATTGTTTAAAACTCGAATGTGTGCATTCTACAACTGTTGTTTTCTGGATGTGTTTGCACACGCCGCATCTGAATTTCCCACAGGGTCGACACCCGCCGAGAGGCACTCTTCCTATTTTTGAATGTACAACGGTCGCCACACGAGGAGGATCGGTAAAAAATTTTTGGAGAGTCGCTCGCTTTGTTCCAATATGTTAAAATGTTTTTTTTCGGGGTTTTATTAACGTTGGGTGGATTGCTAGTAAAGGTTAGAACAAGGCGTTTTCGGCGTTCGTGGTCGGTGTCTTTTTGTCATACAGGAACGTCTGGCGATTGAGATTTTCAGCTTTCATGATCGCATCCTCAATAATAATCGGTGGGTACTTTTGGTCGACAAGTACTTCGATATGCCTTCGGATAGTACCTGAGGGCAGAAGCCAATGTTCAGGAGCGGAAGGTAAGTTGTGTTGGCCAAGAGGTTCACAACGGTGTGAGGAAAAGAGAAGCCGTGTGAGAGTAAGACACTGACAGAAGGAGCGACCACATAGTCGCCATACGGTACACATGGGGCTAGGCCGAGAAGTAATATTGGTAACTGACTGCGGCAGCAGGCGCACAAAGTCAGCAGAACAGAGCAGGGTCTCTACTGTGTCAGGGACGTCGGGAACATCTGACAAATCGAGTTGGACCACGCCAGCCGAGCAGTCAATTATAGCCGAATGAGCAGTTGAAAAATCAAGGCCAAGGATTACGTCGTGAGGGCAGTGTTGAAGCACATGAGACAACGCGGATGTGTGGCGATCACCAACGCTTAAACGGGTGGCACACATTCCCAGCACTGCGGGCATTCCACCGTCTGCAACTTGGATTATGCGGGACTCGGCAGGCGTAAGCACTTTCTTGAGCTGCTTTCGGAGGGCAGCACTCATAACCGAGATGTGCGCACCGGTGTCGATCAGTGCGGTTACTGGTGGGGCATCAACTTGTACGGCGATTAGGTTCTGGTCTGTCGGCAGTGTAAGTAGACGATTTCCAGGTCGAGGTTCCAATGCAGCGTCTCTTCCGGGAGCTGCATTTGTTAGTTTTTCTGATGGGAGTGTGTAGAGGGGGGCGGTGGACGGCGGGGCAGAATTGAGCGGGAGCGACGATCGAGCGGTGAAGGCGATCAGCTTAATGGCCTGGCAGACAATGAGGGGGTCACGGTACGTTGAGCCACGATACATGGGTTCATGGTAGGTCGGTTCATTAGGAGCGTTAAATGGCGAACGGGGGTACGACGGTTGGCGATAAGGGCAATAGCGGGAAATGTGCCCTACGCCGCTACAGGTGAAGCATATAGGCTTGTCGTCAGGTGTGTGCCATTGGGCCGGGTCTCGGTAGCAGCGAAACGTCGGTGGTGGTCGATGAAACGGAGCAGTAGGTCGAATCGGAAAGCGAGTCACGGGGCACATTGGTTGAATGCCTGCGTTTGCAAGGTCGTCGTGGACGACTGCCTGTATCAGAGGGATCGTCGGCTGAGAATCATCCGAAGGGCGTACGAAAGAAAATGGTGATGCAGCCTCGATTTCACGCCGCACAATACGTAGATCTGAGGCAGACGGCTGAATGGAGGAATGAGCGTCTTCGCACGACGAGGGAGCGGCGGTGCTAGGAAGCCGCATGATCTGCTTCGTGATGCGAAGGCTCTTTGCGCCCTCGAAACGTCTGCACTCGCTGATAATTTCGTCGATGGTTGAGCAGTCTTTAAATGCATAATCGGCGATGGCTTTCAGGATATGGCCTAGTTTGTCAGCTTTGGACATGCTGGAATCGACGCGGCATCACAGAGCTGGAACGTCAAGGATATACGCAACGTAAGACTGTGTAGCCGTCTGAGACCGACAGGATAAATCTTTCGTAGCAGCGCACCTGCCGCCAGCGAGTGAGACGATTAGATCGCGCAACTTTTGCTTGCACAAATCCCAGCCGGTCTGTTGTTAATTCCTCGTTGGTATCATATAGGAGGCCTCCCGGGTAGAACAGAAGATTAGCTAGCATCAGTGTCTGGTCCGACCACTAGTGCGGTGCGCTGCGATGCTTTCGTACAGGACCAACCATTCCTCGACGTTCTCAGTATCCTTACCGGAGAAATTGCCTGGGTCGCGCGGATGGGTCAGGACGACGGGAGGTGGCGGCGTTACGCGTGCTTGCGTTGGGTGGGCTGACGACGCGGGTGCTCACGCCGTGACTGACCCCGGCCTGGTCGTCTGTCGGCATGTTAGGACGGCCGAGGACAAGCCCGCTGCGGAGTTCCGTCTTGTGCAGTACCCCGCACCTCCACCACGATGGAACGAGCTGAGATATTAGACTAAATGGGAAGGCCGTTTTAACAGAAACGATATTGCCGGCACGGCCCCAATAGGAGAGCGTGAGGTTGGTTGGTTGGTTGGTTGGTCCTTGGGTATCTTGGCGCAACCCACTCTGGGGGATCGGCTACCCCACTACGTCGTCTCCTTCGTCTCCCTAGCGATCGTCATCTTCCTTCGTCTCCTTAGCACTGTGACAAAATAATTGCTCTCGCAATGAAACAAAAAGAAAGACAGAGAATGAGAGATAAGAAGAAAAGAAAAGCAAGAAAGAAGGAGGGAAATAAACACAGAGAAGGAAAGAAAAACAGGGACGTGCACAGAGAAAGAGAAAAAGCAGACATGCAGATGGCGAGCTTCGCTGGCCACATTTTCGCCATATTCCTTAAAGCTGTACAATGTAATTAAGAGACACTACCTGGCCCATCTGAAAGCCATAAGTATGCCACCCAACGAAGTAAAATCGCTATCTTGGGATAAGTTGTGTTTCTCTGATATTAAATCATCGTCAGCCTGTCTACACCCACTGCAGGGCAAAGGTCTCCCCTATAAATCTCCAATAATCCCCGACCTATGCTAACTGCGACGAACTTATCCCTGCAAACTTCTTGATATCTCATCTGCCCACCTAACTTTCTGCCGCCACCGGCAACGCTTGCCTTCTCTACGGATCCACTCTGTTACCCTTAACGACCACCTGCTGTCTTCGCGTTACTTGCCCTGCCCACGTCCATTGCTTTTTCTTAACTTCTATTAATATGTCCTTGACACGGCGTTTGTTCCCTGACCCACTTCGCTCTCTTCTTGTCCCGTAAGGTCACACCGACCATTTTCCGTTCCGTTGCTCGCTGCGTCGTCCCCAATTTAAGCTAAATAACACCTTTCATCTCTCCTAATATTCAGAGAAAGAGTGACACCGTATTTCTATATTATAGACCAGTGTATCTGTTAAGTGCCTTTTGCCAATATTCACAACAATTTTGCACCCATAAGACTATACGCAAAAAATATTTCAATCATTTCAAATGCTGGGCATACCTGTAGGGTTGCTGACCGGCCAATAGGAGAAAGCACTTACGAAAGAGCTAGAGACTTTGTGAATTCTCATTATGGTCTTCTTGGTTGCCTAATTTGTAATTAAAAGCATATACATAGCGTTTTCTAGCGTGTCCTTTTTTCTCGTCTTCTCGCTGCAGACAAAACTTTTGTGATTTTCTTTACTACATATGGGCTATATTTGCAAGGGCTCTTTACGCAGATCAATGCCATTTTTGTATGTACTGCAACGAAGCTCTGCAGTGGGGAACGAAGCAGACACAACTGACGAAGACGACGCTTGCTGATTGTCTCGCGCTCGGGCTCCACCTAGTATGCCCACCTTCGGCCCATTGTACATATCCTGTAAATATATTGTCAAACGTCTGCTCTCCCGTAATAGTATTTTAGCCGCTTGTTTCTTAAACTTGTGGCGCCAGGTGCATATATAGGCAAGCGTGTGTACCCTTGCCTTTAGCTTTGGCTCAATGGCAGTTCTAAAGTGTCATGTATCGTCAAAATAAAAACGCCAACTATAATGTAGATCGTTCCTCATGTAATGCTTTTCTGTTTTGGAATCACTTTCATGTGACCCCAGAGAACTCGCGACGACGCAAGCGGCAAATCTTGAGATTTGTTTTGGTGGCAGGTGACATTGCGGTCGTACTGTCGCTCGTCGTTGGACTTTCCTGAATCCATTCGACAGTTATGAATTGTAGAATGTGGAGAGCAGATCGTGAAGGAAAGATGGGAGAGAGAATGATATACTTTGTCCTTCCACTCCTGTTTCTGAGAGAGTTAACCTGACCGGTACAAGCTAGATGGACGACCGTGAATGTTATCCATCTAGCTCACTGGTTATGAACGAAAAAGGAAAATGTGCGGAGTATGCTGCATGCATTCTTGTAAAAATGTTTATTACAAGATAAAATCACAACGCATTGCATGCGTGTAGTAAGTGCGGTAAACACTTTCGGAAACCGCATACTGGAAACAGCGCGACGTAAAGGTCCGTCATATGATATTTAGTAAATATCTATTTACCTCTGATGCTCCGGATTTGTGAAACTATTCTTAAGGACACCGATAGAAAACGTTGACACTTGATTACAGGCATCGCTGAAATTATCTTTATTCAATTTAAAGTTACACACCAAGTAAGCGTCTTGTGGTAAAGCTCTATGTTGCTGATGGCGATAGCTCATCAGCAACATAGAGCTTTACCACAAGATACATAAGTAAAAAAGAAAAGGAAGTTTTAAAACACTAGACTTCTCATTTTCCGTACGCATATTCTATGAGAATTCTTATGCCTCGAGTGATTGTCCCGTTGTACACGCACACGCCATAGCAGCCAGGACGTGTGTAGCCGAAGCATGTGGTGCACGGAAACGTGCACCTCCTTCTGGGGCAGGCCTGTAAAAATGTAGAAATGTTATTGTATCTGTCAAGTAACTTGATCAGTAAACATAGGGAGAAGAAACATAACGCAGATAAGAGCTTGAAATTTTTAACCGCCAGCATACAAGTGACAGCTGGCACATGCAGGAATATTCAATGTAACGTTTCGAAATGTCCAAAAAGAAAACAGACGAAAAGCTCAACGACAAGTACAGCGGTTTCATATGCAAATGCCAAAGCAGGTGCAAAGGCGCAATTCCTTGACATCAGTACTTAAGACGCATTTGAATATCTGCTTTCGATCTTCTGATCACGTGTAGCGCATTACCAGCATGGCGCGGGGACCTTGAGGAGATAACTACATATTTCCCAAGTAATAAACGACGTCACAATCACTCAGAAAATAATAAATCTCACAGATGTCTAATCAGGCTGTAGCAACCCTTGCGATCCGACATTAACCTTGGAGTTGGAGTAGAATTTTCAGGCGAAAGGTTTACTGGCTTAGTGGAGCGCGTTTCGTCGCGCGTGACAGTTTCGCCTGGAGTGAGGAAGTGATACCACGTGACTAGCCGCCGCCCGCCCCTGGGTGTATCAATGGCCGCCTCGCATACTGTGAACGTGACTGACCACCTGACTCACCGATCGCTTGAAAAGGAGTCGGCGGCGCTCTTTCTCAGTGCTTCAGTTGTCTTGGTCTTGATGGCGCCAAAGCGCCAGTGGTTATCATGAGCCACACAATCAGTTATATTGGTTGAAAAGATAAAATGGACGGGGTAAAGCGAAACTTTCGGCTACAGTTTCTCCGAAAGGCTTGTGCCCCTTCATATACTTTCCAGGGACATTAGCGCATGTACTGATGATAACAAACGTGGATGGAGAGGTGTCAGTGTTTCCACAATTCGAGAAAATATTTTCGTGTTTGTTTTTCGAAAGTAGCACTTGCTATCAAACTATAATTTACAGCTACAGGCACTTTGCCAATGTTCGCATGGGGGCTGCTCTTTTCAGTCCTTCAGTTCAGCCGCTGGGCGATGGAAGGAGGTAGCGAGGACGCCCGTCCTTCTGCGCCGAAGCTGTCTGCGCTGTCCCAGTGGCGAAGGCGGCAAGTTGTGCCAAGTTGTGCCTGACCTTCCTGCAGATATGTCGCTCGACCTGGGAATAGTTAAAGCGGGAACGCGAATACGAGGCGCGCAAACCTGCAGGCTGAAACGAGTCAAGGACGGGAACCTCGGCGAGCTAAGACTCAAGGTAAAGACGCAGGAAGACAACAGCGACGAGCTTTAGAGGCGGCGAGGGGCGCCTCGCTTTCAACTTGAACGACGGCTTTGGTAACTGACTAAACGACGGTATTGAGCGCTAGCAGTACGCGTAGCCTTCGCCCAGATGTATTGTTTAGTTGGGAAACTATGTTTCGGCTACGCGGCATGCGGAGGATAGTAATATATATATGACTATTTTTTGGAAAATTGTTTCACCACTATGGGAGTGAGGCTTGCTTGTGTATGAGAGGCAGTGCTGAAGAAAACGTCCGAGGGACGTCGGATGTTCTTGCCATGACGAGTGAGGGGCCGCGGAATATTATTCTTTTAGGTTTTTGTATTGAAACCCTTTCGTTTGCTATCCAGCGTGTTTGATGGGAACATGAACCACGTATGTGTTCGTGTAGTCATCTTAAAGATGGAATCTGCTTTCCTCAGCAGTTTTTATGACTACGCACGTTTCTATGTGCATATAGCACGTGGCAGCGCGATAAGATGTCTAGGAAAACTCTAATGATGCACAGAAATAATTAGTATCCTGCCTTTGCGGCAACATCGGAAGCTTTCACCTGACGTTCGTGTCAATGATAAACATCCTGACCTACCAAGGCCTCGAGGTGCCTACGAGTAACAAGGGCGCGTTTATTGCAGCGTCGGATAGATGGCCACTTTCGCAGGGTAGGTCGGCTAGTTATTTATGAAGTCGCTCTTTTGGTCGTTCGTGCGATTACACAATTTCTAAAAAGAAGGTTTAGGTGGTGCTGTACAGCTCGTTGACGCTTTGTGGTGCGGGCTTTTCCTGTACTGATTTAATGCACATAAAATGCAGAAGGCGGCAGCAACAGCAACAACAACAAAAAAAAATTTTTTTAATCAGAAGGAACGTACCTCACGGTGTTCACCACAGTATTGCAAAGGAGGGCTTGGATCACCTGTTTCTGGACAAGTTTCTACGCTGTAGCAGCAAAATGGGGAAGAGGAAAGACAGCGAGACGTATGATTATGTCGTTCGCTATCCGTAAAATTCCATGCTTCATGTACATACAGAGCGTAAATTCATAAAAGCCAAAAGCTGTTATTTGCCTACTTTAGCACGAAGCTAATAAAATTCTTAAGGTATCAGAAAAAGAGCGCCTTAATTTATAAGAAATTGGTCCTGGGTTCTTGTTTTCACATAGATGTGATTTCATTTTCAAAAGCGGAGCTGTTTAACCTCGGGAAAGGTCCATCTCTCGATCGCATCAAGCTATCATTATGAAATCAGCGGGCATGCAATTCTATGCGTCGCGTGCGTAAGTCTTCCTTTTCTTGTGCTTATGCTCTCATCCTGCTAGTATTTAGTGTGGGCAATCATCGGGAACTTCTACTTCATCTGTGCATAGTCATCATCACCTCGGTCTCTTCATCTTTGTCTGTGGTGGGTTACCATCTTGGGTCCGATCTGCGCCTTGGGTTCAGCCATTTTTCCGGAGCCTCAAGGCTTAATAAAACGGCATTATTACCCGTGCTTCACAAGTGGTGGAGAGTGCTTTTCGGTCCTCCGTCCTCTGCCACCCCCGTCTACCCCCTGGAGCTTCGATCAGGACGCCGACTGTGTCAGCCGCCCGCTGTCATGTCGCAGCCAACAGGCACTTCTACTTCAGCCATCTCGGCTCAGGCAGTTGCCGCCCCTCAATGTTGGGTTGTCACCGGCCACCAGCGTGACCCCCACCTGTTCGCTGGGCTTCGCGGTGAAGACGTGGAGGATTGGCTCGATGACTACGAGCGAGTAAGCGCAGCAAACCGTTGGGACGATCCGCTTAAGCTAAGCCACGTCCCTTTTTATCTCACCGGCGTGGCAAAAACCTGGTTTTACAACCACCAGGTTGACTTCGCGAATAGACCGATCTCACCGCATGATCTGCGCATGCGCGAGTTTCCAGGAGCGGCGCCGCCGCCATCTTAGTTGTAGTTCTCAAAGCACAGCTGATACGGCTGTGCGTGCTGCATGGTATAAGTTTACTGGCGTTTTTCACGAATCCTTTGGCGTGGACGACGATTGAACGCGTCAGAAAACGATGTCCGAACCTCCTGTGACCGTGTTTCATTCAAATTTGTCCCGCGATGTAGCCCTGTTAGAGAGAAAAAAAAAGAAAATAAAAAGGTTGGGATGTAAACACGCGACCTGGTCGCGATCTCGTCGTTAGTCCGTGTGCCTCTGTCGCTTCGAATTGCTGTTACCCGTATTCGCTGAATAATTCGCAATAAAAAAACAAGTAAAGACGCCTCAGAGCACGTGTCGTACAGAGACAGAACGCCAAGAGCGCGGAATGGTGAAAACTGAAGACTCAGTCGAAGGAGCAATTTTGCGCTTGTTTTGTCAAAGCAAAACTTCACATGCACAGTGTGTTGTTAGTACAGGGATTCGATCACAGTGATGCGCTAGATGTGAATGGGTGGAAAACGATCGCGATGAAGAGGTTAAAGGCGCGTCCATCTTAGCGGAACGATGACCTGCCGCACACCGTTAGCGAAAGCTTACGGGCCGCTGCTAATATCGCAAACGACAAGCAGTTCCTGCTGCATAAAGTACGGATGAGTCGGTGAGTAACTTTGGCGACAGGTGCAAAACGACGAAAAAGCGGCAGCCCGCTCTGCCCGCCGCCCTCAGACCCGAAGGCTCGGCGCCGATGTCGTCGCTATGCCTTACCGCTTCAAAACTGTGTCGACATAAACTCAGCAAGCGTAAGACCCCATGCAGGCCGCTCTCGCTCACATAAGATGACACGTTTTGTCACTGGTATTTACTCTTGAACTTGTGCTCGCAATAAAATCACGCATTGAAAACCGAAACACCGGCGGCACCGATGGCTGCTATTGATGCTGGCGTGGCGTAGCAACAGCCCTGCGCAGCGCTGGGCTTGTATCAAATCTTTTTTTTTTTAATAAATGTAATTTAAGGAGAGGTTGGTGCCCACGTGCGGCACCGGCTACTCCTCTTCTCTTACAGGGTGGCTTACATCACAAGGTTACGTTCAGTTCATCAAAGTTCATCAATACAAGTACTCGGGCACGGACACACATATCACAATACATCACATCACACATATAGGGTCACTTTTCCAGTACGCATATCACATTACATCATAACACACATCTTTCGTTCACGTTGACGCTTGACTGTCGTTATCGCTCGCAAGAGGTTAAGCATTTTCTAGCGAGCACAATTTTGTCGAGAACACAAGCTGTATCCACTCCGACGCCGTTGGCGGAGACCGCCCGGCAAGGTGATCATGCACACGATATATGAATCGTTGCGGTCACTAATCGGTATGTCCGTGATGTGCCTGAGCTGTTACGACGCTGTAGGGCATTGCTAAAGTGTCGTGCATAAAAAAAAAACAAAATTCGCAAACACTGCTGAACAAGCCGTGTGCTGTGCGAGCCGGTCTGTCCAACGCACGAGTTCCTGCCGGAGCTTGACATTCTTCGCGAACACGAGAAAAACCGACGCGGTTTTGTTTCAAGCTGTTCTTGTAGCATCCCGGCACATTGGACGTAAATCCAACCATCAAATTCTTCGAAATAAGGCCGATAAAGCTCGTTAGCGCCGTTCGCCGATGCTGCGGCCACGCATTTGAGCGTACCGCGACCGCCGCGAGTACTACAAGTTCCGGCATGCACTGCGGCAGCGGTGGCGCAGTGAAACTGCGCGGTGAGATCGGTCTATTGGCTTAACTTCAAGGAGCAGCTCCAACAAATTTTCGGCACACCGGCTGTTCGCTCCGCTCTCGCCAAAAAGACGCTAGATTCCCGAAAACAACAGCACGGCGAATCATATACGTCGTATATTGAAGACGTACTTGCCCTTTGTCGACGTGTGAACTCTTGCATGACTGAATCAGAGAGGGTTCGGCACATTCTGAAGGGCATCGGGAGTATCGCCTTCAACGCCTTGGCAATTAAAAACCCCGAAACCGTCGCCGATACAGTTGCCACCTGCCAGCGCCTTGATGAACTGGAGTCCGTCCGTTTGCAACCGGACACCACAGAAAAAATCCCTCCCGTCCATTCCTCATTGCGAACGATGATCCGTACAATCATACGGGAAGAGCTCCAGTCCCTTGGCTTCCTACCCGCTTCAACGCCCCTGCCTGCTCCTGGTGAAGTTTTGCGAGACGTTATAAAGGAAGAGCTGGCGTCCATGACTGGTGCTGTGTCTGCGGACCGCCCAACCACTTATCCCCCGCCAACGTACGCGACAGTAGCAGCCACTTCGCCGGCCGTGGTTCCATCGATGCCTCCCCAACCAGCGCCGGTCCACATGGCTTCTATGACTGTCGGTGGGCGGTGGGTCGGTGGGATGTATAACGACGATTATAGTTCTTAAAGGGGCGGGAAAGGAAAGTGAGGGTAAGGAAGAACACTGTGATTAGGAGGAGGGAAAGAAGGGGAAAAGGTAAAGCACGGCATAGTCTTGTACAGTAAAGCATATATGTCAAGGGAGGGGTGAGAAATGAAATTGAAAGTGACGAGGAGGGAAAGGAGAAGGGAGACGCGCCACCAGCTCCGCTTCTTCCTCAGTCCTCACTCCACTGGTGCGTATAGCTGTCCGGATAGGCCACCCCCACCGCTATTATTAGACGCCTTGGGCGCAAGCTCAGAATGGACCACGCTGTTAGCCAGCGAAGAGAAATTAATTCAGTGGCTGGTCGACAAAAGGGGGAAGGAAGCCTCGTCCGGCCTTTACTGTACTATCCCTTAGGCTGCCCCTGAATTAACCGACCCACCTCCCCCATCCCTCTCCGCGGGGCCCTAGGTGCGGAGCCCACCTCCTGGACAATGGAGTTCTTCCATCCGTCCCTGCCCCAAAATCTTCTTTCTTTTGTTTTTTCTGCACTTTTGTCCTACAAAGAGGTACATGTTAATTTTGCCCTTGCTGTGACATTACCAAATCAATTCTATGGGTTCCTCTGTAGAACTGAGCTGCCGTAGCAAGCGTAAGTTATACAGTGAGAAAGCTTAAAAAAAAGTCTATGTATTACCCGCCAGTGTGACTGCGGCTCGTAAGACGCACAAGTTGACATTTTATACGATTCTGGAGGTAATGAAATAAGGGAATGCATAGGGAAAGGAGTGCGATTCGTTGTTTAGTGGGAACGTTGAAACAATAGGACGAGTTCATGTAAAAGTGGTCGAAAAGATTATTTGAGGTAAGCAAGGTTGAGGGCCACAACGCGCGTACGCACCACACAGTGCGACCAATGTTCTAGGAATGACATGGGACACGGCTGCGTTATTCTGTCAAGAAATTGATGACGCACTTGAGTGAAAGGCTACAAAGCGAGCAGTACTTGAAGGCCTTGCTGCCTATGCTTCCGTGCTACAATCATTTAGGCCAGTTCTCTTTGGTATTGGTGTGTCTGTACAGAGTGAGCTCTGGGAGCGAGACGGTCTACGTCCGCCGCCCCTCAGAATCAAAGTGACAGATGTACGTGCATAGAGCGCCGATTAAAAGTATCTGAGTCATAGTTAATGCTTCAGAGATATGTAAATGCTTGCCCATAGTTAATATTGCAGAGATAGGTAAATACCCAAGAGGATGCCAGAAAGTGTCATCGTGCTCAGCGATACACACAGTTCAGGTGTAGTGCGGGACATATAGTGGTCTCCAACGACATCTGTATCTTTTGTCTCTCTTCCATTTACTTGGACCCTAATATTCCTTTAATCAAACTAAACAAGACTATCAAAACATAAGCTTTCGTTGTGATTCGTCTGGCTCCGTTGTCTGTATGATTACTAGTACTAACAAATACTGAAATAGAAGCTTCTGTGAACACGTTATTGTAATCATTTCAAAAGGACAGAAAGTTGAGCGAGTTGGTAATGGTCCATAGTGAAAAGAACAGGCGTGCAAGACAAGGACACAGGAGGAAGAAGTGGACAACACGAACGTCGACTATCAACTAAAGCAGAGCACAGAGGCAAAAAAGAAAGAAGACATGAAACTTATCTGCGCATGCTCAGGAAAGGTAGCGCCACCTGTCAAATGGTTACACGTGCCGGTCTACGCGATAGACATCTGTTAAGGCATTCTATCTCTTCTCTGTTCAAGCTAATCGACGGCTGACTCACGCACGCGCTTCCACTAATACTGATATGCCAGGCCACGACCATTAAACGCGTTTGTTCATTCTCATGTCTGTGCAGGATTTCGCTTTCGTCTAACATGGGCAGTGCAGTTACAGACCTGGCAGTGCAAAGACAGATTAGACGGGTTCCATCTGATAGCGACCTTCTATGTTCAATTAATCTTTGATTAATACAACGCGCTGTTTGCCCTACATAGAAACGTCCGCAGATAAAAGGAATCTTATAAACCGTGCGTGCACCATTTGAACATTAGCTTTGATGCGCAGGTCGAGCGCCTTTTAGAAGCAGGTTACCCTAGGCTAGCTATAGCCACAGTAGCTGAGCGTCTAAAGAAGTCGATTTCGACCGGAACGGTTGCCGTAGCAGTGAGTAACATTGACAAGAAAAGAGTCGTGAGTATTCCGTATATCCACGCAGTTTCGCGCAGGCTTAAGAAAGTGGGAAATAGATATGGGGTTAACGTTGTGTTTACGGCTCCCATTAGTTAGGTAGGGTTTGTACTGTCGTGCATAGAAAAAAGAAAATTCGCAGCATATCCACGGAGTGAATGATGATGAGTGGGCGAAGCTCCGGATGTTCATCGTAGATCATGCCGAGTTCCGGATTAATTTAGTTAACGCGCACGCTACGATCCTTATGGTTCAACTACGCACAAGTGAAATCTCCCACCGGCACTTCCTGCCAAGTCAAGATCCTAGTGCCATATATATACATATTTGTGTGTGTGTGGTGTGTTGGTGGTTGTGTGTGGGCCTGCCGTGAACGGTTCTCCAGCGCGAGCAGTCGGTATTTTTCAATCAAGAAATTTGAAATTTCCTAGAAGACGCTGCCTGCGGCAACCTATCGTCGCACTGCCGGAGATGTGACTGCACGCGCATGTTGGACGAATGCGAGATTCTGTACAGGCACAAAAATGAAGAGACGCGTTTAATGGCCGAGGCCTGCCATACAGCGCCTGCGTGAGTCAGCCGTCGATTAGCTTAAACCAGCGCCTCCTCTGCTTAAACAGAAAAGAGACAGATTGTCTTAACAGTTGTCTCTCGTGTATAGACCGGCACGTTTAACCGTTTGACAGGTGGCCCTACCATTCCTGGGCATGCGTAGATAAGTTGTGTGTCTTCTTTCTTTCATCGCATCAATCATTTCTTTGAAGATAACGCGCTACTAGGAACAACGGACGGACAGACCCACACCTTAAGGAGTTTCGCCCCTAAAATTAGCTGATGGAAGGCAAAAAGCGAACAGATATGTGTCAGGTAAAGCACACAGCCAGAAATAATTTTACCGACTGTCACACTGGTGTGGTTTATAAGATTCCTTTTAGATGCGGAAGTTTCTATGTAGGGAAAACGGCGTTATTACCCTTGCTTCACGAGTGGTGGAGGTCCTGGGTACACGAACTTAGCACGCCGAATGATATCCAATGTAGAAGTCCATCAATGGAAACTCGGGCGGTGCACATAGCAGTAGGCCGAATAGCGGATCCTTTAGCAGCAAGTAATGTAGGTCCATCATATGGAGTGGTAACTTTTCGCAGACGCCAACACAAGTCACGATGAATTACCGATGCATTAGCACCAGTGTCCACCAAAGCTTCCACTAACACACCCTCTACTGAAACCAATATCATGTTAAACGGGCGCGCTGGAGGAATTTCTGTCCCGTCGTCCGATGCAGCTTTTCCTCCTGAAGCTGCATAAGTTTTCCGGACGGCGATCGGAGAAGGGAGAAGCAGGGCGCAGCGGTGATGTAGAGTGGCGAAGAGATGATGGGGAGCGGCGCCTCGCCGGACGGTAGGCAGGAGCATTCGCGGACGCTGCAGGTGGCGATGGAGAACGACGTCGAGGCGGAGAATACGGACGGCGTTGGAAGGTAGGCCCGGTCGCGCGTTTCTATTTCCCCGAGGAGTCGCGCAAGCGAGAGGGAAAACGAAGAGGCGCGAGGAGAGAAAGAGACCGGCCGGAGCGGCGGGCGGCCGTTCCGCTGCCTTGTTGCACCCCCGCCCGCAATCGCGTCCGTTGTTTTGCCCCGCGTCCCACACTGCAGGCTCGTACTACAGAATCGGGTTATTCTCAGCGGCGGGCGCGCTAGCGCCCGTCGCTGACGCTCCTGGCTCTGGCAGTGGTGACACGAGCGAAATAGTGAGAGCGCCGAAGGCGCACCGCGAAGCGGCAACCTATGTTAACGGGCCCCCAAGTGACACGGGCAAACACGGCAGACGCATACTACAGAGTCGCGTCGGTGTCAGCGGCGGGCGCGCTAGCGCCCGTCGCTGACGCTCCTGGCTCTGGCAGTAGTGACACGAGCGAAATAGTGAGAGCGCCGCAGGCGCACCGCGAAGCGGCAACCTATGTTAACGGGCCCTCCAGTGACACAGGCAAACCACGGCCTCCCCGGCCGTGCTCCAAAACCAGGGGGTGCAAGCGAGCGGTGGAACCGGTCTGGTTCCCTCACGTGCTCTCCTCGCGCTCCGCGTTTTCCTCCTCGCGTGTGCGACTACTCGGGGAATCCCAAATACGCGGCCCGGTCACGGCCACTCGATTAGCAACGCACGAGGTGTTTTTATCCAGCGGCCGTGGCCCGGTAGAATAGTCATCCCTTTCGTGCACGTCGTAACCGCGGCGTTCGTCTTGCTGGCGTTTGCGGCAAAACCGCGCGATGTGGCCAGGATATCCACAGTAGTAGCATATAGAACGCGGCGGGCGCCACCGCTGATAACTGGGCTCACTGGATCCACCAGCAGTCATAGAAGCCATGTGGATCGGCGTTGGTTGGGGAGGCATCGATGGAACCACGGCCGACGAACTTGCGGCTACTTTCGCGTATGTTGGCGGGGGATAAGTTGTTGGACGGTCCGCACACACAGCACCAGTCATGGACGCCAACTCTTCCTTTACAACATCTCGCAAAATGTCACCAGAAGCAGGCAGTTGCGTTGCAGCTGGTAAGAAGCCAAGCGACTAGAGCTCTTCCCGTATGATCGTATGGATCATCGCGCGCAATGAGGAAATGGCGGGAGGGATGTTTTCTGTGGTGTCCGGATGCAAGCGTACAGACTAGAGTTCATCAAGGCGCTTGCAGGTGGAAACTATATCGGCGACGGTTTCGGAGTTTTCGATTGCCAATGCATTGAAGGCGATACTCCTGATGCCCTTGTGAATGTGCCGAACCCTGTCTGATTCGGTCATGGATGAGTTCGCACGTCGACAAAGGGCAAGGACGTCTCTATGTACGACGTATATGATTCGCCGTGCTGTTGTTTACGGGAATATAGTGTCCTTTTTGTGAGAGCGGAATGAACAGCCGGTGTGCCGAAAATTTGTCGAAGCTACTCCTTGAAGTTAAGCCAATCCGCGAAGTCAAACTGGTGGTTATAAAACCACGTCTTTGCCACTCCCCTGAGATAAAAAGGGATGTGGCTTAGCTTAAGTGAATCGTCCCAGCGGTTGGCTGCGCTTACTCGGCCGTAGTCATCAAGCCAATCCTCCACGTCTTCACCGCGAAGTCCAGCGAACAGGTGGGGGTCACGCTGGTGGCCGCTTACAACACAACAATGAAGAGCGGCAGCTGTCTGAGCCGAGATGGGTGAAGTAGAAGTGCCTGTTGGCTGTGACATGACGGCGGGCAGCTGACACAGTCGGCGAAGCTCCAGGGGTGAGGCGGGGGCGGCGAAGGACGGACTGAAGAGCACTCTCCACCACTTGTGAAGAAAGGGTAATAGTCGAACTTGAAGCTGTGCTGCAGAATCGTCCAGTAGAGGTAGACCAAGACGGACAGTGCCTGAGGAACAGTCACTTAATGCAGAATGAGCAGAAAGAAAGTCTAGGCCAAGTGTTAGGTCATGGGGACATTGGTCAATCACAGTGAAAATAACGACGGCATGGCGACCGGAAATGCTCACGCGTGCAGTACACATTCCAATGGCGGCCACTGTGCTGCCGTCGGCGATTCGTACGACTCGGGTAACGGCAGATGTGATAATCTTCTCTAAATTTCTGCGAAGGTGGCTACTCATAATTGATATATGTGCTCCTATATCTAAGAGCTGTGACAGGTGTACCATCAACGTGAACGTCAAGAAGGTTGCGTCGTGTAGGTAGCGTCAAAGGAGGATTTTGCGGCGAATGCGACACTGCAGCACTACCTCGAGGTGCCGCATTGTATAGTTTTTCGGCTAGATTGGTTCTGAGTAGGTCGGCAAGGACGAGCGGCTAAGCTGGGGAGGACGTGACTGGCGACGTTGGGGCGAGGGCGAGCGAGCATAGCGGCGAGCAGAGGTGGCGGCGTCGGAAACGTCGAAGAGCGACGGGGAGAAGCACTTCGAGGCGAACTTGATTCCCAGTAAGTGCTGCGAGGCGGGTACGACCAGCGGTTGCGGCAATGATAAGAAACGCGAGCAGAGGTGGCGGCGTCGGAAACGTCGAAGGAGCGACGGGGACAAGCACTTCGAGGCGAACTTGATTCCTAGTAAGTGCGTTCGATAGGTTCCTAAAGACCAAGAGGTTGAATGCGTCGTCCGCAATGCCTTTAAGAATGTGCCCAACCTTGTATAGCTCTGGCATTGATGTGTCGATTTTGTGACAAAGGGCGAGGACGTCTTGGGTGTAGGCGACGTATGACTCGGTAGCAGTGTTGTACACGCTCCTTCAAAACAGGAACGAAAACTCATTCCTCGTTCCTTCCCAATTTTGTAACGAGTTCCTGTTACAAGTTTCTTTAACAGAAAAGGAACGCGTTCCAGTTACATTTCGAAAATTGGAACGTGTCGTTACATTAACGTTACATTTGATTTCTAAAATTGAAAATTAATCAGGAGGCAAATTAAAGCGAACATATTAAATCTCGCATCGACCTATGTATAACTGAAGAATTTCGACGTCACCGGCGGCATATTATCTGGAGACAAAGAAACATCCCAAGAAACGCTCCGAGGCAAATATTTTCAAGGAGCACCGAACATACTACGGACAACTCCACGGCAACTTTGGCGCTAGTCTATTACAAATGCGACACTTTCCACTTCAGTCTTCAGATGCGTAGCCAGGATACTGCGCCTCCAATGTGCAAATGGGTAGTTACTCACATGCACAAATGCATGTAACAGCGGTGCATCTGACACTAAAAGCTAGTAATAGACCTTTTGATTTAGGATAGCATATAAAGGTTTGTGCCTGACCCATGGCATTGCGCGCAAATACTAAACAAGATTCCCCGAGGTTGTCAGCATTTCCGATCCTAAACGATTTTGCTCAAAATTGGTAGCCCTTGTAGCATTTTAATAAACTATTTGGTAATTCTGGATATATTGCTTTTACTTAGTTCTCATCACTTTAAAGTATTTGTGATATACTGAACTTTTTTGTTAATTACAGCTGCATTGAATGTATGCCGGTGTGAGGAATTGAATAACGCTATCTTGTGCGTTTACCGCCGAATTGAATAACACGGGACTGTTTTCTTCTTTCTCTCGTGGCATTAGAAATAAGCATTATTTGCCTGTTCGGTTTGTAGGCACAACGACATTAAGGCAAGGCTGAAATGCTGTTGTAGGTGCAGAAAATAAATAAGAAAATAAATAGCCTCACATGCATAATTTGACGGGATGCCAACCGAAAATGATCCACACCACACAAGCATAATTGACTAATTAACAAGACATTCCTGTGTAGATAACCCTTTGGTCGCGTACTAATGATGGCAATGAAACCATAGTTTTTATTAGAAACAAACGGGGCATCTCCGAACACAATTAACCAGGTCCGAATTAGAGCGATGTTAACTTCGCTCAGCATTACAAACACGCACGCACGCACGTAAGCATGTTCAGCACACGTTCGCGTTAGCACGTGTATATATATCCTTTCGAAAAGCCTTTCGTTTCTGCTTTTTGCCGAGAGCATAGAGCTGTTGATGCTAGATTAAGGCGCAGCCCATTTAGTTCAGCCAAAATACCCTGATGAGATTGACGCACATAGGTCTTACAAGTATGGACAACCATGGCCGTAACCGCGTTCTCTGAACCAATGCGGGGAGACACGACATAGCAAAGCACGCGTTGACAGTGTTTTAGCTCGGAGGGAGCCGTGGTGGCGGGATCATACGGGACGAAAGGAACTTCGCTGTTGCATGCAATTCCTCCCGCGTTGCCGTACACCCATCCAGGGCTGGCTGATAGCCGGATACTACTTATACAGCGGCCATTGTAAGCGGCCGCCGCCAATGACTAGCGGGATAACCTGACGTTGTGCGGCCGCAGTGAAGGGAAGTGTCATCCTCGTCGAATAATCGAAGGCGCAATAGAATGGCGTTTTCGTGCGTGATTTTCTATAAGGGAGCGATAGTGGCGGCAGGAAAACGGGGACTCCAGGGAGGGCTTGTTGTAGCCCAGCCTATCCTCCCTGCATGATGTGCTGCGTATGTGCGATCGTCGTGGGGTGGAGCAACGCCGTTCCATTTGCCGTTCCTTCGTAAATGTAACGCGTTCCCGTTACAGTTCCACCACTCCAAAATGGAACAATGACGTTCCTTCGTTTCTCCCAAAAGGAACTCGTTCCAGGAACGTCGTTCCTTGGAACGACGTTCCGTACAACACTGCTCGGTAGCGCTTCGGACACGGCTGGCGAGCTCCTGCTTGGAGGCAAGCTGTCGACCGCTCGGGTTGCCAAGAAGGTCCGCGAGCTTTTCTTTAAGCGAATCCCAACTAGTAAGCTCTTCCTCGTGCGTGTAGAACCGCGTTCGCAGTGTTCCGTCAAGGTAGAACACGACATTGGCCAGCATTATGGTTGGATCCCACCTGTTCACCATACTGACGCGCTCGTACATCTTTAACCACCCTTCGACGTCGCCGTCACCGACGCCGTTGAACTTGCCAGGGTTTTGCGGTTGAGGCAGAGCCACATACTGGGTCGAAGTAGACAGCGAAGCGGCTGTAGGAGGGGTGTCATCCGCTGGAGACATGCTCGAAAACTGGATGAGGCGTCCACTGCGGAGCTCCGCGGCGAAGACGGGTATTCAGCACTTCCACCAAAGTGTTACGGTTGCAGAGAATTATTTACACTCGGTATTTACAGAAATGTACAGGTGCCGCGGTACAGGTACAGCCAGCAAATTGATTATGATGATGATGATGATGATGATGATCCTTCAAATATGGCGCATACCCACTTCGGGGGATTGGCCAAGACCTGGAGTGCTTAACTTTTAGTTGGTATATTGTGCGAATAACACAACATGATGAATAAAATAGAATAAAGAATATAAATTAATAATAATCGAGAGAAAAGTAAAACGGAGAAAAATAAAAAAAACTATGTAGACTATTTGTACACTTCTACTATCAAAACAGGTAAAGTGTATTCCTTGTTTTTAATGCTTGAAGCACTTCGAGGCGAACTTGATTCCTAGTAAGTGCTGCGAGACCGGTACGACCAGCGGCTGCGGCAATTATAAGAAACGCGAGCAGATGGCTTTACCATAGTCTTAAGAATTTTGGCATGTGAATAATCACAAACGTAGTCGTTTTGGCGCCTTTATAAATCCGCACACTGCATCAAATATGTCCCTGTGGCCGAAGCCCAGTACCGAGGCACCAAAAGTGCAACCAGCAGCCAGCAAAGCTGTTGTTGCTTCGTCGTCGTCTTAGTCGTCGACGTTCTTTTCTTTGCTTGTCCCTAACAACATGTTCCCCTATACTCTCGTAGGGACCACATACAGTAATTCCACTTCTATGGAAATGCGGCGCGGCGGCCGCAGCGGCGCAGCTAGAAGTACGGCGGTAAAGCTGCAGTGTTGGTTCGTAGTGGGCGTCGTGCATGGAGGCGAAATGTTGAGGCCAGAGTGCTCCGCTATGCCCCCAAGTGGTAGATATTTCCGGAGCCCTGCACTACGGCGTTTCTTATAATATCTTGGTTTTTCGACGCTAAAGCCCCTGGAATTATTACTCTCACGCCAAGGTACCCGATATTTGCAGAAATAATTTCGAAGTCTTTTTTCAATGTGCGCTGCAGAACATCCCAAAGGATACAGATTTTCTTAAATGTATTACTTTTTTGTATATGTATCTTGTAATTATATCCCCCCTACACTAATGCCACACGTGGACGCTGTAGGTATTGTAAATAAAAAAATAAAAATAGCACCGATACCACCAACCAAACAATGACCAATCGTTTCTCTTTATTTATATCCTTTTGCACAATCTGCAATTGACGTCCCATGGGAACATAGAATACCTTGTCCTCTCTGGCGAAGAGATTGCCTCTCTGTGCATGGCGCAGAGAGGCAATCCCTTCGCCATGCACTCAACAAACTGGACAACCAACCACTGTCGGAAGAAGGCATTCTACGCCATCGTCTAGACCTCACGTCGCAGAAGGCCATGCAAGCGCTACTGCGCTTCTTGACATCTACCGGCCTTCGTGAACGTCTCTAAGTGGAACTTCTTTGTGCGTGTGTATTTGTGTGCGCGTGTTTTATTTGTTGTGCTTGTCTGGAATCTTGTACCCTCTCTCGCTGTCATCTTTCTAACCCCCTTCTCCCCAGTGCAGGGTAGCAAACCGGAGTCTAATATCTGGTTAACCTCCCTGCCTTTCTCTTCATCTCTCTCTCTCTCTATCTCTCTCTCTCTCTTGTCCATTGCCAAGCGTTCGCAGGAATAGCTCCCGTGCGCATTTCAAAGAACATCTTTGTTCTATGAGACACACGCATTTTTCTAATGCGAGGTAACATATCATATGACCGACAATTCTTAAGCATACTTCAATAAAGTGGCATAGCAAAAAACACATCGAGAAGATTACGTACCATAGCCTTGCGACTAGAGCTTAATGAATAATTTTTCTAAAGCCTTGCTTCAAGGAATGATACAGCATGGACATCTTTTTTTGAAACCCACGTAGTGAACAATTTTAATGAAGGGGAGACACGAGAAGATCGGGGATAGCGTTGAAGCACGTCCCGTAGAAACGAATGTGCGACATCGCGAAAGTACAGCAAACAATAGGATATGTTGTTGAGCTAGTTGGTTCATAGCTTGAAGTAATAGTTATGGCGCTAAAACAACGGGACACAGAGAAGACGTGACGGAACATGGTGGACCATAACTCCGAGTAAGCAACACCGACTACGCGGGCCACTGTGACGTAGCCTGGGGACCGTCCACAGCGTGCATGTCTTCTTCTGCCACGTGCGCTGTTCAGGAAGCTTTAGAACCCAAGATAGTTGGCTTTAACGCACGCAAGCAAGGCGGAGTTCACTCACCTGGAGAGAAGCGCGCATCCCAATACAGGAACCAAGAAGGCACTGAGGCACAATTTCATTTCTGGTCCGGAACACTTCGACGTTTCCTTCACGAAAAAAAAAAAAGGAACACTGGCACTATATATATTAGTGTACACCTCTGAAGCTGCCTTACTTAATTTTTAGCGTATTTTGTTTCCTTGAAAATATATTGCACATGCGGGGTATCCATGCTGTATATATATTTTTTTAATATTCAGGATAGCCCCGCCGCGGTAGTATAGCGGCTAAGGCACTCGGGTGTTGAGCCGAAGTTCGCGGGATCGATTACCGGCCGCGGCGGGTGCATTCCGATGGAGGCCGAAAGTTAGAGGCCCGTGTACTGCGCGATGCCAGTGCACGTTAAAGAACCCGGGGCGCTACACTACGGCGTCTCTCATAATCATATCTGGTTGTGGGACGTTGAACCCCAGACCTATTATTATTATTATTATTATTATTATTATTATTATTATTATTATTATTATTATTATTATTAAAAATATTCGAGGTAGGTTGAGTTTCATATTTCAAATAATTAGAAACAGACATTTACTGCCTTAGCAATTTTGCTTATTCCTCGCAACGCCGCTTACGCCAGCAGCATGATGCGCGCTCTTTGAAATTTGTGCATGTACTATAACTTAGGTTAAGGAAGTTATCTTCCGCGTAACTGTTGCTCTGCAGACCCCGCACGACATTCGGTTTTTCGTCGTTCACTTCAGGGTACGCTCCCGCATCCAAGTCAGTGTTGCCTCCATGGTGCTTACGCCATCCACGCGTGCAACTGACAGTTCCAGGTCTGCAGAAGTCAGATCTACCGACATCTGCACTAAAAACAACTCAGCCTACTTCTGCTGCACGAAAAGTATAGCAGCCACGTGCACATCTATACTGATGGCTCGACTACGTCATCCAGTTCGGGCGGTGCGGTGGTCATACCAACGCGACGAATAACACTTCGATCAAGACATCGCATGTCACGACATCGACGGCGGCCGAACTCACTGCTATAGGTCACTCGCTAGAATTCATAGATTCTGAGACGAAATGGGCTGTGTTTTGTGGCTCAAAGCCTGCATTACAGTGCATGAAGTCAGTTCTGAGACGCAGACGTCACGAACAACTCACGTACGACATCGTGAAGCTTCACCACGACCTCAGTCAAAAAGGCCACGAGGTTGATTTTCAGCGGCTTCCTAGTCATTGCGGAATCAGTGGCAATGATTCTGAAGATATCGCTCCTCGCACAGCACACAAAGAAGCCCACATCGTTCCGATTCCGCTCTGTAGGACTTACGCCGCAAGGCAACTTCGACTCCTTGCATGCATTATCTCTCTGATGGAGTGGAGCTTACCAAGCATCAGATATACACGACTGCATCAACGAAACTCACACCTGGAACTCCGCCCTCCATCCGGACTGCCTCGACGTGAAGCTTCGCTTCTTTGTCGCCTCTGGTTAGGAGTGGCTTTTACGAAGGCATACTCTACACTATAGGTGTGACCGATAATGCAGCATGCGACGTCTGCGGGACCGATGAAACCAATGACCACCTACTATGCCACTGCCCTCGATTTGCCGTAGAACGTCAAACCCTAACTCAGGCATTCCACCGACTCGACAATCGGCCGCTTTCGGTACAGATGCTACTGGAGCACCGTCCCCATCGCTTCTCGGCCCACAAAGCACTGAAAGCGCTGTTTTGTTTCTTGAGAACGACGGGCTTGTGTGAACGCCTTTGACAGAGTGCCCGTGCAATATCTTACGCGTCAACGCATTATCTGCCATCCCCGGCCACCTTTCTCTTTCGCTATTCTCTCTTTCATCTTTCTATTCCCCTTGTTCACCTTTCCCAATCCCCCAATGCAGGGTAGCCAACTGGACGCTTTCTGGTTAACCTCACTGCCTTTCTCTTTCCTTCCTCCTCCTCCTCCTCGTTAATGTCGATAACCAGCATATAGCGTGGTGAATTGCAACGACTCCGGAGGGATGGCCGTATAGGCACGGTCGAAGTTGCCAAGGGCCAAGATGATAGCCAACTATTCGTTTTCGGTGACGGACTAGTAGGATTCCGCTTCTGTTAGTGCTCGGCTTGCACAGGCTGCTACGAATTCATCATGCCCCCTTTTCGGCTTTGCAAGCACTGCGCCAAGTTCCATGCCGCTGGCGCCGCTGTGAACTTCTGTGGTGGAACTGGGATTGAAATTACGCAGTATAGGAGATGATTTGAGCAAATGCCGCAATGTTGTAAAAGCATCGTCACAAGCTGCGGACCAAGTAGAAAAGCGCGTGTTGCCTCGGAGCAGCTCAGTGACGGAGCAATGGGAATCGAAACTGGAAATAAAAAGTTCGACAATCCCTAACCTGGGAAGGCGAAAGTGTTTCATTTGGTCAGATTGTTGTTGCAGAGGGGTGCTGCAAACTGGTGTTGCCGAGTTGTGTTGTAAGGAATGAGACAATGTGGGAGGCCGGATTGTGTTTATTCACATGATTTGATGCCATCAAAGTGGTATCGACACCTCAAGTGTCCTCTTCTACTTCGTCGTCCAGGCAGTGTATGCAGACATGCCCGAGGCAGGTCTCGGGCATATCGAAGTACTACGACCGCCGCGACGTTGTGGATGATGTTATTAGACAATCACAGGTGTCGTCACCCTCTTATCGTTCCAGTGACGGCGCACTTTGGCCGGGGTACTTATACACCATAGCCTTGTGATCCAAGTAGTAGGTGGAGACATTGTAGGGGTTGTTCTACTAACACTACTGCTAGCAGCGGCATCGCCCCTAGCAACCCCCTGTCGTGGATTCGAGCACTCGACGAGCAGAGAATGTGGTAGTTGCGTCCGCGCGCTCGCTATCTCAGCCATGCATCGCCGCGTTGCCGCGCGCGCCAGTCCGCGGCCCGTCTCGAAGCGGGGCAGCACGAACCGCCGCACGGGGCGAAGGAGGAGAACATTAGGCGCAACTATCTCGGAGCATGGTAATTTAATGAACCACGTTAAATGAAACAAATAATACAAGGCCGATTCAAGATCGAATTAAATATAAAGAATAACAACGATAAACAACACGCGAACACACACGAACACAAACAAAGGACAGTAACAATGAACACGCGAACACAAAATAACACACAAAAATAACCATGCAAGGAAGGAGAGCCTAACCCCGGCCAGCGTACCCGCGACCGCGCGCCCCTAGAAAAGGAAAATAGAAGAAGAACATACAGACATGGGCGTCGGTCGCAGGTCGCCGCCGTGGTCGCTGGGGCTCGCAGAGGCACGCCATCCGACCGATGGCCTGGTCGGCCGGAGGGCCACAAAAGTACGTGCGTACCCCTCCAAGTCACAGCGAGTTCTCTCGAGCATCTCCAAAACCCAGAACGCGCAAACGTCAGAAATTACTGCTGCCCAATGGCAGCCCAGTTAAAACCACATGGAGCGAAGCGGCCAGCCCTCCACAGTGGTGGGTCGCCGCTACGTCCAGCTGGGAGAGGGGGATGCGAGGAATTTCGTTCAAAACATGGCGTCGCGCCGTACCCGGTCCCCACAACATATACATCACGTCTCGCACAATGTATGGGCCGTTGGTGAATGCGAGATCGATGCACGTACATCTCGACGTCGTTATGGCCCCAGTGGGCTAGCTGGAACGATGGGCTAGCTGGAACGTTCTCGCGCCGAGTGTTGCTACGGCGACGCCACGCAGCGGGGCGCGCGGTTTCGCCAACCCGGCGAAGAAACGCGGCGACACGGGAGCACGCCGCTTCTCAGGTAGCTGCAGCGGAGCGCGCCCCGACTGCCGCCCTGCCGCTGCGGCGAGTGTTTGGTGGTGGTGGTGGTAAAAAACGTTTATTCAATAAAGGATTGGACAGGAGGTATGCTGGGACCAGGCCGTAAAAGGCTGGTCCTCACAAACACTAGGCGGAGCTCCCTAGTTCGGGACTCCAGTGGCGGTAGCCGCCGCCCGTGCGCGCCTAAGGCTTGTTGCGCCTGTAAGTCGTGGCAGCCGAGCAGGGTCGCCTCCCAGTCCTCCCGAGTTGGGTTGGGGTTGGGGGGGATGGCCGGATTGGAAGGACAAGCCCACACAATGTGGTAGGTGTCTGAAGACACCGCACTACAGTGCGGGCAGCTGCCGCTAAACGAGGGGTCAAAATGTTTTAGGGCTGCCGGGCACAGCAATGTATTGGTGAGAAGGCGGAGTAAGAGCCGCTCATCCGCCTTCTTAAGGCCTTTACATGGGCGGGGGTAAAGGCGATGGCAATCTTGGTAGAATTTTGTAATATCTTTGAAGGTGTAGGACGGATTAAAATGGGTTTCCTGATCGGTTGGGGAGGAGAAAACAGCCCGGAAAGAGAGCGCGCGGGCGGCTGCGTCTGCTGCCTCGTTTCCTACCAACGCCTGATGAGCAGGGGCCCATATAAGGTAACGGTGTGCGGGGTCCGTATCCCGTATGCAATTTTGGTAGATTTTATAAGCTAGAAAGGGGGTCCAGCCTTGTACGACGTTCCGACAGGCCCCTCGCGAGTCGGTAATTATGTATTTTGAGTCGGAATGTGAGGCCGCCAGAGCAATTGCGACTTCTTCCGCGTGTGTTGCATTGGGAGCTCTAAAGGTGAGGCCGTTAACAGTGATGTTGTTGTGGACTACTGCGGCCGTGTACCATTCCCCTTGATGAGGGCCGGAGGCGTCCACGTAGTATACGCCTGTTTTGTTGCCATAATGTCGGGCCAGAGCTTCCGCCCGCGCCAGGCGCCGGCCATTATGGTCTTCGTGTGACATGTTGGCTGGAAGAGGTCGCACGTGGAGGGCGCGTCTCCACAGTTCTGGGATACGAAACCTGTCTTCCATGGGAATGGTGTGTTGGATATGGAGTCGAGCAAGAAGACGGCGACCCGACTCCGTTTGCGACAAGCGCGTGTACTGGTTTGTAAGGTGCGCTTCCCGAAGCTCCCGGAAAGTGTTCACCACCCCAAGGGCCATAAGGCGGCCGTTGGAAGTGGTGACGGGGAGGTCCAGGGCACGCTTAATAATTTTGCGAAGGATCACCTCAACGGCTTCCTCCTCTTGTTTCCGTAGGTGAAGGTAAGGAGTCGAATAGAGAATTCGACTGGTCACGAAGGCGTTTGCCAGCCGCAAGGCATCAGCACTTCGTAACCCCCCGGGTTTGTTGGAAACCCGGCGGACCATGCGGCCCACCTGGTCCCCCACCTTACGGAGTTTGGCCAATGTGGTATCTGGCCGCCTGTGTTTGTGGATGTGGAGTCCGAGTACCCGTATCTCGTCAGCTTCGTGTATGGGACCGCTGTCAAGAGATAGACAGATTTGAGTTGTGCACTTTGGCGAGGGGCGGATGTGCACAAATTCCGATTTCTGAGGGGAGCATTGAAGACCACAGCGGCGGGCGTAGCGGTCTACTATCGTCGCTGCTGTTTGCAGGCTGGTTTCAATGTCCCCTATGCTGCCCTGCGTGGCCCACAGGGTGATGTCATCGGCGTACAGGGCGTGCTGAACGCCGGCGACACCATCCAGCTGGGCCGGCAGGTGCATCATGGCCAGATTGAAGAGCAGTGGGGAAAGTACCGCGCCTTGGGGGGTTCCCCGGGTGCCGAGTAGGTAAGGGCCGTGCTCTTTGTCTTGGATGCGGATGTAGGAACGTCGATCGGTGAGAAATTGGCGTATGTATCGGAATGTGTTGAGGCCACAATCGGTCTGATTTAGGTTAGTGAGTATGATGTCGTGTGTTACGTTGTCAAATGCCCCCTTAAGATCCAGAGCGAGTACTGCCCGGTCATTATGGGGCATTCGAGGGGGTCAAGGACGTCCCGATGGAGTTGCAGGAGGACATCCTGTGCGGATCTGTGTGGGCGAAATCCGAACATGGTGTCCGCAAAGACATGTTTGTGTTCAAGATATGCAGATAGCCGGTCCCGCACCATCGTCTCCATTAGTTTGCCCACACAGGAGGTGAGAGAGATGGGGCGGAGGTTATCTGTGTTAATTGGTTTGCCTGCTTTAGGAATAAACGTTACTAGAGCCGTTTTCCATTCGATTGGTAGGGGGCTGTCCCCCCGCCAAATCGCATTGATGTAGTCGACGAGAGACTGGTATGCTGGGTCGGGCAGGTTCGCCAAAAGCTTGACTGTGAGTCTGTGACCTTATCCCTACCCGGGGCAGTGCCTCGTTTCATTTTTGCAAGAGCCGCCCGCAGATCATGGAGCTGGAACGGTTGATCCAGCTCCGTGTTCTCTCTGCCTGCATAAGAGTATGCAGATCCACGGGGGTCTTGGGCTGTACACAGATACTGGTCCCGAAGTTTCTGTGCCAGTTGGGTTGTGTTGCCAGGGAAAGCGTGCATGGCTCTCTGTAAATGTTTCTGTGTTCGGTTCGTGTTTGCGCCGGCGTCACTTTCCGGTGGGAGAGGCGACGTGCTTTCCAGCTTTTGCGGATGTTTTTGCGGACAGCAGCTGGGCGCGCGCTATCGCCAACCTAGCCAAGAAGCGCTTTCGCAGTAAGGGCAGAGCCCGATAAAGCTTCGAAGCTCTTTGACACATTTGGGTTTCGGAAACACGGCGATGGCGCAAAGTTTGGAAGCGTCAGGTACTATGCCATCTTTCGACGCCACGTGTCCGAGTATTGCAACCTGCTTGACCACAAAGCAACATTTCCTGAAGTATGTTGACATACGTCGGTAATGCGTTACAGTACTTGTTCGAGACGGGACAGATGAGCAGAAAAATCTGGAGAAAAGACGGCGACGTCGCCAAGAACATAAGCAGGTCTTCCACTTTAGCCCACGAAACAGATTGTCCATCATATCGTTCGAAAGTATCAGGGGCATTGCAAAGCCCGAATGGCATAACGTTAAATTCATACAGTCCGCATGGCGTATCGAAAGCTGTATCCTGGCGAGGGCCACATGCACTTGCCCGTGCCCTGGGTGTAAGACGAGCGAGGAAAATATCATCTATGCATGATAAGGCCGAGCAGCGTCATCTATGCATGATAAGGGCTTCTGTCGAAAGAATATCCATGCCATACATAAGGAGGCGCACTTTGTTGTTTGAAACAAGGTGGGGTAGTAATACCCATGAAGGACCCAGTGTTGGCCCGTCAGGTCACATAAGATGATCCAGTTTTTGTCTAGTTGTAATAACGAACTAATCCGTGTTGCATTTCCCGACTAAAGCAAAAATGCTATCCATTGAAAATAAAATGTATTTGGAGCGGCCAGGTCATCATAAAAGCGACGAGCAACGTTCTTAGTTCGTAATTAAAAAGAAACACTATATAAGATAAGCTCAGTGCCATATAAAAATGTACGCGCCAAAACTTCTCACATTATCAGTTTTTTCCCAGAATCAAAATATATCTTCGTTATTGAGCCTATTCATTGAACACCAAGGAATTGTTTGAGTAGCTGCCTATAGCCTGAAAGCAGTGTGTAACTCAAGGCTGCTGAACAATATGATATGGTCTGGTTGATTAACGCTTTAACTCTTTTAGCTTAGTTTATCTTGCGCTACGAGAGAGCCCAAGCGCAGTGCGGCAAAGCAGTGCCTAGCACTTCTGATCTTTCGACCTTGTATCAACTGAATGAATCGAATTTTTAAGGATTTCCGAACGAACATGGGCAGCAAATATGTTTAAGCGACAACGACGACATACAGCCGCGTAGGAAGTACATTCGAGCAGCTCAATGTTCCTCCACTACAGATTCTTGTACCTAGACGAAGCCACAGTAGGATCACGTATAAATAGAGTAGCTGGCGCAACGCTACAGTAACAACACCAGTACAGCGACTGCGCTGCAGCGAGAACGTACCTTCACTTTTCAACTTGGACAACAGCCAGCATCAACTGATGGCCAACCAATGCGGAGAAAGTACTGCTCGTGAAGGCTGTAAGAGGTGATGATGCCCTAGTCGGAAAGTGACGCCTTATAAGGACTCGGCAAAGAGAGCTATGTGTACAAAAGCTACAGCTAGCACTTGCACTCGGAAGCATGGATGGGTCCACATTGTCGGCAGTTCCGGGAATTCCTGCGTAATATAATAGGTTCGACTTGACATCGTAAATGTTTGATTCAGCAGGCGAAATGTCGCGCTGTATGTACTGCCTATACTGTGACGTTAGTTAAGTTTCTTTGGCCAATTATATCAAGTCCGCCCTTGCGGGCCGTCGTTTCAGCAAGAAATAATGCCGTTTAGTATGAGAGTGCATGTTTTGGTTGCTCAACAGGCGTTGTTTTACTATGAGTAATCTTATTGTTTTTAGAACCTTGACTAATTTATTCGTGGGTGTTCTGTTTACACAGCACATGCTATGCCTTGCTTATTGAAAAAGTAAAAGGCAAACTTTCACGGAATTACTCAGTAAGATAGCTTCGAAGAAAGCACGTTCGCTTGCCGAAACGTTGACCCTTGCGACGTTCTATGTTTTTTTTCCATGTATTTTGCAACGACCACTCCATCATTTCAAGCCTTCACCTTACCCTGAACATGTTTAGCTTCTCAAAAATATATCATTTTAAAATATTCTGGGGACAATAATTAGACATACAGCCGTACAAAAGGTCCCATGTTCAATGCTGCTGTAAAGGCGAAAACAAAAAAAAAATAATTGCCAGCGCTGCCCTTTCAATTTTCGTTCTGCGAAATTGCGAATGCCCAATTAAATGTTCGCATCCCGTAAATATATGGCTTCCAAAGAGTTTGCAAGATCAATTGCACGCATGCGTGCGGTGCTTCTGTGGAAGTCCTCCGTGCGGGAGCATATTCTTTTGTATCTGTGTGTCTGAGAATAAGGAATGCTAGTTTCACTAGCGCACCGTCTTCCTTCCGTAGGTGAACATCAAGGAAATCTATTTCGGGGTTAGAATAAGAGTGCGTAAAAGAAATACTTGGGTGCACTTCGTTGAAGACCTCTATGAAATTGAGAAGTTCGTTCAATGAATGAGACCAAATCAAGAATACGTCGTCCAGATAGCGTTTATAGAACAACGGCATAATTTTACACGACGATAGGAAACTGGATTCTATGTGGTGCATAAATATGTTAGCGTAATTTGGTGCCATCTGGATGCCCATTGCCCTGCCGCTGGTTTGGAGGTAGTACCGATCATTAAATACAAAGCTTTTTAATTCCAGGACAAGCCTCGTTAGGATTCCAATTACATTTTGGTCTGGATATGCGGTATGGTTCTCATGCCGTCGTCATCCAATGTCACGAGGAAAGAATTACGCTAACATGTTTATACAAAATAGCAACAGCTGCCTCTCGGCGGTTGTCGACCCTGTGGGAAATCCAGATGCGGCGTGTGCAAACACGTTCAGAAAACAGCAGTTGCAGAAAGCACACATTCGAATTTTAAACACAGAATAAAAGGACAACTCGAGTGCGACTCAAACAACGTTACTTATCTCTTAGAGTGTGGAATATGTAACATGCAGTACATAGGAAAGACACACCATTCAGGATAAGGTTCAACAACCATCGGTCCCATGTGCGCTCATTACCTGGCCTTCCACTCTCTAAACACATCAGCTTGAAAGGTCACAGCTTTGAGGATGTCAGGGTTACATTACTGGAAAGCAACTTTCGGAGCACCAGAGAACGTGAGCAACGGGAATCCTACTTTATCTACAAATTTGGCACAATTAAACACGGCATAAATGGACATCCAGGCGCTCTCTCGGTGTTACGATCATTAGGAAGTGAACATTCAAATTGATAAACTTTGTATCGTCTATTACAAGATCGGCCATTCCCGGCAGTTCTCATTGCCTCCTTCGACCGTTAAAACTTTCTTTTTTTTAAAAGCTCTGTGCGCCCTATTCTGTCGGCCTAGCCCTGTTGGCATTTCTCGTGTAGTGCAAGTCGACACACGCAAAGTGGCTCCGGAGATCGTACGACAGGAGGTGACAAGACGTCATCCTGGTGTACATAGAATTTGACTGCTTCAAAACCTGGTCTTTCTGTGTGGCTCTTTTCCTTCATGTCGTCCTTGCTTCTCCCCTGCCTACCCCACTCCGCCGCGCGGTAGCGCCGAATGCCCTTTGCAAATGGTGGCTGCAGTTAGTAACACGAAACTGGGCCCCAGGCTATATAACTATGTCCGTTCTTTCCTCACAGGAAGAAAAGCAAAGCTGCGGATCGGCGACTTTGTCTCTGTCTTGTCTACTAAAAGTCATTGTCTGCTAAAAGGAATTCTTTGTTCGCTATTGCTGAGGAAGCTACAGCTGTCAAACTGGAATCCTACAAGCCAACAAACAGGCAGGCAAACAATGAAGTCAAATTAATTCAGCTCCTGAGGAGCGACTCCAAAACCTTACACGTGGGAGGAGTGGCAAAATTTCGGGACGGGCAGGCTGTCCGTCTTCTTTGTACTTTTATTTTATCGGCTAATAGCGATATTACTAGAGGGACAGCGCCCGACCTCTTGAGAATCTCTGATTCCCACGGCTGCATGGCTAGTCGCCACGCAGGTGCGGAAATAAAAGGCCTCGAAATGGTTGTACATGCTGGTTGGTTTTTTATATTTAACACGAAAGTGTTTTATGCCGGGATCCACCGCGGCCCGATATGTCACTACCGTAATGGATATGACGCAGTAAAATAAACAAGAACAACAAAGAAAAAGAACACACAGAAAGTGTTACAAGTTGCCGGAATAAGTGAAGCCGAGAACACAACATGAACTGTTTATTTCTTTCACACTGCCCCAGCCCTGTTCCGCTCGCAGCAGTAGGTGGCGCTAGTAGCCGGTGGCGCTAGTAGCCGGCGGCGCTTGTAGCCGGCGGCGCTACAGCTGGTGCAGCACACAGGATCAATTGTCACAGAAAGACTTCTGTTGAAGTTCAGGGAATCGAACTCACAGCCGCCCGTCCACGACAAAAGGTGGCCGGTGGTCTTGCACTGCGCTAGCGATTTTTTTTTCATACATGGTATTTATTACATGCGCTAAGAAATTCGCAAATTGCATAAGGCACTGTTGCAGTGAGCTAGCGACAATAATCGCACAAACACTCTAATTGACATTGTCAGCTTAAAATACAAATTCACTGACGGAATACACATAAGTGTTTCAGAGAGAGTTCAAGATGTGTTGCGCAGCACGGCTGGTAGGGATGAGCACTTCACCAAGATGGGGTACCATTCAGGTCTGACGTCAAGCTCGTCGTAGATGTCCTTTAGATGCATAGTCTTTTGAACAGAATGGGTTATTGATGCAGTGACTGGTTCTGCGTTGCGGTCTTGCATGCGCGTCTTCCACAAGCTATGCATTCCCATAAAAAAGAACATATCAAATGGCACTTCATCCAGGGATGTTGGCATAAGGTAACCTATAGTATGCGAATTAAAGGTGAAATGTTTTTTTAGAGTTCGCTGAAGGATATCCCATATCAGAATAGCGTCCTTGCAATTAATAAAGCAGTGTTCTATTGTGTCTGGTACGTCACAAAGACGGCAGGCAACTGAAGAAACAAAAATACCGTTCTTGTGTAGCCATGCCTTCACAGGCAACGTTTCTGAACGAAGTTTATAACAGAAGGTTTTTGAATTAGGAGAAACGTACATCTTGAGAGCGCGCTTGAGGTCATCGTGGCCTGGAAGGTTGACATACAAAAAGAACGATAAAATGGAGGTGAAAAAGCACGGATAATAATTCCTTATACAGCTTTTTGCGCGACACTGTGTACAAGTACTCAATCGAAAAACGGGCTTTAGGGAACTGGACTGCAAAGTGCACTTCCTGCTTAAATCCCCACAAACACGGACGTACAGAGAAATTTGACGAAACAACTAAATCAGGTAAAGCGTTAACAAGTGTGACCTGCAAGAATGATTGGATTATCGTATGAGAACTGTCACGAGAAAAGAAAAAGCGCGAAACGATTTGCCATAAGTAGAGATGCACAAGTCCCAACCCGCCCTCTTTAACCGGTCTGAATATGTTGTCCCGTCGCACTGGTTCGAAAGTGGAAGACCATACAAAAGTAGCGAAAGTCCAATGAAAGCGTTGTATGTAAAAACCGAGCGCAATGAATTAGTTGCAGCAGATAGTAAAGCTTTGTTGCAAGAAATGTGTTGCAGGCTTCAGCTCTCCCAAAGACTGAAAGACGATGTGGAACGTATGTCTGGGCCTGGCGTTCAAGCTTAGGGACGCGCTCTTTCCAGTAACGTGCGCTGAATCTATATGCATCAAGCGGTGCTCCAAGATACCTTGGTGGAATACGAGTGCAATTAATCCCTGCGAACTGACTCGGCGTACATCCCCACGTACCAAACCATAATCCTAGACTTATAGGGGCG
Organism: Hyalomma asiaticum; assembly: GCA_013339685.2. NCBI lineage: Eukaryota > Metazoa > Arthropoda > Arachnida > Ixodida > Ixodidae > Hyalomma > Hyalomma asiaticum. Next base: position 95,002,532 of record CM023484.1, on the reverse strand, counting down.
TTTAAACGAGCGCACCTGATACAACACCAATTTTTTTCAATTGTAAATAGCACATTTTCAACACTTCGTTTGTCTGTGCAAAAGAATGCCAAGTCATCTGCATAAGCCAATACTTTAACTTCGGTACCTAATATGCTGTAACCATGGATACGATTTGCTCGCATTATGCTCAAGCATAATTTGGTTCGAGTAAAGTCCAAACAGGAGTGGAGACATTGGACAGCCTTGCTTTACAGACGAGCGAATAGAAACAGGTTTTGAGAGATGACCATTGATAATTAGGCGAGTCGAACACTCACTATAACAAAGTCGAACACCCTTGAGCAAGACAGAGCCTATATTGCTATGCTCCATAAGAGAAAACAGGAACGAATGACTGACGCGATCAAAGGCTTTTGAGAGATCTACCTGAAGCATTGCGAGATGCTCTTGAGAACTGTAGCAGTACTGGAGGATTGTACGAGTGATGTGTATATTGGTCTGTATATAGAGCGTCCTCGAATTCCACACGTCTGATGAGAACCAATCAGGATCGGCATCACAAATTGTAACCTATTTGATAACACTTTAGCAAAAATTTTGTCGTGAACGTTTAGGGGTGCTATTGGTCTATAGCCCTCAAGTGAACGAAGTTTTTCTCTTTCAGTACTTTTCGGAATTAAAACTGTGTGGCTTTTCGAAAGAGACCGCGGGAGCATCTCCATGTCATAACTCATCTTAAAGATGTCCAGCAGTAGGGGACACAGGAATGTTTTGAAAGCTTTGTAATATTCCGCCGCAATTCCATCAGGACCAGGTGTTTTTGACAAGGGTAGTTGATCGATGGCCTGCTCAATTTCCTGCAATGGGATCGGGCTACTGATGGCTGTGCAATCTTCGTCTTGCAAAGGGTTTAAAAGAGAAACAAAACTTCTCTTGAGCTCGACATCTGCGCTATCAGGGAGCGCATTAAACAAACCTTCATAGTAGTTTTCAAACTGCGTAATAATTCCTGCTGTATCTGTCATAAGAGCACCATTGGAGTACATTTCCTGAATCATCTGCGTGTCGTCGCTCATCGATTAAAGCATGACGTGTCGCCTGCTCAGAGTTCAAAGCCATTCTGTTCCGTGATCGAATACGTGCGCCTCTGTAGCGTACAGCGTCATACTTTTGAAGCTGACATTTAATATCTGAAATGTCACTGACACACGTGCCTGGCATTTCGCATTCTATCTCATAAAGGTTGCAAAGGTTTTTAAAGAGTGTCCCTCATTTTTACGGTAGTATCATTTAACAGATCCAATCTCTATGGCTAGTGTGCGAACCTCTTGCTTAAAAAGCTCCCAAGCAGCGAATATATGCAGACCCTCAGAAAAACAATTCGACACTGTCGTTCTCACACGATTAGCGAATTCCTGATCGTGTAGAAGGTCTGTGTTTAGTTTCCAAAGTTCCCACATCGGTCGGAAGTGAATTTGACGGTTCGTGCCAATTTTCAACAGAACTATACAGTGATCTGAGAACGAAACTGGTCCAGTGCTGCAGTAAAGTGCACGGGAGAGGAGTGAAGAAGACACGTATATTCGATCAACTCGAGCAGAGGAGCACTCGAGTATACGAAATTGCCTGACCCGAAGCGCCAGTATCAACAAGGCCTGCATTATCTATGATACCAGATAATACTTCGCCACTCCTGTCTCGTTGACTTTTAGATGTGCGACGGTCATTAGGCTCACATACGCAGTTGAAGTCTTCCATTAGTACAGTGCACCGATCACAGTCAGTCAGGTTGGACAATGTTTCAGAAAACTGTATGCGCTTTGAAACCTCGTTAAATGAATACAGGTTAATAATTTGCCATGGCACTCCATGCAGTGCAAAATCGCAACATACATATCTGCCCTCACCGTCAACCTGATAACTGATTGCTCAACTGGGTAGGGTCTTACTAAACAACCAGCAGCCCGCAGATAGACCCTTTGCAAGCGAAACGAAAACGTTATAGACAGGAAAGGCCGTAGGGCCCTTTCGGTCTCTTCGTCACCATCAATCTTCGTTTCCTGCAGAGCGACAAAATCTACACGCTTTCTTGTGAGAAGCCTGCGAAGCTGCGCTTGTTTCTGTAAAGACCTAAAGCCACGTACATTCAAGGTAGCAAATGTAAGTTGCTCGGAGTGCGCCATGGTGACTACCTTCCCTTGTGCTTAGTGTTTCTCGTGGTCCGCCCTGGGGGATGATGGCGAGGCTTCCCTTGAACCTACACCAGGCCTCCCAGATCGTGACCGCCGGCGATTTCCTTTGTGCTTGGACACTCGGCGACGACGCGGCTTCCTAGTCACACTCGGTGCGTCACTGTCCTTGCTTGAATCGGAGCTGTACGTCGCCCGCCTCTTAGGAATTGTAGCCGCTTCAGTACAAGGAATGTCACCTTCTGACGTCGTACCGGGATGTAGAGGCTGCTGCGAAACTGAGGCGCAAGTCTTCAAAGCATCCTCAGCGGCGCTCTTTTCAGGGACGCTCCCCGTTGTCGCAGGCTGCTCACAACACTTTTGGTTCAGGTTCTTGCACGGATTGCTTGGACCTTGGCTTCCTGTCACACCACTGGTTAATGACCACGCGCCTTCAGGGGGCATCTTGTTGATTTCATCTTCAACTGTGGCCGACGGAGTGCCTCCCCTCGCGTCCAGAACTTCCGTTGCATCCATAATATGCTCTTGAAGGCTCTCATCCGATTGCGCGTCGCGCTGTCGGAGTTTGTTGGCGTAGGTGACAACACAGTCTTCAGCTGAATGACCAAAACGTCGACAGTCATCACAGCGAGGAGTCCTGCAATTACGCCGGATGTGCCCGACCTTATTGCAGCGCAAACACAGTGCCCCATGAAGGCGCGCGGCCATTAACCAACGGTGTGACAGGAAGCCAAGGGTCAAGCGATCCGTGCAAGAACCTGAATCAAAAGTGTTGTGAGCAGCTTATTGCAGCGCAAACACAGTGGCGGACGGCCAAGAATCAGTACAAGGCTCTTTATTCCACAGATAGCAAGGACATGAGGAATATCGCCCACTCGGACACCATCAGCAAGGGACAACACCACATCACGATTGAGCGTCCGCATTTGCTCCATTTCCGCCCCTTTCCAGCTTTCTGCTGATATGAGCTTCACCTTTCCGAAAGCGTGCAGTGCTTCCCTAATATAGGCGTCTGCTAAGCGTTCAGGAAGCCATAGGAGTTCCATCTTTACTTCTGTGGGCTCCGGATCAATCACAAGGCATCGGCGATTTTTTACAAGAAATTCACCGCGTGTGACAAGCTTTGTTTTCGTCGAAGTCTACTTGCACGAGACCATCTATACATGGGACATTTGAAACTGTCCTATCGAACTTATTTCCTTTAAATCGATGACATCCCGAAGAGCATCTCTAAAGTCTTGAACCCGGTAAGGTCGACCAGCTAAGTCCGCGTGCAGAAAAACAGAGTCCACAACCAGCTTACCGGTGGGAAGTCTAGGAAGCACAATACGGTAGTCATTGCTGCTGGACGAAGCCGGAGCAGCACCTCGGCCCAGGGCCGATGAATCATTGTGGCGGAGAACATGAAAAACGCGACCGTTCGGAACGCCTGTGCTTAAAAAATCTTCGCTAAAGGACCTAAACATGTATAACGCCTGCCGAGGAATCGCATTAACAAACGTAATGTTACGTGGCGGAATAATAGTACGCCACTACACATCGCAGAAAATCGAATTGCATAACAAGTTCGAGGAATCATTTGAAAGAACACAGGGCTGCATTCTTTGTAGCTCTGAACCCATTACGGAGGAACTAGTAATTATGGCGTAGTGGGTACTTCCTACTTAGCAGAATGATAAGTTATGGTGCAGTGGATACCTACCACTTCCACTTGCACTAGTTTCCTCAAGCGTTTAAAATCGCCTCTAAGAAGATCGCTTCTCCAGCTTCCGCTGTCACTGTTCTGCGGTTCCGCGCAGGCCACAATATTTAAGGACATATTTTAGAATTCATGAAATTACTAAAACAGACTTCTGTGGTGTGCCTAAGAGGTTGAGAAGTGCCAACTCCAGTTGAGTGCCCCAGCTCTCAGCGATTTCTCGCGGGATCGCGGAATTCACGCTTTTTTCACGGAAGCATGAAAAAAGGTACTCAAGGCTTCGCTTTCTGAAATTGAGGAAAGCTGTTTCTCCCGCTAACCGACACAGGTTTCGGGCATGCGAAAACGAGCCAGCGCAGCTACCTTCCGCGAGTGGAACTGTAGAAGACGCGCTAATATCTTAAATTTCGAATATGAACGGGATATTTACCTTATTTAAAGCGTACTGAATTTGAAAAATGCATATTCGGATGTTCCCGGCCAGACAGGCGAATATGCAGACGATTTGTGCTCATACTTTCTCACTGGGACATCATTAATGCTAGGATTGTGTCAATATTTGAACAAATATTGACAAGCCTAGCATTCACGATCTCCCAGTATTCTAATACGCTTCGACACGAATTTGCAAAATTTCGAAGTACTGAAGACGAACAAGATCTTGCAGCACTTCGCCCGTCAAGGTGGTTTTACTGCAGCATCTGGACGCTAGGCCATGAAACTTTTCCAAGGAATACATGCCATGTAGCTACGCATCGTGGTCAACTGTGCATATTGCCTGCATCCGAATTATGCCTTTGAAGGCTTTAGAGTTGTTTATATAAGGACATATTGGTTAAGTATGGTAAATTTTAAAATGCAGTTGCTTTTTATCACTCATAACTCTACTATTAAAAATCCTACTATACCCCAATTACAATTCCCTCCAACCTTCCCTCAAACCAATAAAGGCGACAGCTATGGAAGCCTAGATCTCCCATTCCCATTCTGTGTTATTCACTCTTACATTTTTTACTTAATGAATATGGAACAGCTAGTGTGCATTGCAGCCTGTTACTGCAGAGGAAACCACTTTTGATTACTGCACATCACATTTTGTCACATGGAGGTTAGCCGAGCCCCTCGATAATGAAACCTAAACAAAATTTGTTTGAAAATAAAAAGACAATGCATGAGCATTACATTGCACCTCAACCCTTATATACCTCTGAATGCACATAAACTGTTGACGCACACAAGTCACTAAATCATGTCTGCCACAACACCTCCCTTCAGTTTTAAATAATTCAGGTAGGCTTGGAGCCTGAAACAGTTCAATAAATAAAACACTGCATGTACCGTATGCCTGTTCAATGTTGCCAAAGAACTTTGCAGATTCATGTAGTATCTGGATTTGCAGGACTTCAAAATTTCTACCGGACAGAGTTAAAGAACAGTCAGCAGGTAAACACAAGCCAGCTTTAATTATCATACAAGTGCACCAACAAAACAGTAGCAGCAGCGACAGCACAACTGCCAGCAACAAATAACTTCTCGAAATATATTACACTATATACAGCTTTTTTTGCTTTCCATAAAAAGTCCATAAATTAAAAGGTGCATGAAGGCAGCCACAGGAAAAGGTTAGCAACACTTGCTCTATCCTTTTTCCTGCGTGCGTGCAGTCTTTTTCAGATCAGTCTTTTTTTTTTTTCACTTCACACCAGCGCTGGGAACAGTTCCGACAGGGGGTCCTCCCAGGGAGGCGAGTCGTCAAAGAGGCTGTCCTCCCGGAAGCTGCAGTCGCTTAGCGGAGACATTGCCGACTCGTATCCAGTCTCCGTGCTGTGTGCCGACGGACTGGCTGCCATCTTGAATGACTGCGGCAATGCCAAGGCTTCCTGCGCCTGAAGGCCGGACCCCTGTACGTCGCTGCTCTCGGCGGAGACCGAATTCAGATTGAAGGGGACCGAATCTGGACTTCCAGGAAGCGGGGAGGGGCAGTCGTCGATGACCACCACAGTATCCTCGACCTCAACGACCGATGCGGGGGACACTGGGGCTGATGTCGAGACCGAAGCACATGGGGAAGGGGCAGCAAGAGCTGTCACTGCTGCTTCTAAGGTTGTTGAGGCATCTTCCATGATGACATCAGCTGTGCCTGCGCCACTGCTGCCATCCTCCTGTTTGTAGTAAACGTGGTCAAAGTGGATCAGTTCTTTGATGGAGTCCAGCTCTTCTGGTGAGGCCCCCACCACACGTGAGGAGGTGCGCCGTTCTCGACCAGTCGACTGCCTGGGCTTTGCCTTTGCTGCTGCCGTTGAAGCAGCAGGAGCAGAAGACACAGGCAAAGAAGCGACATCCTCTGTGAGGGGGATGCCCCCAAGCAGGTTTTGGCTGCACTCTTGGAGCAGGGCAAAGAGGTCGTCGCACTCGTCATCAGTTGCCAGAAGCCGAATTGCATCATCCAGAGAGCAAGAGCTCGCAGCGGAACCTGGTCCTGCTGCAGAGGTCCACTGATGAGCGATGCATACTCAAAGGAACTGCTGCTAGCTCTGGTCTCTGGTGGTGAACACGGCTGCGTTTGGAACAAGGGCAGAATTAGACAATGCCAAAGGCATAATTCTGAAGAACTTCACTCAACACAGCTATTCTTAATTTCTTAATGCGGTACTGACTTATGATTCTCAACTTTTCATTCCCTTGAGGTAAATCTTGTGTAAAACAGGTACTGAAACAATATTTGTACTTTTTATTTCCTTTGAGTAAAGTTTGTAGACTACAGAACTGGAGAAGATAGCAACAAGCCCCATAATACCCTACATAATTAAGTTTGATGGCTTTTACAAAGCAAGTTTCACTGCCATAAAGGCTACTGTATTGTAGCATTAAACAATGGTAGTCACCACATTACGATGCTTCCCTGCTTGCTCCAGGTCACTCTACTGCCTTTCATGCCTCTCTTTGTAAGGAGCCATGAAGCAGCATTATGAGAAAGCAGAGTGAGCTGGAGCAAAGCAGTGCAATGTGCTGCTTGTGTGCAACCACTTATTAAGTTGTGGTGTTCATACCCGACGGAACCTGGAAAACAGAACTGAAACAGGCCGTAAAAATATCTTACATTACGTTAATTATGGCACTATCAGGGTCAGCAATACTCTTTTGGTTGTTTTTCTTTTGGCCCTCTGATTCTTATTTAACACAGAAAATTAATTACGAACAAAAGTGCAGAGTCCTCCACTACCACGTGCCTTATTATTGCTCCATGAATTTGGAACAAAGAAGGCCAAATTAATTCACATTATGGAGCCATGCTAGCCCTAAAGGAACAGCCTGCAACATTTTTGCCAACAACCAATAAAAATGATTAAATGTGGGTACACTTTAACAGCAAATTTACGTCTTCTGCCATTATATTGCAGCTGTTATGTTGCGTCGTTTGTCACGTATTCTTTTATGTTTATCACATAATTATGCACGTTTGACCTTGTACAAAACGCAACTGCATTTTACCTGTTTGTATCATTTTCACTGCTATTTGTTAAAATTTTGCTCTTGGATTGCTTGGTAACCCCACTACTGCCATAGCGCATTTCTGCGCTGCAGTATGTACAAATAAATAAATAAAAATATTGTTCAATGCTCCTGCCTCAGCAGCCATATCGTACATGCAAGGAGCTATACCACAGCCACATACTACGGTGGCTTTTGCACAGCATCTAGGGATCACTCCATTAATACACAATGTCAAAGGCACCCACAAGCCAACAACAACTAGTGCGTGTTTGTAAACTTCCAGAAACAACACGTTACAGCATCCAGTCTGTTTGCTCACCTCAACTTTGATGACTGGCGCAAGCTGGGATGAAGTGGTAGTAGTGATGGTATTGATTGTGGAGATGGGGCTGGTAGGTTGGACGCTGGCATTTCCTTCCAGCCTTTCAACTAGTCGCTGGTTCTCCCTTTGACATTCTTCCAACCGTTGGCGCAGAAGGCGGTTCTCCTCAATCAAGGCCACCCTCTAATTTAAAAAAGAAGGAGCACCATCAGTTTCAATTAGGGTATTTCCCGAAACTAGCTGGCCCAATATAAAAGCTAGAGGTACAATATTATAATTTCCCCACAACACCTTGCAAAAGGTTAACGCAGTTAGCCATCTTTTCTAATGTGTGGTCAGCTGCACAGAAATTCTGGGTATAAGCCTCTTTCCAGGAAACAAGCTAATATACTAAGTGAAGTGACAACACTTGTTCCCAGTAACTAGTAATCTTAATAATTTGTGGGATCCTACATCCTAAAACCACGATATGATTATGAGAGAGGCGCACAGTGGAAGTCTCCCGAAATTCTGACCACCCGTGGTTCTTTAACATGCACTAGCTGACATCACACGGTACATGGGCCTCAAGCATTCCTCCTCCTTCGAATTGCAGCCGCCACGGCCAGGATTCCAGCCCATGACCTTTCGGTAAGCAGTTGAGTGGCATAACCACTGGGCAACGGTGGCGGGACCTTGTTCCAAATAAGTAGACAGTTCTTACTGACTTCAAGTTCATTATTAAGGCCACAGTAACAAAAAAAGGTACGTACACAACGAGGTACGATATAGTATAACTCCTCGTTAACGTGTGTTGCTAATAGTTAAGACTAAATAGAAGCACAAGAACACACAAACACAAGAGAGCATTAGCAAAATGTTTTCTTGGACTAGTTGGTTCATGACTTCCTGAAGGAAAAATTGTAGTGCAAAGGAACACACGGACAGACAAAGAGCACAGGACTGGCACTAGAAAGAGCAGAAGTGAGCAAATGAGGTCCTCGTTTGCTCTCTTGTGTTTGGGTATTTTTGCACTTCCATTTAGTCTTAACCGCGACGTACGATGGCACTAGGCTGTAGGGGGACCGCCTGTCAAATAGCGTACTTCAATCACAACATAAACCAGCTGCACAAGGTACAGTGCTTTAATGCACGGAACATTTCACTGTCTCAATCCAAGGATACTTGCAGGATCCTTCTGAACAAGGTTTTTCAGCAACGGCTGGTTAAACTTCCCCAATATTATTTACCTTGCAACCGCACTCAGTTAATGTATAAATCACCATTTTTGACAGCACAAAGCAAATGCTCATTCTCACTCCTACAAAGCTACTATTTCACATAGTCTGCCCCAGTTTAAGTAACCAGACGTTGCAGCAGAACCATCCAGCTGGTACACAACAAATGATAAACCTGTAAGCACATTGAAAATGCTAATCTCACAGCACTGAAAAAATTTGTAAGAGAGCACTGCAGAGTCTACAAAGCCTCTTGTCATTTTGTGCTGGTTACCTTGAATGCATGACCAATACAATAATAGTTAACACAGAACAAGGGCGTCAAAGGGTGCAACTACTACTGCACGCTGGCTGAAAAAAAAAAAAAAGGAAGAGCACTTACATCTGCCTGCAGCCGAGTGACCTGCTCCTCAAGTTCATCCATCCTCGCTTTTTTCCGGTCACGGGCGCTCTGTGCTGCCACACGGTTCTTCAGTTTCCTGGGATTGGCCAAATTTGCACCACTGAGCACTCAAGCATTCCTTTTTATATGCACCGTAAGAAAAAAAAAAAGCAGAATAAGTGATGGTGAAATTTCACGTGCACTTTCAATGCCTACAAGTTCTGTCACAATGTCAAAGTAAGCACACATTGTCCAAGTTGTGCCATGCAACAACAGCATTAAACACAACTAGTGGGTTGTCTCATGAATTGAAATTAGGGCGGTGTGTCGAAATGTCAAGGAAGGGGGGAGCACCTGATACTTCATATTTATTGAAACCTTTTACAAGTTGAAGGGATGTCACTAGAAAAAAAAAAAAAAAGCATTAACACGCACCATCACGCCACACCCCTCAGTCACCGGGGCACCCTCCCCTCCCACGCGGATCTCGACACACATCCGCCAATCTGGCAGCTATCAGCTCCTTACTCCCTCTCTCCTCATTCCATAGACAAAAAAAAATGAAATTCTGGTTAAATCACAACGTACACTCCCCTTGTGGTGCCTGCAAACGCGTTGCGCGATATCGCGGACAAGTAACACTTGAAAATTGGAAGGAATCGCTTGCACTTGACAAGGCGGCAGGGAGCCGTCGGCGAAGGTCAAGGACCTGCGCGACACATCGATCGCGATATATGACGGCTATGTATAACTACGGTTCTAGACTGTCAGGTGACCGGCAGGTTGACAACGATGCTATTATAAGTATAACGACGAAGCACTCCACGGAAACGCTACCGAGGAGGCGGCAGAAACGTTGCCGGCTGACGAAACAAAAGCAACACCAGGCGCCGCGTCGCCATGGCTACGCCGGCCACGACACAAATGCCGCTTGACGTCATATATCAAACGCCTCGACGGCTGCCAACGCGTTCACGCATCCTGTCGACGTGGCGAGGTCGTAGGCGAGCATGCAATTTCCTTAGGCCTGTTCGCGAAGCGCGATTAGCGGACTGGGCGCATAATCGCGCGTCTAGAAAAGAGCTACCCTACATACACCGATGAAATATACTTGTTCAATAGATTGACGAAAGTTGTTTACTGCTTTAGTAACAACGAAACTGATAGAAACACGCACGCGAAACCAAACGGAACGTTAGAACGTGCAAGGAGAAAAGAAAAAGAAGAAAATAACCGGAACGACGCCTCAGGAACAACAAACCTTCTCTCGAACAAAGTGAAAACAAACCGGTTTATTGCTACGGGCCGGGAACATTCTCGAAGCGACAGAGCACTGCTTTGAATCGCGAAACGAAAAATAGCGACTCACCTTCTCATGATCTTTTCCTCCCGCGTCAGATGGTCCAGCCGCTGCCTTTTCCTCACCGGCGCAGCGGCGGTGGCGACGGGCTCCGCGACTTCCATCTCGGACTTGACGTGCCAATCTCGAGGTGCGATGATTGTGGTGGTGGTGGCGGCGGCTGCTTTCTCCGAAGAACGGTCGCGAACTGCCGTGATCACGATTCTCTTGGGAACACCCATGTTGAAGACGGTGCTAGTGTTGTTGGACGCGAAAACGTCGAATGCTTCAGAGAGACATCACTTCGAGTAGGTACGATGCAAACGGAGCCGATCGCTGCATAGTCGAGACTACGCCAAAACTCGCGAACGCCCTACGACACCATTCCGCTGCGTCGCCGAAAACCAGACTGCCAGCAAAGCGGCGGAACGATCGTGGCGTCGCCGGATTGGACAGGCCGGGTCTACGAGGGGGCCCTCCGATTGGCTCGCGTGGCAGTGATGTCATGTACGGGAAACAGCTGTTTACAAAATGGCCCTCTTTCGCCGCTTTGCTTTTATTTTGCCGCGCGTCGCAGATCAGCGGGCCCACGCGGCGTATGGCCGCCTGCTCTTAATGTTTCTGATGCAAGTCCTCTGCAGCAGTTGCTTCATGTTGGTCGACGTGATTATCCATCGGCGCTAGATTATTCATCCGAAGCGATGTTTTCTTTGCAGGATACACGTCTGCACGGGGCAGCTCTTTCAAAAGTAAACAAGCACTGGAAACACATTGACATACATTTATTTTCATACTAATTCGTCGAGTAATTCGACTAACGCAACAGCTGTTGCAGAAAGGCAAGGAAAGGGCGCAGGTGATGAAATTCCGTCAAATGTTGGTTATGCATACAGACAATGAAGTCATGTTTTTTTTTTCTCAGGTGTTCAAACATAATCCAGTTCTTCCGGTATCCCGAACTGCTTGTTGAGCACAGATTCCTCGATGAAGAACTTGTTCTTTACCCAGGACTTGATGGAAAAGATGTTATCTGCAAAGATATCATCGCAATCCTTGCGTATATATCACTACTTCGCAATCTACCATGGAAATACTCTTGTGCATTGCAAGCATGCATGGTCGTTATTTATTCTTCCTGGTTAATGTATTCAGAGCCTCGTATTCTTGCTATTGCGGTTGCGCCTTATTTCAGTTATTTAATTCGAGAGTATTTTCGAAGTCTCTGTGCTCACGCAGACCATGTATGCTGCTGGTAATGCGAAAGCGGAACTGAACCCTGTGAATACTCGGACCTCTGCAATCAAGAGGCACACATGTTCGCTTTCTTTCATAGCGATATCTCTCTTATCGCGTAGCCTCTATTTCACTCCAAGAAAAACGTACGGGCATACGCCCGTGCATGCCGAGACTTGACACAATCTATTTTTTTTTTTTTTATTTCGCGCAAACACGCCCTCGTCCAGATATGTATGTATTGCGTTACGGAAGATTGCTTATTGCTCCATACGGTAAAATTTACAACCGGTATCGCACATCGTAGTGCTGCAATAGCGCGCAATATGTGCAATACACACCATTACACGAGTTTCGGGTGACTTAGTGCAGTCGCGATTGACAAGCGTTTGTCGTGTTCTTCTTTACTGTGCACTAATGGGCCAATTACTGCATAAATTCTAACAAATTAAATGAAGCGGTCCTTGCAAAAATATTGGACAAACGAACGTCCCCATATTTCTACGTGCATTTAAACCAACAAGCAAGTAACAGATATTGTAGCATCAAGACACAGTACCAGTGTACCTCCACTCATAGCAAACAACGGACAGAGCAATAGTCTGCTAAAACTGGTCCATGCCTTTCGTAACGCAGGTTTGGGCCAAAATTAATCCGAAGCCCCCAATACAGTGTACCTCAGTAATATCATGCAAAACCCTGCAATTAAAATTTTTTAACATACCTAACACTGCAGGAAGGCACTATTCCAGAAGATCACTAGTATGAAACAATAATGAGTTCAGAATGAACACTGCGCTCATCCAATGTGCACAGTGACGGTAAATCGGGGACCATATCCTGACAGAATTACGTTTTGAGGTATCACCGTAGTATATCGCTTTTAATGCATGCTGACTGGTTGGTCGGGGAAAGGTTGCTTCAGTCATGAGACATAAGTTAGTGAAGCCAAGAAAGGCATAAGGGACATGAATTGTGCTGTGCTTCTTAACTGTAGTGTAGCAATGACAACATCAATGGAAGTGAATTAAAGCAGATGAAAAAACACATCTGCTATTGGTAGGCACCGAACCTACAACCTTTGAATAAAGCATCCAATGCTGTACCAATTTAACTACGGCAGCAGTTGCTCTCCCGCCTGCTTTGTGGGGTATTTATGTTCGTGTTATCCGAAGGTCACAGGTTTGGTTCGTTCTGATGGCAGGTGTTTATTTTGTTCACATTGGTTCCTTTCCATTTATAGCTTAATTACTACACTACAGCTAAAAACTACTGCTATTTCACCCATACCTTCCTTGGCCTCAATATCTGTTGGCTTCATTAGGTTGTGTGTAACAAATAGATGAGCCCTTGGCCCATTCCCCTCCTCGTTTAATAACGAGACACGTGGGATTCTATAACACAAAAAGCAACACTGTCGCTAAAAGTGACCGTCTCACAATACGGCCTCAGTTATGAAGTGAACCAATGTATAACAGAAGTGTAACAACAATTTTCCACTCATGTAGTGGTCACCAAACAATCTCAAAACCACTGCGCCACGTTAGTGACTGACCCGTCCATCGGTTGGTGGCCTCCTTGGCAACAAGTGTCTGCTTCTTGACCTCTTCCAGAACCTCGGGATCACAGTCCTTGTGCTTCTCCAGCTCGGCCAGAACCTTGTCACGGTCGCGCTCCAGCTCGCTTAGTTTGGACATCAGTTCCTCTCGTTCGGACTGGATTATTAGATAACCCACATGTCACGCATTACACAAAGGGGACAGTTTCATGAAGTGAGCTGCAACTGGAGTCTGTATGGTACAAATTCATTACAACAGACTCCGATAGAGAAGATGGTTTTTGGCCTGTTGTAAAATTATGTGGAATGGAAATAGCTACTGTTACAACAGATATTTACGTAAACACCCAATGGGTCTTATCTAATCTGAGTGAATATAAGTTACAGAGACATGGTCAAAGAATATACTTATTCCTTTCTACATTTTCTTAGAGAACCTAGTCAGCTTCAACTATGCTGTATGGCAAGGACTGCACATTATCCGTGACTCCGTCATTACAAGACTTTTCACTTCATGTGCTGCCACTAGTGTCCTGCTGTGTAGACCCCACGTTACTTGTAGTTTTTAACTGAACTGCAGGAATTGTCACACAAAGGGAAATAAAAGCGGACGAAAAAACTTCATGCCAGTAGGGACTGAACCCACAACCTTTGAATTGCATGTGCAATGCCCCACCAACTGAGCTACAGTGGTGGCTGCTCCCCCTTGCACGTTGTGGGGTCCTTTTTTTTTTTTTTTAACATGTAATCCTAGGAAGGTTTCCCAGCAAAACTTATAAACATGGATGTGGACTCTTTTTGGTGGGTTTCATGTGCTGTGTCTAACAAAAAAAAAAAAGACGCTGAAATTGATTTCCCTGCTTATGTTTAGGCTTGCAATATGTACTTTTAGATAAAGCTAAACAACCTGAGCAAGCGTTGTGATGGTTTCACACCGTTCCCGCCAATATAATTATGTAACCGAACTATCCCAGCAATGAGTGATCAGTCAGATGTTAGCGGTTTCAAAATGGCCCCACACATATGATGAACTTCGTGCCAAGTTGTGAAAACATGTTATATGGAGTCTACGAGACCACTAGAATACATTGTGGACTCTTAATTGACCTGCACTGAGTTATGGCGTACTATACACTCTCGAAATCAATACTTCCACAGAGAAATGTGCATAAACATTTCTGTGCATGTTTAGTTTTTGCATCTTTTATCTGGCTTACTAAGTCTCTTCACAGGGAAGCAGTAGCTGTTTTGGACTATGGAAAAAGCACAGTTTGCTTATATTACTTGACTTGTCCTCACTGTCCCTCTAACGACCACCTCCTGTTGCTGTGTCAAGAGCAAAGGAGGTCTGGCTAAATGCTGCCACTCACCGAGTCCTCCCTCCCTACTTGAGCCTTTGCCAGTTGACTGTCAACAAACTTGAGCTTCTTCTGCACATCCTCCACTTTTGTCTTCAACTCATCTATCTTACGCTTTCTCTGGAAGTGAAACGTTACAGGTGGTTTCTGTTAAACAGGGTAGCCCCAGCGCAGGACTATAAACGTCCGAAAAGTGAAGCACAGTCCCAGTGGTAGCCTTATTCAATAACACTTATACACTTAGGTTTTGCTTACACTTATCGCAAAACAAGCAAGACACAAGGCCACTGCAACAAAACCTGAATTACTGAGAAAAAGAATATTTAATTGTGAAGGCTAGCCTGTGTCATTAAAATGTGACAAATAAAAAGCGCAAGGCAACCAGTGCTGAGTAGCAGACTCCTAACTGCTTCGGCACAATCCCACTCCAGTGCTTAACTCATGCACCCGTAAGTGCACATGGTGTTGTCAACAAATGATCGCATTTCCACTGCAGTTTATTGTTGCCTGGATGATCTGACTTCAAAAGCAAATACGCTGCCAGCGAACATGTTGCCAATGCTGGGAACATCGATGTCACGCTTTCCATGTACTTTCATGCTGAATAATAAGGTGCACAAGTGCATTCCAATGAAAATCTCCACACCAGTTAATGCTCACTGAAACATTGCTTATGTAAATAAACTGTTACAGTCGTTAAAAAGTATGTCCTCACTGAAATACTTCAAACTATTAAAAAAAAGCCACGCATCATCACAGAGTAGCTTACTCTATATGAAAGGGTCCCTGAAACGTATTTTTGACATTGTGTCACTGATTAGGCAACACAATTGTGAAATCATTCACACCATAAATAAAGCGAAGCACCATGCGCTAAGGCAGCTATAGGGCTTATTTCTGTCACCTTCTTCCTTACCACTGCTGTTCCTCTTAACTTGAACAGCTGCGGAGTGCACGCTAGCGACGACTGCGCCTCCAGCATCAGCAGCTGTACCGAGCCCTCCGTAGTGACGTAGCGCCACGATGTCTTTACTGAGGTCGCCAGCCTCGGCAGTGCTAGCCTCTGTAATATAGTGCGCCGGCAACTCGTGTGTACACCACCAGATGCCACTACGATACCGTTGGCTGGCTCTTTGGTGCTCGCGACGTCACGTGGATTGCTCTTCGTAGCACCCATCGCATGTCCCGTGGGAAGGGCCCGTTGAAAACGCTTCGAGTCATGTCGATCTTTCGCAATGGGTGTATTTAAAACTTTGTAGTGAATTACATGCTTAACGCAGAGTGCTGATATTGTTATGCTAATGATCAGAAGGACTTGGACTATCGGTGCAACGCATTTGTACAAAATCACCAAAGCCGTTTCAGGGTCCCTTTAATAACGGTGACAATTCCTTAGTGTGCAGCAGACCACCCACAGTTACGGTGAGTTCCTGTACATGTGTTACAAACCAAAAGACCCTGGATAAGTGTGGCTCCTGTGAATAATGAATATGCAGTCTTCCAGGCAGGGAAGAGAAAAGCGTAGCTTAACCAATCAATTTTGTCTCACAGTGATGCTGCATACACTAATAAAAAAGCTTGCAACTGCTCTCCCTCATCTTAAAGGTAAGGCGGCGAGAACGTGAGGAATTTCGCAGAAACAATGTTGCTAAAGTGCACATCCCTTCCAGAGCTCTCCCTTCATCGTCACAGAATGGTGTTCATGAACACAGGAAATGCATGTGGGGCCAGACCCTTCGTGTGAACACGTGATACGTAGATATAATTTGCCGGACTGAACGGGTTAACACTCTTTACAGCTGGCACAATGTCACATACAGTTCACTCGGGACACAGCTAGACTCACCGTGCTCACAGCTTTGCTCGGAAAAGACCAGAAGTAGACCGATGTGCCGATCTTCTCCGAGTCGACCAGGCCGTCGTCGACTAAGGACTGGACAACGTCCTTAACTGCCTGCGCTATGACACCCTTTTCCTTGGGGCCGATTTTCTCGAGGTCTTTCAGCTGAAACACATCTTTCTGCAAAATGAATGAGGGTGAAATCAAAGGTGCAACAGCTGGGTGCCTACGGCGCACTCCAAATCACACAAAACACCGCATGTATAACTCCTTGTGGCCTGTTTCGCATATCCAGGTCATGCAAAAGTTATACAAGAGAAATCTGGGCTCCAGCTAGGCGTTTGATTCATCTAAATTTGCACTGTATATGTGGTACTCGGCGTGTGCCGTTTCAAAACAGCTTTGAATCTGTGGGAGACATTGAAGTGCAAGGCTCCGTACTGATGATCGTCTCTTGGGTATCCTTACTATTTATTGTAGACGCGTACACAGCTGTTTTAGCATTCTGATCACTTCGATGGCTAACTCTGAGACGGTTTATGCGCAAGAGACTGTAGCACTCGAAATTTAAACAGCTGGTATCTCCAAATAAATAAGCGTGGCAATCAGACCACTACCTTTCCAGCTAAAGAAGCAATAGTGACGCTTCGTGTGGTCGTGACCGTACTGGTTGTGGTTAAGAGAGTCTAAAACTTCGTTCACTCTAGTGTGGTCGTGACAGTACTGGTTGAGTAAACCAACTAAACGTTGGTAACTCACTTTTTCATAGAAGACTTGTAGCATTCGCTGCCGCTTTTCTTCCGCACTTACGCCTTTTCTCTTGGACTGAAAAAAAAAGAAAAATAAAACGAAAAGTGCCCCTTTTGGCATGATAACCGACAAAGCTGTGCCGGAAGCACTTTAGGTTTCAGAGTGTGCCACTCACGAAATAGAGAAAAACGCGCATTTAGGAAGCAGTATGAGACATTTACACGTAAGTTACGAGCACACAGCTATCCTGAGAGCACAGCTTACCATTGCAATAGGCGATAATTGAAGATATATTGCTCTCACGCAAACGACGTGTCAAACAAATTTGCCGGGCAAGTCTAGGCAAAAAAACAAAACCGGCTAAACCTCGCGTCTGCTTGGCGCGTTAACTGAACTCGCCCGTAATCTTACGAAACATAGAACCATAAATAAAACCTCTTAATAATACGTAGTTGATGCGACTGAAATTTAGTTGATTATCCTATCTTCGTTCACAAAATGTTTTGAAGCTCACGCTCTGTAAGTGTTTGTTGCAGCTCACGGAGGTCATGTATTTGTGAATTGAAAACGTCAAACTTGGTTTCGGACGTGTCAGTGGTCAGCATACGGAACTTTCGGAAGCCAGCGAAAGCCAAGCCAACGCGAGACCAAGGTTTTTCAAAAAAATGGCGGCTCCCGTAGTCGACGCTGTTCGCACTAGCGCACATCTAAAGCATCTGAAAAAACCCCAGTTTGCGACATCACGACACTGGTTTATGGTCTACACGCGAAGCATCGCTGCAGCTAGCGTCGGTACAAATTTGTGGTTGGCACCATGGTCGACGAAATACGGCAGGCTTTGAGGAGTCAGCATTGCGGTGAGTATTTATACAATTCTGGAGTTTGTATTGTCGCTTCGCTAAAGCCCACAAAAACCCATGGCGCGCGATTTCATCACGCCTTTGCCGCCACTCGCAGAAGAGCAGAGGGAACGTCGACAAAAGCTTGTGGATGAAAGACGGGGAGCGTCATTTGCCTCCACGAAGGAGTTGGAGCCCGTGCCACTCGAAGAGGTAACCGTTCGTCGATGTGGCACACTTCTTACGCTACAAGCACCTTTCTTGTTCTCTGTTTTTACAGTTTGAAGTAATGCTGAAAGACTTGAAAGAGCAGAGGAACAACAAGCACTACCTTAGGAAGGTGAAGAACTCGCTGGCTTTGGGCGACGATTACATCAGTAGGTTTCTCAGGTAAAGCATGCCATAGGGCTCCGCGTTGCTCTGATGTCGCGTACAGACGAAGGACGCGCTAGAAGACCTGAACTATGCAGAAAGTCAAGGATGGGTGTAATAGGGCGTCTCAAAACATAACGTCTCACAATTTGAGCCAAAGACCTTAGCCTGACATGTTGACGAATGTCGTTATGTTGAACGCGCTACCACAGTTCTTCAGCTAATCTGACTTGGTTAATTTCAACAACAGGCCTTCAGCGCACACTTAAAAAATCCAAATACGCATGTGTTGACGTGGTTCACTTCTTATGGACTTCATCTCCCACAGCTGAAAATTGAACCCAAGAGAAAAACTCCTCACTCACTTGGCCACTAAAGTGGCCAATTGACAGGTAGTCTACTTAGTGTCTACCTTACATCCTAGCTGTTGAACCAAAATCAACTAGAAGGCTTGGCAGGCATTGTTTCAGCAGCTATCAAGCAGTTTTATTTTGCATCTAGGCTTGTTGTTATTTCTTTCTTTTAGTTATTGTTATTTGCCGTATGTATATATGTAAATTTGTTTGCCATTATATTGTCTTTTATTGAATTGTATATCCAACCCGGCTGAATCCCAGGAATGACAGTCGCAGTACCAATAAATAAATAATTAAATAAATAATAGCATCTGATGAATATGGTTCTTAGGAAAAAATCATGGATTGTTTAATTAATTTCTTTATTGTGTTTCGTTTCGTGCATAAAAGGAAGCCGTGAATATCACGTGGCCTCTCATTTCCCTCTGCACACTTATTACCTTTATTCATGCAAGGTTGTGAGTTGTAAGTAGCCAGGTTTGAGGTACTAAATGCAAAGTACAGATTGTGAATTCGAAACACAATCAGTAATTCAATCTGTTCCTTGCATTAGCATAATGCTTGCCAAAGTTTCTGTGTGGATCTACTTGCATAGAATTTCCTATACTTTGCTAGTTTGCTCACTGACTCTGCAAATATTGCACATAGCACTTCGCTTCAGTTACCAGGGTCTCCAGTGAAATTGTGATTGTAGCATGATGTGAACACATGTTAGAGTTTGCGAGTACAGTGAAGTTTAAAGGATTTTTGCTATGTTTCACACATAGCAAGCAATGCAACTAACTAGGCAGACTCCTGCATTACTTATGTAAGCTGTACCATGTAATAAAAAAAGATCCACGCATATCCACGGAGTGAATGATGGTGAGTGGACGAAGCTCCAGAGGTTCATCGTAGATCGTGCCGAGTTCCGGATTAATTTAGCTACCGCGCACGCTACGAATCCTTATGGTTCAACTACGCACAAGTGAAATCTCCCACCGGCACTTCATTGCAAGTCAAGATCCAGTGCCTATATATATATATATATATATATATATATATATATATGTGGGTGGCCGGTGAACGGTTCTCCAGCGCAAGCAGTCGGTATTTTTCAATCAAGAAACTCGCTAGAAGACGCTGCCTGAGTCAACGTTGTCTCTTGCGAGTGAGGGCGCGTTCTCCTTCTTTGCGAGCTGGTAGCGCGTTCATCAAAGAAAGAGCGTTTCCATAGTCAACGCGCGCCTTTCACTCTCTCTGTCTCTCTCTCTCTATCACAAGACAGCAGATGGAAGAGTGAGAGAGCTCGCGCGAGCCTCCCAGCGGCGCTAGGTAGCTACATACTGCTACATACATACTACTACAGAGGAGGGAACGACCCACACCCTAAGGAGCTTCGCCCCTAAAACCGTATTATGTAATGCAGTCCAACATTGTATCACACATGCTTTTGTATTAAAAAATTGTTACTATTACGGCTTGTGTTGTGTAGGGCCATGTATGCTTTCTGGACTGGAAATCTACTGGCTCTTTTAGGTAGTGTGCTGCCATGATTTTTTCTGTTTGTCATCGCTGCACTGACCAAGGTTTGAGCTGATTATGAGCACCTACCGTTACTTACGGAATTCTTGCGGCGCATTTTCAGTGTACAGATGTTCATAGCAAGCAAAAGCTCACTCTAAATGGGATTATTTGCTGGCTCAACTGCACTCGGACATTTTTCTACTACGCAATCTCAGTTCTCTCATGCATTTTATTTTCATTTACTTTTTAAAAGGTATATTAAGTCTGACAGTATCTTTTTTTTTGTCCCTTTGTGTTTATGGACAATTTCGTTTCTCTGTTTTCATACACAGTGGTGATCGTCATATTTTACCGATGGCACTCTTTCCCTCCCTATGCTTCAAGGGACCCTTAAGTGTTAATAAATTACAATTACAGCGAGCTAGTAGTGGTTTATCACCATAGGCGCCATTAAGCCTGAATGTGACCCTCTTGTTCTACAGTTTGCCGCAAAAGAGCAGATGTAACTCGCATATTTCAATCATCTGGGTCTAAAAATGCACCAAAAGTGTACCTAACCCTGCTCTACCTTCCTTTACATCAGGACCAATGGTGCCTTGGAGCAGCTTCTGTCCGTGACCCTGCGCAGCTCAGAACACGCATGCCAGCTCGAAGCTCTCGCTTGCCTTACAAACCTGGCCTGTGGAGACCACAAGGCTACCTACCGGGTGTTGCGCTCGGCTGGCCCTTACCTCGTCACATTCCTCAATGGCACCAATCCTTTCCTCCAGGTAACACCGATGCCATCTAATTTTGCGCATACGCTAGGTATTGTGATGACAGGATGGATGACACTTGTTCTCATTAGGAAGGGCTCAGCGGATAATAACATTTGGGACTGAATAGAATATGAAGCGAACATTGGCATAAATGAATTTAATCAAATTGGATCTCAAATGCTCGGGTTGTATGAATAATAGAAAATTTGAAATAGAGAATCAAATAATGGGGGGTTCTACTTGATTTGATGCTCGAATTGTATAATGCATATTCGAAATACCGAATATTTTTAAAATAGTTGAGGAATAGTTAGCACCACCAAGAAAACTTAAAAAGAAGGAAACGCCGGAATGGCAAGGGGCGTTATTTCTTTTATTCATTGAACTACCACGAAGCACGTAGCCCAAGATTTTACGGCACTGTGGAGGTTATGTTACTCATGTGGTCCAGATGTTCTTGTTCAAAATTTCATTGTCACAAGAGTGAAAGTGGCGTCACTGTACTGCCACCATCATAATGTCATTAGGTTTATTTTCCAAGCTCTTGGAGATATGTTGGAGCCCTCTCTAACATGCTCCCGTGCATGGAAGAAGGTGTAAGCTGGGAGAGGGCGTCAGGTGACACTCCTGAAGCCTAGTCATGAAAAAAAAGGAGAGAATCATGGGAAATAGGCCTTGGTCATGTGATAGGCAAGCAGTATATTAATGTACGATCAAGTGCCACCTAGGGTTACTTAATATCTCAAAGGCTTATAGTCGTTCACAACTCAAGTCTACAGTGAACTCATTAACTGCCAGCCGCTGTTTCTTTGCGAGGCTGCAACCAGTTCCTACTTCAAACTTTTCATGTAACCAAAATAATGCAGTGATGGGAACAATAATGGGCAGATGCATGCATTTTTACATCTTCATTCGTTTGTCAGAGTAAAACTTGGAAAGGCCAATTCTTTACCGAACTGAAGTCAAGAACTTGCAGTGCAAAAACCGAGCGTGCCCTGCAGGTGCTGTCACCCGAGTTTTTTAACTTAGTTGGGAGCGAAGTTTGATGCGTAAAGGAGGTCCTGAAGCAAAATGAACTGTGCCACGACTTTTTGAAAAGGGAAACACTCCAACTCCACACACTTTCACCCATGTTCCTCACACACCTCATCTCTTCTACTGATGAAAACACTCAAGAACAGCGGATGCTCCAAAGGCATCAAACACAAGGTCATCTTGGAAAGGTCACAAGATGACAATTTTTTTTGCGTTTTTTTTTTCTTTTTTTATGTGTGTGTATGTGCTTCCGTGATTGGCTGATGAAGTAACACCGACTCGACAGGGCCGACTTTCTTTGTTGCCAACTGATGTTTTAGGTGCGGAGCACTTTAGGGGGTCAAGCTTGTCAATGTATCTCTGCTGTCATCGCGGTGGGCCCATCCTAGAGGCAGTGCACCAAGACTGTGTATCTGTAGGGCTGTCGTGTCAGAAGCGATTCTAATGAGTTTCTGCTGATGCGCTTGGGCTGTCGGCGTCTAACGTCGCCGTCGTGGCCACGGTAAAGCAGTTCCATTAGCAGCGACTGACGTTTCCTGTAGGAAACACCGGTGCGAAGCATGCATCACTGCATGCTTCGCACCTTCCCAGGTTTCACGTTAGTGGAGCTGTATAAAGCCTCAGTTGTAGCTTGTGGCTTCTACGGTTTATGGTGCCGCGCATTCATTATACTAAGTTGATAGCTAGCAGTTCGATTTGATTTGATTTGATTTGTTATCAGAAATACATGGTACATTGCATGTAAAAAATATGCAGATACAGAAGGAGGTCTCAAAGTCGCAAGACTGTGAGTGAGACCCCCTATAAAATCATGCGTCAGAGCAACAACACTAAGGTATAGAGCGGTACAGATAGTAATAACTTCTACAAAATTTGCATATATGCACGAAACAACAAACGTAAGTTGTGCAAAATGTACAGATGAGCACACAAAAAAAACATATACACTAAAATGTGACAACCCTAACTATGAACAACATAAAGCTTTATGAATATAATAGGTGAAGACGCAGGGCTTTTTAAAACATATCGAGGGATCCATTCGTTTCCCTAGGCAAGGAATTCCACAAGTATACTGAGGAAAATTTTGTGGTAAACTTGCCATAATTAGTCCTGGGTTTGGGTAAGAGAAAGTTGTTAGCCTTTGCAAAACGAGTCGATGACATCTGACGAAACTGACTTGAGTTAAGTAAAGGAATGGGAAGCTTTTCATTTATGTATTTATAGATAAGAATGCCAAGAAAATATTTGTCCAGGATCTGAACTCATAAATTCCATGTGAACAAAGTAAAGATGAGGCATTTGACATGAAGCTACTGAATGTTATTATTTTCAGTGCTTGGTTCTGAAGATGTTGGATGGCTGATAAGTGAGTGGCATACCTATAAATGAGCATACGATAAGTGAGTGGCATACACAATAACATCGGAGTCTCCCTGTAGATCCAGGAAACAGCCGAATTATTTTTAAAGTCGAATCCCTCTATAGTCGTTGCTGTATGCAAGTCCACCTCACTTTACATAACTATTTTTTGTTGGTTAAATCTAATCGTCATGTTTCCTTGACCATGTTCATGAATATTTATTTCAAATAAAATGTCATGGAATTTTCAGACTGCTTTGAAAATTTTTTCGTTACTATTAAGAACTGTTATGATCACATTGTATTTAATTCAGTGTCATCACTATTTGCACACCCCTATCTTTAAATAATTCTTGGATATTGAACAGCTATTTTCACTATTAATAAAGGCCCATAAATGCATGTGCCAGATGCAGTGGTTTAACAATGCATAGCCATGAACAGGTGAAACTTCTTTATTGTATGCTTCAACAGGGGTGGAAGCCGAACTGGCATGGGAAGACAGTTGTTGGCTTTTTGTTGTTGTTATTGCTTTTTTTTTTTTTGCTTTGTTGCACGTGCGGGAAAGGGGTGCCAAATACCGGTTGATAGCAGCAACAGTGCTACTACGTAGTTGTTACAATACAGCTTCAGGGAGCAGGCTCAAAGAGGCAAGTCAGAGAGGCCTCCGAGGGCAGCAAGGAAGAGACAGACGCTGGCACACCGCACGAACATATATTTGAACGTACAGAGAGGCAAAAAAACAGGCATACAAAAGCACAAAATGAGGATATATACACAACACATGCAGCATCTGTACAACCGTAGCGCTCACAGAGTTCAAACAATTGAATTGAAAGTGAAGGGCTCGCGTGTTTCGGCGCGTTGACAGTGTCGAAACAGTGTCCGCCGGAGCTCTTCAAAACACCGAGTCAGGCATCAGAAGTGTAGTGGACAAAGGGGGAACGAAGACTCCCACGCATCTGCTGGGCGTCCGGAGCAGGAGACATGTTGTTCTTGAGGTCCCTCGGGCGTTGGTGCTCGACCGGGCCTCTCCGACAAATGTTACGATGGCAAATGTTACGACAGACCACACACGTGGTTCACCGTAAGTGGTGCCTTGTTGTGCCCATGATGACAACTCCGTCAAAAAGAGCAATCGCAAAATACTTTGTACACGCCACCTTGAAGCGAAACTTCCAGTAGCTCTATTTAAGGCATGCGCTGATCAGAAGCAACAGTCGATGTCAGTGGAAGAGTGAAATGCAAAAAGGAATGTTTATTTCAGGCTGCCTGCTCATGTTTTGAACTTTGAGGACCTGTAACTTCAGTTTTCAAGCGCCAATTCCTCTGATTCCTTTAGCGTTAATCTCACGATTCAATGCTACACCTGTTCCAGTGCTCCCGAAGGCAGTCAAAAGCTGTCACAAAGCCTCTTTAAGGGGGAAAGTAAACGCGCATATGGTAGAAACGGGGAGAGAAGCCAAGAACTCTGAGGCATATAGGGTACTTCAATGTGCCTCTTCCTTTATTCAACCCAGCTATCCGTGTACCATGTTCATAGCTGTCGTAGTCGTAGTATGCTAGTCATAGCAAAAAAAGGCGACCGCTGTGTCCCTTTATGGGTGATAATCTGCGGTGGTTGCCTAGGCTGCGCATACCAAGATAACTGGCCGCAATCCTAAAAGGTCACCTGTGAGAGTGAGAAAACGTATTCAAAATAAGTAGTGGGTGGCTTTGAGAGTTAAAAGTTTAAGAACGGTATTTCGTGCTCAAATAGATATAATTTTGCTGGGAGGAGTCTTACTGTTCAAAATTTGGATCAGTTGGACATTTGGGTTACTGAAATCCTACTAGGAATACTGTCAGTAGCAGTTTCTATACTCTTTTGTTCTACTATCAAAGTTGTTGGTGAGGTTGGTAGTCAATTCATGGATTAGCCTTGCACCATTATCCTCTACCTCGCAATGTGCCCTTATGAAGAACTTGAGTTTGTTGTGCAACACGATGCAGGAACAGTCGGCATGGTGCCTTGCCAATGCCGCCAGGGATTGTGACCAGTGTCGGGACCTGCTGAAGTGCCAAGGAGCAAGTCATGCTCTTGTCAAGGCACTCCAGGTTAGTCACTGTGTACTACTGCTCATCTGCTTGTAGTCGACTTTCTTAATGTTCGTGCAACTAGCGCTCGCACTTCATGCGGACAAGAGCCAAGTAGAGAGCAGTGATGTTTCATACTAGGTAGCAGAATCCACCACTGTCGATGTTTGAAATTTCCACAATTAGGTGCTTCTCCCCGTAAGGTATTCTGGAAGTCTCCAGAAGTTTACCTGCACGGAAACATACAGGAAAGTCCGTGCTTAAACCCATTCCTGGGAGCAAATTCTGAAAGTGAACTTTGGAAATGACAGGTTATACGCTGTCACACGAGGCAACTTGAGTGCACTTTGAGCGAGTGCACTTACGTTCACAGGGTGCACTTACACTCACGCGCTGCTACACGAGGAAGAGGAGTGTGCTTTGTAAATGTGCATTCCCCTAGCGGACATGGCCGCAAACTACCTGAGGGTGAGAATAGCGGTCTTTTTTTTTTCGTTGAAATATGATTGGTTTTAATACATAGGAACATTTCTAATGACGGAAACAGTGTTTTAAAAATGCTACTGGCGCAGCGTCATGAATTAGCATATTTGTTTGCAAGCCACTGCTACCGAGGCTACACACGACGTCGCCGTGAAGCCAGCGAAGTGAGTTCGGCGAACGCACTTGCCTGCAAGGGCGTTTTGCAGCGAGTGTCACTAAACGTTCTCGTGTGACAGCGTGCGAATGACACTAGCGGCAAAGTGCACTCTCTCAAAGTGCATTTAAGTTGCCTCGTGTGACAGGGGTATTAGCCTTGTTATTGCAGCATTCCATGGCTTTAGGTACTTGCCCTGCACTGAGGGGCTTGTCTTCTTCATGTTTTCAAACAGCTTCTGTTTAAGTAACGCTCTTTGAATAAAAAATCATGTTATAAAGGCTGTTATCCTACTACAGTAGAGCCCCGCTGATACGTTTTTCACGGGACCGTAGAAAATAAACTTAAGAGCCGGGAAACGTAAGAGCCGAGAAACCGTAAAAATTGAAAAATGAGAGAAGTGGTGATCGGCACAATTTTATTTCAGTGCTAGCGCTTTCAGTGCACGCATCGGCACACTCGGCTATGATTTCGTCGGATGAGCAACACAGTGTTACATGTGAAAAAGACGGCATTGTGACCACTGGTAATGATATAAATTCACACGTGCAGTGAAACTTCATAAAATACGGCCAAAAAAAAAACGAAAGAAAGCTATGACATTGATACCATGCAACTCAGCACCCGCCGTGACAGTCTTTATGGTAGCTGTGTTCTGTACCAATGCAATGGTCTCTTGCCTCCGTTTTGCCCACAGTGCCACGATACCAGAATGATGATTTTGTCAAATAGCCAACCACAAGAAAACATCATGATCGGGCAGCATGCAGCAATCTTCGCCGCTCACACAGTTCTATGTCACCACAGACTCCACCCACAATGAGGCCACAACTATAGCCACGATGCACGTGATGCGTAGGCTTTGCCGTGCCTGCTTGGCTTGGCTGGGTTGCAGCCCCCCCAAGGTCACTGTATTGCCGATGCAATCTCGGGGTCATGTCCAGCCTCATCAGTGTTCGGTAGCCTTCACGAGTGGCCGTCACTGGGGAATATATTTCTTGCCATCGCACGCAGAATGGTTCACTATCACATTTCTGCCTCATACCTGTGCTGGGTGTCTCAGTAGTGCGTGTTAAGCATGCCATCCGGGATCGCAACGACGTGTTGTCAGAGGCCACGCACCAACCATGTTTAGGCTTAGCTGTGCCAGCCTGCAAAGCGAGAAATAGGCATTGGAGTGGAACTGCTATAGCGCAGAGGAAAAGCAGCAGTATGAGGAAAGAGTGTTCCTGCTGCTTGCACGAGGTATGCGCGGCAATGTGTGGCAGTTTTAGCGGGATGTGGGAGTTTCGAATTGCCGCACCGAACAGCTCCTGAACACCACAAAAACCACGACAATGAAAAAAGAAGAAAAAGGAAAGAAAGAAAGAAGTGAAGTGCTAGAACAAGGGAGAGCCATGTGACCGTTTGAAGAACTGCTGAGGTTCAGAGTTGGGGGTGCGTTTATCACACGGGAGGAAAAAAAATGCATAATTCGATAACTAAGCTGCTCACTATGCAAGTAAATACCGTGTTTACTCGCATAATGATCGCACTTTTTTTTTCAGAATGATTGACACAAATTTCGGCGTGCGATCATTATGCGGGGTAAATTTTCCGTGAAATAATATTTTGAGCACCGAGAACGCAAACAAGTCGCGTATCAGAATTCTTACGATAGCTATCTTGAACATAACCAAAAATAAAAGTAGAGTAAGGCTTGCCTTTGTAATAAACGCCCACATTACACAGGAACTACATGCATTGCATATTGCCCTTTAATTTTTTCGTTCACTGACCCCCTCACTATCATTCAGAGTCTGAAGTGTCACCGGCGTCAGTGTCGTCACCGCTCGATTCCCTGTCGGAACCGGCAGTGTCATCGCTGTCACCAAACCCGTGCTCTGAGGTATGGGACGCGATCGCCGGAAATAATTCCAAGAACCAAGGCTTACGTTCCCCGAAAAAGATCCCACGAAAGCTTGGACAATAAGATTTTTGGTCCCCCTCAGCACACTAGCAAAACGCCAGCAGTGGTTCAAAGACCGAGTCAGAGCCAAGGGTGATCAAACAAAACAAATATATTCTCATCAAATAGGCAGTCACGCAAACGTACACAAACACGGCTTTTACAAACTCAAACACAGATGGGTCGCAAAGTTACACAAGGCCAACCAACACAAACAAGCTCATGCACTGCAACAAGGAACAAAACACAAAAGAGTCCTATTATCCAAGACACTCGGCGTCTTCTCGGTTCGAAGCTTGCAGGTGGCTTGTCAGCCGGCGACTGAGTCACGCACGACTTCTTGCTTCTTCTTTTTACTTGCAACTCTTCTACTCTACTCTTCTACTCTCTCTTCTACTGCGGCCCGTGTCCGACTGCTTTTATAGCCCTGGGAAGCGGTGCTAGAAGGTTCCGCGAGGCCACGTGACTCAAAGCACCCGCACAGCTGGGAACCTTCTTGCCCATTCTCGGACCTTCTTTCCTGGGGGGCGCCTCTTTCTCTCTCTCACTGCTCAAGGAGCGTCGGTGTGTACTCTCCGCCTCTTCTCTCTCCTTACGTCTGCGCCGCGCGCGCTCTCGCCGCGATAAGAAAGCTTCCGCAATATTCTCGCGTTTTGTAGATGCGGCGTGACCTTGAGCGCCTCCTCCGGGCGCCGCTTTTCTTGTTGTTGTTTTGGCCTTTCGACGCCGGGTTTTACTTCGAAATAGGCACTATTTTGTGACAATCGCACTCCCACAGAAGGTTATCTTCCATTCCGTCGAGTGCGATAGATATGTCCGTCTTCTTGAAGCTGTTGGCGTGGTGAAAACTGCGGCATTTGTCTTTACTGCTATCCTAATACGGCACGTTTCCGCCAAGGGTGGGCAAAAATTAGGCATCTGCTTGGGGCGTGCAGTTCACTTGGTGAGTCTTGAAGAGTTATTTACGTAACATTCGACAGATAGTAAACATGATGATCGTCAGCTAGACTTGGCACACAACATATCGCTGCGACAAGTTCGGGGTGCGATCATTTCACGGGGAAAAAAATCTAATTCTGACGAAAAAATTTAGGGGTGCGATCATTATGCGAGTAAATACGGTATGGTACCTACATGCAGTGGAACCGATTTCAGTGGCCAGAAGTATGTCATGGATGTCCAGCTTTGGACAGCGCAGTCGCAGAGCCGATGCCCCAACAGTTACGTGTTGCGTATTACTGGCGGGACAGGGCTCATTAGCATAACTTGCAATGTTGTCTTCACTAGTCTAAAATGCTCGCTAAAACAATTCTGTTTTTCCCGTTATCTAAAGTAGCAGTTCCAAATTCTCCCAAAAACAGGGAAAATTTCATTTGTGGAACGTCCCTGGTAGAGAAACTCGATGCAAAAACAGGTTCATCGGCTGAATTGCAGTAATAACTCAAGCAATAGTGAAATCATATTTATTTCAAAACCCGACGTCTGAAGTCTCGTGGTAGCAGTCACTAGTAGTAACCTTCATAAAGCTGCACTTCTTCCCTACCCTATCCTTGCAGAGCATCTATCCTCAAGTGGTCGACAGCGCAGTGCTTGCCCTGCAGGCTTATGCACAGTCCTCGCTTGACATCATCCAGTAAGTTCCTGCTGCTTCAGGTGGTGAGGACATGAGCATTATAAATATTAGTTGTGAAATCTCACATATTCTTGAATAAACAGCTCAGCATTCACACCTCATTGAAGCCTCTTTCACTGTTGCAGAGACTTGGTCACTCGGGGCCTGCTCAGACACCTAATTCCATTGTTCGACCAGGACACGGCAACGCCCGACTTCATTGGTCGGCTCGGTTGGATCACCTTTTGTGTCTATAGCAAGTGAGCATTGTAGTATATTCCTTATCAAAGCCTCTTCAGGGAAGCTTTATGGCTTACCGTGGTAGCTTAGTGGCTATGATGTTGCAATCCTAAGTATGATAGCAAAGCTTTGAAAAGATTTAGTGTGCATTAGATTTTCATGTTCTGATTTATGAACTCCAGTGTCGTACAACAGGCAGTTTGATTGGGCTATGAGAACAGTAAAAAGTTGTGAACCTGATCTAAGAAATTAAGAAACACTACTGTACTGTTGTATATTGGAACCTTGACAAGACAACCAGAAAGATACTAGTTTAGGCTTTTTACATTCATATGAACAGTTCCAAATATGTTAGGCAGCCACCCTTAAGTCTTCACCCCTGCAAGATAGCCTTTCTAAAAGCAAATTTAGTGCTGTTTGCATCTGCATCTTGGAGGTTTGATCATAAGCCTGAGTAACTTTCTTTTCTTTTTGTTACTTGGGCTTGCTTTTAACAGTTCTTTAACTGTTTGTGTCCTTCTTTCCTGCTTATCTATGGTTTTGTCAAATTTGGCCTGGACTGGACAATAGAGGAGGATGTGTCCTTGCGCGACGATGCATCATCTTTTTTATTTACGATGATAGACATAAGCAGGGTTTCTGTTCAAGAAAATTTAGTTTGAAGTCAGTGCTCATCTTGTCTAGTTCTTCCTTGTGTACTCATTCTGCTTTGCGCTGATTTTCAGTATGAGCGCCTATAAACTCACTGAGATTTCAGTTCTTCTAGATAGTAAACGTGTCGCCTGGTTGCAAATACTTTTTTACAAGGGCATGGCATATAAAATGGCATAAGTGTGTGGTGTCTTGTTCTATCTTTCCTGCCCATGCAGAAAAATTTCTGCGACCTGCCATTATGAATACGTTGTCATTTTTACGTTTTGTGCTTAGGATCCATAATAATGTGTGTGTTTGTGTATGGTTGATTGGTAATTGGCATTTGGGGTAGGAGGGCGGGGGTGGGCTTGAGATGGAGGGTCCTGGGGCCCTCTTGCTTAATAAACCTTGCCTGATAATTCAACCAACTTTTCTTTTCGCATCATCAAATCATTGTAAGTCAACTGTAGTACCATGTTTTGTATCTTTGATGCAATATTTGGGTGTTAAATATATTGGACCACAAAGAGATCCTGAGAGGGTGGCATGGGCTGTTTGGTACATCACTGGACACCTGCAGCATAACATGCAGCAACAGTGACAGAGAGTAAGCTCCAAGAGATTCAAACGCAGTTCTCAGCTTTGTCTGTCTTGCATGCCGTCATTCCTTTACTCCGCACTGCCATTTACCTCATTAAACTGGCACTGTTCACTAGTGCCTCATAAAGCCACTCCGAGTAATTGTGAAATTGTTTTGCTGCTAGTATTTCTGCAGCAGACTCTCGGTAATTCAGACCTGAGGAGACCTCCAGAATTTTTTTTTTTTCATGTATCAAAATTTTTAATTATCAGATTCAAGTATAGGTATGAGTCATATTGCCCCTCCACGGTTGTCTAGTCACTACGGCACTTGGCTGCTAATCTGAAGGCCGCACGATAAATTCCCAGCTGCAGTGGCTGCATTTTGATGGCAGCAAAATGCTAGTCCCATGTACTGTGCGATTTCAATGAACATTAAAGAACCTATAGTCGTAAAAATCTCCAGAGCTTTCCACTTTGGCGTCCCTCATAACCATAGTGAGGTTTTAGGACACAAAAGTTCAGAAATTATTAAGTATGACTCACCACAGCACATCAGGTGTATGCACATATGGCCAATAATCATTTTTGCTGCTGCAGTCTCAATGTTCTCTCCGGTATTTTTTTTTTCTGCTCAGGTGTTGAGTGATTTAACAACCACTTGCAGGCAGTTAGTTCTATTTTGTGCTGCATCAAAAATGTACGAGTGAACATGTTCAGCTAGGACGAACAAAGGCAGCTAATATTTGTAATATGGATCAATGCAGTTTGAATTAAAGGGACCCTGAAACCAGATCTTACTTGCCAAAAGTTGTGTCGAAACGGGTTCCTCACATTGCCCTTCACAAGAATTTTCAGGATTGATGCAGACAAACAGAAGTTATTCAGCTTACAAATTCAAAATAAAAGCAGACGACAAATATTGGCATCCACTTTCGCATTTCACTCACCCAGCTACGTGTTCACTGCTTCCAATCAAAACGTGGCTTACATCTTGTGGTACCGAAACCGTGCTGTCCATAGCAGCCTTCTTCCCACGACAGTTGCCTCTTTTTTTTTTTTTTTCACAGCATCGTAGCCTTGGGCTACAGCAACCACATGGGCCACACAGCGCTCCTTGTGTCACGTGCACAGTAATGAAATTGTAACATGTAAATTATGTCCGTCAGTAGTTGCAGCAAGCATGAAACATGTTCTCGTCTTAAAATTAATTACAGTAAAACCTGATAACGAACCCGGATGTAACGAACTGTTCGATATAACGAAGCAATCTCAGTTCCCCTTGAAATTCCTGTACATGAAATTGATATTGGTTATAACGAACTAATTGTTATAACGAAGTAATTGCCACTGCCCCATCAACTTCATTATAACGAGGTTTTACTGTATATTTTTTCAGTTCATTGTAAGCTTGTGGGACAAGTAGTATCCTTATTCCCTAATGTTCCCGGCCGGTCAGAACCAACAGTGCAACCAGCATAGCAAAGCCACATTGGCTCACAGAAACTGTTAATGTACGACACCACAGTTGGCACGGAAGCTGATTGCAAGTACAAATTAAAGTATAATGCGCCGTGATTTCGCCACTCTTACTGGTGCTATGGTCATTTTCCCTGCAACAAGGAAACGTGCAATGAAAGCAACGTGCCTATTTCACATTTCAGGGCCCCTTTAACAGCTTTCAGATACATACATCAATATCATAGCATGCCTGCGAAACATTTGAAATTTGTTTGAATTAACTGAGAGTTTGGGTTACCGCGAGTCTACTGCATAGACTGTTGTGAACATCCAGAGAGCCCTGGAAGAAATGTAAAGGTACCTTCGCTTTCTATAAAACAAGCACTCATAAAAAAACAGCATTTTGTTAACACATTGTTGCTCTCCCCTCACTTTCCTCAAACTTTGAAATGCAGTGTAATGCACATTGTTTCTGAAGTTTTCCTTCCGTCCTTTAATTCATTGTATATAGTCAAGCAGAGATATATTGAATCGAGGGAGGGTGGAGCTTAAAAGAGTTTGATAGAGTAGACTCTTGGTAATTAAAGTTGGATAATTCAAACTTTCATTTAATTTAAACAAATTTGAAATTTTTGGTTTTTAATGTGTCCAAAAGCTGCCTAATTCAGACTGTGCCATTTAGTTACTCCTGTCAATTCACACTTTTTGCTTATCCTTGCCAGAGATACAGCTTCTAGGTTCCTTTTGGGTGAACGTTTATGCATCTATGTTTTTGAAGACCCAGAAATAAAGCCAATCACCTGGCAGCACATGTCAAAGCACTCAAAACCACTAGCAGAACAAAGAAAAAAAAGAACACTTTGGTAGCAACACTGCATATGATAACTGGCTTTCTCTGCTTTCCCTGGTATGTAGCACTGAGCCATGCTTGTGCTTGCATCTTATAGTTCAAACTTCTGATAATTCAAACAATTTTGTGGTTCCTTCATGTTCAAAATAATGAAAAAAATTGGCCGCGTATCTCCGTGCTTCGCTGCAAATGTCGTCGAAAGACGATAGTCTTCTACTGGCCGTGCTACATGAGTCCCGGTTCATCTGCGGTTCAGCACAAGCTTCAGGCGTCTGTTCAGCCGCCGGGTACGCTCGCTTAGCCTCTCGGTCAGTGACAATTCGCGCATCGCGCACCTCGTCTGTTTCCTGTGTTCTATATCATCAAACGGCCATTTATGTTTTGCCTTACCTCAGACAGCGCCCCTTCTATGTTGAATCGGCCGCATGTGGCTGGCATTGATGAAATGGAGGCAGCGCTGCGTGAGATATGGAAGCCTTCTGGCCATGATATCGGGAAACGCAAGAAGTTTGCGTAATATGCAGAGCTACTGGTAGGTGGCAGCACCGTGTCGTTTTACCGAAGCGTAGGAAATGTCCACTTTTTCGATCATACGCATCGCATTTTTAGCACATCCTAACAAGCACTAGGGTCTTTAGAATTACGCATCTGTGTATTTTCTACTAAAGGAACACACCATCTAATACTTACGTATTGATGTTGTGCCTCAGATATGCGTAATATTTGCTTTTGGGTCGACTGTGTTCACAAGTATGAACACAGCTACCAGTTCGAGATGGGTGGTCGTTGAGGAAGGGGTTAAACTTTCGCCATTCTACTGAATCGAAAAGCAGGACAGACACACACACACACACACAGACCAAATTTCTGTGTTGAAGTATCCCAAGAAAGACTATTGTCTTTAAAACTTGACTTGCTGACTACACGATTGCACTACACAATAATTCATTACATGTGGTTTTTGTATGTCCATGCTTGACTGTATACCTTCTTTTTCAATGACAGTGTTCAAGTCCCAGACATGGACTGCACAGCAAGACTGTGCCACGCAGCAGCAAACAAGACTATTCATTACAGCGCAGCTCCTCAAGAAAATTCTGCTGTAAGTAGCAGTTGCCCTTCCCGGATGTACACTCTGCGGAAGGACAGCTTCCTCACTGGAAAAGAGGAGTTAGATCACTGCCTCCCTTAGCTTCTTGCTTCTGCCTTAGAGTATGTGATGTCTTCATGGAGTGGCATATTTCATGTTATTTTTGTCTTATAGTCCCATACAACAAACGCATTTACAAGGGGCTGCTGAAGTGAAAAGTTAAGCCCAGTTTATAGGTTATAGTTCTTAAATACTAAAAGATTCAGTATTACAATATGAAGCTACTAGATGAGCCATATTTAAAGAACTATGATGAGCCATATTTGAAAAGTCGTATTTGATTTGGAGGGAGATGGTGTTTTGGTGCCACCTCGGAGTCCCCTTGCTTGCTGAGTTGCCTCTACTTATTGTCTATTCTTACGGATTGTCTGCTGTACCAAAGTCTTTTTCACAGTGGAACTTATTTTCTCATGCAAATTGTGTGGGAGGGGAGGGTTGCACAGTCATCAGTGTCAGCTGGTCACTGAAGGTGTTGCACATGTTTGGGTGATGCTACACAGTGTGGTGATGGTCCATCATGTGATATCTTATATTTCAAACCTGCCAATTTCCTAATCAATGAAATAAGCTTAAAGGGGTCGTGAAAAGAATTTGAAGATGCCGGTTTGTAATTTTCACTGCTTCAATACGCATTCGACAAGCCGATTCCGAAATATTTCGGCGAAATATTCAGTGCACATTTAACAACGCCCGTTTTAAACCTCAGCTTTCTTGCGCTCCCGAAATGACTATGCGACACTACCGGCCGGCGTGGTACTATTTGGTGACGTTGAGTTAAGATATTTTTAAGTTCAAATGCACTGTGAACTTGCGTTTCCTCTAAAGGAATTGATTTACTTGAAAGCTAGAAAGGAAGAAAATACTTGGAAACCGTGCGGTGCCACCATTCGGAAGAAGAGCGGCAGCACGGTTTGCTTTCCCATGGCCTCCGAGGGCGCGCCAATCTCGGAGGTATGACGGCTACTAAGATGACGTCATCTGCAGAGTTGAGGGGAACGCGCGCAGTGAAACCGAAACCGCGTTTTTTATCGCTGTAAATCAACGCACACGGTGCAACGGAACAATGCATATTGTTGATTGGAGGGTCAGGATCCCGAATACGCACTCAGTACAAAATGTTCAGAAAACGTTTCACACGACCCCTTTAAGGACCAGAGGGCTTGTTTCTTTCCAAGACACAGCCAAATGAAGCCAAAACTGACGGACAGTGAAGCCAAGGAAAACATGAGGTCTTTATTTGCGGCCTTTAATTGAAGCACAGTAATTATGACAAAAATAATAATCTGAAGTAGGTGAAAAGCAATTAGCCACCACTGTTGACCGAACCCACAACCTTCAAATTGTCCTCTAGAATATAAATTGAATTATGGCAGTAGCCATTTCCTCGTCCACTGTTTAGGGTACAGTAAAACCTCGTTATAACGAAGTTGAAGGGGGAGCGGTAATTCCTTCGTTATAACCATTAGTTGGTTATAACAATTTCATCTATAGGAATTTCAAGGGGAATTGCGATTACTTCGTTATATCCGATAGTTCGTTATACCCGGGTTCGTTATAACGAGGTTCTACTGTATTTTTGTATATGTAATGGAGTGTGAATGAGTGCTGCTGATAGCCATGGCAGTGAATGATGAATGTTCTTAGATACTTTTTCACCAGCTTTTGTCGTATAACTTGTTACCTTTGCAAGATGGCAGCTGAACTTTAGGAACCCTTTCCTATTGTCTGCCACTTACCAACAATAGACCTCTGTGATAACATAGGCACAGTGCTACTTTCTGGCAGAATATTACAAAGGAACAGGGTTCGATCGGAACCATCTATTAATCCCAGCCTTGCTGTCTCTTCAAGGTTATGCAGTGTTTAATGCATGATGAGTGAGCCGATGGATCCAATTACTACTAGTAAGGCCGAAGAGCCTAATTCCTTTCTCCTCCTTTTAGCAGAGCTGGTTATGGCACGCCTTGGTTTTGTGGCGTCCTTAGGAGACTGCAGAGAGGAAAGGCTATCTATGACCATGTATAGTTGAAGTAAGCTAATATAAAAAAGAAAAGCAAGAATATAAGACCACGATAGTGTGCATGGAAGCATAACTCTCTCTCTCTCTGCCAAAAGATATACGTGCTGAGAAAGGAGGAGGACTTGTTCTTGGGCTAGTTGGTGTACGCTGTTTTTGTTATTATCATTATTTAAATGTGAGAACATGGGAACGCAGAACGTGGTGTAGGCTGTATGTCATGGTGTAGGACAAATACACACAAAAAACACACACAGGAGGCAGCTGTGTTTTGTGCCCCCTGTGTCTTTTTTTTTTTTTTTCGTATTCACACTACACCATTCATTACATACAGAGGAGGAATCGCAGGTGCAGGCGGTGCAGGCATTAAGGGAAACACAAGCGAGACAACAAACAAATCATAATGAATTGTTCGAAACTTAAGACTTGATTGATTGA
Organism: Hyalomma asiaticum; assembly: GCA_013339685.2. Lineage (NCBI taxonomy): Eukaryota > Metazoa > Arthropoda > Arachnida > Ixodida > Ixodidae > Hyalomma > Hyalomma asiaticum. The sequence goes on along the minus strand of CM023484.1, from coordinate 94,965,299 downwards.
TTTACAGTGGAAACAAGCAGCACAATTGCATGATTCCCACCAGGAGTCCGATAACACAGCCAAGAGACGCAGGTGAATGGAGAAGAAGCAGCAAGGAGAATTCAGAAAAGGTTTTGTGGGTGCTGCCACTCAGTTTAATGGCAAGTTCATGGACAGGATGCCTGGACATTTGTGTGTGGTGTGTGATCATCCTCATAACGATCTCATGTTTATAGTGAACGTTCGAGACTGTACCAAGCACTACTGTGCCCTAAAGACTCTCGCAGGTGCATTTCCTGGTCAAGACCCAGCAACGTTCAGGGTTTGTACCACCTCCAAGGAGCGTCTTTCATGGGGCTTTATTCCTCATTTCTCCGCAACTTACAGCAGCTACAATTGCAAACCCATGCCAGCCCATCTTCCGAAGCTCTGATAGTCATCCATCTCTACAAGATCGGAATGGCTGCCAACCCTTTTTTTTTCCCTTTCCTTTACAGTCTGCTATGGTACCTTAGAAACTGTGGCATTGCACTGCCAAGCAGAAGGGTGCGGGTTAAGCTTACAGCCATTGTGATCACATGCCATCTACTTTAGGATTAGGAGCATGTAATTAAACAACCCAGGTGGATAAAATTAATCTGTAGTTGGGGCCTACTACGATGTGCCTGAATATTACGCTGTGGCTTTGGCACGCAAAATCTTCAATAAATTGAATTATTCTTTCGTTTTCTATCTCATAAGGTTTCATTCATTCTCACTGCTTCCTCTCTCTCTCTCTCTGCCCCTCCCCCATCTTTTTTTTTCTTTAGATATCGCACTGTGCCAAAGAATTGTTTGTGTTTTTTGCAGGCCCTTGCTTCTCTGTTGGCATGCCTGGCTACCTGGTGCAGCCGATGGCACGACCTAGCCGTGGCAGTGGCCGGGATGCCTGGGATTGTTGCGGCATTAGGCCACCTCCTGGGGGCTCCGTATCTTCACCTGCGTCGGGAAGCCTTGTGGCTCATACACTGTCTCTCGGGTGAATCATCCGCCTGTGCTGTACACTTTAAAGAGAAACGTTATATTTTTTTTTTATTTGGCAGTGACATTAATTCGAAAAAGGATTAGGGTTTCATTTTTTGTACTTCGTGTTCCGAGCACTGACCTTGATCCTTGTATGTTTGTATAACCTCTTAGATTTGAAAATGCCAAATGTACTAATGTGATTCACCCTCTTGCAAGATTAGGGCATCGTTTAAGTTTCACCTTAATGTTATGCAGAAGGTGTGCGAATATTCGAAATTTCGACTAATTTTCGAGTAGCGTTTGCTATTCGTTTCGATTTGCACTTAACTTTCACTAGTTCGAATAGCAAATCGGTAAAAAAGTTGGTGATTAAAGGGAAAAAATGTGCTATACCTCATGGCAAGTGGCCCATTCCGCAAGTAGTGCGCTTCGCCGCATAACACCGGGTACTGTGGCGAAACTAACACTTGTGTAAGGCGGCGGAGCTAGCGCCCGTGTACTGCGGCGAAGCTAACACTCGCGTATTGCGGCGAAGCTAACATCCGTGTGCTGTGGCGAACACCCCTGTACAGCGGCGAAGCTAACACCCGTTTACTGCGGCGGAGTTAACACTTGCGTATTGCGGCAAAGCTAACGTCCGCATATTGCGGCGAAGCTAACACCCGTGTATTGCAGCGAAGTTACCTCAGCTTTCTGTTGCACAGTTCAGTGTTCAACTGTTTTTCAAGACTTTGGAATGACATTGTGGGCATATACGTCACACATTAAATTTTTGCCCATGTTTAGTAGTACATTTCTCCATAATTAGATATTTTATTATTCAAAAGTATTCGAAAAATATTCGATTCGCACTTGAACATAAATATTCGAATTCACTTCGCGCTCAATATTTTGCTATTCGCACAGCTCTATTGTTAAGTGTTTGCTCACATACATGTTGTGCATGTGTTCTGCACTGCCATACCTAGGCATCCTGGTCCGGGGTTCAAACACCAAACCAGCATGAATTTTTTTAGCAACTAAGAAGCTTTTATTTCTGAGAAATCTGTATGGATTTCCTTGTAGCTTTGTGCTACAAACGGGTGGATGCTAATTTCTCCTTTTATAAGCGTTACTTCACCATTGCAGGTTTCTGCAGAACTCACTTGCTATACATGGAATATTTTTTTCTTACTACTTTTTCAGTTTCTGTACTATACTCAACAATAATATTGCTTGGCATTGCTTCTAAGAGTGGTAGCGGTATCTTTACGAATGCATGTATGCATGCGAAACAGTAGCAGAGCACTAGGGTTGCAAGGAAATACTTTTCTTTTACATCGAGGAAATGAGCCTAGAGTATTGAAAGAATACTTGACCACACTACAGGAATTTTCTGTTTGTAATATTTGTTATCCACGAATAAAATTTCTTGCCATCGTGCTCTTCCCAGGGATACTGGTTGAACATGATCTGGCCGACATCTGTGCTGCCACCTGGGGCATTGTGCCTTTGCTGACACCAGGAGCCGAGTTTATAAATGAGGTTGGTTTCACAGCTTACCCGAGGTTGTCTCAGCTCACTCAGTACTAATAGAGGTTTACTACGGCTGTTCCAAAATGTGAGTGCTGCTTTGCATGTAATGTACACCATATTCAGTTTTCCATGCTTTGTGTGGCTAACGCAAGGGTATGCCAACAGGAAGGCAGCCAACTTAAGTAGACTGTTTTGCTTTTCACTTTTTATTGTGATGGTAAAACGAGTGAGTGGCATTGACTTTCACCCAATCTTGACTCTCTTCAAGTATGAAATAGGTATCACAGAGTTTGTGTTGTCCTTACCCAGATCAGCTGTCTCTACTGACTTGGACAGATTTGTTAAAAAACACCATTGTTACGGAGAAGGAAGGTGCTTTCATTACCCTGCAGGAGAACGTGGCTTAGTATTTTCTATTGGCCCTCCAGCAGCCTTCTGGTGTTTGTGTGCACAAGCAGTTGAAACACTGTGCCTAAGCAGTTTAATGATGAAAGTGGCCGTTTTAGCTTACATTTGTGCTTAGCTTTGTGTGCAGCCAATAAAATTTGCCAACTTCAACAATCCATTCTAAAATATCTAAAATTTAATAGTTTCTTGATGGGCTTTACAGCAAACCGCAATGTTAAGAATCTTTGTTCAGTTTTACGACCAAGCTGATTTGACTAGAATACCAATACTGTTGCCAATTGATTCTTCAGTCCTACTTGAATGCTAATTAGGCCTGACTTGCATCATACTGTATTTACATGGTTGTAAGTCAACTCGAATGTCGGTCGACCCCCCTCCCCTACAGAAAAGGTCACACATCAAGAGAAACAAACTGACTGGCGGTACACATTTTCAATTGTAAGTTGACCCCCCAGCATTATGCGCCAGATTTCAACAAATATGGGTTGACTTATAATTGTGCAGATATAGCACCTACCAATTTGTACACCAGTAGTAATTAGAGCGTGTTGCTTATTATTCACTTAGCATTATCAGCAGTGCACTATGAAATTAGTATTGTCAGCTAAAAAGCACCTTTAGCAGAGTGACTACTTGGCATCACAGCAAACGTACGAAGCAATGCTTTTCTTCCTTTGTTTTTCGTTGGGTATGCTAGAGAAAACAAGAGTTGGATCAGATGGAGTGCCTACCATGTGGTTGCTGTTTTAGTAGCTCTTGAATTTGTATCTTGTGTGCACATGCCTGTGAAAGAGAGGAAGCAGGCCTGCAATGTGCTTATAAGTTCACATCAGGTTACCTTCCTGCTGACACACAAGCCAGATATTTGTTCCAGTTGACTTCCCTACTTTTATCTCTCTCTCCTGACCATGCAAAACTTATCTCTTTTATCTTGTGCCACTTAGTAACATTTCTGCCTGCCAAGTACGGTCATCGACCAATTTTCCGGATCAACCAATATTTTGGTTTTCCTAATTAACTGGATATTTGGATGCACTCAATATTTTGGACGTCTTTGTGTAACTGCCACAAGCCCCGTAAGATCACTGTATAAGAAAGTATAAAATTTCAAACGCTTGAAACCTCTACCATCCAAATTTCTGGACTTCCTGATGCGACGATAGGCCCGAAACCACCAAAACTGCATACAGTCAGACCTTGCTACAAAGAAACCAACAAGATACACGAAAAATTTGTAGTTTTAGAATTTTGTTGCAGCAAAATTCTATAACACCACAACAGTTCGGAAGATATGATTGTTATGACGTTCATTGCTTATTGGCATCGAACTCTCGCTGGCTCGAGTGTACTAGGATGTACATTGATGCTTGAAGCATGCCGGGCATGGAGCGCTGTGAATGCGCATCACATTGCATGCGCTGAAGGCCAAACGAATAGGGTCATTCCTCATTCCATGACAAATGAACCAGCGTTTTTTTCACCCACCATAAATATGCTTGAAAAAATTTCCGCGTGTTTGTTGAAGTCCAAAATAAGCTCTGCTTGTTTAGTTTTGATGCCAATATATTTTCCACCATTTTATGAGAGTTTATGTTTTCATTCACTTTGAGTCAAAGGCTGTGAAACACGATTTTATTTCCAAGGACTGTTATGTGATGCAGGTGGTAAAATTGTTTCTATTGCAGCCTAAAGAAGTGATGTCACTGCAGAAACAACAAATTCTTAAATTAAAAAAATATTTCTTGTGCTTCTGGAACAAGCAAACTTGTTGAAAATTATAAATTTCGGCATTCTTTTGGAAACATTAATAAACTCGAAGGGCAGAAATGAATTTCACCCTGGTAAACATAGTACAAGGGCAAAATATTTCAGAAAGGAATCGCCAGTTTCACTCTTTCTTACAAAAATCCCTAGAGTCAAGCTAAAATAAGTCACCTGAGTGGTCTAGCTAAAGATGTCCACTATGCATCATTAGGTAGCTAAACGTATTTGCAAAGTTACAAAGGGGTATTGTCTTTTAAACTCAAGAAGTATTTAAATTATGTATCTGCAACCGGTACCTCTATGACACAAGCGGCATTGGGTGAGAGATGGTGATTGACAGCTAACACCCACTTACCCGAGAAGCACATGACAGATGTGACCTGCAGGCAATGCAGCTAGATATAGTTTGCTGCGTGCTACGTGCGCCGTCCCATCACCGTTTACAGCGACCGGACAATGCACCAGACTCAGTCATTCACTCAGTCCTGACCCTCTTTGAGGACAAGATGTGACGTTTTGTTGTCCTTACTGGGATCAGCCGTCTGTTCTGATGTTTTAACAAAAGATGCCACTGCTATGTAGAGGGAATGTGCTTTCATCACTGCCCTATACGAGAAGGTGCCATTGTATTTTGTGCTGGCTGTCGAGTTGCCTTCTTGTGTCTGTGTTGTTGCGCGCACACTTGAAGCGCTGTTGAAACACTCTTTGAAAGCGCATATCTGGCCACTTTAACACATGTTAGTGCTGAACTCTGCACACTGGAGATACCTGCCAGCTTCAACATTTTAGTGTAAAATATCTGCTATTGAACTAGAGCTTCTCTATTGCTTTACAGAGACCAATCATTTTTTAAAAATCTTTGTTCTATTTAGGGCTGTGCTTATTTCTGTAGAACACCGCCCCACCGCGGTGGTGTAGTGGCTGTGGCACTTAGCTGCTGATTCGAAGGTCGCGGATTGAGTCACGGGGGCCGCCGCCGGCTGCATTTCGATGGAAGCAAAATGTTGAAGCCCATGTACTCTGCGATTTCAGTGCAGGTTAAAGAACTCGAGGTGGTCGAAATTTCCAGAGCACTCCATTACGGCAACTCTGATAATCATAGCGTGGTTTTTGGACATGAAACCTACAAATCAATCTATTTCTGTAGGACACCATACAAATACTGTTTCTTCTTTATTTTTTTAATGCCTGTTGTTTATTTTGGCGTAACTTGCAGCATATCCACCAAATTGTACAACCAGTGGTCATTATGGTAGCCTGAGCTTGGCAGTCAGAAAATTCCATGGTATTCGCTTAGCGTTATTCTCAGCGCATTATCAGGTACTGCTTTTAGCAAAAATTCAGAACACTTAGCAAGGTAGCCATTACATATGTGATTCTCTCCTTTCATTCTTTGAACAGCACAGAATAGTAGAGAAAATGGGGGTCAGATGGGGTGGAATGCATATTACATGCTCGCTATTTTGTAGGCTCTTGAACTTGAAGTCTTCTGCATATGTGCATATGGAAGAGAAAAAGTAGGTGTGCAAAGTGCTTATGCTCACAAAGTATTTTTTTTCTTGGTCATACACAAGCCAGATACCATATTTACTCGTGTAATGGACACACTTCTTTTTCCTGGAGAACAGAAAGAAAGTTGGGGTGCGTTTATCACACAGGGTAAATTTTATGAAAACTTTCTCGGGTTGACCTGCAGTAATGCTTACAGAAACGCGCGCAATGATGTTTTATTTTCAAAACAGTAAAAAACAGCCATATGGTGTTGATAGAACACTACTAGGCACTAGCTGCGACAGTGTTATGGTGGCTGCATTTTGATCCATTGTGACGGCCTTTCATTTCCATTTAGTGCAGGGTTTGCCCACAGCACTGCAAAATCAGAAAAATGGTGGCGGTCTTCATTGTGCATAGAGTTTCTGTAGTTTCTTTGTCGCCATGGGTCCCGCCCGTAATGACGTCGCTGTGCCGGCTTGCGGCCAACGAAGGTCGCTACGTTGCCGATGAATTCTCAGAGACGCCCAGCCGCATCAGTGTTCGCAAGTGGCCTTAACGGGAGAATAGATGTTTTCCGCAACCGCACGCAAAATGGCTGATCATCACATTTCTCTCTCATAACTATGTAGAACTTAGCAGTCAAACACATTAAGCACGACATCAGAGATTGCCACAATACAACTTGGAGACGATGCCCCGACCGCTTAGACATAGCTGCGCTAGCCTGCGCAGCACGCATGGCAGCATGCCACGGTGAGCGGGAGAGACTGCGATACCACATAGCGAGTAAATGATGTTACCGCTGCTTGCACATCGCTACGCCCGGCAACGTATGCCAGTTTTATAGGGACAAAAGAGTTATGAATCGCCACGCCAAACGGCTTGCGAACACTGCAGATCGAGTGAAGTGGGAAAGCCACAGTGGGGCCATTCACGGGTCTGCAGGAGTTCGAATTTGGGGGTGTGTTTATTAAGCGGGAGAAAAAAAAAACCCCGGAATTTTACTCCTAAAGTTAGAGGGTGCGTTTATACTCAGTATTGCCAGCCTCATCATTGTTTAAGTACATTTCAGACAGTTTCTGTGGGCATCACCATATTTGATGATGTCATGATGTTCCCATCATTAGTTGTGTAGTGAAGAAGAGTGGCCTGCCTTATGGGTGCACTATCATCACCGTCCCACCTATTAAGAGGGGCTCGCGCTCTCGGTGCCCGACGCTCGGCTGAGATGGTCACATTTCCGAGTCAGCAATAAACTGCATTGAATGTATGGTGCAGCAGTGCTGGGTACTTCCCCTACCCTGTAATTACATACTGGGAGGCTGCCAGATATCATGCCGGATGACGCCAGCTAAACACCACCTCCGGCATTGCCAACATTGATTTGTCCTGACTCGGTGTGTCAGCGAGCCCCTCTTTGTCGGTGAGATGATGATTATAGTGTGTACATAAGGTGCACCACTCTTACTCACTACAGCTGCTGCTATTGGTCTCTGTTGCATGTTTATAATAGCAACACATGGCGTTTGCGGAGTACAGAAGTGCTGAATGATAGGGAATGCCTTCAGAAATGTTTGAAAGTGCAAGCTGGCATTTTGTTAGTGCGTATACATGCAAAGTCTCCTGATTGGCCTGTGAAACTCCCGATTTCTGACTAGTCCTCTTATTTGTACGGGCACGGCCATAAATGTCTTGATGAACAGCTCCTGCCCTACTACAAAAAGAAAATAACACTTAGGAGCAACAGGCTTTCTGCTGGACCATCCTGTCACTCATTTGATGGGAGGGAGGCCACCCCATTTGTGTGCAGCCTTTGTTATTTACAGCGGCGCATGTTACCTTTATTTTGACAAGGAACACCTGATAACATTTATTTGCAGCGCGCACCTGCCTTGCAGCTGCCGTTTTAGGCTTTTTGGAGGTCATGAGCAGTGTTTTTATGCCGGTGAAGTGGTGTGCATACAGAAGTAAGCTTTTGCAATGTCGGTCACCTGCTGCAGAGCAATGCAATGCTTCTTGTAGTGATGGTAAAGAAACTTGCAGTGACACCACCATGACATGCCACACAGCTTTGCAGGTCACCCACCTTGCCAAAATGTTAATTGCTCTGAATTTTTATTGTCTTATAAATATTCCTTTGGAGGTATTGTGTAAGGGGCGGGTTTTTATATGGTATTAAAGGGGCGCTGACACGAAAATTTTCTTCCGATGTTCTTTTGCTGCAATACATAGCTGAGGACCTGTTAGCCATAACATGGCACACCAATTGCTCCAGCGCGTGCTAGATATATATTTACGGCCTGTTTTTTACCCACTAATTTCAGTTCTGGTTTGGGAGAGCTCCAAAAACAACAAGGCGCCTGGTGCAACTGGCACCATCTAGCGATCGCAATGGGGTAAACGAGTTCAACCACGTGAGCACACATAACTGTGACGCACTTCCGCACGACAACCAACTCATGCTCGTTTTCTTTCGCCTGTAGCACGTCCTGCGTTTTTTCGCTATTGCTGTCATCGTCGTTGGGTGGCAACTATTTTCTTGAGGTCTGGCATCGCCGGTAGACTACTAAAGCAGGCACAGCGGATAGACAATGGCGGCAATGACGTCATCATTGCTAGCAGCACTGTTCGAAGCTCGGCTGCCTTGGTGATGCCGCGGAAGTTGGGGGTCCCCTTCGGGTCACCTTTGCTGTTGTCGATTTCACGATGTACGGCATCTAGTGCTCGGTTGCGCATGTGAACTTCAATATTCATTTAAATTACCTTCGGAGCTATGTTCGCCGTTGAGATTTGGTAGACGACATGTACATGTCCACGAAAATCGATCCCACAGGCTATCTTAGCAGTGAAATTTTCGTGTCAGTGCCCCTTTAAGTTGCATTGATGGACAAAGAATTGCATTTGATATGCTATGCATGAAGCTTGATAGGTAGGTGATGGTGGTGATGTTGTGGGAAAAGCTGTTCCGGTCTTTTACAGCTATAGGAAAAAATCAAGCAGAGAATGCTTTAATATAGGCGCACTAGCAGGGAACTTGTAGTGCACCACCAGCTAAATGAGATTTGTGACCAGCTGCTGTAAAATAGTATAAGGAACGTGATCAAGTAGTGAGGGCAAGAACTTGATAAATAGAAAGAGGGTTGCAGTGGTGACTAGATAAAAATGATAAGGTACATCCAACTTTAAAGGGTCCCTGAAACGTTTTTTTGACATTGCGTCACTGATTAGGCAACACAATTGCGAAATCATTCACACCATAAATAAAGCGAAGCACAATGCGCTAAGGCAGCTATGGGCTTATTTCTGTCGCCTTCCTCCTTACCACTGCTGTTCCTCCTCAACTCGATCTGCTGCGGAGCGCGCTAGCGACAACAGCGCCTCCCGCGTCAGCCGCTCTGCCGAGCCTCCCGTAGTGACATAGCGCCCCGATGTCCTCACTGAGGTCGCCCGCCTCGGCAGTGCTAGCCTCTGTACTAGAGCGCCGGCGACTCGTGTGATGCCGCCAGATGCCGCGATGATACCGTCGGCTGAAACGAAGGAGTACGTTGTAGAAGCACGTTGTTCGCAGCTAGGTTTTGAAAATTACGCGCACGTCACTTGGGTCGGGGCCAATCAGCGACCTCCCATTCGATCGCTCGATGGCGGGGGCGTTTGAAAACGCTTTTTGGCGAGCCGCTGCGACCTTTTGCGATACGCGTGTTCAAAACCTTATTGTAAATTACACACTTTACGCACAGCGCTAAAATCTGTCCTGTAATGGTCCTAGTGACCCGCTCTACCGGATCACCATGTTTGCACAAAATCGTCAAAACCGTTTCAGGGTCCCTTTAAGGGACGAAACAGTGATGTTGTGTACATAAATTAATTCCACATTGTGTCTGCAGCTCGTGCAGTGATGAGTATCCTCACATGCCCATGTTCTTACCTTATGCCTGTCAGGGGAAACATTGTCAGTGAATGCAAACAGGCGTGCATCACCTAATAAATAAAACTTGCATATTGTTTGTTGTAGGTCCTCCAGCTTCTTCAGGGCATTTCCACTATGCTACCAGCCTTCAGGCACAGTCTGGCAACAAGCGCACCAATTCTTGCACAACTGCAGCAAATGTCTCCCGAGTACAGTGGCGAGTGTCAGAAGCTCCAGGCAATACTTGCTCAGCTCTAGTGCATTTAGAAAATATCTTTAGGGCAGTGTAAGGTGGTTTAAAGCAAGCAGTAAGCTTCAAAATCCTGCAAATTTTGTGCCTTGTTCCTGCTCTTATACATACATCAACCTTCTTTGTACAATAAATTATTATATTTGATCCATTTAAGTTGTACACTGGTGAAATCAGTCTAGCACTACAGTACTGACTGACAGTGCATGCCGTTGTAGGAGAAAACTGTCTACCGCTATGCACTGAATGCTATGGAGCTGATGCATACTATAAATGTAGCTACACGTTTTAGCCATTTCTTTCTGACTATATAGATGGAACTGTCAGGAGTGACAAGTAAGAGTGAAGAAGAAGACAAAGTGAAGTTATTGCAATTAGCCCAAAGAATGGCAAGCGGGAAAGAAGAGAAGGAAGTGATTTGGAACGCCGGCAAACATGTAAAGCCAGGACAAAGGAAGACGAAGAGGAGAAGTGAAGCTTACTTCCACCCGCGGCGATGGCGGGTGGTAGGAAAAACGAAGAGGAGAAAAACGAAGGGACCGGGCGCGAGGGTTCTGGAGAACGCTACGAAGGCAGACTGCACTGGGTTTTGCCCCAGGCTGGCGACACGGCAAGTTCTCGCTCGAGTGCCAGCTCAGCGTGAAGCAGTCAACTGTTCCTCGAAGCATTGGTGGCTCTGGCTCAGACGCGTGGAGTTTTCAGCGTGGGTGCCGCTGAAGGAGAACGAGGCCACACACGTCTCTACCCGTGGCTCACTCACTACACGCACGGTGACCAGGACTCGTCTGTGCCAGGAGCGCTGGCCAGCACCAGAGACCGACGGACCAGAGAGCACCGAGAGTCTGCACTCTGATCGACCGTGCGCCGGAACTGTGAGTTCATCAACCTCACTTGAACGTGTAGTATACGCGGGGGCTGAGTAGCTGGACACTGTTAAACTTCTCGTTTAAGAAGCATGTATTTAAGTGTTACTACGCTTATTTGAATGAAAAATGAAGTGTGCGTGTTCGTAAGGCATCGGCGTCTTCCTCCATCCATTTCGAGCCATCAAACAAACGTACCAGGCGGTGTCTAACACACGACAACATTGGCGAGCCTTCCAGGATTCCATTAACTTCGTCATGTGCCTTGGGCTGTTTTGAGCGTGGAGATGGATCTGGAACGTTTGATGGCTACTGGGACTGCCGCGGGATTGTCAGCTGAAGCTATAGTGGCGCTTTATCATGAGGAACAGAAGAGGTTGAGAGAAGAGCGTGCAGAGGCACGGGAGGCCGCGAAAGAAGAAGAGGAAAGAGCAAAAGCTGCGGACGAGCGTGCCTATAGAAATTTAATGATAGAAAGAGAGCTGACGGAAAAGAAATTGCAGTTACGTGCAAGTGATAGCCGTGAAGAGACGGGAGCTAGATCGGTTGTGGCAACCGAAAGGATAGTGAAAGTTTGTCCACAGAAAATGATCGCACCCTTCGATGAAAGGCGAGATGACCTTGATGCATATATCCAGCGTTTTGAGAGGATAGCAATTGGACAAGGTTGGCAGAAGAGCGACTGGGCAACGGGACTGAGCATGTGTCTTGCTGGAGAGGCGTTGGCCGTTTTCAGCCGAATGTCAGCTGCTGACGCACTTGATTACGAAAAGTTAAAGAAGGCTCTCCTGTTGCACTTCAGACTAATGGCCGAGGGTTTCAGGGAGAAATTCCGTAGCTCCAAGCCACAAGAAAATGAGACGGGCCAGCAGTTCGCCGCTCGAATCTCTAATTACTTTGATCGGTGGTTGGAGATGGACAACGTGGAAAGAATGTTTGAAGCCCTACGGGAAAACATGATCGCGGAACAGTTCATCACATCATGTCATAGGGGAGTGAGAGTATTTTTGAAGGAGCGTAACCTCAAGACCGTAGCGGAGTTAGCCGAACACTCGGACCGCTACATGGAAGCGCAAAGTCAAAAGAACTTGGGAAAGGGGAAGGAAGAAACCAGAGAAGGAAAAATACCACAGGAGAAAGAGCAAACTCGAAGCACAATCAAATGCTTTTTGTGTGGACGGACAGGACATAGAGCTATAAATTGTGGCCTGGGAAGAGCTGCTTCCAGTACGTCGGTGAAATGTGACAGGTGCGGAAGGCGGGGTCATACCACAGAAACCTGCCGATCTAGGATGGAGAATAAGGCTGCTTGCATGGTCGCTGGTGAAAGCTCGGTTGGTAGCGATAGAGAGCAGCAGCTCAAGCAGAACACAGAAGAGACAAGTGCTACCATGTCATCTTCAAAGTTGGAATGCACAGAAGACGTGATGCCAGTGGTGGCAGGAATGTTACAAGGGAGAAAAGTATCCGTCCTCAGAGACACCGGATCCAACATTGTCCTTGTAAGACAATCCATGGTGCCAAAAAATGATATCACGGGTGTAGAGAAGCAGGTCCAATTGGCCGACGGAACAGTAACACGACTGCCTGTTGCTCGGATACTGATTTTGACGCCGTATTATTGCGGGTGGGTTGAAGCCCGGTGCGTCAAAGACCCCCTGTGTGACGTCATTCTTGGGAATGTGCCAGGGGTCAGAAGGGTGGATGACCCAGATCCCCTCTGGAGCTTTCCTGCTATAAAGATAGCAGGAGGAAATGAGGGCGAAGCAACGAAATGTGTGTATAATGGTGAAGAACGAAGTGCTGATCCGCCCACAGGCAAAGATGCAATATATGCGGTGGAGAAGAATACAAAGAACAAGAAGATACCTGAGAACATGTCAGCGAGAGCCATGGACATAACCGCAATGGAAATGAAGAAAAGACAGGAAGCGGATACTACGCTGTGACGGTGTTTCGAGAATCAGGGAAAATGGATTCAGTGCAAGAGGATTCAGGTTCGGCATAAATTTGAGAAGGTTGGAGGACTACTCTACCGAGTAATAGAGAGTCAATTGGGAGGAGAAAAGAGACAGTTAGTAGTGCCGTCTTCTCTCAGGAGGGCCGTTCTGAATCTGGCACATGACACCATTATGGCAGGCCATCAAGGAGTAAGGAAGACGATAAACCGAGTAGCTGAGGAATTCTTTTGGCCAGGAATGCAAAGCGACATCAAACGATTTGTACGGTATTGTGACACATGTCAGAGATCCACGCCAAAAGGGCAGGTATCAAAGATACTACACGTCAACATGTTGAAAAAATATGAAGTGAGACAACCCGAAAATGCAGAGGAAGTTGCCACCATGGTTATAACGGAGTCCGATGTGGGAAGTTTGAATGAAGCAGAAATACCCACCTATAACAGTAACAAAACAATGGGGCGAGAGAAAGTGGTGATAAGCCCTGGTTTAAGCGAGGTGCAAAGAGAAGTGGAGGACATGTTGAAAGAGTTTGAGCAGATATTCTTGGATCTACCAGGCAAGATGACGGTGCTCAAGTGCTGTATACGATTGACAACGGACAAGCCAGTCAATGTAAAGCAGTATCCTCTCCCACTCTCTGTGCAAAAGGACACAGACAAAGAGATCGAACTAATGTTAGAATTGGGAGTTATCGAGCGTTCGACGTCTGCGTACAATTCACCTTTAGTGGTAGTAAAGAAGGCTGATGGGTCCAACAGAGTATGTGTGGATTTCCGGCATCTAAATAAGGTGTTGGTGGATGACTCCGAGCCCATACCACGGGTAGATGCAGTCTTTGCGAAGGTGGCGGGAAGAAGGTATTTTTCGAAGCTGGACTTGACGAAAGGGTACTGGCAAATTCCCTTAGATGAGGAATCAAAGGAGAAGACGGCCTTCTCATGTTCACGAGGACTATTTCAATTCAGGTTTATGCCCTTTGGGTTGAAGACTGCTGCGCAGACCTTTACAAAACTCATGCAAATAGTACTTCAGGGACTGCACAACGTGGAGCACTACATAGATGATATCCTAGTGGCTACGGATACGTGGCAGGAACACGTGGAAACATTACAAGAGGTGTTTCGTAGACTCCGCGGAGCGGCAATCACAGTAAAACCTACCAAGTGCCAAATAGGATTTCAAGCGATTACGTTCCTCGGTCACACACTGGGCATGGGACACGTTGCAGCCCACGCAGACACCCTGGAGAAGATACAGTGTGCGCCGCGACCAACGCACAAGAAACAGCTAAGTTTATCCCGCACTATGCGGAAATTGTGAGTCCACTTACCGATCTCACGAAAAAGAACGCACCGAATGTACTACTGTGGCTGGAATGCCATCAACAGGCATTTGAACGGCTGAAAAAGCATATGGCTGAACCCCCGGTTCTGAGGGCTCCGGATCTCAGCAAGGAGTTCGTTTTACGAACAGATGCATCAGAAAGATGTGTAGGAGCTGTGCTGTTGCAGGAAGATGACGGGGTATTGCACCCGGTCCTGTATGCAAGCCGGAAATTGAATGACCGGGAAAGACATTATGCTACAGTAGAGAAGGAATGTTACGCTTTAGTATGGGCCGTGAAATGATTTCATATTTATTTATATGGGACTCATTTTGTGGTGCAAACTGACCATCAGCCGTTGGAGTACCTCAACCGCGTGAAGCATAACAACGCCAAAGTCATGCGGTGGAGCCTGGCGTTGCAAGAGTATGACTTCTCGGTGCAGTATATAAAGGGAAGAGACAACGTTGGGGCAGATTTTATGAGTAGGGTGATGTAGAACATTCCTTAGTGTCACGCACCGAGTCATGACTGTTGAATTGTGTGGGTGTGTTTTCTTTGTTTTGTTTTTTTGGCGACCTAGACGCTTTACGTTGACGTACCGAGACATGCAGTGTTGTGTGCATTATTCAAGTGAAGTGCGACGGTAGTGCAACGGTGAACAAGTGCTGTGAAGTGTTGTGAGTGGTGCGATAGTGCAGTGAAGTACGGTGTTGTGCAGACGAGTGTTGCGCCGTAAAGAGTGGTGCCCTGCGGTGAAGTGTGTAGTGCCGGCAGGGGGTGAAGTTTTCGTCGAGCGAAAACATGGAAAAATTGGGGGCCATTGTCAGGAGTGACAAGTAAGAGTGAAGAAGAAGACAAAGTGAAGTTATTACAATTAGCCCAAAGAATGGCAAGCGGGAAAGAAGAGAAGGAAGTGATTTGGAACGCCGGCTCACGGTCCTGCGTCCTGTGCTCTCAAGGCTGCCGCTTCTTCGTAGCCGTCCTGTCCTGGTCGTCCAACCGTGTCTTGGCGCATCCTCCTGGGGGGTGCGGCCAAACTGCGCGGTGCTGATCTAGGCTCCTTAGCCTGATGTCTGTTTCGTCTCCCGGCCAGGCGAACCCTGCCTGGTCGGCTTCCCTTGCACCTAATGATTTGCCAATCGATCTCTTTCTGCGCAGCGGTCTGAACAGCGTTCCTGTGGCTCTGGTACCGACCAATGGAGAGACAATTCGAATGAAAAATCCCAAACTGATTCAGGAAGAGCTCTGGACCGCTACTCCCCATTACCAGCAGATCACTGAGGTGCGACAATTCGGACGTGGAGGTATTCTGTGCTGTTCGCCAGACCAGGCCTGTATATCTGACCTGCTAAAGTGCACAATTTTCGCTTCCCATCCGGTGAGTTGTTTCGTTCCTCCCCACTTAGCATGCGTAAAGGGGCTGGTTCGTGGGGTGGACTCGAGCCTTACACCATCAGAGATACTGGATATGTTTTCAGTGGCAGGAGCTATTTCAGTCTACCGATGCTCTCGTTCCGTCGAAAACAGTAAGATCCCCACGGAATCGGTCATTGTCACATTTGCCGGCATTACTCGCCCTACAGAAATCAAGGCGTGGCCTCTCATTTACCGGGTTGAATCGTTGTCTCCTCGCCCTTTACAGTGCATTAAATGTTGGAGATACGGGCATAGCATTAAGGGCTGCAGATCAGGCGTGAGATGTAGAGCCTGTGGTGAAGCGCATGACTTTAACGTTTGTTCAACACAGGAAGTGCGTTGTTGTTTATGCAGTGGAGCCCACGCGGCCGATAATGGAGACTGCTCTGCGAGAGCTTATGAACTTCAAATTCTAGAAATTATCGATCAGAGGCGATGTTCACGACGCGAGGCCCGCGCTGTCCTTGCTGAGCGACCTCGTGGGTATGCTAGTGCTGCGAATCGTTTCTCTCAGGGGATAGACTCATCATTGTCAGATGCTATTGCCTCAGCGGTAGAGAAGTCAATGAAGAAGGCGATGGAGAACCTTTTTGTGAGTTTGACAGAATCGTTAGCGCAAATGGTAAATGCACAGATGAGTCAACTGCTGCAGACCATCACTCGGACGACTGAGGCGATCCCAGTTATGCCAGTTTTACCACCTTCAGACGTCAGCCATAGCGAGCTACCACAACCTGGCCCATCAAAAACCAATTTAAAGAAAATAATCCCTGTCGAACGGGAACAAGGTTGGAGCTCAGACTCTGGATCTCTCGATTCGCAAATGGACTTTGATTTTAGGACCATGAAGCGCCGTGCGTCCCCAGAATCTCAGGGTCTTTCAGTGAGGCTCAAGCCAAAAACTAAAAAATGCCAAAAAGAAATCACTTCAAAAAAATCATTCCTGAAAGACAGCATATTGGAGAAAGCAGTTATTTCTGCTGGTATCTCAGCAAAATAGGTCTTAAAATATTTCAGTGGAATTGTCGTTCAATATTTTCAGCAGCTTCTGATCTATTCTACCTCTGTGCTCAGCACTGCCCTGATATTATAATCTTACAAGAAACGTGGCTCTCAACAGACAGGAGTTTTAGACTAAAAAATTACCGCACATTTCGTTTAGACCGTCCCTCTCGCGGTGGCGGTTTAGCAGTCTTTATTTCATCCAAAATTGCTCACCGGGCTAAAATTATGTATCAGACAACTACTCCAGACAGTGAAATACTAGCTGTAGACATTTCACTCCCGGGATTTCAGCCGTTCTCGTTAATTAACGTGTATTTCCCATCCGGTGTTCATAATAGTAATGCGCTAGACTCAGTCGTCTCGCATTGCAGGAAGGATATGCTACTGGCTGGAGATTTCAACGCTCACCATATTTCGTGGGGCTACAGAACAGATCTGAGCGGGAAACGGTTGTGGGATTGGGCTGCGAAGAATAATCTAACATGTGTTAACTCAAGAACACCAACTTTTATTGGGAACCGGACATTGTCAGCGATTGACCTTACGTTCTGCAGGGCCGGTCTTTCGTGGAGTGCTGTCAATTCAGGTACTAGCAGTGATCATCTTCCTGTAATTTTCGAACTAATTTGCCCTATGATCTCGTTGAATAGACGCAGCGTCACTCATGTCAATATAAATGTCTTTGAAAAGTTTTTATGCAGAGCTCTAACTAATCAATTAGATGACGATGAGGAGCAGACCGCATTAAACCTCAATTCAGTGGTGAAAGATTCCTTAAAGGAATCCACGTTTTCCATTCAGGTCTCGAAAGTGGACTCTGCTAATCCTTGGTGGACACCTGAATGCTCACGGGATTACAGATTAAGAAAAGCAGCCTTGAGAAAATTACTTTATAACCAATGCCCTCGGAATTGGAATGATTATAAATACGCGGCTGGAACGTTCAGGCGTACAGTCGCCAAGGCGAAGGATAACTATGATAGTCAGCGATTTGAATTCTTATCAAAGTCAGACAACAGAAAAAAGCTTTTTAAATTTCTTAGGACTAAGAAAGCAATTCCGGCTTTGATCAATGTCGATTCAGTTGTCCCTACGCCAAGGGAGTTGGCTAATCTGCTCGAAGAAATAGCTAAAGGGCTTGAAACCCGTTTTGCTTCAACTTTGACCACTCACGCCCACGTTCCTGCCCGCGGTGATGACTTTGATGAAGTCACAGCTTCGGAATTAGCTGGTTTAATAAGAGTGTTGCCCAATTCTGCGCCAGGACCTGATGGCATCACTACATCATTATTAAAAACAATACATAAGGTACTGCCCCAGGGCCTCCTTGCACTTGTTAACCACTCGATTAGGAATTCATGGATCCCCCCTGACTGGAGAGTTGCTAAAATAATTCCATTATTAAAAAAACAGGGTGCAGGATATACATTAGATAACATTAGACCAATAGCTCTTACATCTAATCTAGTGAAACTCATCGAAAGAATCCTTTACAGCCGGATGGATAATTGGTTAATTGAGAACACGATTTTGAGCCCATACCAAATTGGTTTTAGGCGTGGCTGCTCCATCTGGTGTGCTCATGTAGACCTAGAAAGCCGAATACAGCTTGCTCGATATCACAAACAATATGCCGCTCTTGTGACTCTTGATATCACAAAAGCTTATGACAGTGTTGAACACTCTAATCTAATCAGTTCACTTCATACCGCAGGACTACCACAGTATTTTATATCATGGATATACGCTTTCTTAGAGGACAGAGAATTTTACTGCTGGCAACAGGGTTTGTCGTCTTTAAAATATCAACAATCTAGAGGCCTCCCCCAAGGGTCGGTGTTGTCCCCATTACTTTTTAATATACTCTTGCGCTCAATCCCTATCCAAGAGGATGTACAGGTATACGTATATGCCGACGACATCGCATTTTTTGCGGCAGCAAACGATATTCATACACTGTATCAAACTCTGCAGGCGTACATGGACAGGCTTGAGACGTGGCTGGAAGGAATTAACTTATCCTTAAACATCGGGAAAAGTGCACTCATAGTTTTTCACCAAAGTGTTCCGGTGCATATCGCGTTGTCGTATAAACAAAACATTATTCCGCAAGTTGACTCGCTAATGTATTTAGGGGTCACTTACAATGAAAAACTGAACTGGAGTCAACACATCGAAAATATAGCAGCTAAGGGAGCTCGTGCGTTGGGGATTCTTCGTCGGCTCAGCTCCATTCGTTCCGGGCTTCGTCGTGACGTCCTCATCATGGTTTACTGCATGTATATCCGACCGATACTTGAGTTTGGCTGCGTCTTGTTTTCTGGGGCACCTGCTTACAAAATCAGGCTATTGGTACTTCTAGAACGCGAGGCATTACGTTTATGCCTTGGGCTCCCGAAATTTGTCACAATCAGTGTATTATATCAGGAATCACGCCTTCCTTCTCTTCATAAAAGGTTCCATGTCGTAACAGTGCGAACATTTCTAAAAATTTATGCATCTCCCCAGAGGAGGTCTCAACATATTTTTATTAATCAATCGGCCACATTTTTTACCCATCATTGGTCTAGATTACGTTGCCCCCAAGTCGTTTTTGCGCAGTCACTCTTGGATCCGTTACAAGTGCACCTAAGTGAAGTTGTCGTGCTAAATGACACGGTGCAAGCAATTGCAATTGAATTTGATAATATATTCCCAAGTAACGCTAAACACCTGTCTCACTCTTACCTCAATGCCCTCTTAGAAGATCACCTGGCTCAGATAGACACAAAAATCGTGATAGCGACTGATGCGTCAGTCTGGGAAGAGAAGGCAGCTGTTGGTATTGTGTCCTCATCTCTGAATTGGTCCTTCTCAATTCGTTTACCGGACTTCACGCCCATTTTCCAAGCGGAACTATTGGCAATCGTCTTAGCTGTACGAAAATTGCCCCAGTCCTTCTCATCAGTCGCCATTCTAACTGACTGTTTGTCCGTGTGTGCATCTCGCAGCGCGCCTAATTTATCAAGTGCACTAGAAGCATTCTACTCTCTTCTGCCAAGACATTTACGCCTCATTCGGTTGATATGGGTGCCTGGGCACAAAGGTATAACACTCAATGAATATGCAGACGCGCTCGCAGTGTCAGGTCTAAATGGCCCGGTAATTTCTGTGTTGCCGACTTCGGCGTTTGTTACAGCTGCGCGCTTCTCAAAATATACTACCTGCAATAATTTTAAGAAATCTGCACTAGCCAACACTGACTTCGGACACTTGGCTTATCCGTGGAAAAATAGATGGTGCGAAACTAGAAGAGCAGAAGTCTCAATCACTAAATTACGATGCCGAGTCCCCCCACTGAACTTTTACATGTACAGGTCTGGTTTGGCTCAATCACCGTTGTGTCTGCATTGTGATGAGGATGAGTCTCTGGAGCACTTCTTCATATCATGTCGAAGATTCAACATCCCACGGAAAAGGTTTCTGGAAATACCCTTAAGAAACATGGGTTTAAATTTGTCTCTTCCAGTAGTGCTCTCTCTTGGTGCGACTATCCTCGGATTTAGTCACAGGAACGTGTGCAAGGCCGTATGCGATTTTCTTCGTGAGACAAAAAGAATTAAATGTTGATCTGCTCAGTTCATTATATTATTTTTTTTTTCAATCATGATCTCAGTACGTGAGAACCAATCTCCATAGCGTTCGCTTCTCTTTTATAATTATATGCCTTCAGTCTTCGCAGAAAACTATTCCTTTAACCTAAATTTGATTATCACATTCGTACTACAATTTTTTTGTATTTTATTAGGAGTTTTCTCCCACACAAATTTCTTTTCCGGTTCATGGCCGATCCCCCAGAGTGGGTTGCGCCAAGATACCCAAGGACCAACCAACCAACCAACTTCCACCCGCGGCGATGGCGGGTGGTAGGAAAAACGAAGAGGAGAAAAACGAAGGGACCGGGCGCGAGGGTTCCGGAGAACGCTACGAAGGCAGACTGCACTGGGTTTTGCCCCAGGCTGGCGACACGGCAAGTTCTCGCTCGAGTGCCAGCTCAGCGTGAAGCAGTCAACTGTTCCTCGAAGCATTGGTGGCTCTGGCTCAGACGCGTGGAGTTTTCAGCGTGGGTGCCGCTGAAGGAGAACGAGGCCACACACGTCTCTACCCGTGGCTCACTCACTACACGCACGGTGACCAGGACTCGTCTGTGCCAGGAGCGCTGGCCAGCACCAGAGACCGACGGACCAGAGAGCACCGAGAGTCTGCACTCTGATCGACCGTGCGCCGGAACTGTGAGTTCATCAACCTCACTTGAACGTGTAGTATACGCGGGGGCTGAGTAGCTGGACACTGTTAAACTTCTCGTTTAAGAAGCATGTATTTAAGTGTTACTACGCTTATTTGAATGAAAAATGAAGTGTGCGTGTTCGTAAGGCATCGGCGTCTTCCTCCATCCATTTCAAGCCATCAAACAAACGTACCAGGTGGTGTCTAACACTTGACAGAACGATGCGCACTGCAATAATTGCAGAGGGCACTAATATTGCTAGGTGTTGTTTACACAAAGTCTTCTTATGTGAGCTCGATGGAAAAGTATGACAATTTCACAGTGTAGCCACTTATAACTACAATGGCCTCAGTGGCACCTCGCGGTTTTCGCATAAGACAGTTCGTACACTTGTTCTCGCACTTCTTTTGCAAGGGCATTTGCCCATGCTTATTGCCCTCGGCACACTACTACATGATGGTGATTGTGCAAAGTTTAACGTGCGGCATTTAATGTAAACACAGCAATGAACCCACACCAACTGTGCATGTGACCTAAGACATCTAAGGATGTCGCCAATAATTGAGATAGTTTATGAAACATCAGGAATAAATGCTGGTCTCATATATTTCAGCTTTGCTGGTTCACCATCCTTGCGGGGCGCATGGGCAGCTTTGTGCCATCTGTTTATGCCATTCAGTTGGTAGCATTCAGTTTTTCTTTAACACAAAAGTCATTTATGCCAGGGTCCACCACGACCTTGCCACCTCATATCTGTAACAGAAGTGACGTAGTAAAATACACCCAAGAACATCAAAGAAAAACTTCCTTCGATGCGCTGGGAATCGAACTCACAGCACCCACTCCATGACGAAGGGTGACCGGTTCTGTATAACTGCACAATCGGCATACACGCTCGAAGTTGTACGAACGCGTATTATAGTTTTTCTTGTCTCGCTCCTTTCCCTCCAGCAGAGGCGAAGTGAAGTACTGCAGCTTCAGTTCGCCTCTCCTGGATGGCGGCACTTTCCAGGCACGTTCCAAGGTGCGCCTCAGTGCGCGCGTGCGGCGCTGCACGAGCGCATCGGTCAGTGTGGTGCAACTAAACGTGATTGATGCCTTTGTCGTGCAGCATTTTGCTATCGACTGCGTCCAGTTATTACATAAACCACTTCAATTACCCCAAGGGGTTGGGCATGGACATTATGGAGGCGATGCGTTCATCCACGTCAAATGGCACAGTACCAGCGAAACACCGATAGGAATGGGCAAGTTCACCTCGATGTACAATAAAAATTCAACTGTTTATGTGAAGGCACACACCACTGTCGTGATATACTGACTCCTCTGACGGAGGGATCAGCCACCTTTTTTTTTTTTAATCGGCGGAGCTGTTTTTTGGCTGGGCCTGATAATAGATCAATGTCTGCCTCGCATGTCACCCTCGGAAGCAGATTTCTCCGTCCTCCAAAAACTGGTTCCCAGGTAAGCCCATACATGTCGTAACTGCCTTGTTCACACACGAGGCCCTGTTCACGCTTGAGCGTGAATAGAGCCTAACGTCACTGTAGAAGGGCAGCATCCACGGCTGTTTCGACGTGTGGCAGGGGCTGCCACACATCAATACGGCCGTCGATGCTGCTTGAATATTAGTGTTACAACGCCAATGCGCGCTCGCCTGAGAACGGCAGCATCGTCATCGAGTGAACTCGACCAGTCGTGCCAAGCAAACGCCAAGTGAAGGAGCCAAGGAGCCTAGGCGGAACTAGAGAAGAACGTTGTGGAAGTTTCTCGGGAGAACCGCACATCCGCTGTGTCTGCAGATTTCATATTGGGCAAACCGGGGTTAGTTGGAGTTCCGCAAAATGGCACTAGGTGACTACGATTGACCAGCGGTAGACACGCTATCACAGTCTCACCGTTCTCACGAGGGATGTGCATGGTATAGACCTATTCCACCGGGCCTACGTCACGAAGATGCGGTGGCGCTGTCGTCGGGAGTTTTGGTTTCGCATGGTAGGCATCCGCCGTCGCGCCTACCATAGCAGCCGCTGCGTTTTCGCTGGTGCGGGCGCTTCTCACCGCCGTGAAATGAAGAAAAAAGTGTTCACCGATGACCTGCGCCGTGGGTTGGTTGCTCAGCAACGCACAAGACACGTGCGATAGGTTTTTATCGGTTTCCTGCTTATATGTGTCTTAAAGGAGTACTGACACGAATTTTTGACATTCTCGTATTGTTGCTGTAAATGAAAGCACTGGCGTGGAGAACCCCAGGAACAGTCTCATGGTGCCCCGCAACGCAATGAATATATCTTTAATATGGCTCCCTTAAAAGCTGACTTTCGGTTTCGCTTTCGAGGGGGCGGTTTCCTAGTGACGTATCAACATAGTCGGACGACGTCTGAGTCGCGTAGGGACAGAAATTCTTCATAGCGTCGCTGCAACTCTGTCGTCTTTGGTCAATTACACCTGAGGCACGCAAACAACGGCAATTTCACGGTCGTCCAGTGACTCTGACAGCGATTTCGGCGATTTTTAAGAGCCCGTGTTCATACGTCATCGTAGTGTCCATTGCAATGGGGCTGGCTTGCTGTGCTGGGCGACGAAAACTTTAAAACCAAATTAAAATATTTTGTACGTGTTTCCTGGCTTCCGTGTGTGGAGGGCATTAACAATACATGGCTAGGAAACGAAAAATGTATATTTTGCGCCGCCGCAAAATCGTGTCAGTACTCCTTTAAGGAAAGGGACGAACCTGTAATGCCTGCTCATCGGTTATGCGCCAAACATTTTCGTCACGGCTAAGCATATGTGTAATTATTTGGCGTTAGTGCGGCTTGTTTCATTTGAGAGAAATAGCATTGTCACAAGTTTGTCAAGTGTAATGCTCGACACCAAGTTTCTTGGCATAAACAAAGTGCGGACACAGAGCGATGACGCTTACAGCAAAGCGCGCACGACGTTAGCATAGCTCGATGTCTAGAAGTAATCGCGGTCGCCGTGTATTACTGAAGTGGGGAAGCTATACATACGTCATACAAATTTCATTCACTCAAATGAAACAAATATATAAGAGCTTAATTCAGGTAGCCGTGAGCGAAGGGCCGATTACAGCGACGCTTTTGCAAATTGCTTGCGGCTGCGATATAGCATACACACGAGAAGTGTCTTTGGCAATGCTGTAGTGGATATGATGCGCTTTAATTTTTTTTTCGATTGTCAGACTGCTCGAATGAACTACACGCTTGAAATCTGCCGCGTCGTTACAGGACTTCACGCCTTCACGATCGGAACTGAGCGTATGGGCAGAGCCGCAAGCCGCGGTTATGCGCCTTGCTGGCGGTTGTTTTAGAGCCTTGTCCTTGGCACGTTATTTTGTGTGTGTGCGTTATCACTGCCGTATTTACATAGGTGATACCAACATCGCATGCCTGAGTACCCATTCCGTTACATTTGTTTCTGCGCAAGGATTTCGTGTAGGGATTAGAGGCTTTAGTCAGAAACAGTATTTTTAGCATGAGGCACTTTCATGTCGTATTTAAACAAGTCTCGCGGTTGCAGGTGGTTCATCTTTGCGCTAGTTACCGAATTAAAGCATACGCATGAAGAGATGCCGAAATGATAACTCGCGATCATTCGTATCATGTGGCAAGGTGTTTGTCCTTTCAATCAGTTTCTCACAGCTTGTCATAGGTGGGCGTCGGCACATTCTTTTCTACATTCATTGAATGCTTCCTACAGAGCTAACGCAACTTCATCTCACGCGCCTGCCCCTCGCAAACTGTTGTAAACACGCCGTAGGCTCTCCGACGCCCCGTGCTCGGAGGCAGCTTTCGCACACGCTTCGCCGGCGGCGGTGGCGCGACCGTGCAGCGCCGCTGCAAGCGGTGGGCGGGGCCTCCGCGCCGCGACGTCGATACAAGCCCTGGTTATATCGCCGGTGCCTACCACTGTTTACCAACATGGAATAGGTCTATAAGCAATATAAGTGTTCTGTGGGATGTGTGTATTCGATCTAAAGATTAGTGCTCTGCACAAGTTTTCGTAGGCCAAGACTCACATTATGTTCGTATTGGCCTCTAACGCTTTAGTGTGGATAGGCAGTCAGCGGCGGGTTTTGTTAAGTACGCAGCGACGCAACGTTTTGAGCGGTTTGAGGCAACTGTTAGCTAAATGGAAACGTTGACTGCAGTGAAATTGTTATGTAGACATGCTTCAATGTCACCTTAGCGCTTGAAGCATGCAGAACGTTCCTAACACATGTGAAAGAAGCGTCACTGGCATCTCACAGTCTGACTTCCTTGGCATTCCCATCTCTCTTCTGGCTTTGGCCATATTTAGTTGTTTTTGTCTAAAATGTAGGCATTTGTGTTAACTCAGTGAAATATAGTCAAGCATTGAGGCCTTACTCGTTTTCACTGTTGGCTGCAGAAAGAAAAAAGCCTATTACTGCACATTCAGCTGAAGTAGCAGCTTCTGTATTCTACACGAGTTCCAAATTATTTAGAGAGCGAAAACATAAGCTGTTCAAGTGAAAACAAAAAAAATTGACAAATCTGGTTGAAGTTTGACACGGTTTTGCTAGGCTTTACTTCGCCTTGCTAGGTCTGGCTAGGAGGAGGAGAAAGGAATTGGAAAGGCTGGGAGGGTTAACCTGGGCTGAGTCCGATACTACCCTACACTAGGGAAGGGGAGGAAAAGTTCTGGTCTTACTAGGTTTTGTAAGGTCTCACTTGGCAACCTATTTAGTTTTTAGTTTAATTTAAGCTTCACTTAGTATCAGCTTAATTAGGCTTGTCTTAATTAACAGCTTAATCAGCTGGACTAATTATTAACTTAACCTGGCTTGTTTAATTCATGTTAGCTCAATTAGTCTTAGCTTAATTAGGCTTGGCTTAGTCTTAGCATGATTATGTTTAACGAAGGGAAGGGGTCAAGGGCTCGTTCTTTATTTGTTAGAAACAACTTAATGAGCAAACAGACAATGAAGCCTAGGAAAGCATAGGGGAAGTTACCTGTGGTATAGTAATTGTGGAGAAAGTAGAACGGAATTAAAGTGGACGATGTTTGTGATAATTAGTCCTAGCTTAGTTAGACTTTGCTTAATTATTGTTAGCCTAATTATACTTGGCTTATTTTAATTATATATAGCCGCAAAATGCTTAGCTTATCTGGCTATACTTAGCTGCGCATTGTTGCCGTGGCGATGCGCGTCACGGCGAGTTTTCTGCGGACGTAGACCTGCGTAAGCGCCATTTCCCGTCATGCTAACGATGCATGATAGCGCTCAACAGCCTCAACTTATATTAAACTACGGGCTCCCACGTCGTGCATGATCCTCGTGTAGTGCATTTATTCCCTTTATGCGAGCAGCGATGGAGTCCACTTGTGTTCCCCCGTAGGGGTACCAATAAGCACAATGAGGGCTCATCACGGAACCGCTAAATGATAGTCAAGCTATCATACTCCAGTTCACATGTACGTCGTGACATATGCGTATGTCTCGGATTATTTCTCTTTACTACTGACATACTTATATCAGCTCATTTGTGCTGCCACAAAACAAGCACGTATCGCGCGACGATATCACTACCGCACATCATTTACACGTTGGCGATTCCAGCGTAATTTGTTCAGACGAACGGCAACTGCACTATGTCGTATGCTTGAAAGACACGGTCGCAGCTAAACCTAAATTATTCTGCCGGACCGGGCGTGTGACAATGACACGGCACGCTCTCGACGCACGCACTCAGTGATCCTAACAAATAGGAAAGACTGCAGCGCAAGGTTATATGTACTTTTGTATATTTGGGTAAGGCTACATGCAAGCATTTAACACTGCTACAGCAGAAGGAACGAACATCCGGGAGGCTATGCACGACGTACGCGCGTATGTAAACACGCATTGGCTAGCAGACAACGTGAGGAGCCATCCACACTTGGCAGCTTCGTTCGTCCGCCGCTGGGCGCCGACTCTGTTCGATCTCGAGGCAGTGAACGAGGGAATCGCCTATGACGATTGTAATTCTTTAGCGTTCACCCAACTGTTACGAGTAGGATCAAGGCGCAAGTAGGATCATGAGTGGGTACATGCGCTTTGCTCATGTACGCACTGATGAGTATTTTTCACATGGGCCTACTACAAACGTCGACCTTCTGAATGGTACCCCATGGTACGATGTATTCGTTGGAAGTCGCGTTAGTCGAAAGCACACACATCCGCTTTGTCAAGCCTCGCCACGGTGGCCTAGTGGTTATGGCACTCGGCTGCAGATCCGAAGGTCGCGGGATCGCATCCCGGCTGCGGCGGCTGCATTTCGATGGAGGCGAAATGTTGAGGCCCGTGTGCCTGTGCGATGTCAGTGCACGTTAAAGAACCCCAGGTGGTCAAAATTCCCGGAGCCCTCCACTACGGCGTCTCTCATAATCATAGCTGGTTTTGGGACGTAAAACCCCAGAAATCAATCACTCATCCGTTTTGTCAAAGGAAAATGCTGTATGCATGTGCCTTGACGTGCTATCATAAGCGTCGTTCATTGCAGTATTCCCACGGAATCGAGCAAAGTTGCACAAAAGATACCGAATGGTAGCAGGACGTATCTATTGTTATAATAGCGCTTATTGCACACTGGAAGCGGAATTAACGTTGCGCATGCACCATCGTTTCGACTGCTGGCGCAATAGGTATAGTTACTATATATACAAAGCAGGGAGAAGCAGCCGTAGCCTAGTGATAGCGTGCTCTCTTGGCATCTCGAGGGCCCGTGTTCGATACCCCCTAAAGCTTGGTAGGTTTCATGCGTGCCTATGTGCTTGTTATGCCTACATTTCAACCGCAACCTACCACCAAACGGCGTTTCTTGTTTTAAAAGTCGTGCTCTATGCACGAGCCGGCTGTCGTTTGTCAACCGCGAACAGAGCAGTGTGGGCCGATCCTGTAGGCAGTGCACTGTTGTGAGGTGCAGAAAACTTGAGGCGCCGGTCAAAGTTGCGGGTTTGATCCCCGTAATTGTGGCGTTCATTTCCGTTCATTTCGAATGTCTATTTTGATTGATCGTTGGTTGGCATAGGTTCTGTAACACCTGTGGCGCATACTCGCGCTTGCGTGGGCCGAGCATAGGTCGACAGTGTGGGAGAACACTCACTCACACTCACTCACCGTAATTTTTCCAGGACCCGCACTCACTCGCACTCACCCTCACTTCCACTCACACTCACTGGCACTCACTCGCACTCGCACTCACGTCTATGAAATGAGTGCGAGTGAGTGCGCCGACCTATAGGTCGGCAGTGTGGGAGAACACTCACTCACACTCACTCACCATAATTTTTCCAGGACCCGCACTCACTCGCACTCACACTCACTTCCACTCACACTCACTGGCACTCACTCGCACTCGCACTCACGCCTATGAAATGAGTGCGAGTGAGTGTGAGTGAGTGGACTCATGAGTGAGTGCGCCGACCTATGGGGCCGAGCATTACTAATATGAGCCACAAGAGATTGCAGTGTCGTTGGTCGTCACGTACATGACGAGTGTATCATTTTAGTGATGTAAAGATCAGTGCGGTCATGTTCTTCATATATTTATACCCTACCTCTAAAATATCGGGGCATACCAGGTGAACGGAACGACCAGAAGAGCACCGAGACGGCTAGATAGATAGGTCAAAGTGACTCAAGTTCGCCAAGAAATGCTTCGCATTTAATAGTCTTATGGTGGCTGGAAGGCCTTCCCTAGTGTCCTGAATGCTCACTTCCCCCAGCGGCTGCGGAGAAACGTATTTAAAGCTAACGAACTTTGCTGATATGCATATCAGTTAATGTGCCTTTCTTTTCTAAAGTGACGTCTGTGCTCGAACGAAAGTGCCGATGTAACATGGGAATATGACTTACCTTGAGACGTCACAGTGCAGCCAGCGTGCCTGGTAAACGCACGTCATGCACGCAGCCCATCATTTTGCACAACCGTCGAACAACCTCGTAATCCTCAGACTGAGGAGGCGCAGTACTCCTCTGTCTGAACATTGTGCGCCATATAATGGCCAGAGGACATAGGTTTTTCCTCTGTCCAGAAATATGTATTTCCTGGTTTGCGTGGCCTCGGAGATTATGAGCACAACTTGGCGAGGCGGCCCTTCGTGTTGCAAGACGTGCTGCAATTAACGGCCGCATTGTAACATACGTGTCTTGCAGTCGAGCTGTATTGCCGATCAGATCACTACAGCTTCAACGCGCTTCTGGAACCAGCGATGCTTGCTGATGCAGTGAGTTTTGTTGCAGAGCAGTACAAAACTCAGCCATCGCGTATCACAGCACGACGAAAGTCGCCTCGGCAACAGCGATTTTCCACCGCCTTCCGGGCGGCGCGCGTTGGCAAGCGCTGCTGAGACACGTAGTCAATAGACACGCGTGTCGCTAACCCTACCGGGTGGCGTCGAGCACGCGGGAAAGCCGCAAAGCTCAAGGCGGCGCTATGGGCACTGGTGATACAAATGATGTAGATGTAAACCAACTCAGATGTCACAAGTGATCAGCTTCACCGCAGTGAAGGTCCTTTCCTTCTTTTGGGCGTGGCGTTGGCTCGACCCGTTCCCTCTTGCCCACGACGCACTACAGGTGGCGATGTGCTTGGGAATGGCCTGCTTCCCTTTCCTGTTCATTTCATCGTCAGGTCTAGTCAGTAGATCGCAGCTTCGCATTATGCAGCCGCTTTTATATTCATTAAGAAGGAGCGTTCCGAACGAATTGGATTGTGCGCCTCAGCTTCAAAGGTTTCCCCTGTGGCACCCTGCTCTTTAGGACTCTGTCACAGGGAAGAGATTAAATCGAATCAGAACGATATTTAGGTCACCGACTTTGACTGTAAACTGCCACTTTAAATTTATTTTCGGCATTCCAGAGTCCCTCATTGGCGATGCAGTTTACGAGAGGAGAGAACCAATTATTTTCACTACTCCGTTTCTTGGTCAACCCCTGAAGTGGATAGGGCCTATATTATTCGAGGCCGCGGAAAACAAGATCGACAAGCAAGTGCAGCACAACAGCGCACTTATATACACGGAGTAATGAGAACATACGTATATGAGGCCCCCTCTTAAGTGCGCATGCTGGGCCTAAGACTCTACAGAAGGTGCATATGGAAATCTATAGAGTGCACGCCGCAGTGTATGCTACAGTGTGTTCAACTGTGTTACGCTGCCATGGAAGTCATATCGTGCTGAACAACAGGTCTATCCTAAGCCGTCGTTTTACTCTCCATAGCCACAATACTTAATCTTAAGGATCGCGGGAGAAAACTTTGTCCATTACACGGGGTATCTCCATGAATAGAACAATAACTACACTAAATATTCTGTTTGTCGTACATTGAAAACGAATCATAAGACGACATAGAAAATCAGCATACATGTCGGCGAAATAAGCAGGCATGCGACTACATGCAGTTCAACGAGCTGCACACTTATTCGCAGTCTGTGAAATAAGTAGAGGCTCAGCACCTCGGAGTGATATGCTGCATTCCTCTACCTTTTCTTGCGTGGAGGCTTGACGTCGCGGGGCTGGAGCGATGCAAGAAGCGCAGCCTTTCGATCGCGCTCGCTATGCAAGCTGGGTGACCGCGCTCGCTCTATGACGACTTCGGGAAGCCACTGAATGGCCATGACGCTCAGCAGTACCATGAAAGCCGACAACACGTAGAAGGCATGGTATCCGCTAATGTCTATAACGATGGTGCCCATGATGCTGCCCATTCCACCGGCGAAATGTGAAAAGCTGATGCCGGCATTGCGCACAGCCGTCGGAAAGGTCTCCGCCGTGTAGCAGAGCGTGACGCTTAAGGCGGCAGAGGCGAACGCCTTCATTCCGGCATGCACAAAAAGCGACACCACCTTTTGATCGACGAAGATCGCCAAGGCTTCGAAAAGGGAAAAGGCGCTCAGGATGATCATTATGCCTGAAAGCGTTTCCCGGATCCCGCAACTCCGCATGCAACCGTAGGCCGTGGCGTAGCAGGCCACCGACGCAACGACATTTCCCACCTCCCAGGCAATGCCCGTAGTCACGTCATTGAACATGATGTTGATGTAGGTGGCGTCTATTGTGAACCTGGCCAGCAGCACGGAGATTGCGCGGCGACGCAGTTTCATCGTCTCGACAATGCCTTCCATCGGATCCACCGCGGCGTTCTTGTCCAGTTTGCGTAACTGCCCCAGCATGGCCATGAATGTCAACCGGGCCTTTGCTACATCCACGCCATTCTCATTGGCTGCCAGCAGGAGCACGGCCTCGGCTCGACTCAACTTGCGCGTGGCGATGAGCCAAGCCGGCGATTCCTCCTGCAGGCGACACCAGACTGCCAGCAGACCGGCGGTGACGATGGTGAGTGCGTTCGCTAGCATCCATCGCGGTTCGAGGAGGGACAGCGCGTGCATTAGTGGAGGGACCACGATGCCCGGGAGGCCAGTGTCGACAAGCGTGAACATCGAGCGACGCGCATTCCCTGTGACCTCATGGATCAGACTAAATGTGACAAGGAAGGTGACGTCGGTCGTCGCGAAGATCAGGAACCGGGTTAACACGAAGAGCGTGTACGTCTGGGCCATGCTGTTTGCGATGGTGGCGAAGAGCTGGGCGAACGCGCAGGCTACCATTATAGGCTTCCTGCCAACGCGGTCTGCAGCCAAGCCGAGTGCTGGAGACACGAGGCAGGAACCGAGCATGGGCACGACAGTAGATAGGTCGTAGAGGTACTCTCGGTCGCAAACCATGTCGAAGCGGCTCACGACGCTGTCTGCCTTGCTCCGGATTGCGTAACTTCCACTGGCGGCATGGAACAATGGTCCTGTTTTCGTCTTGGGTTTCCTGCAATAAGGACAAAACAATAACAAATGTAGAGGATGTAGCAGTAAGCCTCATCACGCAACTCTTATGTGCCCATGTGTTCGCCCATTCTGTATCACCTCAGATTCAAGATATGAGCTTTTGAATTCGCTAAGTTAGAACGTGGCTAGCGGTGTATGTCAGGAGAGTGGTCTGAACGAGTTAATACATGTTTGATGTTACCTATAGAAAACAACGCGTACTAAAGGAGTTCAACGACTTCGTTGGCCTGTTGTCTTCGTACCTGTCTTCAGTCCGCGATGTTCTGCGCATACCTGTCTTTTGATGTTACTTGCTGTTTGGTTGCGGTGGAAATGGCACGTTCGTCGTTTCCTTACTGCCTTTCACGCTATGCCACTATGCTGTAACGCCCCTGCTTTCTTCTTCCAAGAATGGGAAGATGCCTTCTCTTCATCTGCCATATTCCTTCGGCTCTGGAAACGAACACCACTTTCTCGAGGCTGTTCTTCGTGATTAGGTTACAGAGGTTTGAATTGACCGGACATCAAGTGATTCGCGAGATCGCCGCCCGCAGCGCCCCGGCCTACAACGGCGCATGGTGTAAACTGAGGTGAATAATGACCCTCAGTTCAAAGACCTGTCTCTGTCCTCTTGGCCTTAACCTGCCGTGGTCGCGACAACGCGAACCGCGGGATACGGACCGCAGCTCCAGTTGCAAGGGCTGCCGTGTTTGTGTATGCGAGTGACTGCCACTGCGCTAGCAGGGAAGTAACCCCCAATAATACTAATGCCGTCATTGCATGAGACATTGTGGCTGCATCAACGAGCACAGCACGAGTATAGACCACGATGCCGACGGCTAGAGTAAAATTGAATGAATGAACTTATTGCTCACAATTGTTACATAAGGTTAGCACACACTATGTGGACCCATATCCATAGGCTAGTTAGGGTCCAAAAAGATACATTTTATAATGGCACTTCGGAAAAGCATAACTAAAGAAGTTATATAATATTTAATAAACATGAAATAACCACAAAAAGAGCAAAAATGAAAGACGTCTACTTACATACTAAAGTTAAGACAGCCATCACACTAAACATGACCGGTAATTAATAAATCAGAACATTCTTCTAAATAGTGTTTTTTTATACTCGCGGACAACTTTTTGTGGCAATGAAGGGAAGGCTACGGTGCCGGAGCGCTTGCATGCTTGCGCTGTTGTGTATAGTGCCAAACTTACAGCTGATGTTTTGCGAAAAAGTGAACGGCTTTCGGCACTTAAGAGGCATATGGAGGCCTACATTCTTAATCATAAAACATTGTGTGCATACTTATCAACTAACGAACTCGCACAGAACTTTCCGAAGCAGCCATAGCAAACGTCGTTCCAAGAACACAGTCGGCACCTCGCGGCGAATGGACCAAACAGCGACGCGCGGAACTAGCCTCCGGGACCTGCGCGCACAATGCCTGTTTCTGTCATGTGATAGCTGCTATACGATGCTACATTTTGATATGAGCGCCTGCGTTGTGCATATCCTACAGGACGTTTGCTCTTTTGTGTTAGAGCAATCTTAGATGATTCAGTGTATGGTTATCCCACTTGCAGACACAAGCATTTGGCGTTGTGGATCTGTGTGTGCACTTTCTCCAGATCTCGGTGTGCAGGCGCCGGACTACTTGCGCACGAACACAAGAGTGATAGCTCCGCCCCCGTAGCTTGCCTTCATTGCCACAGAAAGTTGTCAGCGAGTATAGTGTCTTAGTGAAGTTTCAACACACTTTTATTTCAAAAGCTATGTCATTCCAGGTCTTAATAGCAGCGAACTGTAAAACCCGTTTACCATATACGTTGTTAGTTCGCGGAATATTTCATTTACCAAAGGTTAGTTGTCTGGTAGAACGAGAAAGGGCGGAAAACATTGACACATTAAAAGGGTGGTTGTAATTAATAACCGTGTATATGAAGTTTGCTACAGGTATGTGAAGAAGTATACATAAGAAGCAGACGAGCGTTGTAGTCAGCGAACAGAACTAGACGACAGCGTCCACTCAGCGTAGGACGTGCGCACGTGGCGTCTTCCGGTTTGCTTTTACAGGTCCTGTAAGTGTTCTCGCCGTCTCTCTATCTGCGTGCATATGAGTGTGCGTCTGTGCGTCTGTACGCGCGCGCGCGCGTGTGTGTGTGTGTGTGATTTTAAGGCACACCTGCAGGTGTGCAATTTAGTTTCATGCTCGGCAGAAGCGCTGTGCAAGCTGTTGAGATGTAAAACCTTTTTCCCAAGGTATCCTGCCATGGGAAAAACTCCAGTTTACGAATATCTTATCGGTTAAAAAAGAAAGACATGTCGATTCAGGTAAAATATCGTTCTGGACCCCCGCTAACATCGTGAACGGACGAACATGTCCAAAACTTTCATGCACGTGTACTTGAGCACCGACAAGGGACCGCTGAAGAGACCCAGCAGTTGAATATCCTTGGGGAACCAATGATCCCCATTTCAATTTTCCCGCGGCGCCGCACTGTACGCGCTGCCTCATCGAGAGAGGGCGCTACGAGTGCCCTCTCTCTCTGTCCACGGTTATAAGATTGACCGTGGAGCTCTTTCTTTTTTTTTTTTAATCATGCGACTGCAATACTCTTTACATCATATTAAAGCTAAGACATTACACTACCTAAATCCCGGAGAGCAATTACATATTTTAAAATAGGCAGCACTGCAGTAGCGACTGAAATGCAAAGAAGTGACCAACATTTCAGAGGGCTCCCATAGACCCCATGCTTTTATCTATAAATGCGCGTGGAACAGCGAATATTGCAACCACAAAACTGTAACTCCGGCAGAATAAAGGTTTATGCGTTTGCTACTTGAGAACGGAAAAGGAATTAGATAACCGGAAAGGGAGAGGAGTTATAACTGTTTTGTTCTTCCCTCCCATAGAGTGACGCGGAGCGCCGCTGCAAACGGGCGAGGGGGGTGGCGAACGACGCTCGAGCCGGAATCCTGGGGACGGGTGTATCCCAGAGCTCGGCTCTGCAAACTTGAGCAGAATATTTGGGAATGCAGAGAATCGCTACGAAATCGGGGCGTCGAATTTTGACAGACCAGCAACGAGACTGCTGAGTGTAAGTGCACCGTGTTCCGAAAGAACAGCTGCAAATCGACAAAAAGTATCTAATGCTGTAGTGACGATTCATGGTACCTTGAGCATGCGTCGTTTCATTTTTCTCGAACGAAGAACATGAGAGCATTGCGACTTGACAACACAGAAAATGTAAAAGAAAAAATGAGAAGCGAGTTATCAGCCATCAATAATGATTCCTGGTGTTTTAAGTCCCAAAATCACGATACGATTATGAGAGACAACATAGTGGCAGGCTCCGGAAATTTCAACCACCTGGGTTTGTTTAACGAACATTGACATCACATAGGACATACACTGACCTCAGCATTTCGCCTCAATCGAAATTCAGCCGCCACGGCGGAGATTCGATCCCGCAACCTTCGGATCAGCAACCGAGTGCCATAGCCTCTAGACCAGATCAACCGTAAAGAAACGGGTTTCAGAACTGTCTCAAACGGAATCACAGACTACAAAATTGCGTTAAATGTAACGGAGGGTACATATAAGGCGATAATATCGCAATGTAAAAGAAAAAAAAAATGCTGCTATCCCGTAATCGAGAGCAGATGTAGGCACGAAAAGACTAGCGCAGAGCAGACTGGTTGGAAAGGGTGTGGTGCCCGCCCTGCTTCCATCGAGCACAACCACCTGATAGGCAACCACGCACATCTTGGAGGAAGGAAACAACTTCGATATCGAGCACGGTGAAATTGCCAGACAGCCCTGCTCGTAGAGGTTAAGCCCAACGAAATCAAGACACTTCCTGGGAGTCTATTGTCGAAGAGCGCTAAGCTGTCCTAACAAGGTTCACTCAAGGTGACAAACCTAGCCTGCGCGCTGTGCCGGTTGCTTGCAAAGTCCCTCTTCGCCCTTTTCGGTGCTTCGCGCGAGCATGATTTCCAGCTTTCCTCCGCGACAAACACAAGGAAACTCGGCGCACTTCCAGGGGACAAAGAAATTGAACTGGTCTCGTGAGCTCCTTGCCGTCCGCCAGTCGAAGTTTGCGTGTCTTAACGTATCCACTGCGCAACCCGATCTGATCCTTTTCGTCCCACTTGATTTCCAACACCGACCACGCCTCGCGCGCGGATCTAGACGGCCGTTTCGAGAGTCCGGTTGCTTCCTGCAAACTGATGGCGTTGAAATATCACTAGTGTATGTTGTCTTCTATATGCCTTTAGAACGTTGCTATTGAAGATGGGAAACAAAGCTTCACTTGCATTTATTAACGAAAGGGAAGGGGCCAAGGGCTCGTTCTTTATTTGTTAGAAACAACTTAATGAGCGAACAGACAATTTCCTAGACTTCATTGTCTGTTCGCTCACTTGCATTTATTGTTTCACTCACATTGCTAAGAAACTCCGAAGCAGTGTTTTATTGTTGGGTCAGTAAACACCGTATATCCAATGCGGTCATGTACCAAGATTTGAGCGACAAAGTCCGATTGGTTTGAACTTTTAACAAGATGACCGGTAATTCTTGTTTAATTACCCGGATGCTGTCGTGTGTGTGCACGAATGATCCCGTTTGAGTGCCTAAAAAATGGCTGTGCATTATGGTTCAAGGTCACTTGAACATCGTCGACAACGGGATATAAAACCATTTCATGCTGGATACACAGCTTCTTTTAAAGAAAAAAAAAAGAATTCTGGTTGCTTATGCACGGATACTCGGCTCTATAGCACTTAGGAACAATAAACAGGTTCCGAAGTAGTGGAGCGTGCTACGGTCTACCACTTGCTACATCGTCTCAATAAAATTCCTTAAACCTTGTTTTGTTACATATGTCTGGCTCTGCCACAGCACTATTCAATTCATTCTTGTCAGTAAAATATTATGAAAGCCGTACTGTTGGACGCCACAGCATGGTGGTGCGGCAGGCGCCTTCTCGATGCAAAATTGGTTCCGTTAGTGAAAACATGACTCCCTTGAACAAGATCAACAAAGCGATTTTCTTTTTAAGGCTAACTATGTTTAGGCCAAGCCCGAAATTGATACAAATATGCTGGGCTGTGAATACAGTTCGTGCTTCACGGCCATTCCACGAAGAACACATCTATGCAAAGAACTCACCGGTTCAGACGGGTCGTACATCGTGCAGCGGCTGTAACTGCCGTCAGCTTCCACGGGGATGGAAATGTTCTTCCAGGCGTCCGCAGGTAACAAGTCCGAGTGGTCGGGAGCCATGCACCAGTGATCGACCTGCCTGCCGATGAGCCTGTACGCGAGATACTGGAAAAGTAACACTGTCACGCAAAGAATGCCACACATCAGAACCCGGCGCTGGAACGGTCCGTGGCCCAGGACGACGTACGCATTCTCTTGGATTGCGTCCCAATTGGGCGTTTCCACAAACCCCGGGAGCAGGAAGGCACTGGAGGGGCTGGTCGCACCGGACGCCACGCGCGAGGGTTCGTTGCTGATGGCGACGTTTGCCTGAGAGGACGACGCTCGGCTCGCTACGGCCGCTCGGGCCTGTGCCGGCTCTGCGCTCCCTAAGCTCGGCGAGCTGATGGGGCTCGGCAGTTCCCGCTCACTTGGCGATTGCAGACCCGAGGCTGGTGATCGTAACTCCGCGTCCTTGTAGGTGGACCCAGTGCGACGATCCCTATGCGACCGAGTGTTCGGCTTGATCCGCGTTTTTCCAGACTTTCGCATCACTGCGCCTTTCGTCGTTATCCAGCGCCTGAAGCAGGGTTGCCCGCCTATACGATAGCCGCAGCCGAGGACGCTTTGTCAGGGTCCTATACTGCCCGTGGGTGAGGCTTTCATTCTTCTTCCTCTTCTCCTTCTTAGCTCTGCTCGAAAATGTCAATTTCTTTTGATGTACTGGCCCGTCCCTCTTGGGGATTGTGTCATTAGTGGAGCAGCCCAAAATATATTAAGTAAGCAATACAATATAATTAGAAAAAACTTATCTTGTCGATATAATCAATATGAATAAACTGGAAAGTACATTTCAAATAAAATAAGAATATAATACTAAACGAACCTCGCAGTTTTACCTTGCAGAAAAGTGCTAACGATACAAATTTAGTATCGGATGATGAAATCATCCGATAGTAAATTTTGACCTACAAGGGATTTGAACTGCAAGTTAAATAAACTACGAGCGATTTGAAAAATCGCTTGTAGTTTTTCCCGTTGCATAAGTCGTAGTATTAGAAAAAAAAATCACAGCATATCCACGGGGTGAATGATGATGAGTGCGCGAAGCTCCGGAGGGAATCATCGGTAAACCGTGAACCTTCCGTGTAATTCGCCCAGTCGATCATCACGTAAAGACGTCTTACGCAGCCCCTTACACAGGCCGGAACGCGCACCGCGTTTGCCGACGCCATCACATGACTGCTGAGGGAGTATAAGGCGGAGAGGCCACAGCGTCTTACACCAGCTTCTTACACGGGCCGTAACGCGCTAGCACAAACGCGTTAGAAACGCGCAGTCTTTCGTTAAGGGTATTTACTGTCATCGTGGTGCATGTGTCCATGTGCGAGATTTATGAGATGTGGTTCTTCCAGTTCCACTGTACCGTACTCAGTACTATGCTGGAACATGGAGCAAAGTGTTAAAGCGCGTTAAAGGCATGCCTGTGCGTCCGGGGGTTAAAACATTCTTCTTCAAGCTTCATGCCGGTGTCTTGCCAGTTAAGACGTGGATGTCTGACAAAGGTTTATTCGTTCCGTGGGGTGATCACTGCTTTTTGTGTCGGAAGCCCGAAACAATTGAGCATGTTTTTCTTGATTGTTGGGACGCGGTGTTCTTCTGGGATGTCCTTCAAAGGACATTAAAGAAAGATTTCCCGCTGGACGCACAGGGAATAAGGTACCTCGCCATTGATAATGAGGATGGATTTCCGTATGACATTGTCATGCTTTTGGCTCTGCATAGTATTTGGAGGTCACGCATGGCTATACGTCATGCTGAAGTCGATGCTCGACGAGCTATAGAATACTTTCGAGAGTCCTTAACTTTGTTTCTGGAACTGCAAAAATTGCAAATAGATATGCCCGATTGGGTACCGCGCATGGAATCGCTATTGTACATGAAACAAGTGTAGAAAATTTGTTCTGTTGAAAATTGTTGAAGCACTGCAATAAAGAAAAAAAAAGCTTCGTGGCGTAGTGGCTAGCGCCGCGCGTTCGGAAGCGAAGGGTCCCTGGTTCGATACCGCGCTTCGGATACAACGTTAGGAATTTTTTCTCATCGTCCATGGTCCACCAAGCGCGATCCGACACGTACGGCGACGATCCAGGAGAATGAGAGGAGCACTCCCCGCGCAGCAGCCAATCGGAGAGCAGCTGCACCGCCAACGCCATCTAGCGTACCCAACCGCCATATTGTACGCATGTCTATGGGACAGCGCCCTCTCGGAAACGAGACGAGAAATTTAGATGACGACGATGGATGGATGGATGGATGGATGCTATGAGCGTCCCCTTTGTAACGGGGCGGTGACTGTGCGCCACCAGGCTCGTAGAACTTTTTTTTCCTCTCTTTAAATTTTCCTCATGTTTTAAGTTTACTTCAATCAGATCGATCATACTATAGCAAAAACGGAAATTCATAGCCCAGTTCCCTGCCCCTTATGGCAGAAAGTCCATATTTTTTTTATAATTATTTTTGTCCGTTCTCTCTAGTTTTCTGCCACCAGTATTCTAACCGTCTCTTACTTATTTCAATCGCGGCTATGTTCAGCTTCCCGTTGTTCGCCCTAAAACCCAAGGCTTCCTGTAGGGTGGTGCCCAAACGTACACCTGGGTGGATATTTCCGCATTCAGTCAGAACATGCTCCGTCGTTTCCCTATCTTCCTCGCAGCATGTGCATTTTTCCTCTTCATTACTGAATTTCGCTTTATAAATACGCGTTCTAAGGCAGCCCGATCTCGCTTCAAACAATAAAGCGCTTCCTCTTGAATTATCATAAAGTGCCTCCCTCTTTATTTCGTTTTTGCCCTCTCGGTAGTTATTCAGAGTCGGTTTTTTTTTTCATCGCAGCCCTCCAGTAAATCTTCTCCGCCTCTCTGACTTTTCCCTTTACGCTCTTTGTTGTCAGTTCTCTTAGAGCCGTATATTTACTGGTGAGCCTCCTAGTTCTCTTTCTCCACTGCGTGTCAACGCTCTTTCTATATAAATAGCGGAACACCTTCACTGCCCAC
Source organism: Hyalomma asiaticum (assembly GCA_013339685.2). Lineage (NCBI taxonomy): Eukaryota > Metazoa > Arthropoda > Arachnida > Ixodida > Ixodidae > Hyalomma > Hyalomma asiaticum. Next base: position 94,925,021 of record CM023484.1, on the reverse strand, counting down.
CTACTCTCTTTCATATTCCTTAACCTCTCTTCAAACCTTATTTTGCTCTGCGCTTCCCTTGCCTCAAAACTCGCCCATCCCATATCGCCCTTTACAGCCTCATTTGTCGTTTTCCCGTGGGCACCCAACGCGAGGCGTCCCACAGTTCTTTGATTCACATCCATTCCTGATTGTATCTCTGGCCTCATGCACACCACTGAGTTCCCAAATGTAAGCCCCGGTATCATTACCCCTTTCCACAGACCCCTAAGCACCTCGTACCTATTGTGTCCCCATAACGCTCTGTGCTTCATTATTGCTGCGTTCCTCTTTCCCTTTGCTGCCAAGGCTTTTTCGTGTACCTTCATGTATCTATCATCCTCATTTACCCATACGCCAAGGTACTTGTATTCGCTTACTCTCGGTATTTCTTGGCCCTGTATGGATACCGCCTGGTCGTTGGGATCATTGAATACCATCAGTCCGTATTTTGTTACACCAAATCCTAGTCCTAGAGCCTCGCCTTCCTTCCCGCATATATTCAACAGCCGTTGTATATCATCTCGACTGTCCGCGAATAAGACAATATCATCAGCATAAAATAAACCCGGAAGCCTCTGCTCAATCATCACGCCGCCCTGTTTGTGTGACAGATTAAAACCAATGTTGCTATCTCCTAGCGCTTTTTCCATTCTAACCATGTACAGCATGAATAACAGCGGCGACAAAGGACATCCCTGTCTCTGCCCCTTGCTAATATCAACGTTCTCTCTGCTACTGATTCCTTCCCATTCTATGCAAACTGTATTTTCTCGATATATTTCCCTCAAAAGCTGTACGCAATCGTCGCCTATGCCCATTCCTTCCAAAATTTCCCACAGTATTTCCTGATTAACATTGTCATACGCTCCAGGGATGTCTAGAAAAGCCACATACAACGGCCTCCTTTCTATGTTAGATATTTCTATACACTGAGTAAGAACAAATAGGTTATCGTCTAAACGCCTGTCTACTCGAAATCCATTCTGAAGTTCTCCCAAAATATTGTTACGTTCTGCCCATGCTTCTATTTTTAATTTTACTGCTTGCATAGCCATCCTGTATAGTACCGATGTAATGGTTAGCGGTCTATACGAGCGAATGTTATTCTTTTCCCCCTTGCCTTTATAGATTAAGTTCATTCTGCTTTTTCGCCAACTGTCCGGTATTTGCCTCTTCTGTAAGCACTTTTCTACGGCTTTCAATAGTGCTTCTTTAGTGTTCTGTCCTAATTCGTTAATGAGGCTAACGGGGACCCCATCTAAACCCAGAGCAGTGCGCTTTGGAATTTTTCCTTCGGCCCTTTTCCAGTTGAAATACTCAAGTTCTAGCTCTTCCTTAGTTTCGCTCACCGTCATGGTTTTATCCACTGGGGGAATCTCTTGGACGATTTTTTTAAACGAACCGGCTGTTACCTTCTGGATGTAACCCAACGCTTCGTACCCTTCCAATTGATTTCCTCTCTCATCAACAATATGCTGTTGCAATGTGGCAGACTTTTTACCTAGCGCTTTTATGTGGTTCCAAAATATCCTAGGCGCGCCCTTCTTTTTGTCATGAATTTCTGTCACCCAGCGTTCGCTTTCACCTTTAATTTTTGCCTCGACCAATTTCTGTACAATAGATTTTTTCTCTAAATATATTTCCCATCTTTCCGTGACTTCCACTTGCGGCCGCTTCTCCCTTTTTGCCTGCCTGTGCTCCCTTGATGCTTTACGTCGCTTTTCGATCGCTTCCCGGTCGCCACCGCTTCCCGATCGCTTCCGCTTCCCGATCGCCACCCTCTCTTTGAGTGCCTCGGCGCATCGACACAGAATGCGTACAGCGCCATCTAGTGTATCGTCACCGAACTGCAGTTTGCATGCATCTCTATGGGACAGCGCCATCTATTGTATGCTATTGTATGCTAAGGGAGACGCTACTGGCTACGCAGGATGCATCGACAACCGAGAACCGCCCAGGTGATGCCATAAGGAGCTTCGCCCTTAAAAAAAGTAATCGCTCCAACCGCGCGCTGTCGAGCTTGAGCAAAAGGGGCGTTCCGTCAGATTTCACTGAGCGCACGTTTCATCGTGCGCCGATACAATAAAGCCGGAGACATGGTGGATCGGTGCCGATCGCAACCGCTTCCACTAAGCCCTTTTCCAACGGGAGTGCCGGAATGGACAGTCAATGTAAAGGAAATTTACAGAATGCAATACCAAATCTCACTTTACGACCGCGAACATGCAATAGTTAACTGTATAAAATCGGCACTACGGAACGAGCCGTGGTGTTCTAGTGGCCATGACACTTGACTGCTCACCCAAAGGTCGCGGGGTCGAATTCCGGTCGTGGTGGCCGCATTTCGAGAGGGGCAAAATGCTAGAAGCCTGCGTACTGTGGATGTCAGTGACGTTGTATAACACTACCCCCCCCCCCCCCCCCCCCCAGAAAAAAAATTAAGTGTCGATAGGTCAATTTTTTACCTCTGTCAAAGCTATATATCACCGCTCTCTGCGCTCTCATAAACAATTCATTGCGCCAAAAACTACCTCCGGAAGTCTGTCGTGTCGTCCCTCAATTTGAATTGCCAGCGCCGAAAAGTAGACTTGATGCCACGATCTCGGCTGCCGACATTCTAAGACTACGCTGGAGTTAGCTCCACGGCTGAAATATGCAGAAAAAACTGTGGCTACTGCATGTTTAAAGGGCAACTTCGGCGGCTTTTTTCGCCATGTTCTGATATCATTGTTTTCCAATAGCGTTGATAGTCCTGTAACAGGCAGGGTGGTTGATTTTGCTCAGAATTAAACCCACCAATAATATTAAATAACCGAATGAACAATGTGTTCAAACCGAAATCGAAACAGGTTGATGCTTCCTGCAGCGTAAGCGGTGACGTCACAAGTGTCCCCGCCATCAGAAATACGGAGCTGGCGCCAGAAAAATGAAAGAGGCTGTGTCATCTGACGATATATAGAGTTATATGCCAGTCGTAAACTTGCTAGCGCCGATTTGAGCACTTTAGTATCAGCGTATTGCTCTTGACAGCCCGGCTGCTCGGGTAGGCAGCGTAGAGACGGTTCACACCTCTCTCGTTCACACCGAAGGCGGGGCGGCAAAGCGGCCAAGCGGGCTTTTCAATGCGCGCGCGCCTGTTGAGACCGCACGGCCAGAGAACATCTATGCACGGCTCTCTTAGCAGCTCGCGCGGCCGAGGAGGCGGGGCATCTCGCGCTTTTGCGCACGTGTCCCCATCTCGTGGCTTCTACCGAGGAAGCGACTTGTCGTAAAACACCGGGTACTGCTTAATGGCATCCATTAAAAGCTTCTCACAGAACACAACCGTTCGCTCAGACATGATCGACGTCATTTGCATTATCTAAACCGCATGCTTACTTCAAGGATACACCAACGCCATCGCCACAGCGCGTTTTGATTGGCTGCGGCAAAGCGGAGAGCTTGGGCGGGCGGCAAAAAATCGGTCCGGGAGCGATCAGACTAGCCGCCTCGTTTTCCGCCCGTTTTCGACGTCTGTAGAGGAGGTTTCCCCGCTTTCTGCGAGCCTGCTTTGCCGCTTTGGCCACCCCGCCTTCGATGTGAACGAGCTTTAACGACGTCAAAAAGACAGGGTGGTCCGTATGAGAATCCGCTAAAAAGATTTAAAATTCGTTTTCATGAAAACGGCATGACTTGCAACTGCCTGGCTTGACATATTACAGTGACGATGAGAACATATACTCAAAATTTCATTGAAATCCGTGGACACTGAAAAATCGCCGGAGTTGCCCTTTAAAGGGGTCTTGAAAAGAACATGGAGATGCCCGGTAGCAATTTTCATTGCTTCAATATGCATTCTACAATACGATTCCGAAATCTGTCGGCGAAATATTCAGTGCGTATTTAATAACGCCCGTGTGAAACCCCAGCATTCTTGCTCTCCTGAAACGACTATACAGGCCGGCATGGTACTTGCTATTCGGTGACGTTTCGGTAAGATATTTCTAAGTGTAAAGATATAGTGAACTCGCATTTGCTCTACAGGAATTGATATACTTGAAAGTTAGGAAATAAGAAAATACTTAGAAACCGTGCGGTGCCGCCATTTGGAAGCGAGGCTGCAGCACGCTTTGTTTTTCCGTGGCCTCCGAGGGCGCGCCGTCCTCGGAGGTCTGGTGGCGACTAACATGACGTCACCTGAAGAGTTGAGGGGAACGCGCCCAGTGAAACCGAAACCGCGTTTTTTATCCCTCCAAACGAACCCACACGATGCAATGGAACAATGCATATTATTGATTGGAGGGTCAGGATCCCAAATACCCACGTAGTAGGAGACCTTCAGGAAACGTTTCACAGCCCCTTTAATTATTGCCAAGGTTTATAAAACTAATTTTTCATTTGTAACCCGGAACAGTATAACCTAGCACTCAGAATAGATGAAGTGAGGTTATTTCAAGAAGGCGGTGACTAGGCGGGGCAGAAGGCGCCACTACAGCTTCTCAATTTCTTCGTTCCCTTCGCTTGCAACTGGCCTCTCGCGCCAAGAATTCTGAATAGCTTATTGCACAAAGCTTAAGAGTTTCTTACTGTTTATAGTATGAAACTCTATGATACAAACCTAACCTTTCAATGATGCTTAACTTAATATTTCCCTTCAAAAAGCCTAGCTGATGTCCACTACGACACTTGCAATAAACATATCCTGGTTTCGGGACGCAAAAACGTACAAATTATTATTAGATAGCACTATAGGGAAACCTGTACAGCTTCGCAGTTCACTTGTGCGCCGTTCGCTTAGACTATATACTGCCGCGCGTTTATTAATTTAGTGTCGCGTTTCAACTACACTACATTTCGGGTTATCGCTCCACACGAGCCGCGCATCAGCGTCCCAATTATTTCCACGTGTTTTATGAGTTTGCATGCGCTACGCGTGTGTTCGAGTACTTTCCAAGGAATCACTACGCTCTGCCGTACTCGCACCTTTACCGCTCTTCGTGGTGTCATCGCTGGTAGCCAAGTCCGTTGCATCCGCTGTGTCACGGTGAAGAAGGCCCCTCCACAGTCGTACAAGCAGGAGCTCATAGGCTTGAGGTACATACGCCCTCGCCTATATATTGCCACATCCAGTCTCCACGCACAAAAGAAGAAGAAGATCACGGGAACTTAGAAGAAGAAGACGAGATCCCTGCGTGATCACTCAGTGTTCTTTTCGATTAAAGTGACCAGCTCTGTGTTCGTGATTCCTGCTGCTGATTTGGGCTGTTCCTGCATCGCGACACTGGTGGAGGTGCTGGGTAAATGTTCGGAACACCTCTTCGCAGCACCGTATCCAGTCCAGAGCGAGTTCGGCGTGTTGAAACGCCAGTTCACCGCGCAAGCCGCCGCCTGTTAGGCCTGAGCCCAGAGTGCGGTCCGCTACCAGAGGTTGCAACTGTGTCCGAGAGGAGTACCCAAGCCATGGCAAACCCAGGCCCGACACAGGTGACTGTTTCGAATCCTCGATCGCCTCCGCCCTTTCACGGCAACGCCTATGAAGACGCCGAGGACTGGCTCGAGGAGTTCGAGCGCGTGGCCAGTGTGAATGGCTGGAGCGCCAACGCCGGTCAAAAGTTGGCTCACGTGTACTTCTCTCTTCTGGACGGCGCCCGAACGTGGTTCACAAACCGTGAGGGAAACTGGTCATCTTGGGAAGAATTCACCCGGAAGTTTCTAGACACGTTCGGAAGCAGCGAAAGGCGAGAGCAAGCTCAACGACTACTCGAATCTCGCGTTCAGAAGCCCAACGAAACAGTGGCCATGTTTGTTGAGGACATGACCCGTCTATTTCGTCGAGCAGACCCGGATATGTCCGAGGGGAAGAAGCTCAGTCACCTCATGCGCGGTGTGAAGGAGCAGCTGTTTGCCGGTCTTGTGCGAAACCCGCCAACAAATGTTGACGAATTTTTGAAGGAGTCGACGGCCATCGAACGTGCACTACAGCTACGGTACCGTCAGTATGACCGTGTCAACAGTAGTGTATCAACCAGCGCCGCAGCCGTGCCGGCGGTTCCAGCAATTGACGAGGGTTTGCGCCAGCTCATACGAGACATAGTCCGTGAAGAGGTGAAGAAGCTCCTCGCTACGCCGAGTGAACGCACGGTAGCGTCCGTCTCCGAAGTTGTGCGCCAGGAGGTAAGGCAAGCGCTTTCACCTCCCGAACAACCCATCGAAACGCGTAATCCCAGCTACGCAGAAATTGTCTGTCGACCGCCGCCTATTGCGCCGACACTGCAGTACTACCAGCAGCAACCGCCGACAGTACCTTGGTACTACAGGGGAGCTCCAACGCGACCACCGCTCCGAAAAACTGACATTTGGCGCACTCCGGACTACAGGCCCCCGTGCTTCCATTGTGGAGAAGCAGGCCACGTTTGTCGCCATTGCCCTTATCGAGTCGCAGGGCAAGGATTTCCATCCGCTGCTTCTCGTCGCTCGAACAGCCGACCCAACGTCGACGCGAATGCGTCAAGCTGGCGCGACGATTTCCCTGTTTTCAGGCCGCGCCCCGCCTCTCCTGGACGTTCTTCTTCTCCGCTAACTCGACGAAGTGCCGCTGACGTTGCCAGAGGGCGATCTCCCAGCCCCCGCCGGGGAAACTAAAAGCAGCGACCTTTGGGGGGGAGGTTGCCACTCGTCGAAAATCTGAAAATCCCCCATTGCGAATGAAGGAAGAGCCGACAAAGTCCGACGATTTGACGAGCGCCGAAATTGTAAGCGCCGAAATACGAGTTACAGTCGACGGTTACGAAGTGACGGCTCTGGTAGACACTGGTGCGGACTTCTCAATTATGAGTGAGAGCTTGGCGCATAAACTAAGGAAAGTTAGAACAGAGTGGACGGGGCCGCAGATTAGGGGAGCTGGTGGCCGGCTACTGACACCCATTGGAAAGTGCACAGCAAGGATCGGCATAGAGGAATCGTCATACGTCGCAACTTTTGTTATTCTTCCCGAGTGTTGCAAACAGGCCATCTTGGGTATGGATTTCCTGCGCGAATACGGTGCAATCATCAATATACCAGAAGGTCTGCTGACATTTTCGAAGGATGAAACTGCACAACTACAGCGAAAGCCCTTGTGCCTCCTTGAGGACGTGACCGTGCCGCCGTTATATTGTCGCCTCGTCCCCGTCAGGTGCACCACGCAGCATAATGGAGACGGCGTCGCTGAGCAAGTCCCTGCACTTCTGCTCACTCGAGGTGTTGCTGTAGCCAGAAGTCTCATCAGTGTGGTGCATGGGCAAGCCGATATTCTTCTGACGAACTTTTGCAAGGAACGGCGCCACATTACCGAAGGCACTACAGTTGCTTACCTCGACGGAATTGCAGAGTACCACGAATGCTTTGCAGTACAGCAGGGCGAGCAGGACACTTCTATAGCACCACCTGTTCTTGATGTGAACGCAAGTTTACCGCCGTCGGAGAGGCAGCGTCTTCTTGACCTTTTGAACCAGTTTCAGGACTGTTTCTCGTCGGTTTCACGGGTCAATCAAACGCCACTCACAAAGCACCGTATTATAACGGAGACGGCACGACCCATCAGGCAGAACCCTTATCGTGTCTCACCTAAAGAACGCCAGGCTATCCAACAACAAGTGAAGCAGATGCTTGACGATGACGTCATCCAGCCGTCAAAAAGTCCTTGGGCATCGCCGGTTGTACTAGTTCAAAAGAAGGACGGTAGCCTACGCTTCTGTGTGGACTACCGCAAACTGAACCGGGTCACAAAGAAAGACGTGTACCCATTACCCCGTATCGATGACTCCCTGGACCGGCTGAGGCATGCACGCTACGTCTCATCGATGGATTTAAAAAGCGGTTATTGGCAAATTGAGGTCGACGAACGAGACAGAGAGAAGACCGCTTTCGTGACGCCTGACGGACTTTATGAATTCAAGGTCTTACCCTTTGGATTGTGCTCTGCTCCGGCAACGTTTCAAAGGCTGATGGACACAGTTCTGTCTGGCCTAAAGTGGCAGACGTGTTTAGTGAATCTAGACGACGTCATCGTCTTTTCAGAAACGTTCGAGGAGCACCTAAGAAGGCTTCTGTCGGTGTTTCAAGCAATTCGGTCCGCCGGACTAACACTGAAAGCGGAGAAATGTCATTTCGGTTTCGAAGAACTTCAATTCCTAGGCCATGTTGTGAGCCACAAAGGTGTTCTTCCTGACCCCGACAAGATTGCGGCCGTTGCAAAATTTCCAGTACCAACGGATAAGAAAGCAGTTAGGCGTTTTCTAGGCCTCTGCGCATACTGCCGACGATTTATAGCCAACTTCTCGCACCTCGCTGCGCCGTTAACACCTGACAAAAGACGACGTCGCATTTGTATGGGGCGAAGAACAAGAGCACGAGTACTACCTAAAAAGCAAGTAAACAGTGGCTGAAAATAATATGCAGGAAATAAAGTATGTCATAGGCCTTGGGCGGCACAAGCGATTGAGATAGCTGGCGAGCAATTGAAGAGTAGTAGTAAGTGAATATGTTCTAATTAGGACAAGTAGTGGACCCCTGATCCGAATATGAGGCCTGAGGTATAATTATGAGGATTAGAATGGGGTGGACTGCATCGGCAAGCATTGTCGATAATGATGCGTAGCTTCCCATTTGTCTGAAGAGGAATGTATGTAACAGCTGCATCTTACCGGTACCACCTATGGACAGAAACTTGGAGGCTAACTAAGCCTAAACTGAGGACGACGCAGCGAGCTATGGAACAGAAAATGGCAGGTGTAACCTTATGGGACAAGAAGGGAGCGGAGTGGTTTAGGGAACAAACGCGTGTTAGGGACATATTAATAGAAATTAAGAAGAAATGGGCGCGGGCGGGCCATGTAATGCGAAGACAAGACAACCGTTGGTCATTATGGGTAACAGAGTGGATTCCTAGAGAAGGCAAGCGTGGCAGGGGGCGGCAGAGTTAGGTGGCCAGATGAAATCAGGAAGTTTGCGGGAATAAATTGGGCCCAGTTTGCACAGGACAGGGATAATTGGAGATCTATGGGAGAGGCCTTTGCCCTGCAGTGTGCGTAGACAGGCTGATGATTATGAACTATATAATTACCAACTATTAGACAACTGAAGGATAAATAATTTAACTTAAACCTCTCGGAACGAAATTAAGCTGCGGGAACAAGGAGACGCGCGCATTGAAAGTAAACTTACGCTGTATAGTGGTACCGGCTCTCACGAAATTAGCTGGATATAAATGTTCTTACCAAACCACCGTCTTATCTTCGCTCACGTGTTTCGCTTTTGTGCCACTGGTGGGCATATTGCTGCATTTCAAGGAATTATTCAATGCTTGCTTTCTTCTGCTGTACATCTAGTGGTGGCGTGGTCAGGAATGGCGCAGCGACTAGCAACGCAAACTGCGTATATAAACCGAAAGGGTACGGCAGCTGTCCGCAAATCCACGCGAATAATTAGCTTGTCTTCACCGCGCAGCTAAAAGAACGCTTTCAACATTGAGCTTCCAGCGAACTTCGTTTAATTATGCTGCATGCCGGGCATTGGGCTGCTGTGTGACCACATTTCTGACATGTTGCGCTTCGTCAATTACAACTGCTAGGGATAGATGCCGAAATGAACCCGCCGCCAGCAATCTCACGTATAGCTTTGCATAGCTTTGCGCATAGCTTTTGCGAGACGCATAGCTTGCAACAAAGCTATGCAACGCACAGCTTTGTGAGACGCTCTGCACCGGACAAGTCGACGCATGATGTCATTGTCTTTTTTTCTTTTCTTTTTCTTTTCGGGTGCGCCTGCCAGCCGCAGTTTTGTCAGCGTAGTAGTGGGCTCATGTGCGCTAGAGGGGAAAGAAGCGCACGTGCGAACGCCGCACATTCGGCATTGCGTGGAAGAAGTGCCCGCAAACTCTTAGAGATCTAAACTAGTGATAATGATAATTTTGTGATACACCATATACACCACACAGTTTACGAGTCTATAGTAAATGCCGCGCCACAAAAGTATCAGTCATATTTACTTGCGCCACATTGACCCGCCAGCGTTGTTGCCGGACTTTGTAACGCGCTTTGAATGGTGCAGCCACCCAGGAGAGTCGAAGTAAAGCTGCTGTGATTTACTTGGTCTCTCCTGGATGGCGGCACCGTTCCAGGCAATGCGCGCGTGCTGAGCTGGACGAGACAAGAAAGGGCGTTCGTAAAGCATCGTGCATGTGCGGCGTTAGCTCAGTGGTAGCACATATATATGTAGGCGTAGAAGTATTGCGAATCAGGGTTGATAATGCCGTTTTATTAAGCCCTGAGGCTACTGAGAATGGCTCACCCCAAGACGCAGATCGGACCCAAGATGGCAACCCACCAAAGACAAAGATGAAGAGACTGAGGTGATGATGACTATGTACACATGAAGTAGAAGTGCCTAATGATTGCCCACACTAATTTCCCGCGCGCGAGAGCGGCCATCCTGGCCGCAACTTAAGGGGATGAAGAGACTGAGGTGATGATGACTATGTACAGATGAAGTAGAAGTGCCTAATGATTGCCCACAGTATATATAGGCCTAGAAGTTTCAAATGTACAGGGCCTTCATAATGTCTGGGGAGGAGTCCGCCAGCCACTCCTCCAGTGTCGCAGGTCATGGGTTGGTAGGTATGTGTTTGAGGCTCTCGCCCATGGCTGCATGGCCACCCGGACAATTCCACAGAATGTGGGCGTTATCCTGGAAGCCACCGCATGCCACGCAGGCAGGGGACCCGTCCTTTCCTTGCACGGCCACCCGAACAATTCTACAGAACGTGGGCGTTATCCCGGAAGCCACCGCATGCCACGCAGGCAGGAGAGCCGTCCTTGCCTTGTATGTAGAGCTGAATGTGTGGCTGTCCTGGCGAACACAACTTTGTAGGTATGTGCCATTGTTTTGTCCTTATAATGGCGGCGGGGACTTTGCGCGTCGCACTTGTCACAGTTTTGAATCCATGTTAAAAAGCAAAGTGAAGTAAGGGAGCTACATCAGAATAATCCAAAACAATCTTAACGTTGAGAAGTGTCTTGAAAAACCAGAAGTAGCAAAATGGAACGACGTGGCACTACGAAGCCTGAAGGTCCTGCAACAACACGGCATTTGCTACGCTCCGCTAGGGCCTGGTTGAGGCATTCTTCAATCGATTTATTTGTTGCGCTCAGATAAACAAGGTGCTTATTTCGCATCTTTGTCTGACGATGCGTATAGATTCACCAACCTGCTTTTATTATCGAGCATGAAAAGCAGATTCGGTTAATGCATATCGCCTGCGTGACTCGATTCCTGGCGAACTCCACTTTGTGGGCATGTGCCATTGTTTTGTCCTTATAAAAATCATCATCAACCACTCTCCTGTTGTTCCTACATGTAATTCCTACTGGACATGTTCGCTTGGATATGCACTGCTGCTGCCATGGCCATTACGGCAGCCCGAGGAACAGTCATCGAACCCAAAGTTCCTGACGCCTACAAAATAGGTGGGTTTTGCATTATTATGCTTAATGTGTTTGTCCCCCATATTGCGTTGATGTGGAAATATCCAGTCACCTGCATTGCGTGGCAACAGATAAAGAAAAAATGCCTGCGGCTTAGCTCAGCTAGGGCCTGTTGTCCAAAGCGAAAGCTTGTTGTACTGTGTTGCTAAGCCGGATTGGGCTTATACAGATAATCACATGTTTTGCATTGTTTTCATGGTTTATTCGCGGTTTGGTTTTACGGCAGCAAATACCGTTCTGTGGTCGGTGAAGTACTTTGCCACCGTTTCAATGTTGGCCACAGAGTAAGTCGAGCCCATCGACTCACTCTGAAACACCGGGACTGTTACATCTGTAATGTGGTCCGACGCAGCTTGCCGTTTTCGCCGCTGCGAGCGCGTACACAACTTTAGCACAGACAGACTAGCGTCTTCGCTCATTACTTCCATCGCGCGACTGTGCCACAACGGCTGAACAGAAGCAACTGAAGCGCTAACCCGCTAACCGATGCGGCAGACAGAGCTTGGAGAGAGCGGTGAGTCGGAGAGAGAACAACTTTATTAACAATAAACGGACCCCCGTCCGGGTCCACTAATAAAAAAAAGGAAGGCTTAGCGCTCAGACAGGCTTAGAAGTTTCAAATGTCTAAGCAATGCATTCATGATGTCTAGGGGGGGGCGGGGGGAATCCGCCAGCCACTCCTCCAGTGTCGCAGCTCAGAGCACTAACGTCAAACCACTACAGATATGTCTTGCTTGATCTGTCGTTGTAGTGTCCCTGAACAGCTACTGCGACAGCAAGGACCACCAGTACGCCTAGTAAATGTTCGTCCAGGTTTTTACGGTGTCGCATACGTCATAGAAGCGATTCCGAGTAGGCTTCGTTCACAATCTTCTCTGTCTCAGAGCTCTAACGTCAAAACACTACAGCTATGCCTTGCTTGATCTGTCGTTGTAGTGTCCCTGACAGCTACTGCGACAGCAAGGACCACAAGTACACCTAGTAAATGTTCCTCCAGGTTTTTACGGTGCCGCATACGTGCACTGTAGAAGCGATTCCGAGTAGGCTTCGTTCACAATGTTCTCTGTCTCAGAGCTCTAACGTCAAAACACTACAGGTATGCCTTGCTTGATATGTCGTTGTAGTGTCCCTGAACAGCTACTGCGACAGCAAGGACCACAAGTACACCTAGTAAATGTTCCTCCAGGTTTTTACGGTGTCACATACGTCACTGTAGAAGCGATCCCGAGTAGGCTTCGTTCACAATCTTCTCTGTCGCAGAGCTCTGACGTCAAACCACTACAGCTATGCATTGCTTGATCTGTCGTTGTAGTGTCCCTGAACAGCTACTGCGACAGCAAGGACCACAAGGAGAGCCTGAACGACACGTCGGCAACCCTGTCGGCGGGCATCCTGACGGCGACGCAGCTGCGGGACTTGAGAGGAACGGGAGAGAACGGATGCAGTTTCGAATTCTCCACTCCAGGGAGCTCGGGCCTCATCGTGTCCGTGATCGAGATGAACCTTCGCATGGGCGTGCTTAACGAGTCCTGCATCGACTATATTTCCGTAAGTGCGCGCTGCCACATGCGGGGCCAAGTCTATGCTAGCGAACAATCCTGAGCCTATTCAGTCCTGCATAATCCGGGGAACTTGGTCTCGTTGGACAGCCTGTCCTTGGATAGGTTATGAGGAGTCTCGTGGATGGGTTCCGCTTCTGCGCAAACGAGCTAGTTGCGATTTAACACCAACAATATCACGTTTATGGATAGAACATGCGAACACGAGCTCATAAGTGACCAAAGTCATTATTTTATTTTTGTTCCGTGTATTTTGCCATTGGCCCTATGCTTTCGCTGATTCTTTTGTGAGCGACGCTACTGGAAGAGCGTTTTGTGAGTTCGGGCCACCACAGTCCTTCTGAAATACATTATATGTCAAATAAATCGTTGCCCTATAATGATATACATGTTCATTATAGCGAAAAGTACAGCGCCAAGTTGAAGTTCAACTCACTCGATCAAGCTGTGCAATAGCTCCTAACAGGCAATCGTCGTTTGGTGCAGGTGATAACCAAGTTCAACTTTGGATCTGACAAAGACGAACGCTGCGGCCGGATTACGAAAGAGCAGAACTACCACTTCACAACGCCGCACTCGTTGCAGCTCAAACTTTTCTCCAAGACGCCCCTGACAAACTTTTTCGACGACAACATCCTCGCCGTGGTCGCCACCAGCTACACTGAATGTGAGTGGGTACTCGATACCACTGGGGTGATGTGCACCGCACCAATCCATGATGTACCATTGAATCTAGAGCCTGAGGACAGTTTACGAGGTGTATGTACTAATGGCCAAAATAGTAAACGGGCCGCGGCTTTTGCGTCTGAACCGGTTTCAGAGCCAAAACGCCGAGCTACTACCTCGCTCCGCGCACTCAGGTAGAGCCTGTCCTCAGTGTCCGTTTAACTTCTCCCTCACGTTAACCTTTGCTCGCGCTGTGGGTACCGCAGCGTGGTCCGTTTGCTTTTGTTGGCCGATAGTACATGACATCCCACAGGGCTTGTAAACATTTGCTTCAACCTTACTACGTTGAGTGTATAGGTTCACAGCAAGCTTTCTTTGGAACGTCATTCGAGGGTTATTGCAAGGCCAGGTACTGATGTATAGGTCTAGCTCTCTAAACCTCTATTTACCTCTGGGGCGTCTTCTTGCGCCCGGCCGTCTCATTTCGCTAGCACAAGCTTCCAATGACAATTTCCTGTCTCGGGTGTTACTTCGCTGTACGCAGCGCAAGACGGTATCTGTGGCCAGGACGAGTTCCAGTGCACGGCCGGTGACCGCTGCATCTACAAGGGCTACCGCTGCGACAACGTCAATAACTGCGGCGACAACAGCGACGAAGCCCCGCTGGGCAACTCCATGTGCCGTGGGTATCCCGTGCTGTACGATATTGCAGCCGCCATAACGCACCCTTTCTGGCATTTACTACCGTTTTTTTCCGCGCTTCGTTGGTTATCCATGCCGGAATTCTCACGCGCTTTGCGACTATCGCCAGCGACCTTGAACGGCGGATCGTAAGAAACGAACAGAGTTGACCCAAAGGTATATTTGTATTATGTCGACTTGAGGACTTCATTTTGCGAATGTTTGTCGCCTACCGTAGTCACCATACATACTGACGCGATGATGGATACTTCCTGGCGTGTCAGCCAATGACTACACGAACACTGTATAGCGTCGACTTAGAGGGCACACCTCATTAGTATGCAGTAGCTTGAGTTTATATAGCAGAAAGTAGAGAACGTTGTTCATTAATTCATCCTCATCACTACTGGACATGTTACCTTGAGTATACTCCAGTAGAAACCGTTGCGCATACGCCCACCGCGGCCGTGTTACTGCTGAATTTCTACGCTGAGTCACTGTTTTCTAAACATCGCGTTCCTGGCAGTTCAGCGCTTTATCTCTCGTTCTATCACAGAAAGTGCTGCTTGTTTCCTTCATTGTGGCATGTTCGCGAACGAACGTCGTTTTTGTAAAAGGTGCACCAACATGTTACAGAACCGACGTCATTGAATTCTTTCTTAGATCCGCGGCGTGAAGCCTTTTCGCTGAAACTTAATCTTGACGCGATAGTACAACAGAGGACCCATTCACGGTCCCGCGTGGTCAACGCTGATTTAATATGAAGTGTGAGAGTTCACAACTTATTGTTATCACTACTTGATATGCCATAACACCGCATGGAAAGTAATGTTAAGCACTACATGTTATGTTCTGCACACAGTGCAACATTTTGTGGCAGTCATGGCAGTCATAAAAATGTACACGGTGATGAAAAACTATTCGACAGTGCTGCCGACATGCATGGACGATAACGTTAACACCACACGATAATATGAGCGAAAACTGCAGACCAAACAAGTAAAAGATATAAACGTTTATAAAGCCGATTTCTGGGCTTTACTTGCCGAAACTATGATATGATGGACGCCGTAGTGGAGGACTGCGGCTTAATTCTGGCCACCTGATGTTCTTTAACGTGTGCCGAAATTTAAGCGCGCGGGCGGTCTTGCATTTCGCCCCCACCGGAACGCGGGTGCCATGGCCGGAATTCTAACCCGTGCCCTCAAGCTTAGCACCGCGCCACCGTACTTGCTAAGCCTGCACAGCGGGTAACAGACAACCCACGCTTCAAATTAACGTTACGTGACACTCATGGAGCTATCTTTTTCCCATTTTTCTTTTCGCTTTCAGTAATGCCATTCAGCTCACTGGTCCTAATTATAGCCGGTTTGGCCGACTTGTTGCTTACTTGGTGCATTGTGTTCTGCTGCTGCCTTCGATCGGCCCTCACCAAGCAAAAGGTAAACACCAAGATGCCTACATGGGGAATAAATCCTCGGACAAGGGATGTCGCTGGAGCCAACGCCTCTACAAGTGGACTTGTCTTGGTCAGGGCAACAACGTGATGGCTGCGCTGACGAGGACTAGTCCTCTAGCATAAACGCTGGCTCGAACGACGTTCCATCTTCAACAATTTCACGTCACTTCCAGCCTCAATCATGCAGTGGCGTAGCCAGGAAATATGTTTCGGTGGGAGCTCCCTCTTGGCGCGAAGTGGAGGTTGGGCTGACGTGGCGTTGTCGGACGTCTTCTTGTGCACCGTATATCGTGCAGATATGAATTTCGGGAGAAGCACGTATCCGGTGTACTACCAATTCCTGTATAGACTGCTGCCTCCATGTGCCCCTGAACTTGTGTCTTTCTATGGATATGTGTACGACATGCTACACTTATCTGTACGCATTTGCGGATGAGCGTATCTTTAGATAGTTATTTCTTGCAGGCCAATCTAGCCTAGCGACCTTATCGAGGTATCGGTCGGAGCTCTGGGAATTCAAGTCGCTTTAGCTCAGAGAGCAGCCTGTTTTTACGTCTTATATAGTATATGGGTTTTTACTAGAAGCTGTAAGCTGCGATGTAGTACAATCGCTAAAATTAAAATTGTGGTTTGACTAAGTCTTAACTGCACGGGAAGTTGTGATGGATGACTGTGGGTGAATTTTAATTGTTCGGTGTTTCTAAAATACTAGCAAAGAAACGCTCCGAAAGCTCCTTCTGAATGACTCCTCCTGATAGAGGAGTTATGTTGTTTCTTCGAGAAACAACAAAATAAACTGAACATAATTGAACGCTAAATTTGATAAGGCTGTAATATAGCCTCAAAAGATTTGAGCTTTGCTAATTTTTTTAGTAGTTATTATCAAGCTGAGGAAATTAAACTCAGATCTTAATGAATTCGCCGCGATGAAATTCAAGTATGTTGTTCTCATATCTGTTTTTTAGAAGTTTTTAAAACTGCGCGAGAAGATGGGGACAGTAGAAAGAAACACACAGGACACGCTGAGCGCAGACTGCCAACTGTTTATTTCCTGGAAGCAAGCAACAGATATTTCAAGCGGGAACCTGGACACGTGGTCATACTGTCACTCACCCATGTGCCTGAGATATAAGAACCTGCTGTGCATCATCGCAAACCGAGAATTGGGACCGAGAAATCACCGGAAAAGCAGAAAGCGTTCTAACAATACACTATAAGAAAACAAGAAAACACCCAGAGCGAAGTCACGCGAGCGTATGGGCATGTTAGGAACATGGGTGATTCAGTATGACCACGTGCCCAGGTTCCTGCTTAAAATGTCTGTTGCTTGCTTCCAGGAAATAAACAGTTGGCAGTCTGCGCTCAATGTGTCCTGTGTGTTTTTTTTTTCTACTGTCGCCGTATTCTCGCGCAGTTTTAAAAACTTATAAAAAGCTATGAACCAACTAGCCCGGCAGAACGTTCTACTGAAGTACATCTCATATCTGAGAAATGAAATATGCATTCGTGAGTGCTCTTATGAAAGTTTAAACGTATCATCTGGCTGTTTTCGAAGTTTATTGACAAAGCAATAAATAGACCTTTGTGAGGACAGCAACATATGACTTTGATGGCGTGACCTTCACGATGCCGTAGCTTGGAACGAAAACCTTCCGTTTACCTATAGCGTTTAGACGTATACGTAAATTAACCTTACCGTTTGTTTCACCAACATGGCAACTTGAGTGTGGTCATCATATTTTTGAACACGTAGTTTCTTCCCTAGGAAGAATCGACATTCGTAGCATTCATTCTGTTTGTGCTCCGCATCATGTTATATGAGGTGTCTGGCGATATTCCAGCAGGACGGTTACTTCTAACAACGATCAATTAAGTATAGCCTACCAACATCCATGGTGGAACTAAAGTGCGTCTGTGCGTTCTGTATAAATCGAGGTTTATACTTGGAAGAGTGTTACAGCTAGGACCCTTTATCGTGCGACATCCCGCGAGTCACCTAATACATCCGCATGGATGTCATTGCGGTGAACGGAATGCACGTACTGAACCTGCATCCCACGGTCACACGTAAGTAAACGTTTAGCAGAGACCTGACGGGCCTTGTAAACAAGAGTCTCTTCTCCCATGAGGCACTATACTACCGCACAATATAATGCAACGACTGTCTAACGGCACCCATGTCACCACCGGTGTGCAGGCACTGCAGGAAGACCGCTGGGGTGCCCTAGCTCCCGAGGACGCTGAAGACCTCTCGGAAGAAGACGAGGAGGATGCAGAAGGCGATGACCAAGACGACGACGGCGGAACCGGCGACGCCAGCACGAGTTCGCAGCGAGACAAGGGGAACGCCTTCCGTAACCCGCTGGCTGCGTCTTTGCGCAGCAAGGAAGATGAGCGCGATGATCAGGCCGCTACTGCCACGGAGGCTGCCTCGTGACCAGTGCGCGAATGGCCACTGCTCTATTGACCTGGCGTCCAGCGAGCGTGGAAACCTGACCATATTTTCGGATTCGTATTATATATGACGAAGTACGCCATACACCACACACGTAGGAAAGCGACAAGGAGTCTGTATATTTATGAACGACCTTTGGCCTATCGCATTGTGTTATTTCGCCGCGTTACTAGCTGCATTACTATTTTTTATACTGACATGAAAGATAACGACATTCTCGTTAGCGCGAATTCGCTTAATCGGTTCTTTGTGCACTGAAGTGATGGCGTGCGGTAATATTTCAAAACGTTTCCGCTTGCGTTATGTGGCTGTGCCGATCCTTTGAGCTGGACCACATATTGTATGTATACATGCATACATACGCGCGCCAGCAGCTCCTGCACAATTTAACTACACAACACTTTACCACATCGATTGTAGTTGTGTCCAAGCCAGAGCCTGGTCGTCAGGTAGATATTTTGCGAATTGTAGCTGAAGATTTTATTGAGAACACCTCATTTATTTTTCGCGTTATTAGTGCACATTTCATTTCATTTATTTACCTTAAAGACCCCAGAGGGGTATTACATAAGGGGTGGTTATACAAATAATAAATCGGCAATACAAATAACTGCAGTTGTCCACAAAATAATCTTGTTAGTTCTTCAATGAAGGCAGGAGAGGCGGTGATAGCTGCGATGTGGTTTGGAAGGCCGTTCCAGTCTTTAGCTGTGCGAAGGAAGAACGATGACGAGAAGGCCACAGTGCGTGCACTTGGGCGAGCGACGTTTAGAGGATGACCTATGCGCAGTGAAATGCGTGAAGGTGGGAGGATGTAAGGCGCGTGGTGAACTGTGATAGAATTTGTGAAATAATGCTAGACTTGCGATACGAGGACGATGTTCTAGTGTCTCCAGAGAAGATGCTGCCTTTAGTGAAGAGACCCTGACCTCGTATGAGTATGAACAATGAATGTATCTTACGGCGCGATTCTGTATGGATTCCAAAGCTTTGATAAGGTAAATCTGGTAGGGATTCCATATGGGTGATGCGTATTCAAGTTCCGGCCTAACCAATGTTTTATAAGCAAGTAATTTTACATGCGCAGGTGCACTGCGGAGGTTACGTTTGAGGAATCCTAAAGTCTGGTTTGCGGATGACGTGATGTTAGCCACATGTGAGCACCAGTTCAGGTCGTGCGTGATTGTGATACCTAAATACTTAAATAAATCAACATTGTCAATGGGAATGTCGTTAATTGTGAAAGAGAAGCGCTGACGATTACGGCTGCGGAATATTGACATGGATTTACATTTGGCGACATAAGGGTAGACTGCTGGACGTTAGGCACGCTAAAAATAGGGGCGACTGATCGCCTTTGTTGGTGAAGTATGGCAGAACATACGGCATATATAGGCACGTCTGGAGTGTCCTTTTATAAATCTGTTCGAGTGGTCTCACTTGCGCTCTTCCTTGCACAGCTGTATCGTATAGGCAAAGGTTCTTTTGCTTTAATCTAAAAAAAAAAGTTAAGTTTCCTAGCGGCAGGAAAATTGCTTAGCTGCCCATCGGTTGCTCTTTCGGTGAAAGAAAGAAAGCTTTTTGTACGAATACGTGGCAATGTTATAGGCTTTTGTGCTTTTTTTCTTGTCGCTCTTGCACATGCAACTACAGCTGTTGATCGATGCGAGACGTATGATATTTGCTTTCGGGACTGGTCTTTGTATGAAGCGTCCACCAAGCGTTCCAGCGCATGCCCGAACTTCGTCTGCAGTAAACGTCAGTTGAAGTTCAGCACGTGCGCATGTCTCAAGTTTGTCGGCCGTGAATGGTGCGTTTTTAACGCCCAATGATCTGAAGCCTATGCACGCCTCACCACTGGTTTCCTCACACTTGCAGGATGTGTGCATACAATGAGAAGTAAATTGTGTCTATCTTCACTAAAACAGCATGATAGGAGCACTGCGATCTATCGTTGCGGGAACTCGTCGACCATCTACAAGCACCACAGAACGACGTTTCTGTGCGTCGGATCGTCCTACAAGATGGCGCTCGATACTGCGTATCGTTATAGAGTTACTGCATATGCTACCGCAGGTAACATGTACCCGTTAGGTACCCGTTAATACCCGTCCTGCAGAGGCTGGCACGTTTGACGTCTTTGTGGAGCCGCACGCTTTCAACTGCGCCAAGAAGAATGTGTTTGTACCCCGTTGCGTTCTTTCTGTCACCAACGGACTATCTGCAACCTGGGTGATGAATTGCTCTAGTGAGCCCGTCGTATACTAGCCAGTGGAATGCGGCTCGCCCTGTTCGAACAATATACGAGTAATTGCATTGCGGCCATAAGCGATCAAGGAGCGGACAATGTACCTGTAAATCACTCTACCGAGGCTAAGTTTCTGAGTATGATTAACAAGTCGTTGCCGTCAGAAAAGCGTCAGGCCTTGGTGCACGTCTTGGCCAAGCATGCCACTGTCTTCGATTTTGCACAGGCCGACAAGCAATCTAGGATACCAGAATCACGCACTCGTCACGTGATCGACACAGGATCCGCGCATCCTATCCGTCAGAAACCGTATCGCGTATCGTCCGCAGAGCGCAAAATCATTTCTGAGCAAGTAGAGGACATGCTCAAGAAAAAGGTCATTCAGGAGTCATGTAGCCCCTGGGCTGCGCCTGTGATCCTCGTAAGGAAAAAAGACGGTTCTTGGAGGTTCTGCGTGGATTATCGACGTCTCAACTCCATTACCAAAAAGGATGTATACCCGCTTCCCAGGATCGATGACGTCATCGACTGTTTGTATTCGGCCTCGTATTTCTCTTCCGTCGACTTAAGGTCTGGTTATTGGCAGATTCCTATGCATTCGGATGACAAAGAGAAAACGGCATTCGGATGGTTTGTTCGAATTCAATGTGATGCCGTTTGGGCTATGCAATGCCCCAGCAACGTTTGAGCGCTTCATGGATGCTATTCTGCGTGGACTGAAGTGGGAAATTTGTTTATGCTACCTAGATGACATTGTAATTTTTGGCCGTTCATTTGACGAGCACAATCGCCGTCTTGACATCGTTCTCACATCTCTTGAGAGGGCTTCGCTCACGTTGAATTCCAAGAAGTGTCACTTTGGCAACCGTGAGACTCTGGTTCTCGGCCATCTTGTCGACAAGCATGGGGTTCGGCCTGACCCTCAGAAGGTCGCTGCAGTTAGCAGTTTCAAGCAACCGCAGTCACTACGAGAGTTACGAAGTTTTCTAGGCCTGTGCTCATACTTTCGCCGCTTTGTGCCTAAATTTGCTGACCTAGCTTACCCCCTGACATGTTTACTCAATAAGGACGTGCCCTTTGAATGGTCAGCAGAGTGCCAGTCATCATTCTCGCAACTCAAGTTCCTACTTACTTCAGGACCTGTACTTCGACACTATGATCCATCTGCTCCCACTGAAGTGCATACAGACGCCAGTGGTATAGGTCTCGGGGCTGTTTTGGTCCAACGTCATGACACCCTCGAACAGGTGGTTGCCTATGCTAGCCGTTGTTTAAGTAAGGCCGAGCGCAACTACACTGTAACGGAACAAGAATGTCTCGCGGTCGTCTTCGCCGTCCACAAGTTTCGCCCATATCTCTACGGACGCCCATTCTCAGTTGTTACAGACCATCACTCGTTATGTTGGCTCACCGGACTGCGTGACCCATCCGGCCGTCTTGCTCGTTGGGCCCTACGATTGCAAGAATATGACTTCGAAGTCTGTTACAAGAGCGGCCGCCGTCACGCCGACGCTGATTGTTTATCACGACTCCCCTCTCCAACGACGGAATGTGACGCAGACAATTTCGACGAATATTTAACAGCTGTTGATCCTCCATTCCCCGACCTCGACACTTTTCGCAGGGAGCAACGCAGAGACAGCAGTCTAGCTCATTTCTTCGTTTCTGAAGCGAATGGACAGCGCCGTTTCGTTGTCAAGTAAGGCATTCTTTATAAAAGGAATTATTCTAACGAAGGCGCCCGTTTGCTTCTAGTCGTGCCGAGAAGCTTGCGACGTGATGTCCTCCAAGCAATGCACGATGACCCTACGTCGGGACATATGGGTTTTTCCAGGACGTTTCAACGCACACGCGAACGTTTCTTCTGGCCGAAGATGCGCCACAGTGTAACGGCGTATGTTGCGAGCTGTGAACTATGCCAACGCTACAAGCGTCCATCTGGAGGCCCTTCAGGACTTCTTCATCCCATCGCACCCCCTGCTTCGCCATTTGAAGTCGTTGGTGTTGACCTGCTCGGCCCTTTACCGCGATCGACGACAGGCAACCGATGGATTATAGTATGCGTCGATCACTTGACACGCTACGTCGAAAGTGCGGCAATCCCTGCAGCAACGGCAGCAGAAGTTTCTCACTTCATGCTGTCATCGATCATATTACGGCACGGATCCCCTCGTGTCATCATCAGTGATCGTGGCCGACAATTCGTTGCTGATATGGTTGAAGAGTTGCTACGTCTTTCTATGTCTCGTTTTCGTCATGCCACCCCGTACCACCCTCAAACTAACGGCTTAACTGAACGGACTAACAGAACTCTTATCAACATGCTTTCAATGTATGTTGATGCAGCACACAAATCTTGGGACACTGTCTTGCCTTTCATAACTTTCGCCTACAATACTGCACAACATGAAACTACCGGATACAGTCCCTTTTATCTCCTGTACCTCCGCCAGCCCCGCACAGCCCTCGATTCTATTCTTCCGTATTCTGACACCAACGAACCTTCTCTGGCCGAAATTATTTGCCGCGCAGAAGAGGCCCGACGCATCGCACGCCTTCGTACCCTCGCTTCCCAAGAACGCTCTAAGATCCGTTATGACGAACATCATCAGCACGTGTCATACAAGAAAGGTGATTTTGTGTGGCTATGGACACCTCTTCGCAAGCGCGGCCTGTACCAAGGTTCCTTAACGGACGCGTCTTCGTTGGACTGTGACTGAGGGACCTGATGTCCTCTCGTGCGTGGTGCTGCTCCGATTCCACGTGACGCAACCATGGACGAGTCGGACACCTTCCAGGACGATCCGAGCCTCTCCCTTGACGAGAGCCTGAAAAGGTTCATGGCCTGGCAGAAGCAGAAGCAGCAAGTGCTAGAGCGCCACGCCGAGTCGGCAACCCAGCTCGCCAACGCTCCTGCGCCTACCGAGCCAGCGCATCCCGCGGATGTAGCTGCCACCCCTGCATCGAGCACCGCCGACGCTTCCGCTGTCTTTCCTCTTCCCGCGTCCCCGGATGAAGAGGAGATGGAGTGCACCATAACAAGGAAGCGCCCCCACGAAGCGAGTGACGACGACGGCCCACGGAAGCAAGCCATGAGCGGCGCTACCGTTCCACCGTCGCCCGCAGCCACCACGTGCGTAGCGCACTCGTCTACCACTACAGCCAGCCCCGTCGACGTCGGGGCAGGCCCCCCTAAGGCGGCCGTGTATTTCGTCGGTAGGAAAGCCCGGCGGGCAAGGAAAAAGCGGAAGAGGCAGCCGCGAACGCAGCCCCGCGTCTCCGCGCCCGAAGCAGCTGAGGCCCCGCCACCCACGAGACCTCCTAGCACTCCGGCAGTCCGTCCGCGCCCGAGCCCCCTCCCCGTGCCTGCTGAGGACGACTTCCAAGAGGTCGTCTCCAAAGCTGCACGCCGGCGAGCGAGGGCACTGGTAGCCGCGGCCATTGCGACCGACCCGGCAGCGGTAGCGACCGTGCTCTACCGCCCTTCCTCTCCCGGTGGTTCCTTCGCGGGATCGCCTCGCCTCGCGCTGGCTGCGGCGCTCTCTGTGCGGCCGGGTGTGACGGCGGTGCGTGTCAACCACCGTCGAAACATCGTGGCGGCGGACGCGTCGTCGTCGGTGTACCTGGCGGAGCTCCTCACCATCACGGAGCTCAACGGCATCCCTGTTACCGCCCGGGAACCAACCGATCGTCGCTCCAGCCTCGGCTGCGTCTACGGGGTGGACGGCGACATCACCATCGAGGAGCTTCTTGACGAGATGGACTCGGCCGCACCCGTGCTCTCGGCAACAAGGGAGGGTAGCGTCGTCAAGCTGCGATTCGGAACTTCGGTCCCTCCCGAGTTCGTCAAGCTTCGGGGACTGCGGCTGCGAGTCCGACACGTAAGGCCGCGCCCATTACAGTGCCGGCAATGCGGGCGCCTCGACCACGTTGCCGAGGCATGCCAGCGAGCCGGCGAATGCATCCGCTGTGGCCGTCGACATCAGGCCAGCGAGCAGTGCAAACCGCGGTGCGTCAACTGCAGCGGGAGCCACGCCGCCGATAATCCTACTTGCCCCAGGTGGCAGGAGGAAAGGCGCGTGGCAACTCTGCTCGCCTCATCGCCTACCCCGCTCTCGAGACGGGCGGTCAAAGCGGCAGTACGGGAAGAGACCCGCGAGGTGCGCTCTTATGCTGCTGCTTTAAAGGCCAGCCCATCCAAGCAACACCGCGACGACCACGGCAGCCGCCGCCCGGTACCTGCGCCACGCCGTCGCATCACCATCGCAGCAAGCCCAGCAGCTACAGCGTCGCCTGCTGCTCCACCGACCGCGCCCTCAGCGGATCCACTAGATGCCCTCATCGAGCACCTCCTCGTCACCCTGAGGTCCGTTGCCGAAGAACTTCCGGCTGACAACCCGCGGCGCGGCGTGATCCTTGCGCTTACGAGCGCGCTGCCCAGTGCTATGCCGAGCGAGTAGCCACACTTGCCGGCGGCGGAAACGCCATCACTTTGGTGCGGCCACTGTCGAACCACCGGCTGCCTTTGCGCGCGGCGGGACGTGCTTCTTCGTGCTGCTGCTGACACACTCTCTTCTCTTTTCTTTCTACTCCTATACCTTTATGTCCCCTATCCCCTTCCCCTAAGGCGCTTAGCCGTGTCCCCAGTATGGGAGACAGAAATTAGCGCCTTTTTCCTTTCCTTTATAATCTCTACCACCACCACCACGGACGCGAACTCAAATGTCATGCGTGTTGCCTGTGCTATAGTGCCTGGAAGTATACCTGTACGCCGTTGATTTCATGTTGAGATCCATTAAAGGGCAAACCCGTCGACCTTTCGATGTCCAGTGACCTTAACGGAGCTTCCGATATACGTCCTACTTCTTACTATAATAACATATGTCAAGCCTGGCGGTTGCAAGTAGAGCTAGATTTTCCTAAACACACCATATATGGGGTCAACACACCCTCAATTCTTTTTCTAAAGAAACACCCTTAATCAATAAAGATTTTTGAAAAATTCAAGCTATAAGCCACTTCACACACCTCCCCTGCTTGAGATTTGACACCCCCCCTCAATTACGTTTCTAGGGAAAGCCCTGTATGAAAATCATTTATAGTTTTCCTGAAAATGAATTTTAATTCTCTTTAGCGGATTTCCATGCTTTTGAAAGTGGGCCGCCCTAAGCTTCTGACGTCATTACCCACACCGCTGCCTACCCGAGCAGTCAGGAGGTCAACAACAAAGCGGTGGTCGTTCAATGCTCAAACCGTCGCTGTCAAGTTTAGAAAAGGCATAATTCGATACATCGTCGGATCCCAATGCCACTTCTGGCGTCAGCTCCATATTTATGACGGAGGCTGCGACGTGATCACGTCCGCTGCGCGAAGCAGCTACCCGTTTCGGTTTCGGTTTAAATGTATTCTTGATTCAGTTATTTGAAATTATTGGTAAGTTTCTGAGCAAACTGAATCACCCTGCCTGCTTTGTACCGTTTGAAAACAGCGATGTCGGGACGGTTGTGAAGAAAAATTACACCATCTACCGCTAAAGGGAACCATGTGTGGATGCGAAGCAGCGGGGAGATGGTTAGCTTGAGCGGTAGATGATGTAATTTTATTGAGAGGACGAATGAGAATGTAAAGAGATGATGATTGTGGTTCGGTTAGGAAAGGACGCTAATTTCTGCAGCCCATGTATGGAGCACGGCTAAGCGTCCGTGGTGGTGGGGGAAAGGGAGTGAAAGAGATAGAGAGGAGAGAAAGGCCGTAGTGGAGGGCTCCGGAAATTTAGACCACCTGGGGTTCTTTAACGTGCACTGACAACGCACAGTACACGGGCCTCTGGCATTTTCGCCTCCATCAAAAATGCGACCACTGCGGCCGGGATCGAACCCGCGTATTTTGGGTGGCAGCCGAGTACCGTAACCACTACACCACCGCGGCGGACAATGTAAAGAGAGAGAACGCGGTGGTTGCATGATGGCCCTAGCGCTCATCGCGGCGCTACACAGGAGAGAGAATGAGGCGCGCGCGCTCCGTGGAGCTACCATGGCGCCCCCAGCGGAGTATGCAGCTGTCGCAGCACCTGTCGTGCGCGCCGCTCCGTAGACTAGAGCAACGTTTCTAGAACCTGGTTCTAGAAACGTTGGGGTGAACAGACAAGATGGCGTTCGCATGACCCTCAAAAAGCTAGTGGTGCGCCGTGCTTTGCGATCTCTTAGCGCGACCGAAGCTGAATTTGCACGGCGCGCGGCGGCGCTGCCATCGAGAGCGTCAACCCAAGCACATGGGCAAGCGAACGCTGGACCACGGCCGCTGGATAAAAACGCACTCGTGCGTTGCTAATCGAGCGGCCGTGGCTGGACTCTCGCGTCGCGTGCTACTCGCTTGCGGGGATGGGTTTTGCCGGTACAAGCGCTTTGCTTGCTTCATTGTCCTGCTGTCCTCCGCGGTGGTGTAGTGGTTACGGTACTCGGCTGCCACCCAAAAAACGCGGGTTCGATCCCGGCCGCGACGGTCGCATTTTCGATGGAGGCGAAAATGCCAGAGGCCCGTGTACTGTGCGTTGTCAGTGCACGTTAAAGAGCCCCAGGTGGTCTAAATTTCCGGAGCCCTCCACTACGGCTTTTCTCTCCTCTCTATCTTTTTCACTCCCTTTCCCCCACCCCGACGGACGCTTAGCCGTGCTCCCTACTTGGGCTGCAGAAATTAGCGTCCTTTCCTAACCGAACCACGATCATCATCATCATCATCATCATTATCCTACTGACCAGATTTCTTCAATGCTACAGACCACATTGAGGGCGCGGTATATTTAACATACTTAGCAAAAATTACACCATCTCTCGCTAAAAGCGACCATGAGGCGATGCGAAGCAGCACGGGGCTTCCACACCGCGTTTGCGTCGGTTTGACTAGGTGTCGCGTTTGCATTGGTTTGACGCCAGCAGACGCTGCCTGCGTCAGCGTTGTCTCTCGCGGGCGAGGGTGCGTTCTCGTTCTTTGGGAGCTGGTAAAGCGTTCGTCGAAGAAAGAGCGTCTCCATAGTCAAGGAGAGATTCTTTATTGTTGTATAAAGATGGAAAGGGGGAGGGGAGTGCACGATAGCTGTCTCTCCGGAGAGGACAGCTCAACCGGTACACTCAAGGGGAAGGGGGTATGAAAGAGAGAGAGAGAGATTCTATTTATTCAGGGAAGTGAGGAAAGTAGGGCAGAGTGCAGGGTAACTGTCTCTCATTGAGGACACCTCAACCGATACACTCAGGGGATGGGGGAATTAAATGGAGAGAGAGAAGAAAAAAGGGAGGCAAAGGTCAAAAGCACACCATGTCCGGCCACATACACAAACACAAACACACAAACACAAGGGGAAGACAAACACGAACAGGGAACACAAACAGCCTGGCGAGCGGCTTTAAAGCCGCCCAGTCAGGCCAGTGACCTCGGTAAATGTGAGGAGGGCTGCAAGGGCAGAGCGGCGCCGTTCGTTGCAGCCGTCAGGAAACAGGAGCTGCTCTGTTGAGGAACAGGGCAGGCCGAGTTTCCGATAGCGCACGCACAGTTGTTTACGCGCGTCCACGTGGGCCGGGCAGTTACTGAGCAGGTGAGGGAGTGTCTCCACTTCCCCGCAGTCCGAGCAAGCAGGGGAGGGGAAACCACGGAGGCGGTGTCGGCGCTCGGCTGGCCAGCACGTACCAGTTCGCAGGGCGAGAAGAAAGGCGCGTTCTCGCCGAGTGAATCCGGTGGCGGGGAGTGGTCGCGGCAGCCTGCCGTCGGCGAAACGGCTGTCCGGGTGCGACCGCGCCAGCTCTTTCCGAAAGTTGATGCGCGCTGAATCGTAGGAGCTGGCGCAGTCAGAAAGTGGAGTGTCGGCTGAGTGAGCGTGCTTTGCGAGCTCGTCTGCTGCCTCGTTGCCCGCTATGCCCACATGTGCGGGCAGCCACTGGAGAACGACATCGCAGCCGCTCTCCCGCAGGGACAGGAGGTTTCGAGCCACTCGTTGGGCGAGTGGCGGGCCGCATTCCTCTCTCGCGATAAGTCGGAGGGCAGGTTTCGAGTCGCAAAATGTGGCTGCAGACTCGACAGCCGGCGATTCTCGGAGGAGTTCCGCAGCCAGTTGCAGCCCAACGAGCTCCGCTGTCGTAGATGAGGCACAGTAGCTCAGCCGACACTGTTTGTGCACTCCAAGTTCCGGTGCAGTGCAGGCAGCGGCGGCCGAGCGATCGCGCAGCACGGAACCGTCACTAAACACGTGCACTCTGCTGGCGAGGTCCTCGTGTATCCGCGTCGCCGCCTCCTGCACGACGGCACTGTGCGGCGTGTGGCGCTTTGTGCGCATCCCCGGGAGTCAATGTCACTGGAAGATGCACGTCGCGGTGAGGGGCTGGCCAGGGCGCACAGGGCACGGGGTCGTCCACCACGATGCTCTCGTAGAGTTCCATGACGCGGCCCACACGAGAACGCGGAACTCGGCGCAGACTGTCAAGGAGAGGGGCAGCACCAGGCGCGCGATGTATCCTCTCGATGTGGCACAGTGCGCGCATGTCGGCCGTGAGGGACGGGGCCACGCACGAGCCTCCACAAGGGTGTCCGCCACACGGGAGCTGCGGGGCATTTTGTGGCACATGCGGAGGACTCGACGATGGTCCCGGTCGATATGGCGCCAGTGGGTCACCGACACACCGCACAGAGGGAGCGCGTAGTACACAAGGGACAGCGCCATCGCCTCGTAGATGTTGCACGCAAACGAGGGAGGGCAGCCGTCCCCGCGAGCCAGGAGTTTGCGCACAGCTCCCTCAACACACCGAGAGGATTGGCGGATGCGTCGTACCTCGGGTGTCCACCGCAACCGGTTATCGATTGTCAACCCGAGGTAGCGGACGCAGTTTCGCCAGGAGATCGTTTCGCCGCGGAGCTGTAAACACGGCAGGGTGCGCCGAGGAGCTGCTCGAGGGTGGATCACGAGGGCCTCGGTTTTCGCTGGCGATAGGGCGAGTGCGATGCCGTCGATGAACGTGGCCACACACTCGAGCGCTTGTTGGATGGATGCACGCACCCTGCTGCACTGTCGCGTAGGGCCCCGCACGTACAACGCGATGTCGTCAGCGTAGATCACCGCGCGCACAGGGAAGGGAGCCGCACTCGGGAGGCACTCTATGAGCGGCGCGAGCACAAGGTTAAAGAGGAAAGGGCTCAACACACTTCCCTGTGGGACGCCCGAGGTCACGGGGCGCGGTGAGCTCGTCTCTCTCCCCACTCGCACACGAAACGAGCGGTCGGTTAGGAAGGCCTGCACGTAACGCAAGAGTTTGCCCTCCACACCGAGTTCGCGCACTGCGTGAAGGATGTCGTGGGGGAGAGAGTCAAATGCTGACTTCACGTCGAGGAGGAGCAGAATCGCCATCTCTTTGTCGTGCAGGGCTTGCTCCAATGTGCTGACCACAGCGGCGATACAGTCGACGGTGGCGCGACCAGGACGGAAGCCGCACTGCTCCGCGGGGAAATAGCCCCGCGCCGTCGCAATCCACTGTAGGCGATGTAATGCCATGCCCTCCATGGTTTTCCCGGCCACAGAGGTAAGCGAGATGGGCCGGTAGGAATTTAATTCCCGCGGCGGTTTACCTCGCTTTAGCACAGGGACCACGACGGCAGAGCGCCACGGATCGGGGAGGTTGCCACTGGAGAAGACCTTGTTGAACGCCTCCAGCAAGAGAGAGCGCTGGGAGGCATCCAGATTTCTTAGGAGCTGGTGGGTAATGCCGTCGGCTCCAGGGGCACTGCGCTTTCGCTTGCGGTGGAGGACTCGCTCCAGTTCGGAGAGGGCGAAATCCTCCTCGCACAAGGCACGGATTTCGGTGGCGAGCGCCGGATCGGGAGGTGGGAGGGGCCGCACGGCAGGGTTGTTGGCGCGCATGATGACCCGCGCAGGAGCAGCCGCAGGGAGCTCGAAGGTGGAGGCAATGAGCTCAGCAAGGGCTATCTCAGAGATGCCGCGCGACACGGCAATCGCGAGCACAGGGAAACGGCATGCCGTGGGATTGAGCATAGCCCGCATGATGTGCCAGCCGCGGCCGCGACGGTGAGGGTCGCTCAGCGATGAGCATACGCTCGTCCAGCTGCGAGCGCGCAGACGCCTCGAATGTCGCCTGCACACCGCGTCGAGGCGGTTGTACATCGTCCACACGCCGTGGTCAGCACCTGAACGGACAGCACGTCGTTGCGCACGTCGCCGAGCCGCACGCAGGTTGAGGAGTTTTATATCCGGCACTAGAGTTCCCGCGGGCACAACACAGCGCGTCGATGCACGTTCACGACACTCAACGAGGTGCGTGAAGAAGTCGTCCCCACAGGGCACTGAGGCACACAACTTTCGAAAGAGAGGTCACCGCACCACACTGTAAGTGCGCACTGCACTGCGGCTGGGCTGTCTGGGCGAGAGGGTGATAGGGTAGTGGTCTGACCCGGCCGTGTCGGCGTCGCGCTTCCATTCGTAAGAACAGCGCTTCG
Source organism: Hyalomma asiaticum (assembly GCA_013339685.2). Taxonomy (NCBI): domain Eukaryota; kingdom Metazoa; phylum Arthropoda; class Arachnida; order Ixodida; family Ixodidae; genus Hyalomma; species Hyalomma asiaticum. Next base: position 94,893,940 of record CM023484.1, on the reverse strand, counting down.
ACACGAGTGCCAAGTCGATCACTGTTCCGGCAGAACCACGGCGGACGAACGTGGGTAGTCCCGTGTTTATCACGAGGAGGCCCGCCGTGAAGGTCACCGCCGCGTCTCGTTGTGGTGGGACAGCCCCAGCTCACGTGGTGCGCGTTAAAATCCCCGCACAGCACATGGTCGCGCGACAGCACAGTAGCAAGCGCCGTCACGAAAGCGTAGCTTACACCGACAGCTGGGCGCACATACACACTCGCGACGGATGTGTCCACTCGGCCAATGCGCACCGTGACGGCCACACACTCCACTGTGGAGCTACAGAAGCTCTCTGTGGGGACCACGGCATGGGCGAGTGTCGCGCGGACGTATAAGGCGGCACGGGGCCTCCCAGACGGGTGAGAGTCGTCGGAACACGGAGCGTCACTGCACTCATCCAGGGCACACTGAGTGAGGCTGCTGTAACCGATGTAGCCGGGCAGCGATACCTCCTCCGCACGCACGTACGTTTCCTGTAGCTCCAGGACGTCGTAATCGCGCAGGGGAAGGTAAACCGCGAGCTCAGCAAGTCGGCGGCGCAAGGAGAAGCAGTTCCACTGCAGTATGCGCGGCCGTGGTTCTCGACGACTACTCACCATGGCTTGGTGCAAGTGCTTCGTGGGTGGCCAGCGCTGCAGCACACAGCAGGCGAACCGGCGTACTCAGGAGGGAGGAAGCCCATGGCAGCATTCACTGCGGCCGCTAGAACCGCGATGACCGCCTCCCTCCTGTCTGTATGGCTGCGTCCGACAGGTGTGGGGGCAGGCCTCGGCTCTGGCGTGCGTGCGGCACCGGTGGCGACGGACGCAAACGGCACTCCCTGCTGTACGGGCTGCGGTGCGCGCGGTGCAGGGGCAGTGCCTCTTGCAATGGTGGGTGCGTCGCGGCGGGTCAGTTGTGCGGGCGCTTGGGCGCGCACCTCGAGAAGCCGCCGCTCCTCCTGCCAGCGTGGACACCGCGGTTCGGTGGCGAGATGGCGACCGCCACAAAACAAGCACTTTGGCGATGCCGTGGTGCATTCGGAGTGCTGGTGAGGGCCCCCACATCCGAGGCAACGCTGAGCCATTGTGCACGTCACCTCGGTGTGCCCGTACCTCGCGCAGCGAACGCACTGGCCTGGTCGAGGTCGCCGCGGTTGCACCGTTCGTCGCTGCTTAAAGAGTTCCACGTCAGCCGGCGGTGTCGCTCCACTGAAGCGCACGACGACGTTGCGGCCGGCGCGCGAACACTCCAGCACTGGCAGCCGCGAATTGATATTTTCGCGGATTCTCCTCCTCGCTGAGAGCGGGGTCCACATTGTAGAGCACGCCGCTGCAATGTGTTGGTGGCCGCCCGTCTGGCACGCACCGCAACACCGCAAATGTCAGTGACGGCGAGGAGGGAGGTTAGGGACGCACCTGCGGGGACGTCTGCCGCAACCACATTTCGTCGGAAGTTAACCCTGACGCGCAGGACTCCGTCCATCGGCGCCAGGAATGCCGAGATGGCCTCCTGTGACACAGGTCGGAAGGTCACTCTCCTGCCGACAGTGCGGAAGAGGACAGTGTCGGTCTGTGCAGCAGGACGGCCGGGGGGCGATCGGGGGCCAACAGGAGCTGGCACTGGAGTGGCGCGGACCGTTGGCTCGCAGTGGCGGGATTCCGGTGACAAGCGGCGCGCAGAGGGGCGTGCCGCTCGGGGCCCCTGTCGAAGGCAAGGCCGGGAATTCCTCGGCGTCGGTATGAAAGAATAGAAAGGAAATCGTGCGCCGTTCGGAGAGGAGAGGAATGCCGGGAGCAGAGGAGATGAGACAAGGAGAGGAGGGGGAGGAGGATGCGCATGCGCATTGCGGGTGTGGACGCCACACGGCGGTTGGAGGGAGGGACATAGCCCCGACCATAAGCTGCTTCGCATCTAAAAGAAGAAGCAGAAGAAGAACGCAAAGACAGTATGCGTCATGCGCCAACATCCAGTTCATCCTCTGTTCCCTTTATGCGTCTTCATTTTTATTACACATTTATATTTGTTCATATTTGTATGTTTATTTACTTTATCTTAAATATATTTTAGTGCAAGATAGCCCCATATAATTCCTAATAAGCTCTCGATACCGATTCATATGTCCAATCTCCCAGAGGTACGAGCCATTGAACCAAGGGTCATCATCATCACCACCATAATATTAATCCTCATCGTCGTGCGTCGATTTGTCCTCTAGTGCACAGTGTATTTTCCAAAGCTATGCATTTGAACACAGCTTTGGGAGACACTGTGCACTTGTACTGATCCTGACTAGACCAATTGCTATAAACAAGTCACATGACAGTCTTTCGCATTGATTATTACCATTTTACTCCACCTAACGCGCCTTAATCTCGTAGGGGCAATAAAGGAAAACAGGCGATAGGGATAAGGTACACACTATACAAAAATAACCAGGAACGGGAGTAAACAGCTTGTCCTCTAGAGCACTCCCTTTTCTGGATTTTTTTTACTACGTAACAGTCAAGGTAAAAATTTACTCTCACGCTAACCGAGTTTTTGAACGTAGAAACGGCGGTAATTATTTACCCCCCCCGGAGGTTTTCAGCGAGTATACGCGGAGTAATTTTTTACTGCCTAAACAATGTTTTCCCGGCTTTCTTTAGAGTTATTTTTAAAGCTCATTCGAGGTTTACTGTGGCTGCCGTACAAGTATTTATTTACTCCCACTAATGACTTTCTGCGTAAACACTAGGCTTACGCAAAATGCAGACATCACTCAATTTATTGAGCAGTAAACGAGGACTCACCCTTCGAACTTATAACATTGGAAGCACGTTTTCACTCGTTGAGCGCGTAACAAACACAGGCACAAGCGCGGGAGCAGAGATACTCGAAAGTGCGTTTTCACATGGCCGCCGTCCACCAAGACCGGCGCTAGGACAGCCAGCATCGCTCGAACTCGGCACAAAACCACGCCGCACTGGTAACACTCGGGGTAGTTCGCCGTGTCGTTGTCGTACTGGTTGACGATCCGGTCAGTCAGGAACGTTTGCGACCGTAGTTTCCGTGCTTTCCCAAAACTCGGCGGTGCCTTCGAAACGACGGTCACTAGGCATAGCTGTCGGAGATGTCACGGTATCACGTTCTGGTTGACGGACGCCGGCGTACGCGTAACGGCGCGTGCGCCGATACGCGTACGCGCCGATCACACTCACGCCGTTCACACTCACGCCCCGAGACGTCGCGTCCCCTCTTCCGCGACCGACGCTTTTGACGAACAGTTGCTTGCAAACGCGTACCATGTGGCTAGGCCTAAGTAGTCATTCGAGGGCTATCACGGCCTCCGCCCATGCGCCACGGCAGTTTGGAGTTTTTTACCACGTGACGTGGCACGTAGTTTTCGATCACGTGGCTTTAAACTCTAGACTGGGGTTTTTTTATCACGTGACACAAAACCCCCTACGCAGTAAAATAGGGCAAAAACGTCCTTTTACTACGTTTCTAACAGGTGGTAGTGAAACTATGTCATATGCTCCTTTTACCTCAACAAGACGTAGTAATTTTGAAAACAAGGGAGTTTTTAAGGCTCATGAGCCGCAAAAACCCAAATATCGGGCAACTTTTGCTTACAGTGTAGGTATAATTATAATACGGGCCTGAGAAAGCTCTACAGTTTTATTGCTATAGCAATTATATGGACAGTCTCGGCTGGTTTTTGCCGTCCCCGTCGTCGCCGTCATGAACCGTATATGTATAAGGATATATATATATATATATATATATATATATATATATATATATATATATATATATATAAGCTCCAAAGAAAGATAATTCGGATAAATGCTTCCGACGCGCGGAATCGAACCAGGGACGTCTGACTCCGCAGCGCGTGGCGCTAAGCACTACGCCACAAAGAGCAGATCCTTCAGGGAGTCAACGGCGAGCCTTATATACACACCCTTTACCGCTGGCAGGACTCAGAGACGGCAGGCGCTTATAGAGTTTCTTCATTACCAGCGGGATGGCGCCAGGAGCGCAACGGGCAGCCGCCTTTGCAACAGGAGCGCTGTTCAAACTGAGAGTATCCATTGTGACAGCTTATTCGCGCTCGTTCGGTGTATATCTGTGCGTTCGTTTCGTGCGTGCTTCACTTGATAGTTCGCGCTCATCTTCCGCTTGTTCATTTCGCGGCCTCCCCCAGCTTTGTATGTGTAGCTTTGTGACACACAACGTATAAAGCCCTTCGTACCAGCACGCGCTGCCCACTCGAGGCGCTCACTTAGCAAGTGCATGTTTGCTACAATTAATATTGCTCCTGAAGCTGCGAGCCTCACTTCGTATAGCATTACAGTTTCTTGCTATCGCATTCATTGCTTCGACCTTGCGGCGAAACTGACTTTTTCTAGCTCCTCATCACCTAAAATCTATTCACTGATTCTGGGTACCTGGCCAAAAAGGTTTGTTTGTAAATGAAATTGCCAATTCGTTAGCGAAGGCGTCGGTTCATTCGCCTATAATTCGGGTCCTACCACGAACTGCGCACTTAGCGGCGGCCAATTTCGCGCGTTTAATCTTGCAAAAGGATTGTCAGAGCCAGTATTGACGGCTTCTCCAGACTACAGACATCTTTTATTCACATGGCGTAGCGAATTACGCAGCACAAGGGAGATGGAGATTACCATCACAAAACTTGGTTGCCGAATTCGCTCCCTAAATTTTTATTTGCATATGCCCGGTCTCATTGTTTCCTCACTGTGCCCCAGCTGTAATGAGGAGGAAACGATTCATCACCTTTTTATATCTTATCGCGGCTTCGAAATCCAGCTAAAGAAAATTCTCGGACCAGTTATTCGCCAACCAGGCCCGGAATTGACTGAAATGACTATTCTTTCGTTTGGAGGGTCCACTATGGGCTATAGTCACAGTGATATGCCTGCTTAGCAATAATGAAATTTCTAATTGAGGCCAAATAATAGTACCTTAATCTTCACCATTTGTGCTTCGCCAAATCACGGATGTAAACGTACTCTTTAAGTCAAAACAGTCTTGGCTTTCGGGTCGCCAGCGCGAGGACTAGAAGCCACTCGGCAGCCTGCATGGTCTGAACAAGTGTGGATCAGGCTTAGAACCGGGCGGTAGTACCCCAAATCTCGCCTTCCGGCTCCTTTGGTTTTCTCTTATTTCTTTTGTTGCCTTTTTCTAGCACACTTATTGTGATTTTGAGTTAGTCAGACTAACCTGATGTCTGTTTCTTCCCCTGGTCAAGGGCATTCCCCTTGGCTAGCTTCTACACCGGCCAAGGACTGGCCCCTTGATACCCTTCAACGCAGCGGAGTCCACAGCATCCCTGTGGCTTTAGTGCCCACAAATGGGGGTGCTATTCCTATGAAGAATCCGAAAGCCATTCAAGTGGAGCTCCAAAAAGCGACATCCCACTTCCAGAAGATCTCTGAGGTGCGGCAATTCGGGCGTGGTGGCATCTTGTGCTGCTCATCAGACCAGGATTGTGTGAAAGACCTGCTCGAATGCTCTGAATTCGCAGCGAATCCGGTGAGCCCGTTTATTCCGGCACATCTTGCGTGTTCGAAGGGCATAGTTCACGGAGTTGACACCAGCCTGACACCTTCAGAAATACTGGATCTGTTCTCTGTTGCAGGCGCTATATCAGTTTATCGATGTACCCGCGCCATAGACAACAAGAAATCACCTACAGAATCGGTGATTGTTACATTCGTTGGAACAATCAGGCCTTCTGAGGTAAAGGCATGGCCACTGATTTATAAGGTCGAACCACTTTCCCCGCGGCCGCTGCAGTGCTTAAAATGTTGGAGGTACGGCCATAGCATAAAAGGGTGCAGGTCGATTACTCGTTGCCGTCTATGCGGGGATAATCACGACAGCCGAGACTGTACAGCTCAAAACGAAAAATGCTGTTTATGCGATGGAGCCCACCCTGCTGATTATGTGAATTGTTCAGCGAAAGAGCGAGAACTTAGTGTTCTTGAAGTAGTAGAACGCAGGCGCTGCTCCCGTAGAGAAGCTGTTACAGAAGTTCAGGAGCGCACAAAAGGCTATGCAGGGGTTACGGCCCGCCATTCCCAAGTCATGGATACCTCCTTAGCAAAAACTATAGCAGATGCTATTGAGAAAGCCACAGAAAAGGCCATGGAACGACTTGCTACGAATATTTTTGAGTCCTTGGCACAAATGCTATCCACCCAGCTCACACGTATCGTTAATGCAACTGCTTCACATACTACGCTCTCGCAAGATTTGGTTATGCCAATGCACAAAGACATTCAAATTTCAATCGCAAATCAGGAATCTGGTTCTCCTTGTGCAGGACCTTCTAAACAATTGGAGCACGATCCACCAGAACTTCATTGAGATAACTCGTACGAGATGGACATAGAATTGCTCAAGACTCTAAAACGCACTAGGTCTCCACTGTCACATAAAATTTCTGCCCGTAACGCTAAATCCAAGAAGTATCTCTCTAAGAAAAACTTTTTCGAGAACCTATCGAAGAGTGATTTTTTGAACGATGACATTTTAGATCAAGCGGTCTCTGCTGCTTGTATACCATCAAAATAGGTTCCTTGAAAATATTTCAGTGGAATTGCCGTTCGATAATGTCAGCAGCAACAGATTTATCATATTTTTGTTCGCACCTATCTCCAGATATACTTTCAATTCAAGAAACTTGGCTTTCTAATGGACAAAAATTCTTCCTAAAAATTATAGACTATTTCGTTTGGACAGACCTTCTAAGGGTGGTGGTCTTGCGTTCTTTGTTTCAACTAAATTTAGTCATAGAGCAAAAATATCGTACCAGTACATGTCGAATGACTGTGAAATTTTAGTATTAGATTTAAATCTTCCGGAGTACCCCCCTTTCTCTCTTAATAATGTATACTTTCCTGCAGGGGTGGTACATACGAGATGTCTCGATGTAATGTTAGCTGCTTGCAGAAAAGATATTTTGCTCACAGGGGACTTTAATTCTCATCATGTGTCGTGGGGTTTCAGGACTGATTTATATGGAAGACGCTTATGGGAATGGGCTCATGATAATAATCTACTTTGTTTAAATTCGGGCGTTGCTACACTTGTTAGAGGTATATCTCGATCGGCTATAGATCTGACTTTTTCCAGTCCAGCTTTAAGCATATCTTCGTGGACCACCGTAGACTCAGCTACAAGCAGTGACCACATTCCAATCACTTTCGAGATTAATCTGCCGGTGACCTCTTTAGAACGGAGAATTGGCACATTTGTAAATTATTCTAAATTTCAGAAAGAATTAAGGACCTCCTTGGTTTCGCGTGAAGACTTGCAGGAAGATGCTAGGGCTATGAGCCTTAGTGCTGTCTTAAAGCGCACATTAAAGAACTCCACTTTTTCATTAACATCAGCAACTGGCAGATCGTTTAGCCCACGGTGAAACGATGAATGTGCGAGGGCGTATAGAAAGCGAAAAGCTGCGTGGAAAAAGCTGCTTGCCAATCAATGCCCCGCAAGTTGGAGAGATTACACATTTGTGGCGGCCGACTTTAAACGTACAATAAATAAAGCAAAGATGATTACGATATTGGCAGGTTCAATTATCTTTCTCAACCGCAAAATAAAAAAGCTCTTTTTAGATTTTTACGTTCAAGAAAGATGACACCCCCGTCGCCAAATATTGATTCTGTAGTTTTTTCGCCACGCGAGTTGTCAGATATATTAGGAAATATTGCAAAAGAGCTGGAAGACAGATTTATGTCGACTATGCCGCAACACATAACTAACCCTACACGCGTTGAGAACTTCAGTGAGGTTACTTTAGAAGAACTCGCAAACGTCATTCAGAGTTTGCCTTCTTCAGCGCCCGGACCGGATGGAGTAACTTCAGCAATGATAAAAGTAGTTTATGAGATATCACCAAGCGAAATTCTAAATTTGGTAAATTACTCTTTGAAACATGCCTGGTTGCCTGCGGAATGGAGGCTTGCTAAAGTGATTCCGCTACTTAAAAAAGAGGGGTTAGGATTTGTTCTAGACAACATAAGACCGATTTCTCTGACTTCTAACGTCGTGAAGCTCATAGAAAGGGTTTTGAATATTCGAATAGCAAGATATATTGACCATAACTCAATTCTTAGTCCTTGCCAAATTGGCTTTAGGTCTGGGTGCTCGATATGGTGTGCGCACGTTGATTTAGAGAGTCGCATACAGCTGGCTCGTCAGCGAAGGCAATATTCGGCGTTAGTAACTCTTGATTTGTCTAAAGCATATGACAAAGTTGAGCATGCAATTTTACTAAAACAGGTGGAGCATTATGTATTTCCACATTACATAACAAGTTGGGTTTCAGAATTTTTGAGAGAAAGAGAATTCTATTGCTTTCATCGTGGCTGTTCATCCCGCAAATATAAGCAGAAACGTGGTGTACCTCAAGGATCCGTCCTATCTCCGGTGTTGTTCAATGTATTCATGAGCTCCATTCCTCTCCAGCAGGATGTGCAAGTATATGTATACGCGGATGACTGCTTTTTTCGCGGCCGATAATGACTTACACGCACTATGTCAGACACTACAGAGGTATCTGAATTCCCTAGATATATGGCTACAGAGTATACACATGTCGCTGAATGTTGATAAAAGTGCGCTTCTTGTTTTCCCTGTTAGTGGGCCCGTGAACATCTCACTGGTATATCGTCAACAGTTTATTCCACAGGTAGACTCTTTGAAATACTTGGGCATCATATATAATGGGACACTTAATTGGAAACCTCGCATTGAACATGTCACGGTTAAAGCAACTCGTGCAGTGGGATGGTTACGCAAACTTGGAAACTGTAGAATGGGACTGCGAAGACATACTATGATAATGATTTACAAAATGTATGTGCGGCCCATCATGGAATTCGGGTGCGTATTGTTCTCTGGAAGCGCAGCTTATAAAATTAGGCCTTTAATACTATTAGAGAGGGAAGCATTGCGTTTGTGCCTTGGCCTTCCAAAGTACGTAGCAAATAATGTTTTGTACATGGAAGCACGTTTGCCATGCTTGCGAAGTAGGTTCAAACTTCTTACGGTTCAAACATTTTTAAAGATATACAATTATCATCAGAGACGATCAATGTATGTTTTCATTAATGCACCCAACTCATTTTTTGGAATACAGTGGTCGAGGCTCCATACTCCTCAGATTGTACTCTTACAAGCAGAGCTAGAGACTCTAAAGGTACAAATCAGACATACTGCAGCAGTTATAAATGGCCGATTACGCCCACATATTGAGTTTGATGACATTTTCCCTCCAAATGCCAAGCAACTGTCTTTTCGATATTTGAACAACCAATTAGAGGATTACCTTGCTCACCTAGACACCACTAATATTATAGCAACAGACGCATCGATATTAAAGGAAAAGGCTGGAGTGGGAATTTTCTCTCCTTCTCTTGCCTGGTCTTTCTCATTCAGGCTTCCAGATTACACTCCCATTTTTATGGCTGATTTATTGGCTATTGTGTTAGCGCTTCGTAAACTTCCCCCAAATGATTCGGTAGCAGTCATAATTACAGATTCACGTTCAGTATGCTCAGCTCTTCACGTGGCAACAAATTCAGATCTCCTCAACATGTTTCATTCTCTACCTGCCAATTTGCAAACTATTCGTCTGCTATGGGTACCAGGCCACTGCGGGTTATATCTAAATGAAATGGCAGACTCGTTAGCCGCATCATCTTTAAATGGTCCCATAATACCCGTCTTACCTGACACAGTTTACGTGACAGCACTCCGGTATAGAAACGCTTGTTTACAAAGTGAACTCGAGTCCTACCTAGGCAGACTAAAAGACTTCGAACATTTGAGATTTTGCTGGAATAAACAGTGGTGTGCATCCCGGCAATTAGAGGTTTCATTCACCAGACTACGCTGTCGAATTCCGCACCTGAACCTTTACTTGCACAGAGCCGGTCTGCGGACGTCCCCACTATGTCTGTTTGGAATGAAATCGAATCGATTGACCACTTCTTTTTAGGTTGTCGCCGATACTCTCTTCAGAGAAAAATGTTCCTCGAAACTCCACTTCGAAAGATGGGGTTAGAAATGAAAATTCCTGCAATTTTATCAATTGGGGCCACGGTATTCGGGTACTGTCACCGGGATGTTTGCTCCGCTGTCTTCGACTTCTTAAATGAAACAAAAAGAATTCCTTGCTAATTCTATTTGTACTTCCGATTCCGTTTTGTGCCAAAATCAATCCTCGTTGCCCTCATATCGAAAAGTTTCATTACTCTTGCATTCCTTCCATTCCATCTGTTAGTCTGACTACTGGACCGTTCAGTTTTGTTTCTTTCTTTCTTTCTTGCTTTCTTTCTTTCTTTCTGTAGTTCTTTTTTCTTTTTCTCTTTGCTTGTTCTTATTCTTATTGGCTCAGTCCCTCTTCAAACAACCCTAGATTTACTGACTACTGCCGCCCGATTCTTGGCCTATCCCCCTCAGTGGGTGAGCGCCATAAAAGAGGATCATCATCATCATCATCATCATCATCATCATCCCGGCCACGTATTCAAATTCACATCCAAGGATGAATAAACCTTTCATGTAGACTAACTTAGTAAATTAACCTGGAATCCGCCTGAGTTTTGGCTAATCCCCCCAAGTGCTTACATGCCAAATCTGAAGGAGGATCATCATCATCATCATAATCAGCTGCAGGCGCAGATGTGACGTGGCCTGATCGGACGCATCCACGCATCGCAAGCCGTATTGGTTACACCGCAGCGGCTACTAATAGAGCCGCAGAGCCAACCATACCCCAACTCAAAAGACGATTCCCATCGCAGATGCTTTTCCGCAAGGTAGCCTGCAACAAGTCGAGACCGGTGATGGAGGAGATCGAGGATTCTGCGGTGCGCAAGCATCGGTTCGGTCAGGTGAGCCTCACTGGTCACAGCGACCATATGGCGATGCGCGGCTCTGTTTGCTTACGTATAGGCAGGGTTTCTAGACGACTAGATTCTTTTTCTTACAGGTAATAGTGCCAGAAAGATAATGTCGGAAATGGGGAAAGTTCGTGATTGATCGTGTTATCGTATAGGTGGAGAAGAGCATGTTGTGGCTAAGAAAACGAACAGGCAAAAAGCAAGAAGTTTCTCCTTTTTCTATCTCTCCTTCTCTCTTTGTACTCATAAGTGTGTGGCGCTTCACGTATACGGTATGGGCCCTTCATGGTAGTCTAGGGGCTATATTACTCGGCCGTTGATCCGAGGGTCGTAGCGGCTGCGCTTCGATACAGGCGGAATGTTGAGGTTCGTCAAGTTCGCGATGTCAGTGCACGTTAAAGAATACCAAGTGGTCGAAATTTCCGGAGCCCTCCCCTACGGCGTCTCGCACAATCATGTCGTGCATTTGGGACGTCAAACCTCGCAAATCAGTCAACCTATGTGGTATGGCAGTGCTTGTAAGCGTCCGACTCTTTTAAAGACGACGCAATTTAACAAACAAACATGTTAGTTTTATGTCTGGTCGCTGGTATCGCCCCTTACATTTCCTATTAAACTGTGTAAACCTTCGGTGCTTGGTGACGTGCTCTGAAAAAAAAATAATAAACGACTAAACAAAGGAAACCAAGATAAGTCTGTCCCTGCCTTATCCCGTCTGTTAGTGAACATTCACTTTTCGTTTTAGGGGCATACCTGGGGTATCGTCCTTACCCCCAAGACGCGGTGCCTCGCTCGGCACGTCAGGCTCGCGCAACGCACGACCGGGCTTTTCTTCTCTGGTGCCCAGTCGACGTTCGACTAAGGGACATTGCTAGCTTGTACTACTGACTAGCCTCGTGTCTTGTAATAGCTTTCTTTATTCCGTGCTAAGAACGGAATTGGTAAGAGAATATTGCATGTTATTCACCAGCGTCTTTCATTTATTTGCGTCTTTCGGGGCCACACCTTTTTATACCAGCGCGACATGATGCCTTTAACGTACTTCTAGGTTGTAAGATATACCCCACAATGTTTTCTTTTGTTTTGCTTTTTTTTCGTTGATAGCTTTTTTACATTACCTCCCGGACCATTATCATACACGGCTTTTGTCATAGAGACATAACTGCTACAAAATTACGGCTGCCAAATATGGTGCAATTGAAGATCTTCGTGAACTTAAAATCTACAAGATTGAGTTTCTGACCGACCGCGATATGTGAGCTTAAATACTGCAGCAGCCCGTAACTACAAATGTAGGCTCAACACATATGCACGTTTCGCATTAACGCGCACAGCCTTAAACGATTGTGTCACAAAACTTGTCTTACGCAGTGAGTCTCAAGAGATGTGCTCAATCTTCCTATTTCTTTTCGATCACTATGCAAGGTGGCTGCAAGTCATCGGTGCATACAAGGCAACGTCATGCTTAGCGGGAACAAGAATGTCATCGTGAACGTGACGCAGGAAAGTGGTTTCCCCACTACCAGTGTGTTCATCTTCCATCCGCTATGGCTGCTTCAGGAGTCTGTGCGATATGGATACCTCTCGCAAAAGACCACTGCCGAGAAGGTGAATATTGATATGTCGCTTATCGAGAAGCAGCCCCGACTAGCTCTCACACTCTGAGTGATAAAAGACCTTGAGCTTGGTTTGAATAATACTATACGTTTAGGCTGTACTAAAACTGCAGTACGCATTGTTGCTAACGTATACGTGCTCAGTCTGCGCATTTTACTTGCCCCAGAATTTCTCAGTGTATGCCCTTGCTATATATGAACTGTATCGAGTGTGTGGCACTGTATCGAGTGTGTGGCAAATGAGCGCTGATATCAGATAGTGTTAGATAACATACGCCATTCGTTGTTACACCGTCAACACTGTTTTCATTCAATCTCAATCCAGTGATTATTTGGCGTATATGTGGACAAGAACCTTGTCCGAATTTCTTTATTCTCATTGCTTTCTTCTTTAATACCAGGTGGTCGGTATGCTTCGGAACTCACCGGGCAACACCGCCCTTCGCGGAGCTAGGCGCATCAAAGCGTACAAGATGCACGAATACCAGCAGGCCACTACAACCATCATCCACCTGAAGACGCCGCCGTTGATGCTGCTGATTCTGTTCGAGGATCCAATGCGCCCTGAGCACTTCTCGGGAGAAAGCACTGCGCATAGGCGGTGAGCAGTGTTATGCAAGTTATTGATGAGCAGCAGCGACAACTCATACAGGACAGTTAACTCATGTACAAAATTATGCAGGTCCTCCTGAAAAGGCGCCGCCGCAGCGGATCCGCCGCAAAGGCCGAATCCGGCGATGTCTCTGAGTTCATCGACATTGGCCCCAGCATGCGATGCTCTCAAACAGGTTTTTCCATATGAACCACGCTTTTAGTGTGGTTTCATATGATATTTAGCTGGTGTTCTGTAATGGTGCCTAATGTAAATGATATTTGGACCAGCGCAGTCAAACATTTCATATAGCTAATCTTGGCTAGTTCTGCTGAATCTTGGCACATTGACGGTTCTCTTTCGGCAAGTGTTGGCTAGCTTGGGCCAATTTTTGCCCGGAGGCTAATGTTGGCTACCATGGGAGCTATTCTATAGCTGTCAATCACAACTGCATATTGGTCGTTAGCTATAAGTAATGTTGGCTTGCAGTCGCTTCTGTTGGATAATGGTGGTTAATGTTGGGCACCTGAGGCTAATTGTCTAATGTTGTCTGAGGAAGGGGAGGAGGGGGTCTAGTATTTAGTAGCTGTCAGCGATTACTGGCAGTGGCTATCGGAATACTGGCAGGAGTATTGGCAGCGAATATTAACACTAAACAATGTTGGCTCAATGTCCATTTTTGTTGCCCAATGTTGGCCGCAGTGCGGAGGGTTGGCCATCCACTGAAATCACAATGTGATCCGTGGATCCCAATGTACCAAATGTACCAATCATTTTCGTCTTGCTTGCTGCCTCGTTTGCGTAGGATGTTTTGTTATTTTTATTTCATTTCAATCTCTACCTTTCTTTCACTTTCGCTGCATTAATTGCTATCTATGCGCTTTTTTTAGTGTAAGTACGGCCTCCCCTAGTGGCCTGTACACGATCATATGAGTGAAAAGAAATCAGTGCATGTGTATTAGTGGTACTTTGCGTGCTATAGTTTAGCGTTACTCGATTACACAGATATGCGCTAACGAACTTCGTCGATGATATGCATACCATAGCGTCGTATTTTGCCTCGTTCATCGACATAGTGACGTCGGCGCTTGAACAGGAGTATTGACGCGACGTCGGAATGTGACTTGGCCCTTAAAGGGACTGTCTACCGCTCAGAAAATTTTTTAAGATAGTGGTAAAATTGGGCAGATCGTGCGTCACATTTACGGGAACGAGCACGCTTTCACCCCACAAAAAAGGAATTATGTTTTTAATTTCGCTCTGAAAGTGGTGCAAAAAACGCCGCTAGCGACACCCAACAGCGTGTTCGTCATTTTCCAAGTGTACGAGAACCAGCCCACGCAGGTATGCATATTCTGCTGAAAAACTATTATGTATGTCTTACATGCGTACTTCACCCTGTGAGACACCTTGTTATAGCGTGCAAGAGCAATTTGTTCTTTTTTTCGCTGCTTTCGGGGTGGCGCAGGTGGCGCTGCCTTCGAATTCGTCTGCCTGCGGAGGCGCGTAGTACTGCGCTTGTCATGCATGCGGCGCTGCATGTCCGAGACGCACCCCCGCGCGCCGACTTTCCCTCGCCTCTCCTCCTCGTCGTCGCCTCTGGAATGTCGACCTTGAAGCGGGTTCGCGTTGAGGTGCCTCCCACGCCCGAAAGGGTTTCCAGGGAGACGACGACGCATCATGCGCGGTACCCAGTGTTGCTGGCATGCCTACACTAGGAAAGGAGCGACTTCGTAGATAAAAAAAAATTGTGTTTTAGTAATTTCTATTCAGTTTCTGGAGAAACCACTGCACGCTGGGACACTTCGAAAGGTACGCTTTCTATTGAGCCAGAAAACGGGAGAGCGATGAAGGACGGTAGACAGTCCCTTTAAGCGTCACAGTATAGTCGATATCATCAATTTGCACAAGGACGTAGACTGGCGTCATAATGCTCAGTTAAAAACAAACAATGCTGTATGCATAGCCCCTCGCTGCCACTCTTAGCATTACGTGGATTCCTACAGTGCGTGTGATGTGGATCTTTGTTCGGGTTACAGAAGTGAAGCAGCTCCTTCTAAAGCTAGTTTTTGCGATTTCCCTGCGTGGGTGCTTGGCACGTACATTTTTCAAAAGCAGAACGTGGAGAGGTGGCCCTCGGCTTTGCAAGGATCTCGGTGTTGCAAGGCATGTGTTGCAACGTCGTAATTGCAATATATCTTGCGGTCAAGCTATATATATTCGGGAGCTTTTCCATGTTATACATGGTCGATCAGACTGCTACAGGTTCAACGCTCTTCTGGAACCTACACTTAACGAAGACTACTGTACATTGACGTGCGAAGGTGGGCCACCAGAAACGATTTGAATTACGACGGCATTTCAGCGCTAGGAAATACGTTTACCTTGTATACGTATATAGTGACCAAGCAGGAAGGGTACCCGAGTGCGGTGCCTCCGAGATCCTCAACTCGCCACGGGTAGAGAGAGAGGGAGATGATAGGCGGGAGTCAGGGAGGTTAACCGGAAGGAAAAATATCCAGTTTGCTACCCTGTACTGGGGAAGGGGTAAGGGGAGACAGCTCCGTGGGTAGTTGCGAAACTGCCTGCGCACAGCTGAAGTCAGGAGGCGAGGATCCGCGCATCCTCATTGCACGTTCGGCAAGTAGCACGTGCGTTATCTACGATGGTAGATAAGCCACACGTCACTGCCTCTGAGTGGTATGATGGAGGCGTCTGTTGCGGTTTCGGTATATAAAAAAATCTACCGCGAACATTCCATAATTTCAACACTAAATGTCAGCGCAAAGTTTTTTTTCTGTATGTTCGCACCCTGGGAAACTACAGGCTTCCATGCGACTAGAAATTTATCTTAAGTTGGATTTTTGATTTCTTGAACACGTGCTGTTGGCAGCTACTGTGCGCGTGCTGCTACAAGAGCCACCAGCTCGCCCAACTTCTCGAAAATTTTGTGATGTCAATCCACTTCCTGATAATTGAAGCACGCGGCTGCTATGGAAGCTACGAGGTGGTCACATAGCCAAATGTCCTCGCCTATGGTTTGTGACGAGCGAAAGCGCACAGAAGACCTCATTATTCAGTGTTCGTACAATACCATGCAGTACCGCAAGTTTCTTCGTCAAGGTCGGTATAGAGTGTAGATGTCCACGGACGAATTATCACATTCTTCTACCTAGCATTGTGTGAGCATTCCAGTCAGCCGAACAGTGTGCACTGAGCTGGGCAGCAGTCGTCACCGCCAAAGAGTCACATTAAGCTAGCACACACTTGAAGCGGTAAAAGGGCGCTAAGTAGACGGAGGCATAAACAAGAGGAGTCGACTATGTGAGACACGTGGCTTAGTGGAACATGGGATCGTTGAGAGCCCTAAGAGTGTGCCTATCATCGCATCCGACCCCGTCCTTCTTAGCGCCTCTTCTTTCCAAATAGTAACCAACTATTGAGAAGATTTGGTTTACCAAACCATATATTTCTCCTACATTGTGTTCGTTGCTGTTTAGAGTGATTGTCCTGCCTTTCTCTCGTTTCCGGCCCCGTCGTCTTCTTTAGTGCATTTTGTGCGTTTCACGAATTAAGAGCTGAATAATTTCGCAGAGTGTATACCAGACGAGCAACTCGTTATGCAGCACATCTTCACACTGTATGGGGAGCGAGGGGGCACACTGCAATGGTTTAAGCGACCTCTGACGTCTATACGTTAATTTGCGTTTCTCGTTCGTTTCACGCAGGTAAGCCAAGAGGACAATAGGACGATTGTTAGCTGCCATAAGTGGGACTACGACATCGCGAGCAATGCCGACAGCATCGTGAGCCGCTTCGATCTAGTTTGCGACAGGAAGTACCTCTACGACCTCTCTTCCCTACTGCCCGTGATCGGCTCCGCTGTCGTGGCACCATTGCTCGGCTTGGCATCTGACCGCGCTGGCAGGAAGCCGGTGATGCTGGCCTGCGCGTTCGGCCAGCTCCTCGCCACAATCGGAAACAGCTTTGCGGAGACGTACCCGTTCTTCGTGTTCACCCGTGTCCTGACCTTCGTGACGGCCGACGTCACCTTCCTGAACACATTCATCTTGCTCCACGAGGTCACGGGAAACGCGCGTCGCTCGTTGTTCACGTTCCTGGACACTGCCGTGCCGGCCGTCGTGATCGCGCCGTTGATGCACGCTCTGTCCCTCCTCGAACCGCAATGGATGCTGGCCCGGGCGTTCACCGTCGTCATCGGTGCCCTGTTACTGGTTTGGTGCTGCCTGCAGGAAGAGTCACCCGCTTGGCTCATCAGCACACGGCACATCTCTAGAGCCAGGAACGTGTTACTGCTAGCAGCCAAGGAAAACGGCATCGACGTTGCGAAGGCCCGGTTGACGTTTGTGGCCCTCGAAGAACAGTTGTTCAATATGGATAAGACTTGGCCCTCGGCTGCTTCAATGGAGAACGTACTCGATGCGGTCAAGATGCGACGTCGCGCGATCTCCGCACTCATGGCTAGGTTGGCGCTAGACGCCACTTTCATCGGCATAATGACAAACGACATAACAACGGGGGTTCTCTGGGAGGCGGCAAATTTCATCGCCGCGACGGCCTATATGGCCGCAATCTGCGTTGTCATGCGGGTCCACGGGATCCGGGAGATTCTGTCCACTCTAATGGTCATCCTGAGTGGCCTGTCCATTTCCGAGGCCACGGCAATCTTCACCGGTCAACAGACGATGACGCGTTTGCTGCACGCCGGGATGAAGGTGGCCACTACTGGCGCTATGGCCGTCACGCTTAGCTACACAGCGGAGACCTTTCCGACGGCCGTGAGGAACGCCGGCATCAGCATATCTCACCTAGCCGGTGGCATAGGCAACGTCGTAGCCATTGCCATCACACTCCTTACCGAGCCACACGCCGGCCATGTGTTTTACGGGCTGTCGGCACTCACTGTACTGCTGAGCGTCGCAGCGATCCAGTGGCTTCCTGAAGTCCACATAGAAAAGCCGCAGCGGCGGCAATCGCGTAGCGCCCTGAGCGATCATGAACGGAAGGCGGCGCTCCTGGCATCTCTGCAATCGCGTACTGCCTTGCCGAGCCGCAGGCACACGTGAAGCATTGAGAGAGGGGCTGGCCCATTGATTGTCCTACGTCACAATGCGCCGTTACGAAAAGAGATCGCCCGTATAGGAGCGCTCATAAGGCTGTGTCTTTTTTAGCGACTGCACATGCACATGCGTGTGCATTTTGCAATTTCGTTGGCACCCCTTAATCACGGTATGCAAAAAATATTTTTGGCGATCTTTGGTAAGACTATTTCTACTACGAAGTGCCGTGGGTCGGCGGGAAAAATGTTGCACTATGGCCTTCATTATAGAGGTTCGTTTGCACTCCTTGCAATTAAAAGGTGCCTTGGCTCCATCGCCTCGCTCTCGACTGATTGAATTCGAAAACTGGAAGCCTAGCGATTTATGAATTTAATTGATATTTCATAAATGGCAATGAGGCTTCATTATGGGTATCGTCATGCCAAACTCGGGAGTCCGATCGCAGAACTTCGACAAGAGGACTTGTAGTGGCTAAATGAAGTGAGAGGCATTATGCACTTAAAACGCTTTCCTAGCGCTTCTTTGCGGAACATAATATATTTTATCCCACTCCGAACGTGTCGGGATAAATATTTGGTGTCATGAGTATGGTTCCGTGCAACTATAGATACGGAACATTAGAGTTATTGCCTTAAAGGGGCCCTGAAACGCAAATTACGCGTGCCGCTTTTATTGTACGTTTGCTTGATGCGGTACTCACCAGCGAAATTTTGCGTGCGACAGACACAAGGAGCGCTGGGAGGCCCACGTGGTTGTTGTGGTAGGATGGCCGGAGAGGGTAGCACGCTTCGGGTTGCGCAAGACGTAAGCCGCGTTTTGATTGGAAGCAGCGTGGCACGTCTTTGGGCGAGAGAAATTCAAGAGGAGGGGCCGATATCTGTCGTCCGCTTTCGTTTTGAAATTGTAAGTTGAATAACTTGGGTTTGCCCGCATTAATCTCGAAAATTATTTTTGCATTTACCTCAGGGCGATACAAAGAACCCGCTCCGATGCAAAACTCGGCGAGTAAAATAAGGTTTCAGGGGCCGTTTAAGCGAAGCTTACTCCAGTTAAGCTCTCCTAAGTTGTCACGTTTGTCATCATGATCTACGCAACAGTTGATTTAACGGTTGATAGTTCCAGGTGGACAAACTGGATGTCGGTTTACAGCTGCAGATATCATAAAGATGCCCCTGTAGTAACATTGAACATGTCTTTATCGACCAATTATCGGTGATTGCGCAACAAAACATTTTGTTTCATTGCTGAGGAGAAATGCTCAGATAACGGAGTGATGAGTTTGAGAGACACAGTGAGCCAGATTAGTTAAAAAAACATAGAAATACACTAACCCGATCATGTGTTCTTCCCACCTGCATAGAGCGGTGTCCTTAAAGGATCCCTGCAACGGCTTTTTGACGTTTTATCACTGATTAGGTTACGTCATTGTCAACTCTGAATGAGTTGATAATGACGTACCATAAATGATGCGAAGCACCTTGCATCAAGGCAGCTATGGGCTTAATGTCTGTCGCCTTCCCCCTTACCACTGCTGTTCCTTCCCAACTCGCGTCCCACACAGTGGTCTAGCCTCTTCAGTCCCAAGAAGGCACAAACGGCAAGAAATATGTGAAAGTCTTTTATTTGGCTTCCTGCCCGTAGAAATGAATGCAGAAAAAATACAAGTGCAGAAAATTGAACGATTGTATCAAAATTTGATGGTACCCACTTGGGTACTCTGGGTCTCAATGCGTGTGAAACGCGAGAAAGCAGTTGCGATTCTGCAAACACAGGAAGACATCGCATTTCAGGCATCTGACCCTTGATTTTCCACCACATTCGGGGTAACGGCACTTCATTTGAAATGAAAGCTCTTCATGTTGAGGGAAGTGTCCAACCTGGTCGAACCGCACCTCATCGGGTGGAACTCCGCTTCACTGCACTCTGTGTTGGCTGCTCTTCAATCTCTGACTTGATCTTGGCTGCCTTCCAGTGTCAGCTTTAAGGAATACGTTGGCTATGTTAGATTTGAATTCCAGAAGGTCAAGTCTTTCTTTTTTGGGGGTCAGCGCCCTTTCGCAGTCTCTCTGGTATTCAATCCAACTGTTGCAGCATGCGAGGTCCAAAAAATGTGCAAAAACTCGTACTGTCCACTTGCGCGTTCGGAGAGAAATTCGATAGTATGAGATATAGCGATCGATTAGGTCGACGCCACCCATGTTTGCGTTGTATTTCTTGACCACGTCTGGCTGCGTCACGTCAACTTTCTTCTTTTCATCTTTTTCCCATCTCCTACATTTGCCTTCCGGCTCAGTGCCGAATGCACTCGAAAGGAGAAGGACCGATTTGGTGTCCTTCCACTTTACGACGCACATCTTTTCATCCGTGCGAACATTGCAGTGTGATTGTCTTCGTTGCATGGACTCGTCCTGAGGCATTGTTGCCGCCACGCCGCCTGTTCTATTCGCTATCGCAGTACCTGTGAGGAACATGTTTTTCTCAAGGAGGTAGTCTCCGAGCTTGAAGCTGTCAGTAAAAACAAACGTTGGGTCAGACCTTTTGACCGTCTCCACAAGCTTTTCCACAACGCTGGCTCCCAGGCCCAGCTGTTTCATATCATCCTCACGGACAGTTCCTTCCCCGACATAAATTAGAAAGTCAAGGACAAGGCCGTCAGCCGCTGCCATCACAAAATTTTTTAGGCCAAGAGGGTTCGGCTTACTTGGCACGTACTGCCTAAAAGGACATCTTCCCGAAAAAGGAATCATCTGCTCGTTGACACACACATTTTGCGAGCGCGGCAACATCAAGCAGGCTTCTCTGAAATAACTGACAATTGGATCTACAAGAAACAGCCTCTTTTCTCGCTTTTTCGCTTCAGTGAAAGTACTTTTGTCAGCAAAGTGCAGGTTGTACCGCAGATCAAAAAATCGGTTACGTGGCATCGCCTTTGAAATGATATCCACGCTGAGCATGCGCGACCAATAAATCCGCACCCGGGGTAGCTTTAGAATTCCCATTAGGATGTGTATCCCGGCAAACACTTTCAATTCTTCAGCGTCAGTTTTGACAGACCGGCCAGACCTTTCTTGTACAGAGTACAAGTTTGTTTGGAAGGCGCATTCTTCCCAAAATTGATCCCCATATAGAGTACTGCAAAAAATACTGGTACGGAGTCTTCGGCTCGCTGACAACCGTAGCCGCCTGCTCATCTTCAACTTGAAGGCTTACAAATCTGTTCCTGCAGAAAACGAAAAAGCAAAGTTTTTCTGCATAGTGTGCTTGCACTTGCTTTTCGCACGTCATTTTAGAGAAAAATATAACACAATGTAACATCAAAAAAGGACATACGTTTTTGTCTTCCAATGCAGCTTTCTTTGGCCAGATGCTTCTTCATCGGCAATAGTGTCGTCGTCACTTTCATCGACTGGTATTTCTTCTTCTAGCGCATCTTCACTGTCGGGATCTGCGTCTTCAGATCCTGACAACTCCGCGTCGCTTTGTTCCAAAAGAGCTTGAATTTCGTCGTCCTCAACTCATCATCATTCACCCCGTGGATATGCTGTGAATTTTTTTCTGATGGATTTTACTTCAAGAAATTCAACTTTGTTCCCTAAAGGACCTGCGCCATGAAGGTTGACTTGCATGGTCGGGTGATCCGGGAAACGCCGATAGTTCGAGATGATTATTTCTGCCGTGGATACCAGAACGCTGAAGAATGGCTCCATCGAAACGCCAACTGACTGGAGGTTTCCGGCAGGCAGCAGCCGAGGCATTTTACGAGGCCGACAGAAGTCGCGGGCAGCAAGATACATATATCTTGCTGCCCGCGATATATATCTTGCAGCTCGACGGTATACCGCCAGGCAGATAGAGCGAGAACCGCCAGGCAGATAGAGCGAGACCAGGTCAATAGAAATGACCGCGGATGCGGTCGTATATGCGTGCGCGGTACAGATAGCTGTTCTGTACAGCGATCGCGTGATGAACTTCGAAGAGAACTGTTCAGTTATTTCCGCGCTAATCACTTGAACAAGATGAGTACGCCATCGGGATGGCAATTACGAAATTAATCAAAATCGACTAAAATACGTCATTCTCTTATTCCAGCCAGTTTCCTTCCCTTTGATCGGGGGCGCATTTTCTGGAAAATACCAAGTCTATAGCCTTGGGAAAGGAATCAAAATCGGCTAAAAATCGACATTCCCTTATTCCAGCTAGTTTCGTTCGATTTGATCGGGGCCGCATTTTTCTCGAAAATACCAAGTCTATAGCATTGGGAAAATTAATCAAAATCGACTAAAATACGTCATTCTCTTATTCCGGCCAGTTTCGTTCGATTTGATCGGGGCCGCATTTTTCTCGTAAATACCAAGTCTATAGCCTTGGGAAATTATTCAAAATCGACTAAAATACGTCAATCTCTTATTCCAGCCAGTTTCCTTCCCTTTGATCGGGGGCGCATTTTTCTGGAAAATACCAAGTCTATAGCATTGGGAAATTAATCAAAATCGACTAAAATACGTCATTCTCTTATTCCAGCCAGTTTCGTTCGATTTGATCGGGGCCGCATTTTTCTCGTAAATACCAAGTCTGTAGCCTTGGGAAATTATTCAAAATCGACGAAAATACGACATTCTCTTATTCCCAGTTCACTGTCGGGATCTGCGTCTTCAGATCCTGACAACTCCGCGTCGCTTTGTTCCAAAAGAGCTTGAATTTCGTCGTCCTCAACTCATCATCATTCACCCCGTGGATATGCTGTGAATTTTTTTCTGATGGATTTTACTTCAAGAAATTCAACTTTGTTCCCTAAAGGACCTGCGCCATGAAGGTTGACTTGCATGGTCGGGTGATCCGGGAAACGCCGATAGTTCGAGATGATTATTTCTGCCGTGGATGCCAGAACGCTGAAGAATGGCTCCATCGAAACGCCAACTGACTGGAGGTTTCCGGCAGGCAGCAGCCGAGGCATTTTACGAGGCCGACAGAAGTCGCGGGCAGCAAGATACATATATCTTGCTGCCCGCGATATATATCTTGCAGCTCGACGGTATACCGCCAGGCAGATAGAGCGAGAACCGCCAGGCAGATAGAGCGAGACCAGGTCAATAGAAATGACCGCGGATGCGGTCGTATATGCGTGCGCGGTACAGATAGCTGTTCTGTACAGCGATCGCGTGATGAACTTCGAAGAGAACTGTTCAGTTATTTCCGCGCTAATCACTTGAACAAGATGAGTACGCCATCGGGATGGCAATTACGAAATTAATCAAAATCGACTAAAATACGTCATTCTCTTATTCCAGCCAGTTTCCTTCCCTTTGATCAGGGGCGCATTTTTCTGGAAAATACCAAGTCTATAGCCTTGGGAAAGGAATCAAAATCGGCTAAAAATCGACATTCCCTTATTCCAGCTAGTTTCGTTCGATTTGATCGGGGCCGCATTTTTCTCGAAAATACCAAGTCTATAGCATTGGGAAATAATCAAAATCGACTAAAATACGTCATTCTCTTATTCCGGCCAGTTTCGTTCGATTTGATCGGGGCCGCATTTTTCTCGTAAATACCAAGTCTATAGCCTTGGGAAATTAATCAAAATCGACTAAAATACGTCATTCTCTTATTCCAGCCAGTTTCCTTCCCTTTGATCGGGGCCGCATTTTTCTCGTAAATACCAAGTTTATAGCCTTGGGAAATTAATCAAAATCGACTAAAATACGTCATTCTCTTATTCCAGCCAGTTTCGTTCGATTTGATCGGGGCCGCATTTTTCTCGTAAATACCAAGTCTGTAGCCTTGGGAAATTATTCAACATCAACTAAAATACGACATTTTCTTATTCCAGCCAGTTTCGTTCGATTTGATCGGAGCCGCATTTTTCTCGTAAGTATCAAGTCTATAGCCTTGGGAAATTAATCAAAATCGACTAAAATACGACATTCTCTTATTCCAGCCAGTTTCCTTCCCTTTGATCGGGGGCGCATTTTTCTCGAAAATACCAAATCTATAGCATTGGGAAATTAATCAAAATCGACTAAAATACGACATTCTCTTATTCCAGTCAGTTTCGTTCCCTTTGATCGGGGCGAATTTTTCTGGAAAATACCAAGTCTATAGCCTTGGGAAATTAATCAAAATCGACTAAAATACGACATTCTCTTATTCCAGCCAGTTTCCTTCCCTTTGATCGGGGGCGCATTTTTCTGGAAAATACCAAGTCTATAGCCTTGGGAAATTAATCAAAATCGGCTAAAAATCGACATTCTCTTATTCCAGCCAGTTTCGTTCGATTTGATCGGGGCCGCATTTTTCTCGTAAAATACCAAGTCTAGAGCCTTGGGAAATTAATCAAAATCGACTAAAATACGTCAATCTCTTATTCCAGCCAGTTTCCTTCCCTTTGATCAAGGGCGCATTTTTCTCGTGAATACCAAGTCTATAGCCTTGGGAAATTAATCAAAATCGGCTAAAATACGTCATTCTTTTATTCCAGTCAGTTTCTTTCCCTTTGACCGGGGCCGCATTTTTCTCGTGAATACCAAGTCTATAGCCTTGGGAAATGAATCAAAATCGACTAAAATACGTCATTCTTTTATTCCAGCCAGTTTCCTTCCCTTTGATCGGGGCCGCATTTTTCTCGTGAATACCAAGTCTATAGCCTTGGGAAATTATTCAAAATCGACTAAAATACGTCATTCTCTTATTCCAGCCAGTTTCCCTCCCTTTCATCGGGGCCGCATTTTTCTGGAAAATACCAAGTCTATAGCCTTGGGAAATTATTTAAAAACGACTAAAATACGTCATTCTCTTATTCCAGCCAGTTTCCTTCCCTTTCATCGGGGCCGCATTTTTCTCGTGAATACCAAGTCTATAGCCTTGGGAAATTAATCAAAATCGACTAAAATACGTCATTCTTTTATTCCAGTCAGTTTCGTTCGATTTGATCGGGGGCGCATTTTTCACGAAAATACCAAGTCTATTGCCTTAGGGAAGTAATCAAAATAGACTAAAATACGTCATTCTCTTATTCCAGCCAGTTTCCTTCCCTTTGATCGGGGGCGCATTTTTCTCGTAAATACCAAGTTTATAGCCTTGGGAAATTAATCAAAATCGACTAAAATACGTCATTATCTTATTCCAGCCAGTTTCGTTCGATTTGATCGGGACCGCATTTTTCTCGTAAATACCAAGTCTGTAGCCTTGGGAAATTATTCAAAATCGACTAAAATACGACATTTTCTTATTCCAGCCAGTTTCGTTCGATTTGATCGGGGCCGCATTTTTCTCGTAAATACCAAGTCTATTGCCTTAGGAAATTAATCAAAATCGACTAAAATACGACATTCTCTTATTCCAGTCAGTTTCGTTCCCTTTGATCGGGGGCGAATTTTTCTGGAAAATACCAAGTCTATAGCCCTGGGAAATTAATCAAAATCGACTAAAATACGACATTCTCTTATTCCAGCCAGTTTCCTTCCCTTTGATCGGGGGCGCATTTTTCTGGAAAATACCAAGTCTATAGCCTTGGGAAATTAATCAAAATCGGCTAAAAATCGACATTCTCTTATTCCAGCCAGTTTCGTTCGATTTGATCGGGGCCGCATTTTTCTCGTAAATACCAAGTCTATAGCCTTGGGAAATTATTCAAAATCGACTAAAATACGTCATTCTCTTATTCCAGCCAGTTTCCTTCCCTTTGATCGGGGCCACATTTTTCTGGAAAATAACAAGTCTATAGCCTTGGGAAATTATTTAAAAACGACTAAAATACGTCATTCTCTTATTCCAGCCACTTTCCTTCCCTTTGATCGGGGCCGCATTTTTCACGAAAATACCAAGTCTATTGCCTTAGGGAAGTAATCAAAATAGACTAAAATACGTCATTCTCTTATTCCAGCCAGTTTCCTTCCCTTTGATCGGGGGCGCATTTTGCTGGAAAATACCAAGTCTATAGCGTAGGAAAATGAATCAAAATCGGCTAAAAATCGACATTCCTTTATTCCAGCTAGTTTCGTTCGATTTGATTGGGGCCGCATTTTTCTCGTAAATACCAAGTCTGTAACCTTGGGAAATTATTCAAAATCGACTAAAATACGACATTCTCTTATTCCAGCCAGTTTCGCTCGATTTGATCGGGGCCACATTTTTCTCGTAAATACAAAGTCTAAAATCGACTAAAATATGACATTCTCTTATTCCAGCCAGTTTCCTTCCCTTTGATCGGGGGCGCATTTTTCTGGAAAATACCAAGTCTATAGCCTTGGGAACCTTTTTTGGCATTTTGGGCAAGATTTTGAGAGACCGTATTTTTATTCAGGAAGGCGCGCAATAAGTAGAGGAATGATCTTACGATGCGGGAAAACGCATTTTGTGCGACTTCTGATCGAGTCAAAATTTCACAAAAAACCCAATACTATAGTCTTACCTTTTTGGCATTTTGGGCAAGATTTTGAGAGACCGTATTTTTATTCAGGAAGGCGCGCAATAAGTAGAGGAATGATCTACGATGCGGGAAAACGCATTTTGTGCGACTTCTGATCGAGTCAAAATTTCACAAAAAACCCAAGACTATAGTCTTACCTTTTTTGGCATTTGGGCAAAATTTTGAGAGACCGTATTTTTATTCAGGAAGGCGCGCAATAAGTAGAGGAAATCTTTACGATGCGGGAAAACGCCTTTTGTGCGACTTCTGATCGAGTCACAATTTCACAAAATACCCAATACTATAGTCTTACCTTTTTTGGCATTTTGGGCAAGATTTTGAGAGACCGTATTTTTATTCAGGAAGGCGCGCAATAAAGTAGAGGAATGATCTACGATGCGGGAAAACGCATTTTGTGCGACTTCTGATCGAGTCACAATTTCACAAAAAACCCAATACTATAGACTTACCTTTATTGGCATTTTGGGCAAGATTTTTGAGAGACCGTATTTGTATTCAGGAAGGCGCGCAATAAGTACAGGAATGCTCTACGACGCGGTAAAACGCATTTTCTGCGACTTCTGATCGAGTCAAATTTCACAAAAAACCCAATACTATAGTCTTACCTTTTCTGGCATTTTGGGTAAAATTTTGAGAGACCGTATTTTTATTCAGGAAGGCGCGCAATAAGTAGAGGAATGCTCTACGATGCGGGAAAACGCATTTTGTGCGACTTCTGATCGAGTCAAAATTTCACAAAAAACCCAATACTATAGTCTTACCTTTTTTGGCATTTTGGGCAAGATTTTGAGAGACCGTATTTTTATTCAGGAAGGCGCGCAATAAGTAGAGGAATGCTCTACGATGCGGGAAAACGCATTTTGTGCGACTTCTGATCGAGTCAAAATTTCACAAAAAACCCAATACTATAGTCTTACCTTTTTTGGCATTTTGGGCAAAATTTTGAGAGACCGTATTTTTATTCAGGAAGGCGCGCAATAAGTAGAGGAATGCTCTACGATGCGGGAAAACGCATTTTGTGCGACTTCTGATCGAGTCAAAATTTCACAAAAAACCCAATACTATAGTCTTACCTTTTTTGGCATTTTGGGCAAAATTTTGAGAGACCGTATTTTTATTCAGGAAGGCGCGCAATAAGTAGAGGAATGCTCTACGATGCGGGAAAACGCATTTTGTGCGACTTCTGATCGAGTCACAATTTCACAAAATAACCCAATACTATAGTCTTACCTTTTTGGCATTTTGGGCAAGATTTTGAGAGACCGTATTTTTATTCAGGAAGGCGCGCAATAAGTAGAGGAATGCTCTACGATGCGGGAAAACGCATTTTGTGCGACTTCTGATCGAGTCACAATTTCACAAAAAACCCAATACTATAGTCTTACCTTTTTGGCATTTTGGGCAAAGATTTTGAGAGACCGTATTTTATTCAGGAAGGCGCGCAATAAGTAGAGGAATGCTCTACGATGCGGGAAAACGCATTTTGTGCGACTTCTGATCGAGTCAAATTTCACAAAAAACCCAATACTATAGTCTTACCTTTTTTGGCATTTTGGGCAAAATTTTGAGAGACCGTATTTTTATTCAGGAAGGCGCGCAATAAGTAGAGGAATGCTCTACGATGCGGGAAAACGCATTTTGTGCGACTTCTGATCGAGTCAAAATTTCACAAAAGACCCATACTATAGTCTTACCTTTTTTGGCATTTTGGGCAAGATTTGAGAGACCGTATTTTTATTCAGGAAGGCGCGCAATAAGTAGAGGAATGCTCTACGATGCGGGAAAACGCATTTTGTGCGACTTCTGATCGAGTCAAAATTTCACAAAAAACCCAATACTATAGTCTTACCTTTTTTGGCATTTTGGGCAAGATTTTGAGAGACCGTATTTTTATTCAGGAAGGCGCGCAATAAGTAGAGGAATGCTCTACGATGCGGGAAAACGCATTTTGTGCGACTTCTGATCGAGTCAAAATTTCACAAAAAACCCAAGACTATAGTCTTACCTTTTTTGGCATTTTGGGCAAAATTTTGAGAGACCGTATTTTTATTCAGGAAGGCGCGCAATAAGTAGAGGAATGATCTACGATGCGGGAAAAACG